>OZ010586.1:73734086-73816586 GCA_963932145.1 Acanthosepion lycidas
GTCCATTAAATTCCAGCTTGACTCGGGTAGCAAAATCTGTAACTGGCGAAAATATTAACATTTTAGGCGAGGTAATACATACAGTAACACTAAATGGAGTTACCAAAAAGCTCAAAGCCTACGTCTTAAAAACTTCAGCCAACTTATTTGAAACTGATTGGGTAGAAAAATTCAATCTTTGGGATTTCCCAATGAGTACATTTTGTCGCAAGATACAAAGTACAGCGTCCAATTTGGTAAATCTCAAAAAGGAACTCAAACAACAATTTCCCCAGGTTTTTTCTGGCGGCCTTGGGAAATGTACTAAAATGAAAGCTAAGTTCAAGGTCAAGGACGTTGCCCAACCGGTATTCAAAAAGAAACGGAATGTCCCTTTCGCTGCTCTAGAGCAAATCAATAAAGAGTTAGATAGACTCGAACAAGCAGGTATTCTGTCAAAAACAGATTTCAGCGAGTGGGCAGCACCTACGGTCTACGTAAAAAAGAAGTCCAATCAAATACGAGTATGCGCAGATTTTTCCACAGGGTTAAACGATACCTTGCAAGATCACCACTATCCTTTGCCAAGACCTGAAGAAATTTTCAATAAACTCAATGGTGGAAAACTTTTTTTCTAAAATTGACCTCTCGGACGCATACCTTCAGATAGAGGTGGAAGAAGAAAGTTCCAAATTGCTCTGCATAAACACCCATAGAGGGTTGTACAAATACAACAGGCTGGCTTTTGGAGTAAAGGTTGCGCATGCAATTTTCCAGCAGGTCATGGACGCCATGCTGGGCGATCTTGACTACGCAACAGCCTATTTGGATGATATACTAGTTACTAATAAAACTACGGCAGAACACTGGAACCATATAATAAACGTATTCGAAAAGATACAAGAATACGGATTTAAGGTTAAGGAGGAAAAGTGTGACTTTTTCTTACCAGAGATTAAATACTTAGGACACATCATTAATAAAGATTGTCGTCGGCCGGATCCAGAAAGAGCAAACGCGATCAGAAACATGCCAGCCCCAGATAAAGTTCAAGCGTTACAAAGCTTCCTCGGCCTAGCTGATTTTTACTAAGGGTTCATTAAGAACATGCAAAATTTGAGAGGGCCTCTAAACCAACTTTTAAAAAAGGACAAACCATGTTCATGGACCCCAGAATGCCAAGAGGCATTCGAGAAGATCAAGAAAACTCTTACTTCAGACGTCTCCCTCACACATTTCGACCCTAGTCTCGACATCATAGTCGTAAGCGATGCAAGCTCGTACGGCATAGGCGCTTGCATATTATATAAACTGCCAGATGGTTCGCGAAAATCTGTGGCACACGCATCAAGATCTCTAATTCCAGCTGAGAAACAATAAATCCCAAGAAGAAAAAGTATTCAGTTTTATTTTTTTCTCTCTTTTTCAAAAAGAAAACTCTTTGGAAGGGGGGTATTGTGAGACCGGAAACTACCTACACAATAGACTCTTCCAGGCCTATATTAAATAGGCGACATAGCACTCTACAGAGAGTGATAGAGAGTGATAGAGAGTGACAGAGAGTGACACAGAGAGTCTAGTACGACTTTCAGTGTTGGACACTAACTTATAGTAAGCTCTACTTACACTATCTCTGTAACCTGTTAATATATCTTTCTTACATCTAATCCGTGTTCCGTGTTTTACTTCTGTGGGCCCAACTTTGGCACCCACATCACTTCTACATGACAGTAAATGCTGCACAATTCCCTCAGAGAAGAAAGGGATGACTCGAGGCAACAGAGATGTGCTTCTACAGAAAGATGCTGAGAATGTCATGGATGGAACGTGTGAGCAACAAGGACGTTTTAAAAAAATACGAAAAAAAGTGAGATTTTTGCTTAGGATCAGAAAATGGTAGTTGAATGTTTTGTAACACATAATGGGGAAAGGGGCTTTGAAAATTTGATACTCACAGGATATTGAAGGCAAGAAGCGTAGAGGGAAACATCAAGAAAAAGCTACACCAGGGGTTGTTTTCTCCAGCATCGCAAATTGCTACAAAACAAAAACATTAACCTGAAAAGTCGGGTCATGATCTTAAATAGTCTCGTCTGATCGAAACTTTCATATGGGTGTCATCTAAGGTGCCAAACCTGTTCAGAAATATATAAATTGTTGGGTGTATACAACCGCTTTCTAAAAGCAATGTTTTCAAAAGTCTTTGAGTGAGTGAAGCCAAAAGGTCTTGGCAAAGATCCAGCTACTTTGAAATTTGTGAACTGGCGCTACAAAATCAAAAAGACCTAACAAAAACTGCATCACTTGAGGACTACCAACAGTAGCAACAACTAAAATGGATAGCACACGTAACTCGAACAGAAAATAATGGAATAATCAAGATGTTGACATTCAATAAATATAAATCCTTTGTCATAATATATATATATATATATATATATATATATATATATATTAGAAATTAATTGATTTAAAATATGGTTCTTTACGCTACACAGTTCTAACCATGTTTCAAAAATGGAAGCTAAAAGCTCCGAATTTAATTTTGTAATTTTCATATATATATATATATATATATATATATATATATAAAGTGAACATAGAAGTCAACACTTAGAGGCGACAGTCTGTTTCATGCTATATGCAATCGTCAGTCTGTTTCATGCTATATGCAATCGTCATGCCTGACGATTGCATATAGCATGAAACAGACTGTCGCCTCTAAGTGTTGACTTCTATGTTCACTTTTATATTTACACACGCTCTATCTCTGATATTGAGCACTTTATTCCATAAATATAGCACACCTTAAGACTATATTTCTTATATATATATATATATATATATATATATATATATATATATATATATATTGTCACATAGCCCCGATTTCATTAACTACATAGACGTTAGGGCCTTAGGCTAAAAAGTGCTCCAAAGTAAAACCTTAAATTCTCGTCGAAAATTAGTTAGATATAAAAGAAAAATAAATAAATAAAATAGAGAAATTTAATCTAATGCTATCGACTTGCGAGCGAATATGTTCCATGATCAGCCATATCCTCCTCTTCTTTTCACAAATTCTTTCCCTCTTTATCTACTCTTCCACCCACGATCCAAGGGCCCGTGAACTTTGAAGTGACCCGACGCGAGAATGACCTGATTCCAAAATTTCGCAGCTTTCATGCGGCTGACCAAAAGTGAATTCCAGGCACCATCAGGGTCTCCTGCTGCGATTCACGTGATCAGAACACACTAAGCGTGGATTGAACTTTTGGCCATCACACAAACACTGCGTGATTTGCGCCCCATCCTCCTGCGTACCCGGTCAAGGAAGAAGGGGAACCTACGTGACTGTCTTTGGGGACAGCGGAATCTAAGAAAGGATTTTCAGTTTCCCTCTGACCAGCGGCAGTTGAACTGCCCACTGAGATGAAGAAGACAGCAAAGTCTGTCGACTAGGGGTGAAAGGACTGCTATGAAACTGAATCAACCCAACGAAACGCCTGTACGAGATGCTGTGGACCATCGAACGTTTGGGAAGGAAAAGAAGTCCAGGAAAAAAAAACAACATTTTGGCCGGCCGTGTCGGCCGGCCAAAATGTTGTTTTAGCATCAGAACTCTCGCTTCGGCGAATAAGAACTTTGTGTGAAAATATCAACTCGACTGAAAGATAATTTGATTCTCTTGGTTTGATCTGTTTTTATATATGTATGTATTCGCTCGCACCCTCTGTTCTTTAATGAACCCTTCCCCTTTGTTAAATGAATGTTTTTTTTCTTTATTCCTTTATATATATTTATAAATAAATGTTATATTTTGAAATCCATCGTCTTGTGTCTGTTCTTCGTTGATTTCCTTGTGTCGCTTCCATTTCTGAGTGAAGACCGAGAAAAGATCCCACGTTTTCCTTTTTTTTAAACCTGTGGTTCATCTATATGCTACAAGTTCGTAACAATATATATCAGGGATAGTTGTTTATACGGATGCTCACTCACTCACTCACTCACTCACACTCAAGTTCAGGTTATGCTGTCTTCGCTATAGACTCCAGACACAAAAATGAATTCTTTTACCATGTGTCCTGTCCATAATAAAAATTTCTTTATGGTTTCTGGAGGAGAGAGTGATATTAGTACTTGAAAGTAAAACATACAGAGACAAACACACACACGCACTCACACACGGAAACACATAGATACAAACACACAGACATGTACAGAGGGATAAATACAGACACATATATGCATACATACATGCAAAAATTTCAGAGTATATCTGTAAAAGGTCAATATGAAAAAATGCCTTGATAAAGTCTAACAGAGGACGAAACGCGTTGTCTAAGTTTTCCGTTTGTTTTTATTCACAAACATATGTAAATTTTCATACAAATACAAGCACAAACGTATGTGGAGTTATATACAGATATATACATGCATACATAAATATATATAGATAGATACATACACATGTACACGCACGCATATATATATATATATATATATATATATATATATATATCATAATATATATATATAAAATATATATATATATTGATATTTATTATAAAAACTCTTTTATCCTTTCAATAAATATAACTAATAAAAATAGAACACGTAACTCGGACAGAAAATAATGGAATAATCAAGAAGTTGACATTCCACGCTACTTCAAACAAAAGGTTCGGAAGAAAACTTCCATCAATACTGGATAAGAGCTACTGGATTTGAGAAAACTTGAAAAATTGTTTTAAGAGAAAGATTTTATAAATTTCAACAGCAAGCAGCACTGGCTGCTCGGATAATGAATGCCAAATGTTTCCTTGTAGGACAACGGCTAATAATACCAGTACCATTTTCTCTAGCAATGTTTTAACTGCAAAGATGTAAATTGAATTCTTACAGATGTATGATTTCTTAGTAAATATATTTATTCGACGTGTTAGTAGAAACGAAGATGAGTCTGGAGAAAGTCAATACATAGCGAATGAATCCTGAAGCTTGATGAACTTGGTAGAGACCATCATTCCTTGAATATTGCAGACTGATGTAGAGAAAATCAATACAGAGCGAATGTATGCCTGAAGCTTGATGATCTTGGTAAAGACCATCCGTCGTTGAACATTGTGGACGGATGTAGAGAAAGTCAATACAGAGCGGATGAAGCCTAAAGATTGATGATCTTGGTAAAGACCATCCAGCATTGAACAGTGTGTACTGGTGTAGAGAAAGCCAATACAGAGCAAATGAAGCCAGAAGTTGATGATCTTGGTAAAGACCATCCTTCTTTGAACATCGTGGACTGGTGTAGAGAAAGTCGATACAGAGCGGATGAAGCCTAAAGCTTGATGATCTTGGTAAAGACCATCCTTCTTTGAACATTGTCGACTGGTGTAGAGAAAGTCAATACAGAGCGGATGAAGCCTAAAGCTTGATGATCTTGGTAAAGACCATCCTTCTTTGAACATTGTCGACTGGTGTAGAGAAAGTCAATACAGAGCGGATGAAGCCTAAAGCTTGATGATCTTGGTAAAGACCATCCTTCTTTGAACATTGTCGACTGGTGTAGAGAAAGTCAATACAGAGCGGATGAAGCCTAAAGCTTGATGATCTTGGTAAAGACCATCATTCTTTGAACATTATTGACTGATGTAGAGAAAGTCAATACAGAGCAGATGAAGCTTAAAGCGTGATGATTTTGGTAAAGACCATCCTTCTTTGAACATTGTGTACTGGTGTAGAGAAAGTCAATACAGAGCAAATGATGCCTGAAGCTTGATGATCTTGGTAAATATCATCCTTCTTTGAACATTGTGGACTGATGTAGAGAACCTCAATACAGAGCGGATGAAGCCTGTAGGTTGATGATTTTGGTAAAGACCATCCTTCATTGAACATCGTGGATTGGTGTAGAGAAAGTCAATACAGAGCGGATAAAGACTGAAGCTAATGATCTTGGTAAAGACCATTCTTCTTTGACCATTATGTACAGGTGTAGAGAAAGTCAATACATAGTAAATGAAGAGTGTAGGTTGATGATCTTGGCAAAGACAATCCTTCATTGAACATTGTAGACTGGTATAGAGAAAGTCAATACAGAGCGGTTGAAGCCTGAAGCTTGATGATCTTGGTAAAGACCATACTTCTTTGAACATTGTGTACTGGTGAAGAGAAAGTCAATACAGAGCGAATGAAGCCTGTAGGTTGATGATCTTGGCAAAGACCATCCTTCATTGAACATTAGGGACTGATGTAGAGAAAGTCAATACAGAGAAGATGAAGCCTAAAGCTTGATGATTTTGGTAAAGACCATCCTGCATTGAACATTGTGTACTGGTGTAGAGAAAGCCAATACAGAGCGGATGAAGCATGAACCTTGATGATCTTGGTAAAGACCATCCTTCTTTGAACTTTGCGTACTGGTGTAGAGAAAGTCAATACAGAGCGAATGAAGCCTGTAGGTTTTATGATCTTGGCAAAGACCATCCTTTCATTGAACATTGTGGACTGATGTAGAGAAAGTCAATACAGAGCAGATGAAGCCGGAAGCTTGATGATCTTGGTAAAGACCATCCTTCTTTGAACATTGTCGACTGGTGTAGAGAAAGTTAATACAGTGCGGATGAACCCTGAATCTTGATGATCTTGGTAAAGACCATCCTTCTTTGAAAATTGAGGACTGATGTAGAGGAAGTCAATAAAGGGCGAATGAAGCCTGAAGCTTGATGATCTTCGTAAAGTTCATCCTTCTTTGGACATTGTGTACTGGTGTAGAAAAAATCAATACAGAGCGAATGAAGCCTGAATGTTGATGATCTTGGTAATGACCATCCTTTCACTGAACATTGTGGACTGGTGTAGAGAATGTCAATCCAGAGCGAATGAAGCCTTTAAGTTAATGATCTTGGAAAAGACCATCCTTCATTGAACATTGTGTACTGGTGTAGAGAAAGTCAATACAGAGAGGATGAAGCCGGAAGCTTGATGCTTTTGGTAAAGTCCATCCTTCTTTGAACATTGTGGACTGATATCAGCCATTTTTTGTAAACTTAGTTAAAATCCTAGTTTAAAATTCATCCAAAAATCAATTATACGTTTTTAAAATTTATTTGACGAAAATTAGGAAATTTAAAGATTATTTAATATGTTTTGAAAGAAACTTTTACTTACTTTCTTCGAAGATAAATGTTGTTTAAAATAAAAGGCGACGATCTTAACATCGTTGGCTATTGACAGGTGATAAGTGATGCCTTATCATCAGATATCGACAGCTAACGTGAGATTCGAGTTATCATACAGAAGGACATAATTGACATAAGGTTTTTTTTACGTAAAGCACCTTATGTAGTACTTCGTAACTATTAAAGTAAAAGAAAAAACTTTCAGCATTCCAATTTATTTTAATTTGTTATTATTACTCTAGCTTACACCATAAGTTTGTTGATATTATCTGTAGAAATTATAAATACTATAAATAAATTAAAATACAAGTGCTGTACAGCTTATTTAGAGCAACTATAACCCCCCTAAAATCATTACAGATCTGCTATGATAAAACATTTCTATCCCAATAAAAATCATCACAAACATATCAAAAGTTATTTTGTTACACTGCAGACAATTTGAACTGAAAAAAAAAATTGAAAAATGACTTTTGTCTTCATCTGAACAAAATATCAAGGAAACTTTTGATCTGCACATCATGAAACTAGGTATTTCCTGAAAGCAAAGAATGCTCTTTCATTTCTAAGTAAAATTGGTTGGTGTAAATTGTTATAAAAATTTTTTCTGGTGATAAAATATGAAAAAATAGTTAAAATTGCTATTCTTGAACACATTATGAAATGGACAAATTCTGATAATTATTTAAAGATATTTTTATGTTTAACGTTCTTTTTATAGATACAAGTATTTAAGTAAATGCTCTGTTTATAATAAACAGTATTAAACAGCATTTACCGGCCTGAATGTCCGAGAAATTTCCATAGAAAATATTCGTCCTTCGAATATCTATAATATATATATATATCTATATCTTTGTATGTGTGACGTCATTTGTTTACATTTGATACGCCATGAGCAGTTATGAATGTACGCGAGAGATTCATGGAAGATTGAAGTTTATAAGCAGTAAATTCGAGCAAGCCAACCGAACGTTCCTTTGTAGCCGAGCGGTAATGTACGTCAGGCTATATGACGGTTTTTTATAGGATACAGGTTCGAATCTTGTCGAAGGATGAATGTTTTCTATGAAAATTTCTCGGACATTCAGGACGGTAAATGTTGTTTCATACTGTTTATTATAAACAGAGCATATACATAAATACTTCTATATAAAAAAAAGAATGTTAAACATAAAAATGTCTTTAAATAGGATTCTAATGTTATCTAATTCATAACAAAAAAGCAGACATAGATAGATATCCCAAGTCGAGCTTAGTTCGTTACCCGCCATCGGTCTCCCAAATTCTACTCAGAATCTTCTTTTTAAATCGACATTTAAAACAATAATTCCTAAGTGGATCTGAATAGTAGCTGCTGCGATGTGTGGAAAAAGAAAATGACAACTTGCAAGACATTATTTACAGTGGGACTAATAACCTCATATTTGTCGTTATCATTACATCGTTTCGACTGCGGTTTCAAGATTTGACCGGTTGGTCGGTAGATTTTGTTTAGCGGCATATCAACACCTCTATGGGTTATTTAACTCCGAAATCTAAATATTTTGAACACAATTCTATGGCTTCACCTAAATATATTTTGAACGCAATTGTGTGCCGTCAACTATAGATAAAATATATCGTTGGTCATTTTGCTATAAAATGTATTGTTAGTAATTCAACTATAAAGTTGTATTGCTGGTCATTTTTCTTTAAAATTGTATTGATGGTAATTTTATTATAAACTAGCAGCATGGCCCGGCGTTGCCCGTGCTTGATTCAAATATCCTACGATTCATACAGCAATCGTTATCACTTGACTTAAAATATTTTTGCCCTTCCACTGCGAATTTTTTCTAAGCTCTATATTAAACATTAATTCTGTTACGAAAAAGAACTAAACAAAACACAAAACGATCAGCTTTAAAAAAGGACTCGTAACTGGAAAAACCGAATGAAAAAAGAATGTTAACAACAAATAATTTTTCACAACCAACCCAGTTCTGCGGAATCAGAATCAACGTTGAGTTTAAGCAAGCGAATGAGCCAATTGGAGTAAAGTGCCATGCAGATTAAAATTTTTCCCACTTGTGACGAATGCAGCTATCAATTTTTTTTTTTTTTTGCATGCTAGCATGCTAGTTAACATTCGTGTCAGTCAGCTGTTGGCTCTCACACTGACCAATAGAATCTTCCTGCCTATTCGTGGGAGCCAGCTATAGGCTCTCACTCTGGCCAGTAGAAAATGGCCGCAAACTACATGAAAAGTGCCGTAGAAGGATGAAAAAATCGATTATTTCCACTATCGATGGGAGTTGGGAAATGCAAAGTCAGTCTTGGACTTCCCGCTAACTTGGAGCATGTGCATGTAAATTTTGGTGCAAATCCGTCGAAAATTGCGGCCGTGCATTTGTTACACACACACACACACACACACACACACACACACACACACACACACATCCTGCCTTTTATAGATAAAGATAAATATTATTGGTAAATCTTATATCTATAATTCTCAAAATGTGTGTATGTATGTGTGTGCGTGTGTGTGTGATTGGATGTTGTTTATGCGTTTCCACAGTTTTCATCCGATTTCGATGATTGTTTTTTGTTTGATACATAATTCTTCAGTGCCGGTTTTGAGTCCAAATTGGCTGGAAATAATTACAACCTAAATGATAAAATATCGAAAAAAGTGATTTTTTACACAAAAAATCAAAGGCAAAATTTAATCTCTGTTAAAAAAAACAGCGTAGAATCAATTTAGAGAGTTGAAATCTAACGCAAAAGGTTATTAGAATTATAAATATATATATATATCTATTATAAATAAAAATTATCGTATATTATAATTATGACGGTCCATGTAAAACGTTCCTTCTTTACAAGATTGAGAACGCCAAAACGGCCCTTTTATTGTAAATATGTATTGTTCGCAATTTTATTATATGTATTGCTGGTGTGTATATATATATATATATATATATATATATATATATATATATAAAAATTTGTCGCTATTATGTTGGTGCAAAAATAATGACGTAATAATGTCGTTTTTTTACGTAAAAAATACGTCAAAAAACGACATTATTACGTCATTATTTTTGCACCAACCTAATAATATTTTTAATATAAAATGTATTTTTATACTTTTATAGCGTTTTGTTTTTATATTACATTATTGTCCTCATCTTTGTCGCCATATTTATTACAACGTTTTGGTCGTTGTACGCTCCGGCCTTCTTCAAGTGGTTGGAATGTCGAACTGAACCCTTTATTTCGCTCATTCGGGTAGGCTGTTCTAGTTCCACGTGCCATGTTTGATGGATGTCAGTTATTAGTTATCTCCTGTTAATTTCCCTCTGAAAGTTCTCCACTGCCTTAACCGGGTATTGAACTCACACACTTTGGGTCCTTTATCCACTGTGCCATGTGTCCTTGTTTTTGTTTCGAGATTCACAATTTTCCCATAACTGCCTTCCTAACAGATACTAACCACCATAGATCAGAGGAAGAACAGTAATTAAGACAAGACAAATAAGTAAAGAAAGCATAATTTTTCTAAATGAAAAAATAAAAAACAACAAAAAAAAAAACTACGTAGACTGGATTTATGATCGGTGGAATTTTAAAACTATCAAATAAACACCCAATTTATTTGGTTTCTCGAACCAAAACAAAACCGACAGTCAGTCATTGTCGCCAAATTCCCGTTAGAAAACTCTCGTAAACATCCGGGTAGTTCAAGCTTTAGGCTGTTTTCATTTCAGATTTGTTTACTTTCAGCCACCTGGATTTACCCATTGTCACCAGTTTTCCTGTCAAGCTGGGTGTTGGCCTGGACGTTCTCAGCCACAAACATTGTGACCAGGTCATTGGTATTCTCAAAGCCTTTGCAGAGATGAAAATACTAACAGCGTGTAAACTGTAAGCTGATAAAATGTACGCTGGGCAGGGTGTTTTTTTTATTTTATTTTATTTTATTTTATTGTATTGCTATTGTATTAATTTTAATTTTTGTTTGGTCTTGTTTTTGCCAAATAAGTGATGACAGACAAATTCTAATAAATGAACAAAGGCTAATATTTAAACTATATCAACACAAAATGTAGCCTTGACATTTTTCAATATTGCTCAGTAGTTAGACCGCACATTGAAATTCGGAGTATAGAGCTACACATCATCAGCCCGAGTCGAATAAATTTGTTAAGATCAGAACTTAAGTTTCCATGGCCTTCCACAGCGACACTTTTATTTATTTATATATTCATAAATAAATAAATATTCATATACCCATAAATGAATATAATTATGAAATAAAAATTACCGTACCTTTTTTGTGTATAATACTCAGTTATGTGCCATTCGTGATACATGCTTAGGCGATCATGTATCTTTTGATACATGACTGATGAGGCAGATATTTTTCAGGCAGTAGGTTGTCATTCCTTTCTGCAGTTGCCATTCAAGGCTATAGAACCAAGTCTGTCCTGCTATTTACCCATATCTAGGGATTCATACCTTTCCCAAAGGTATTAGCACATAAGTGAATGTAATGGATTACAATTGGATTTGAACTCGGATCTCAGATTTCTCAATCCATGTCGCTATCCACCATGCCTCCTTATACTCCAGCTATAATATTTATTCATAGCTGGGGGGTGGGGAGAAAAAGAGGATTCATACCTTTCCCAAGGGTATTACCACGTAAGTGAATGTAATGGATTCGAATGGATTTGAACTCGGCTCTCCGATTTCTCAATCCGAGCCATTACTCCACCGTACCTCCTTATTTTTTTGTTTTTTAAGCATTTCACCCCAAGCAAGGGGGGAAGCCACTAGGCCGCAAGGGGTTACAGAAAATATAGAGCGAGATCAGATAGGAGTGATAGAAGAGAGTATGAGGAGAAGGGGAGGGGATAGATCAAGGCAACTGGAGATGTCCATTGAAATTACACTTGAATAGCTGGAGATTATAGCTCTCAGGAAAACTGGAATAGGGAAGGGAGTTCCACAGGCGAGTGGTGTGAGACATGAAGCTATTAGAGTAGAATAGACGGCTACATTTAGGTGTTTCGACAGTGAAGGGGTGGGAGCGGGATGCCAACCTCATAGGGCGCTTGAACTACGTCAATGCTAAAAACCGAATAATTTCTGTAATCAATTCTCCCCAAGCAAGAGGATAATGCCACTAAGGCACAAGAGGCTTCTGGGAGTGAAGGAGAATGCGATGATTTTAGAAAGAACCGAAAAGCTAACCTTCAACAGGAAATAAGAGATAAACATCTATTTTTGTTCAAAAAACCGGGAAGTAGTGTGAACCGGACGATAGGTGAACCTATCTCGTCACATTAAATTACATCCTTGAATGTAATACAAACCTGTAGAACAGCCGTCCCTTTGTATTTTTTTAAAGTTATGCCATATCATTCATTAAAATCTTAATGCTGTACACATATTTTACAAAAATATTTAATTTTTCACGGTATTAAAGAATGGAGATGAATCGGGGTTTTAGCCATTATGTGTTTGAATTTCCGTTTTCAAAATTTATTTTCGAATTTTCGGGGAAAGGTACTTTGTTGTGACATTGAAGTTATCAAAATATGACAGATCTTGTTTTTTCCTTCTATTATTTTTTTATTCAATTTTGGCGGATTTCCTGCCTTTGAGAGAAAAGACATCCAATTACGCTGATTCCGAAAGAACAAATATGGCCGATATATCAAATTTATTTTGTAAACAATTTTTATTAATACCTGTCGACTTTGTCTTTTATTATGTGTTGTACAGAATGTATTGGAAAACTTGCTGTTTTAAATAAGAGGTTCTTTAAACTGAGTAAAAATATTTGAAAACGTGTACTTGTATATAATACGACCCGCCTTTTTACCTTTTACTTCCGGTTTAAATTTCTTACATTATAACCGCAAGAAAATACGTTATCTATTCATGAAGTAAAAATTCATTCTGCTTATATCTATCTACCTAAATATCTCATTCTGCTCATATCTATTTAGAGAAGGAGAATGAGATGTATAGACATCTCATTCTCCTCTCTCTCTCTCTCTCTCTCTCTCTCTCTCTCTCTCTCTCTCTCTATATATATATATATATATATATATATATATATATATATATATGTCTATATTTCTGAGATGAGGTATTATGTACATTATTTACATTATTGGGACGATTGTCCTCATCTTTGTCGCCATATTTATCACAAAACAGTCTACCCCAGTGAGCGAAATAAAGGGTTCAGTTCGACATTCCAACCACCTGAAGAAGGCCGCAGCGTACAACGGCCGAAACGTTGTGATAAATATGGCGACAAAGATGATGACAATAGTCCGAATAATGTAAATAATATATATATATATATATATATATATATATATATTAGGTTGGTGCAAAAATAATGACGTAATAATGTCGTTTTTTGACGTTAAAAAATACGTCAAAAACGACATTATTACGTCATTATTTTTGCACCAACCAAATATATATATATATATATATATATATATATATATATATATATATATATATGTGTGTGTGTGTGTGTGTGTGTGTGTGTGTGTGTGTGTGTGTGTGTGTGTGTATAAATAAAAAGAAAGAACAGTAAGATATATAATCCGGTGTTCTTATAGATATTTTTTATTTTTACGAAATAGTGCTCAATGTAAATTTACAGAGCATTAATATTATAAATTAATTGACTGAAAATATGGTTTTTTTCGCTACTCAGTTCTAACCATGTTTCAAATATGGAAGCTAAAAGCCCCGAATTTAATTTTGTACTTAAATTAAAGACATTAGTTCCATTTCATCCTCAAGTGAATTTTGGAGTAACTTTAAAAATTACTGGCTTTTAAATACACAGCTAAAACAAAATTCATGTTTCCAAGGTTACAGATAAATCTATTTTGCTAGACTAGGAGTGTCTGGGTGTTCAATATGTCTATATTTTAATGTATCAGTTACTGTTACGTTTTGGTAGTGGGTAGGGATGTATTTTTCAATGAAATCTAACATCCGTTAATAGCGTGTCGTCTGGATTTTTTTTTTTTTTTTTATAAATTTTATTGTTAACGGCTAAAATTCTTACGGCATTTTTTTCCTTCGTATATTTAAAGATTTTTGGGAGGTGTCTATGTCAGAATACTTTTTATTTAACTACGATTTGAAATACCAAAAATTCCCCTTAGACCCCGTATAAAACGGGGTTGGGTAGCTGTTTCCCGAGACGAGACTGTGCCCTTGGACATAGCCTCATCTGGGGATCCTCTCTGCCCGGAGATAGAGAATTTGACCAGCACAGCTGGAGACGAATCACCAACTGCAGGATATCTACCAACCGCCCCACGCGGTCAGATGTAGCACAAGGCCGAATTTAACGTGTGGTATCCGAGACGGTAGGCTCCGCCAAAAATACTCCTTAGACCCCGTATAAAACGGGGTCGGTTAGCTGTTTCCCGAGATGAGAATCTGCCCTTCGACACAGACTCGTCTGCGGATCCTCTCTCCACGAAGGCAGAGAGATTGACCAGCACAACTGGAGACGTATCTCCAACTGCAGACCAATTACAGTATTTACTGCTGTATTTATGTGAATGAGGACATACCCATTATCGTCCGTAGATATGCTATAACACTATTTAACCCATAGCTGGGGGAAGGAGATGGATACCTTTCCCAAATATATTTGAGCATAAGTAAATGTAATAAACCAGACTGGAATTCGAACTCAACTCTTCGATTTCGCTTTCCGAGAAGATGTGTCAAAAAACTGTCATATCTGAGCTTAAGCATTGTAAGTATTCCATTCAAATAGATGAATCAGTTTTTGGCAGTTCGAATATCCTTGTCGCTCTAGTGAGATTATTTTAACCAAGCACTAAATCTGCTTCTTGGCTAAGGTCAGAAATGGCATCATAACATTTTCCACTAGGCTGTTTTGTTTTGTTTTATATCACACAATTTACATAGATAAAGCCCTTCATAAGGTGTGGGCTGTACTTGTGAGTATAATTTTTCTTATTTCTTTAAGACAAGTGCTACCAGGTATTCCTTCAATGAGTCTATTGAGATCTTTTACAATCAATCCGAGGATTCCAACTACAACTGGAATTATTAATGTCCTCACACACCACATTTTTTAGATTTTAATATTGTTACAAGTCCTATTACAGTATCCGGGTCTGGGTGGTGTTCGTACCAATTTCTTGCAGTTTCCTTTCCGTAAGTGTTGCAGATTTTCCAGTGCGGATATTGTCGTGCCGTGTTTTATACTCAGTGGGTGCTAATACCGCGCAACCTGATACAAGATGATCAATTGTTTCTGGATATTTACCACAGAACCTACCTTTTGGACTAATGCAATTTTTCATTATATGTGATTGGTAATTTCTTGTTAAACAAGCATTGGTCCTGTGTAGCAAGAATAAGACCTTCAGTGTTGTTGTGGTAGGATCCACCTAATTTGCATAGTGGAGTACCGAACATATAAATATGGTTGGTACCGGGAAGAGAGGGAAGGAATCAAGAGATTCCTCGGCGACTGTCGAACTCTCTGCATTAGCAGAGGGGAACCCGGACGAGGCTTTGCCGAAGGACAAGGTTTCGTCCGGGGAGGTTGACAGGGCCTGAACCCGTCTAGGCGGGTTCAGAAAGGCCATATTTTTGGCCGAGCCTACGGGCTCGGGGATACCAACATTAAAACGGCCTTGTGCCACATTCGATCTTCGTGGGTGGATTGATAAATACAGGAATTAAGAGATTCAACCAGAGACTCTGCCCGACTGCGACTCAGTCAACACATTCTCCAGGAACGGTCTTTCCAGGAATATACAAAAGACTATATGTAAATATTGTGTACACTTTCTTGTTTCAATACATTTTGTTCTAAGTACATTTTGTGTTGCATTATTATTCCATGCATTAGTCAAGTTTCAACAAGTTTCAAGTTGTAGACCTGTACTTCGTAGCCACTGATGGCTACGGGGTTTGTCTACATCAGCGCGTTTGGTATGGGCAGAGTGTTGACAGTGAAGCTGTTTATTTTGGCATCGTTTCTGTATCTGGTCGGTTGCATTTGCCTTTGCTTACTTTGCAGCTTCAGTTGGTGCACTATGCTTTACTTGTCTTTCTTCACCAATTTGAAATTTCATTTTTGCACTTGTTGCCTTACTACTTACTACTCGCTTACTACTTTCATGTTCTTTGACATAGATCATCAACCAGTCTTCTGTAGTTTCTAGATATCTTTGAAGGCCAATTGCTGTAGTTTTGTAAGACAGTTCTAGTTGAACTAATCCTCTGCCTCCTTCGGATCTGGGCACATACAGACGATCAGCTTCAGCCTTGGGATGATGCATGCGGTGGCGAGTGAGAAGCTTTCTCATCTTGGTTTCTATTCGTTTAATGTCAGCTATTGTCCAGTTAAGACCTTTGAAACTGCATTGCACCACAGGGACAGCCAAGGTGTTTATGGCTGATATTCTTTTTTTTTATTATTCAATACCAGACGCACACGCCTGTGGTACTCCTTTCTTGCCATCTCCTTCATTTGAGTATGCTGTATTCCATCATATTATTATTATTATTATTATTATTATTATTATTATTATTATTATTGCTCCATCGTTCCTTAGTTATTTAAACAGTCATTTCGCACGTACGTGACGCTTTGACAATACTTAATAAATAATGGATTATTCCGTTTTTGCCGCGAGGGAAGACGAAAAAATGTATCGGCGGCGCTGTTTGGTTTCAGTGAGAAAATGAAAGCAAGAGAGATGGGAAAAGAAGTTAAAGGACGCGATAACTTTCTCATATGTTTAACGTCAGCTTCAGTGAAATGGAAAAACGTGTCAATTTTAAATCTTTTCATTTGTACCCTTCTATTTCATTATGTGCATCCATACTTTTCTTACTGCAATATCTTGTTAAATTTGTTAAGATCAAATATTTCGCGACGCAATAGGGGACTAATCATCATAATTTTTGAGTCAAATTATCCAAAGTAGTAACTAGGGTACTTCAGTAAATTAAAATATCAAACACCTTTTCTTTTTGACGGGCACTACTAGTTATTATTATTATTATTATTATTATTATTATTGTTGTTGTTGTTGTTGTTGTTGTTGTTGTTCCTACTGATACGGTTCCTTCATCTTCTACTTTTCTTTCTACTTTTTTTCGTTATTGTTATTGTTGTTGTTGTTCCTGCACTTGCGAGTTCCTTCTTCATCTTCTTCTTCTTCTTCTTCTTCTTCTTCTTCTTCTTCGTTATTGTTGTTGTTCCTGCTCTTGCTAGTTCCTCATTCTTCTTCTTCTTCTTCTTCTTCTTCTTCTTCTTCTTCTTCTTCTTCTTCTTCTTCTTCTTCTTCTTCGTTATTGTTGTTGTTCCGGCTCTTGCTAGTTCCTTCTTCTTATTATTATTCTTCTTCTTTTTCTACTTTTTCTTCTTCGTTATTGTTGTTGTTCCTGCTCTTGCTAGTTCCTCATCCTCCTCCTCCTTCTTCTTCTTCTAATTCTTCGTTATTGTTGTTGTTCCGGCTCTTGCTAGTTCCTTCTTCTTCTTTTTCTTCTTCTTCTTCGTTATTGTTGTTGTTCCTGCACTTGCTAGTTCCTTCGACTTCTACTTTTTCTTCTTCTTCTTCTTCTTCTTCTTCTTCTTCTTCTTCTTCGTTATTGTTGTTGTTCTTGCTCTTGGTAGTTCCGCCTTCTTCTTCTTCTTCTTCTTCTTCTTCTTCTTCTTCGTTATTGTTGTTGATCCTGCTCTTGCTAGTTCCTCCTCATCCTCCTCCTTCTTCTTCTTCTTCTTCTTCTTCTTCTTCTTCTTCTTCTTCTTCTTCTTCTTCTTCGTTACTGTTGTTGTTCCGGCTCTTGCTAGTTCCTTCTTCTTCTTCGTTATTGTTGTTGTTCCGGCTCTTGCTAGTTCCTTCTTCTCCTTTTTCTTCTTCTTCTTCTTCGTTACTGTTGTTGTTCCGGCTCTTGCTAGTTCCTTCTTCTTCTTCGTTATTGTTGTTGTTCCTGCTCTTGCTAGTTCCTTCTTCTTCTTCTTCTTCTTCTTCTTCTTCTTCTTCTTCTTCTTCGTTATTGTTGTTGTTCCTGCTCTTGCTAGTTCTTCTTCTTCTTCTTCTTCTTCTTCTTCTTCTTCTTCTTCTTCTTCTTCTTCTTCTTCTAGTCACTTCTACTATTATTCTTGTTGTTCTTTTTCTACTCCTTCTTCTTCTTCTTCTTCTTCGTTATTGTTGTTGTTCCTGCACTTGCTAGTTCCTTGTTGTTGTTGTTGTTGTTGTCCTTCTTCTTCTTCTTCTTCTTCTTCTTCTTCGTCTCCTTCTTCTTCTTCTTCTTCGTTATTGTTGTTGTTCCTGCTCTTGCTAGTTCCTTCGTCTCCTTCTTCTTTTTCTTCTTCTTTGTTATTGTTGTTGTTCCTGCTCTTGCTAATTCCTCTTTCTTCTTGTTCTTGTTCTTCTTCTCCTTCTTCTTCGTTATTGTTGTTGTTCCGGCTCTTTCTAGTTCCTTCTTCTTCTTTTTCTTCTTCTTCTACTTCTTCGTTATTGTTGTTGTTCCTGCTCTTGCTAGTTCCATCTTCTTCTTCTTCTTTTTCATCTTCTTCTTCTTCGTTATTGTTGTGTACCTGCTCTTGCTAGTTTCTCCTCCTCCTCCTTCTTCTTCTTCTTCTTCGTTATTGTTGTTGTTCCGGCTCTTGCTAGTTCCTTCTTGTTCTTCGTCTTCTTCTTCTTCTTCTTCTTCTTCTAATCACTTCTACTATTATTCTTGTTGTTCTTTTTCTAATCATTCTTCTTCTTGTTCCTGCTCTTGCTAGTTACTTCTTATTGTTGTTGTTGTTCTTCTTCTTATTATTATTATTAGTATCTTCTTCTTCTTCTTCGTTATTGTTGTTGTTCCTGCTCTTGCTAGTTCCTCCTCTCTTCTTCTTCTTCTTCTTCTTCTTCTTCTTCTTCTTCTTCTTCTTCTTCTTCGTCTCCTTCTTCTTCTTCGTTATTGTTGTTGTTCCTGCTCTTGCTAGTTCCTCCTTCTTCTTCTTCTTCTTCTTCTTCTTCTTCTTCTTCCTCTTCGTTATTGTTGTTGTTCCTGCTCTTGCTAGTTCCTCCTTCTTCTTCTTCTTCGTTATTGTTGTTGTTCCTGCTCTTGCTAGTTTCTTCTTCTTCTTCTTCTTCTTCTTCGTTATTGTTGTTGTTCCTGCTCTTGCTAGTTCCTTCTTCTTCTTCTTCTTCTTCTTCTTCTTCTTCTTGTCACTTCTACTATTATTCTTGTTGTTCTTTTTCTTCTCCTTCTTCTTCTTCTTCTTCTTCTTCTTCTTCGTTATTGTTGTTGTTCCTGCTCTTGCTAGTTCCTTCTTCTTCTTCTACGTTATTGTTGTTGTTCCTGCTCTTGCTAGTTCCTTCTTCTTCTTCTTCGTTATTGTTGTTGTTCCTGCTCTTGCTAGTTTCTTCTTCTTCTTCTTCTTCTTCTTCTTCTACTTCTTCTTCTTCTTCTTCGTTATTGTTGTTGTTCCTGCTCTTGCTAGTTCCTTCTTCTTCTTCTTCTTCTTCTTCTTCTTCTTCTTCTTGTCACTTTTACTATTATTCTTGTTGTTCTTTTTCTTCTTCTTCTTCTTCTTTGTTATTGTTGTTTTTCCTGCTCTTTCTAGTTCCTTCTTCTTCTTCTTCTTCGTTATTGTTGTTGTTCCAGCTCTTGCTAGTTCCTTCTTCTTCTTCTTCTTCTTCTTTTTCTTCTTCTTGTCACTTCTACTATTATTCTTGTTGTTGTTGTTGTTGTTGTTCTTCTTCTTCTTCTTCTTCTTCTTCTTCTTCTTCTTCTTCTTCGTTATTGTTGTTGTTCCTGCTCTTCCTAGTTCCTTCTTCTTCTTCTTCTTCTTCTTCTTCGTTATTGCTGTTGTTCCTGCTCTTGCTAGTTTCTTCTTTTTCTTCTTCTTCTTCTTCTTCTTCTTCTTCTTCTTCTTCTTCTTCTTCTTCGTTATTGTTGTTGTTCCTGCTCTTCCTAGTTCCTTCTTCTTCTTCTTCTTCTTCTTCTTCGTTATTGCTGTTGTTCCTGCTCTTGCTAGTTTCTTCTTTTTCTTCTTCTTCTTCTTCTTCTTCTTCTTCTTCTTCGTTATTGTTGTTGTTCCTGCTCTTGCTAGTTCCTTCTTCTTCTTCTTCTTCTTCTTCTTCTTCTTCTTGTCACTTCTACTATTATTCTTGTTGTTCTTTTTCTACTTCTTCTTCTTCTTCTTCTTCGTTATTGTTGTTGTTCCTGCTCTTGCTAGTTCCTTCTTCTTCTTCTTCTTCGTTATTGTTGTTGTTCCTGCTCTTGCTAGTTCCTTCTTCTTCTTCTTCTTCGTTATTGTTGTTGTTCCTGCTCTTGCTAGTTCCTTCTTCTTCTTCTTCTTCTTCTTCTTCTTCTTCTTCTTCTTCTTCTTCTTGTCACTTCTACTGTTATTCTTGTTGTTCTTTTTCTTCTCCTTCTTCTTCTTCTTCTTCTTCTTCTTCGTTATTGTTGTTGTTCCTGCTCTTGCTAGTTCCTTCTTCTTCTTCTTCTTCTTCTTCTTCTTCTTGTCACTTCTACTATTATTCTTGTTGTTCTTTTTCTTCTCCTTCTTCTTCTTCTTCTTCTTCTTCTTCGTTATTGTTGTTGTTCCTGCTCTTGCTAGTTCCTTCTTCTTCTTCTTCTTCTTCTTCTTCTTCTTCTTCTTCGTTATTGTTGTTGTTCCTGCTCTTGCTAGTTCCTTCTTCTTCTTCTTCTTCTTCTTCTTCTTGTCACTTCTACTATTATTCTTGTTGTTCTTTTTCTTCTTCTTCTTCTTCTTCTTCTTCTTCTTCTTCTTCTTCGTTATTGTTGTTGTTCCTGCTCTTGCTAGTTCCTTCTTCTTCTTCTTCTTCTTCTTCTTCTTCTTCTTCTTCGTTATTGTTGTTGTTCCTGCTCTTGCTAGTTCCTTCTTCTTCTTCTTCTTCTTCTTCTTCTTGTCACTTCTACTATTATTCTTGTTGTTCTTTTTCTTCTTCTTTTTCTTCTTCTTCTTCTTCTTCGTTATTGTTGTTGTTCCTGCTCTTGCTAGTTCCTTCTTCTTCTTCTTCTTCTTCTTCTTCTTCTTCTTCTTCGTTATTGTTGTTGTTCCTGCTCTTGCTAGTTCCTTCTTCTTCTTCTTCTTCTTCTTCTTCTTGTCACTTCTACTATTATTCTTGTTGTTCTTTTTCATCTCCTTCTTCTTCTTCTTCGTTATTGTTGTTGTTCCTGCTCTTGCTAGTTTCTTCTTCTTCTTCTTCTTCTTCTTCTTCGTTATTGTTGTTGTTCCTGCTCTTGCTAGTTCCTTCTTCTTCTTCTTCTTCTTCTTCTTCTTCGTTATTGTTGTTGTTCCTGCTCTTGCTAGTTCCTTCTTCTTCTTTTTCTTCTTCTTCTTCTTCTTGTCACTTCTACTATTATTCTTGTTGTTCTTTTTCTTCTTCTTTTTCTTCTTCTTCTTCGTTATTGTTGTTGTTCCTGCTCTTGCTAGTTCCTTCTTCTTCTTTTTCTTCTTCTTCTTCGTTATTGTTGTTGTTCCTGCTCTTGCTAGTTCCTTCTTCTTCTTCTTCTTCTTCTTCTTCTTCTTGTCACTTCTACTATTATTCTTGTTGTTCTTTTTCTTCTCCTTCTTCTTCTTCTTCTTCTTCTTCTTCTTCTTCGTTATTGTTGTTGTTTCTGCTCTTGCTAGTTTCTTCTTCTTCTTCTTCTTCTTCTTCTTCTTCTTCGTTATTGTTGTTGTTCCTGCTCTTGCTAGTTCCTTCTTCTTCTTCTTCTTCTTCTTCTTCTTCTTCGTTATTGTTGTTGTTCCTGCTCTTGCTAGTTCCTTCTTCTTCTTCTTCTTCTTCTTCTTCTTCTTGTCACTTCTACTATTATTCTTGTTGTTCTTTTTCTTCTTCTTTTTCTTCTTCTTCTTCTTCTTCTTCTTCGTTATTGTTGTTGTTCCTGCTCTTGCTAGTTCCTTCTTCTTCTTCTTCTTCTTCTTCTTCTTCTTCTTCTTCTTCTTCTTCTTCGTTATTGTTGTTGTTCCTGCTCTTGCTAGTTCCTTCTTCTTCTTCTTCTTCTTCTTCTTCTTCTTCTTCTTCTTGTCACTTCTACTATTATTCTTGTTGTTCTTTTTCTTCTCCTTCTTCTTCTTCTTCTTCTTCTTCTTCTTCGTTATTGTTGTTGTTCCTGCTCTTGCTAGTTTCTTCTTCTTCTTCTTCTTCTTCTTCTTCTTCTTCTTCTTCTTCGTTATTGTTGTTGTTCCTGCTCTTGCTAGTTCCTTCTTCTTCTTCTTCTTCTTCTTCTTCTTCTTCTTCTTGTCACTTCTACTATTATTCTTGTTGTTCTTTTTCTTCTTCTTCTTCTTCTTCTTCTTCTTCTTCTTCTTCTTCGTTATTGTTGTTGTTCCTGCTCTTGCTAGTTCCTTCTTCTTCTTCTTCTTCTTCTTCTTCTTCTTCTTCTTCGTTATTGTTGTTGTTCCTGCTCTTGCTAGTTCCTTCTTCTTCTTCTTCTTCTTCTTCTTCTTGTCACTTCTACTATTATTCTTGTTGTTCTTTTTCTTCTTCTTTTTCTTCTTCTTCTTCTTCTTCGTTATTGTTGTTGTTCCTGCTCTTGCTAGTTCCTTCTTCTTCTTCTTCTTCTTCTTCTTCTTCTTCTTCTTCTTCGTTATTGTTGTTGTTCCTGCTCTTGCTAGTTCCTTCTTCTTCTTCTTCTTCTTCTTCTTCTTCTTGTCACTTCTACTATTATTCTTGTTGTTCTTTTTCATCTCCTTCTTCTTCTTCTTCTTCTTCTTCGTTATTGTTGTTGTTCCTGCTCTTGCTAGTTTCTTCTTCTTCTTCTTCTTCTTCTTCTTCGTTATTGTTGTTGTTCCTGCTCTTGCTAGTTCCTTCTTCTTCTTCTTCTTCTTCTTCTTCGTTATTGTTGTTGTTCCTGCTCTTGCTAGTTCCTTCTTCTTCTTTTTCTTCTTCTTCTTCTTCTTGTCACTTCTACTATTATTCTTGTTGTTCTTTTTCTTCTTCTTTTTCTTCTTCTTCTTCGTTATTGTTGTTGTTCCTGCTCTTGCTAGTTCCTTCTTCTTCTTTTTCTTCTTCTTCTTCGTTATTGTTGTTGTTCCTGCTCTTGCTAGTTCCTTCTTCTTCTTCTTCTTCTTCTTCTTCTTCTTGTCACTTCTACTATTATTCTTGTTGTTCTTTTTCTTCTCCTTCTTCTTCTTCTTCTTCTTCTTCTTCTTCTTCGTTATTGTTGTTGTTTCTGCTCTTGCTAGTTTCTTCTTCTTCTTCTTCTTCTTCTTCTTCTTCTTCGTTATTGTTGTTGTTCCTGCTCTTGCTAGTTCCTTCTTCTTCTTCTTCTTCTTCTTCTTCTTCTTCGTTATTGTTGTTGTTCCTGCTCTTGCTAGTTCCTTCTTCTTCTTCTTCTTCTTCTTCTTCTTCTTGTCACTTCTACTATTATTCTTGTTGTTCTTTTTCTTCTTCTTTTTCTTCTTCTTCTTCTTCTTCTTCTTCGTTATTGTTGTTGTTCCTGCTCTTGCTAGTTCCTTCTTCTTCTTCTTCTTCTTCTTCTTCTTCTTCTTCTTCTTCTTCTTCTTCGTTATTGTTGTTGTTCCTGCTCTTGCTAGTTCCTTCTTCTTCTTCTTCTTCTTCTTCTTCTTCTTCTTCTTCTTGTCACTTCTACTATTATTCTTGTTGTTCTTTTTCTTCTCCTTCTTCTTCTTCTTCTTCTTCTTCTTCTTCGTTATTGTTGTTGTTCCTGCTCTTGCTAGTTTCTTCTTCTTCTTCTTCTTCTTCTTCTTCTTCTTCTTCTTCTTCTTCTTCTTCGTTATTGTTGTTGTTCCTGCTCTTGCTAGTTCCTTCTTCTTCTTCTTCTTCTTCTTCTTCTTCTTCTTCTTGTCACTTCTACTATTATTAATATTATTCCTCGTTCTCTTTCCTTTTCTTCATCTTCTTCTTACATATAGTCGTTGATACTGTTTTATATTTTTATTACTGCTGCTGTTATTATTCTATCTCTTCCTCCTCCTCTTCTTTTTTCTTTTCTTTTTCGTCTTTATTCTTCTTCTTTGTTGTTGTTCTTGCTAGGACTACTGCTGCTGCTGCTGCTGCTGCTGCTACTGTTCTTTTTTCTTCTTTTCCATCTTCCTTATGCATCTGTTTTTTGTTTTGTTTTTTCTTTTTTTTTTTTCTTTTCTCGCTTTGGATGTCTAGGCCAATTTTTGATTGGCAACTCTTCATAATAAAAAGATCCTTTAAACCGAAATATTTCCAAGTGCATCAGAGTGTCTGTGTACCAAGCAAGACGAGGTTAATTAGAAGATGCTTCAATTTTAAGGAACCATCTGTTCAAATGAGAGAACATCATGAGCTAGCCGACCAGACGGCCTTGTCCTCTTCTTTCCTTTACATAAACAATATTTCTACCCTTCGGATCCAGAGTTATGCGAATAAGTTTTAACCCGACAAAAAAATAAATAAATAAATAAATAAATAAATAAAATAATCTACAAATCCCACTATCCTCTCATTTTATTCGGTCCCTTGCACAGCCCAGATCATATCTGGGCTGCAGCAGCCCAATTCCCATTATCCATTATGACCATTATGCTGCCTTGTGGGTGATTAATTATTTTCCAATCTACAACCCCTCCCCAATAAACTAAAAATATTGATTAACCACACTTAATCACGCTTATTCGAATTCCGAAACGAAGTATTAGATAGAGTTTTGCATTTCACCCCAGGCAAGGCTATAATGCTACTAAAATGGAGTTACTCAGTGTGGAAGAGAATGAAAAGATTTTAGTGGAGAGAAAGAGCAATAAAAAAAGGGGTTCAAAAAGACCAAAGATGGCGATTGACGTTGCATTTAAATTTTTGAAGATCATCAGGGAAGCTAGAAATCGAGCAAGAGAGTTTCACAGGCAAGAAGTGCAAGAGAAAAATCTATTAGAATAGAACTAACGGTTAGATCGAACTAATTAAATAGTAAAATGATGAGGTCTAGTTGCCAATCTAGTAGTACACTTAAATTCATGTGGTCGAGATAGAAAGAAGGAAAGCTCCCCAGAACAATTACTATGAAAATATTTATAGAAAAGACAGAGGGAAACCACGTCAAGGCGGTGGGAAAGTGATTGAAGTCGAGATACCAGGTCAGGACCGATAACATTGCATACCCTTTTTACTGATTTTGTCGAGAATCTCGACATATTGCCTGAACACCAGACCATATTTGACAGCAGTATTCAAAACACGGATGAATAGTAGATTTGTAAATGAGCAAGATGGATTCCGACAAGAAAAATTGTCTAGCACGACACAGTGCGCCAACCTCCTTAGCAACAGACCTGGCAACTGATTTAATATGATCACTTCACTTCATGTCAGTGGAAAACGTGAGACCAAGAAGGCACAATGAGTTGATCTCCTGAAGGTTAGCATCAGCCATACTGATAGAAGGCGAAAATAGTTCTCTATGACGATTAAATTATAGCAGTTTCTTTTTTTGAGGCGCCAGAATTTACAAGCCATTTCTTGCCCCAGTTAACAACTGATTGCTTTCGTTTTAGAAAGAAAGAAAGAAAGAAAGAAAGAAAGAAAATATAAGTATTTTAAATGAATGTATTAATTAAAATAGGGAAATATATATAAAGTACGTGGGGTACAAAAAAGGCGAGAGATAGATAGATAGATAGATAGAGAGAGAGAGAGAGGAGAGAGAGAGAGAAAGTAATGAAAAAGAATGTGAGTGTATGGTTGTATTTCAAGAGTGTGTGTCTAAAGAAAGAAATGAAAGTGTGTATATGTGTGATGTGTGTGTGGGTGTGCGAGAGAGGGAGATTAAAGAAAGAGAAAGTCAGTTTTTAATGGTAACGGTATATTAGCCGTTTCCTTATAAGGAAACATTTGGCATTCATTGACCGTGCAGCCAGTCTGTTGAAATTCATAAAGTTCCATTCTTAAAACATTTTTTTTCGAGAAAATAGGTTTCGCAAGTCCACTAGTTATTATCGCTCTTTCTAGTATTGATGTTGGTTTCCTTCCTAACCTTTTCTTCCAAGTAGTGTGGAATGTCAACATCTTGATTACGTCATTATTTTCTCTTCGATTAATATGAGATATCCATTTTAGACGTTGAGCGTGTCTTGAAATAAAAAATACATCTCTAAAGAGAGAGCGAGAGAGAGAGAGAGAAAGAGAGAGAGAATGTGTGTGTGTGTGTGAGTGTATGTGTATGTGTATACGTGTGTGAAAGTGCCCAATTCAAAGTGTATGTTTGAGAGTAGCTGTCTGTATGTACCTGTATATTTGTGTATGAAAAGAATGAGAGAGAAAAAGTGTATAAGAGAGAATGTATGCTTAAGTATGTAAGAATGAGTACATATGCATATGTGTGCTTGTGCATATACGCGGGTTAACGTGTACGTGTATATGTGGTGTGCGTACTTGCGGATATGCTTACTTAACACTGACCGATCAGGAAAGAGCCGAGACCACAGGGGTCATCCAGTGCGAAGTTTAGTTTTTCCCCACTTCCATCACCAACAACAATATTAAACAAGCCTAACCCAGTGTGTAACAAAATAAAATATATACAAAAAAAAATGAAAGAAAAAATAAAGAAAGAAAGAAAAACAAAGAAAAAAAGAAAGACAAAAAGAAAGAAAGAAAGAAAGAATAAAACGCCAGGCCTTTGGAGTCTTCCACCCGTGAAAGCGTCTCATCCGATCCCGCCTATCCGTCTGCTTGTGTGTGTCTGGCGTTCGGTGCCCAACTCACTTCTCGCCAACTTCTTAGCTATTTCGGCATAGCATTGTTTGCTGGAAAACTTTCAATGCGTGGGCGATCGTGACTCTCCACAGCTTCCTATCTATTATAGCTCTAAGCAATATTTGTCCTCTCGCCATAGTTCCAAGTTCATATTCCGCCATCCATTTAAACAAGCTCGTTAGCTCGATTGCTTGCTGTTTCCCTATGCTCTTTGATTGTCCTATTCGCCAGTCCCTCTTTACAAGGATTTTCAAGTGTCTTTTACTGATTCCAAGAAAAAGTATCTTTTTTGTTTCCATTCTTCTTAAAATTTCCTCGTTACTCACAAGATATAGTACTTTTAGCATCATTCTCTAGATTTGTCAAAAGTCTCTTCTTATGATGAAATTATCAAACATTTGCTGCCATGTTGGAGGATTGATATTACATAGCAGGTCGACATTCTTTTCTTTGTTTCTAATTAAATATTCCTGTTTTTTCTTCTTTTTTCGTCAATTTGACAAGCTTTCTACTGATTCTCTTCTTTACACTGCGCCTTATGAGTGTTAAACCTTTACTTCCTATTTTTTTAAAAGCCAAACCCCATCATAAGGTAAGCAATTATGATTCTCTAAGGTTTCTTTTTCGTTATTATCTACGAATTACCATGCATTCTTCGGGAAGATGGTGGCGTGGTTTCCCATTATCTTCTTCCCGTTTCTGGATTCAGATTTGACAGCTAACGACTCGAAATGAAAAAACGGAGAGTTGTTCGGATTCCAGTCGGGGTCATTATATTTACTTACGCGCAAATACACTTGAGAAAGGCATGAATCCACCACTTCCGTTTCCAGTTATGGGTTAAATGAATTTAGGAAAATTCGGTCATGGAAGATTCCATAACGGAAAATTCGGTAATATTGACAAGGTAGGAAATTTCGGTAACTATAAAATAAACAAAAGTCAATTGAAATTTGATTTTAAGGCCATTCTGGAATGAGGATTTGGAGGCTAACCCCTCTTCCCTATATTTTTAAATAACTGAAAAACGTGGGAGGGGGCAGATGAAGCCCCACAAAAACAACAATATTAGGGCCATACTTGCAAAACGGGTGCTATGGGTTTAGGCCTCCTTCTCCAAAATTTTTTTAAAAAGTATTATTAACTATGGGGTCTAGATAAAACTCCACTATAGCGATAATAGGGCTATAATTTCTGGAGAGGTGGGGCTACTCCCACATCTTTAAATAAGTATTAACTAAAAAATTATGGGTTCCAGTCCAGATAAAACACCACTGCAAAAATACTAGGGCCGTACTTCCTGCAGGGTTCATTTAGGAGACTAAGCACCCCCTACGATATTTTTAAATAAATATTTTTTTAATGAGTATTTATTTAATGACTATACTCTATTGTGTTCAAACAAATAAAATCGATTTATCTAAGTTAAAGTTCAGTTCCTGTATCATCTTTTCAAATTATTTTTTTAATAAAAATGCAGCAAATAAATTAAGTTTTAGGTATATATTTCTTTTTAAAGAGGCAAATATATCTAGACTCATTTCTATTTCAGAATATAGGAGAGGGGGATTAGATCCCAAATCCTCAGACCAGAACGGCTCAAAAATCAATTTTCAAACGACTTTGATTTCAGTTACCGAATTTTCCTACCTTGTCAAAATTACCGAAATTTCCTACCTTGTCAAAATTACCGAATTTTCCTACCTTGTCAAAATTACCGAAATTTCCTACCTTGTCAAAATTACCGAATTTTCCAACCATGACAAAATTACCGAATTTTACTACCTTGTCAAAATTACCGAATTTTCCTACCTTGTCAAAATTACCGAAATTTCCTACCTTGTCAAAATTACCGAATTTTCGAACCTTGTCAAAATTAACGAATTTTCCTACCTTGTCAAAATTACCGAATTTTCCTACCTTGTCAAAATTACCGAATTTTCCTACCTTGTCAAAATTACCGAAATTTCCTAACACGTCAAAATTACCGAATTTTCCAACCTTGTCAAAATTACCGAAATTTCCTACTTTGTCAAAATTACCGAATTTTCGAACATTGTCAAAATTAACGAATTTTCGAACCTAGTCAAAATTGCCGAATTTTCCTACCTTGTCAAACTTACCGAATTTTCCTAGCTTGTCAAAATTACCGAATTTTCCTACCTTGTCAAAATTACCGAAATTTCCTACCTTGGCAAAATTACCGAATTTTACTACCTTGTCAAAATTACTGCATTTTCGAACCTTGACAAAATTAACGAATTTTCCTACCTTGTCAAAATTACCGAATTTTCCTACTTTGTCAAAATTACCGAATTTTCGAACCTTGTCAAAATTACTGAATTTTCCTACCTTGTCAAAATTACCGAATTTTCCTACCTTGTCAAAATTACCGAAATTTCCTACCTTGTAAAAATTACCGAATTTTCAAACCTTGTCAAAATTACTGAATTTTACTACCTTGTCAAAATTACCGAAATTTCCTACCATGTCAAAATTACCGAATTGTCGAACCTTGTCAAAATTACTGAATTTTCCTACCTTGTCAAAATTACCGAATTTTCCTCCCTTGTCAAAATTACCGAAATTTCCTACCTTGTCAAAATTACCGAAATTTCCTACCATGTCAAAATTACCGAATTGTCGAACCTTGTCAAAATTACTGAATTTTCCTACCTTGTCAAAATTACCGAATTTTCCTCCCTTGTCAAAATTACCGAAATTTCCTACCTTGTCAAAATTACCGAATTTTCGAACCTTGTCAAAATTACTGAATTTTCGAACCTTGACAAAATTAACGAATTTTCCTACCTTGTCAAAATTACCGAATTTTCTTACCTTGTCAAAATTACCGAATTTTCCTACCTTGTCAAAATTACCGAAATTTCCTACCTTGGCAAAATTACCGAATTTTACTACCTTGTCAAAATTACTGCATTTTCGAACCTTGACAAAATTAACGAATTTTCCTACCTTGTCAAAATTACCGAATTTTCCTACTTTGTCAAAATTACCGAATTTTCGAACCTTGTCAAAATTACTGAATTTTCCTACCTTGTCAAAATTACCGAATTTTCCTACCTTGTCAAAATTACCGAAATTTCCTACCTTGTAAAAATTACCGAATTTTCAAACCTTGTCAAAATTACCAAATTTTACTACCTTGTCAAAATTACCGAAATTTCCTACCATGTCAAAATTACCGAATTGTCGAACCTTGTCAAAATTACCGAATTTTCCTCCCTTGTCAAAATTACCGAAATTTCCTACCTTGTCAAAATTACCGAATTTTCGAACCTTGTCAAAATTACTGAATTTTCCTACCTTGACAAAATTACCGAATTTTCCTACCTTGTCAAAATTACCGAAATTTCCTACCTTGTAAAAATTACCGAATTTTCAAACCTTGTCAAAATTACCAAATTTTACTACCTTGTCAAAATTACCGAAATTTCCTACCTTGTCAAAATTACCGAATTGTCGAACCTTGTCAAAATTACCGAATTTTCGAATCTTGTCAAAATTACCGAATTTTCCTACCTTGTCAAAATTACCGAAATTTCCTACCTTGTCAAAATTACCGAATTTTCGAACCTTGTCAAAATTAACGAATTTTCCTACCTTGTCAAAATTACCGAATTTTCCTACCTTGTCAAAATTACCGAATTTTCATACCTAGTTAAAATTACCGAAATTTCCTACCTCCTCAAAATTACCGAATTTTACTACCTTGTCAAAATTACCGAATTTTACTACCTTGTCAAAATTACCGAAATTTCCTACCTTGTCAAAATTACCGAATTGTCGAATCTTGTCAAAATTACCGAATTTTCGAACCTTGTCAAAATTACCGAAATTTCCTACCTTGTCAAAATTACCGAATTGTCGAATCTTGTCAAAATTACCGAAATTTCCTACCTTGGAAAAATTACCGAATTTTCCTACCTTGTCAAAATTACCGAATTATCCTACTTTGTCAAAATTACCGAAATTTCCTACCTCGTCAAAATTACCGAATTTTCCAACCTTGTCAAAATTACCGAATTTTACTACCTTGTCAAAATTACCGAAATTTCCTACCTTGTCAAAATTACCGAATTTTCCTACCTTGTCAAAATTACCGAATTTTACTACCTTGTGAAAATTACCGAAATTTCCTACCTTGTCAAAATTACCGAATTGTCGAACCTTGTCAAAATTACCGAATTTTCGAACCTTGTCAAATTACCGAAATTTCCTACCTTGTCAAAATTACCGAATTTTCCTACCTTGTCAATATTACCGAAATTTCCTACCTTGTCAAAATTATCGAACCTTGTCAAAATTAACGAATTTTCTTACCTTGACAAAATTACCGAATTTTCCTACCATGTCAAAATTACCGAATTTTCGAACGTTGTCAAAATTAACAAATTTTCCTACCTTGTCAAAATTACCGAATTTTCCTGTCTTGTCAAACTTACCGAATTTTCCTAGCTTGTCAAAATTACCGAATTTTCCTACCATGTCAAAATTACCGAATTTTCGAACCTTGTCAAAATTACCGAATTTTCCTACCTTGTCAAAATTACCGAAATTTCCTACCTTGTCAAAATTACCGAAATTTCCTACCTTGTCAAAATTACCGAAATTTCCTACCTTGTCAAAATTACCGAATTATCGAACGTTGTCAAAATTATCGAATTTTCCTACCTTGTCAAAATTATCGAATTTTCCTACATTGTCAAAATTACCGAAATTTCCTACCTTGTCAAAATTACCGAAATTTCCTACCTTGTCAAAATTACCGAATTTTCGAAACTTGTCAAAATTACCGAATTTTATAACCTTGTCAAAATTACCGTAATTTTCTAGCTTGTCAAAATTACCGAATTTTCGAACATTGTCAAAATTAACAAATTTTCCTACCTTTTCAAAATTACCGAATTTTCCTGCTTTGTCAAAATTACCGAATTATCGAACGTTGTAAAAATTATCGAATTTTCCTACCTTGTCTAAATTATCGAATTTTCCTACATTGTCAAAATTACCGAAATTTCCTACCTTGTCAAAATTACCGAATTTTCGACCCTTGTCAAAATTACCGAATTTTCCTACCTTGTCAAAATTACCGAATATTCCTACCTTGTGAAGAGTACCGAATTTTACCACCTTGTCAAAATTACCGAATTTTCCTACCTTGTCAAAATTACCGAATTGTCGAACCATGTCAAAATTTACGAATTTTCGAACCTTGTCAAAATTAACGAATTTTCCTACCTTGTCAAAATTACCGAAATTTCCAACCTTGCCAAAATTACCGAATTTTCCAACCTTGTCAAAATTACCGAAATTTCCTACCTTGTCAAAATTACCGTAATTTCCTACCTTGTCAAAATTACCGAATTTTCCTACCTTGTCATAATTACCGAATTTTCCTACCTTGTCAAAATTACCGAATTTTCCTACCTTGTAAAAATTACCGAATTTTCCTACCTTGTCAAAATTACCGAATTTTCCTACCATGTCAAAATTACCGAATTTTCGAACCTTGTCAAAATTACCGAATTTTCCTACCTTGTCAAAATTACCGAAATTTCCTACCTTGTCAAAATTACCGAATTTTCGAACCTTGTCAAAATTAACAAATTTTCCTACCTTGTCAAAATTACCGAATTTTCCTGCTTTGTCAAACTTACCGAATTTTCTTACCTTGTCAAAATTACCGAATTTTCGAACCTTGTCAAAATTACCGAATTTTCGACCCTTGTCAAAATTACCGAATTTTTCTACCTTGTTAAAATTACCGAATTTTTCTACCTTGTCAAAATTACCGAAATTTCCTACCTTGTCAAAATTACCGAATTATCGAACGTTGTCAAAATTATCGAATTTTCCTACCTTGTCAAAATTATCGAATTTTCCTACCTTGTCTAAATTACCGAATTTTCCTACCTTGTCAAAATTACTGAATTTTTCTACCTTGTCAAAATTACCGAATTTTCCAACCTTGTCAAAATTACCGAATTTTACTACCTTCTCAAAATTACCGTAATTTCCTACCTTGTCAAAATTACCGAATTGTCGAACCTTGTCAAAATTAACGAATTTTCGAACCTTGTCAAAATTACCGAAATTTCCTACCTTGTCAAAATTACCGTAATTTCCTACCTTGTCAAAATTACCGAATTTTCCTACGCTGTCAAAATTACCGAAATTTTCTGCCTTATCAAAATTACCGAATTTTCCTACCTTGTCAAAATTACCGAAATTTACTACCTTGTCAAAATTACCGAATTATCGAACCTTGTCAAAATTATCGAATTTTCCTACCTTGTCAAAATTATCGAATTTTCCTACCTTGTCAAAATTACCGAAATTTCCTACCTTGTCAAAATTACCGAATTATCCTACCTTGTCAAAATTACCGAATTTCGAAACTTGTCAAAATTACCGAATTTTCGAATCTTGTCAAAATTACCGAATTTTCCTACCTTGTCAAAATTACCGAAATTCCCTACCTCCTCAAAATTACCGAATTTTCCAACCTTGTCAAAATTACCGAATTTTACTACCTTGTCAAAATTACCGAAATTTCCTACCTTGTCAAAATTACCGAATTGTCGAACCTTGTCAAAATTACCGAATTTTCGAATCTTGTCAAAATTACCGAATTTTCGAATCTTGTCAAAATTACCGAATTTTCCTACCTTGTCTAAATTACCGAATTTTCCTACGTTGTCAAAATTACCGAATTTTCCTACCTTGTCAAAATTACTGAATTTTCCTACCTTGTCAAAATTACCGAATTTTCCAACCTTGTCAAAATTACCGAATTTTACTATCTTCTCAAAATTACCGTAATTTCCTACCTTGTCAAAATTACCGAATTGTCGAACCTTGTCAAAGTTACCGAATTTTCGAATCTTGTCAAAATTTCTGAATTTTCCTACCTTGTCTAAATTACCGAATTTTCCCACCTTGTCAAAATTACTGAATTTTCCTACCTTGTCAAAATTACCGAATTTTCCAACCTTGTCAAAATTACCGAATTTTCCTACCTTGTCAAAATTACCGAAATTTCCTACCTTGTCAAAATTACCGAATTGTCGAACCTTGTCAAAATTACCGAATTTTCGAACCTTGTCAAAATTACCGAATTGTCGAACCTTGTCAAAATTACCGAATTGTCGAACCTTGTCAAAATTACCGAATTTTCGAACCTTGTCAAAATTACCGAATTTTCCTAACTTGTCAAAATTACCGAAATTTCCTACCTTGTCAAAATTACCGTAATTTCCTACCTTGTCAAAATTACCGTAATTTCCTACCTTGTCAAAATTACCAAATTTTCCTACCTTGTCAAAATTACCGAATTTTCCTACCTTGTCAAAATTACCGAATTTTCCTACCTTGTCAAAATTACCGAATTTTCCTACGCTGTCAAAATTACCGAAATTTTCTACCTTGTCAAAATTACCGAATTTTCCTACCTTGTCAAAATTACCGAATTTTCCTACCTTGTCAAAATTACCGAATTTTGCTACCTTGTCAAAATTACCGAATTTTCCTACCTTGTGAAAATTATCGAATTTTCCTACCTTGTCAAAATTACCGAAATTTCCTACCTTGTCAAAATTACCGAATTTTCCTACCTTGTCAAAATTAACGAAATTTCCTACCTTGTCAAAATTACCGAATTTTCCTACCTTGTCAAAATTAACGAAATTTCCTACCTTGTCAAAATTACCGAATTTTCCTACCTTGTCAAAATTACAGAATTTTACTACCTTGTCAAAATTACCGAAATTTCCTACCTTGTCAAAATTACCGAATTGTCGAACCTTGTCAAAATTACCGAATTTTTGAATCTTGTTAAAATTATTGAATTTTCCTACCTTGTCTAAATTACCGAATTTTCCTACCTTGTCAAAATTACCGAATTTTCCTACCGTGTCAAAATTACTGAATTTTCCTACCTTGTCAAAATTACCGAATTTTCCTACCTTGTCAAAATTACCGAAATTTACTACCTTGTCAAAATTACCGAATTATCGAACCTTGTCAAAATTATCGAATTTTCCTACCTTGTCAAAATTATCGAATTTTCCTACCTTGTCAAAATTACCGAAATTTCCTACCTTGTCAAAATTACCGAATTATCCTACCTTGTCAAAATTACCGAATTTCGAAACTTGTCAAAATTACCGAATTTTCGAATCTTGTCAAAATTACCGAATTTTCCTACCTTGTCAAAATTACCGAAATTCCCTACCTCCTCAAAATTACCGAATTTTCCAACCTTGTCAAAATTACCGAATTTTACTACCTTGTCAAAATTACCGAAATTTCCTACCTTGTCAAAATTACCGAATTGTCGAACCTTGTCAAAATTACCGAATTTTCGAATCTTGTCAAAATTACCGAATTTTCGAATCTTGTCAAAATTACCGAATTTTCCTACCTTGTCTAAATTACCGAATTTTCCTACGTTGTCAAAATTACCGAATTTTCCTACCTTGTCAAAATTACTGAATTTTCCTACCTTGTCAAAATTACCGAATTTTCCAACCTTGTCAAAATTACCGAATTTTACTATCTTCTCAAAATTACCGTAATTTCCTACCTTGTCAAAATTACCGAATTGTCGAACCTTGTCAAAGTTACCGAATTTTCGAATCTTGTCAAAATTTCTGAATTTTCCTACCTTGTCTAAATTACCGAATTTTCCCACCTTGTCAAAATTACTGAATTTTCCTACCTTGTCAAAATTACCGAATTTTCCAACCTTGTCAAAATTACCGAATTTTCCTACCTTGTCAAAATTACCGAAATTTCCTACCTTGTCAAAATTACCGAATTGTCGAACCTTGTCAAAATTACCGAATTTTCGAACCTTGTCAAAATTACCGAATTGTCGAACCTTGTCAAAATTACCGAATTGTCGAACCTTGTCAAAATTACCGAATTTTCGAACCTTGTCAAAATTACCGAATTTTCCTAACTTGTCAAAATTACCGAAATTTCCTACCTTGTCAAAATTACCGTAATTTCCTACCTTGTCAAAATTACCGTAATTTCCTACCTTGTCAAAATTACCAAATTTTCCTACCTTGTCAAAATTACCGAATTTTCCTACCTTGTCAAAATTACCGAATTTTCCTACCTTGTCAAAATTACCGAATTTTCCTACGCTGTCAAAATTACCGAAATTTTCTACCTTGTCAAAATTACCGAATTTTCCTACCTTGTCAAAATTACCGAATTTTCCTACCTTGTCAAAATTACCGAATTTTGCTACCTTGTGAAAATTACCGAATTTTCCTACCTTGTGAAAATTATCGAATTTTCCTACCTTGTCAAAATTACCGAAATTTCCTACCTTGTCAAAATTACCGAATTTTCCTACCTTGTCAAAATTAACGAAATTTCCTACCTTGTCAAAATTACCGAATTTTCCTACCTTGTCAAAATTACAGAATTTTACTACCTTGTCAAAATTACCGAAATTTCCTACCTTGTCAAAATTACCGAATTGTCGAACCTTGTCAAAATTACCGAATTTTTGAATATTGTTAAAATTATTGAATTTTCCTACCTTGTCTAAATTACCGAATTTTCCTACCTTGTCAAAATTACCGAATTTTCCTACCGTGTCAAAATTACTGAATTTTCCTACCTTGTCAAAATTACCGAATTTTCCAACCTTGTCAAAATTACCGAATTGTCGAATTTTGTCAAAATTACTGAATTTTCGAACCTTGGCAAAATTAACGAATTTTCCTACCTTGTCAAAATTACCGAAATTTCCTACCTTGTCAAAATTACCGAAATTTATAACCTTGTCAAAATTACCGAATTTTCCAACCTTGTCAAAATTACCGAATTTTCCTACCTTGTCAAAATTACCGTAATTTCCTACCTTGTCAAAATTACCAAATTTTCCTACCTTGTCAAAATTACCGAATTTTCCTACGCTGTCAAAATTATCGAATTTTCCTACCTTGTCAAAATTACCGAAATTTCCTACCTTTTCAAATTTATCGAATTTTCCTACCTTGTCAAAATTACCGAAATTTCCTACCTTGTCAAAATTACCGAATTGTCGAACCTTGTCAAAATTATCGAATTTTCCTACCTTGTCAAAATTACCGAAATTTCCTACCTTGTCAAAATTACCGAAATTTCCTACCTTGTCAAAATTACCGAAATTTCCAACCTTGTCAAAATTACTGAATTTTCCTACCTTCTCATAATTACTGAATTTTCCAACTTTGTCAAAATTACTGAATTTTCCTACCTTCTCATAATTATCGAATTTTCCTACCTTGTCAAAATTACCGAAATTTCCTACCTTGTCAAAATTACCGAATTTTTCTACCTTGTCAAAATTACTGTAATTTCCTACCTTGTCAAAATTACCGAATTTTCCTGCCTTGTCAAAATTACCGAATTTTCCTACCTTGTCAAAATTACCGAAATTTCCTACCTTGTCAAAATTACCGAATTGTCGAACCTTGTCAAAATTACCGAATTTTCGAATCTTGTCAAAATTACCGAATTTTCCTACCTTGTCTAAATTACCGAATTTTCCTACCCTGTCAAAATTACCGAAGTGTCGAACCTTGTCAAAATTACCGAATTTTCGAACCTTGTCAAAATTACCGAATTTTCCTACCTTGTCAAAATTACCGAAATTTCCTACCTTGTCAAAATTACTGAATTTTCCTACCTTCTCATAATTACTGAATTTTCCTACCTTGTCAAAATTACCGAATTCTCCAAACTTGTCAAAATTACCGAAATTTCCTACCTTGTCAAAATTACCGAAATTTCTTACCTTGTCAAAATTACCGAATTTTCCTACCTTGTCAAAATTACCGAAATTTCCTACCTTGTCAAAATTACCGAATTTTCCTACCTTGTCAAAATTAACGAAATTTCCTACCTTGTCAAAATTAACGAAATTTCCTACCTTGTCAAAATTACCGAATTTTCAAACCTTGTCAAAATTACCGAAATTTCCTACCTTGTCAAAATTACCGAATTGTCGAACCTTGTCAAAATTACCGAATTTTCGAACCCTGTCAAAATTACCGAATTGTCGAACCTTGTCAAAATTACCGAATTGTCGAACCTTGTCAAAATTACCGAATTTTCGAACCTTGTCAAAATTACCGAATTTTCCTAACTTGTCAAAATTACCGAAATTTCCTACCTTGTCAAAATTACCGTAATTTCCTACCTTGTCAAAATTACCGTAATTTCCTACCTTGTCAAAATTACCAAATTTTCCTACCTTGTCAAAATTACCGAATTTTCCTACCTTGTCAAAATTACCGAATTTTCCTACCTTGTCAAAATTACCGAATTTTCCTACGCTGTCAAAATTACCGAAATTTTCTACCTTGTCAAAATTACCGAATTTTCCTACCTTGTCAAAATTACCGAATTTTCCTACCTTGTCAAAATTACCGAATTTTGCTACCTTGTGAAAATTACCGAATTTTCCTACCTTGTGAAAATTATCGAATTTTCCTACCTTGTCAAAATTACCGAAATTTCCTACCTTGTCAAAATTACCGAATTTTCCTACCTTGTCAAAATTAACGAAATTTCCTACCTTGTCAAAATTACCGAATTTTCCTACCTTGTCAAAATTACAGAATTTTACTACCTTGTCAAAATTACCGAAATTTCCTACCTTGTCAAAATTACCGAATTGTCGAACCTTGTCAAAATTACCGAATTTTTGAATCTTGTTAAAATTATTGAATTTTCCTACCTTGTCTAAATTACCGAATTTTCCTACCTTGTCAAAATTACCGAATTTTCCTACCGTGTCAAAATTACTGAATTTTCCTACTTTGTCAAAATTACCGAATTTTCCAACCTTGTCAAAATTACCGAATTGTCGAATTTTGTCAAAATTACTGAATTTTCGAACCTTGGCAAAATTAACGAATTTTCCTACCTTGTCAAAATTACCGAAATTTCCTACCTTGTCAAAATTACCGAAATTTATAACCTTGTCAAAATTACCGAATTTTCCAACCTTGTCAAAATTACCGAATTTTCCTACCTTGTCAAAATTACCGTAATTTCCTACCTTGTCAAAATTACCAAATTTTCCTACCTTGTCAAAATTACCGAATTTTCCTACGCTGTCAAAATTATCGAATTTTCCTACCTTGTCAAAATTACCGAAATTTCCTACCTTTTCAAATTTATCGAATTTTCCTACCTTGTCAAAATTACCGAAATTTCCTACCTTGTCAAAATTACCGAATTGTCGAACCTTGTCAAAATTATCGAATTTTCCTACCTTGTCAAAATTACCGAAATTTCCTACCTTGTCAAAATTACCGAATTTTCCTACCTTGTCAAAATTACTGTAATTTCCTACCTTGTCAAAATTACCGAATTTTCCTGCCTTGTCAAAATTACCGAATTTTCCTACCTTGTCAAAATTACCGAAATTTCCTACCTTGTCAAAATTACCGAATTGTCGAACCTTGTCAAAATTACCGAATTTTCGAATCTTGTCAAAATTACCGAATTTTCTTACCTTGTCTAAATTACCGAATTTTCCTACCTTGTCAAAATTACCGAATTGTCGAACCTTGTCAAAATTACCGAATTTTCGAACCTTGTCAAAATTACCGAATTTTCCTAACTTGTCAAAATTACCGAAATTTCCTACCTTGTCAAAATTACCGAAATTTCCAACCTTGTCAAAATTACTGAATTTTCCTACCTTCTCATAATTACTGAATTTTCCAACTTTGTCAAAATTACTGAATTTTCCTACCTTCTCATAATTATCGAATTTTCCTACCTTGTCAAAATTACCGAAATTTCCTACCTTGTCAAAATTACCGAATTTTTCTACCTTGTCAAAATTACTGTAATTTCCTACCTTGTCAAAATTACCGAATTTTCCTGCCTTGTCAAAATTACCGAATTTTCCTACCTTGTCAAAATTACCGAAATTTCCTACCTTGTCAAAATTACCGAATTGTCGAACCTTGTCAAAATTACCGAATTTTCGAATCTTGTCAAAATTACCGAATTTTCCTACCTTGTCTAAATTACCGAATTTTCCTACCCTGTCAAAATTACCGAAGTGTCGAACCTTGTCAAAATTACCGAATTTTCGAACCTTGTCAAAATTACCGAATTTTCCTACCTTGTCAAAATTACCGAAATTTCCTACCTTGTCAAAATTACTGAATTTTCCTACCTTCTCATAATTACTGAATTTTCCTACCTTGTCAAAATTACCGAATTCTCCAAACTTGTCAAAATTACCGAAATTTCCTACCTTGTCAAAATTACCGAAATTTCTTACCTTGTCAAAATTACCGAATTTTCCTACCTTGTCAAAATTACCGAAATTTCCTACCTTGTCAAAATTACCGAATTTTCCTACCTTGTCAAAATTAACGAAATTTCCTACCTTGTCAAAATTAACGAAATTTCCTACCTTGTCAAAATTACCGAATTTTCAAACCTTCTCAAAATTACCGAAATTTCCTACCTTGTCAAAATTACCGAATTTTCCGTTACTGAATTTTCTGTACATCGCGTATACAGATAACCTGAAGGTAGTTTTATATAAGCGGGCATATGTTCATTCCGAAGCTGAGAAATTCTATTAATACACGATCGAGAAGATCATCAGTTTTTGCTCTCTGATATGTTCTATTTGTCATTAATTTCTATTGAACATAAATCTTTAACAATTTCTTCTATTTTCTTAGGTCGTATATAGTGGTTGGTCCAATGCCAAACTCCTCAGCCAGACACTTTAGACTCACACCCCTGTCCAGTTTTTCAACATTTTGACTTTCTGTGATATTGATGAACATACATGCTTTTTTTTTCTTTTTCACTACCTATATAGTTATCAGCAGGAATTTTTTTGACATTTTGAATAATATATTTACTGAGCACGAAACACCGGGTAAGTAATCCACGAACTAGTGTGTTGCTATGACAATTGCTAACAAAAAAACTGGCGCCAACGTAGGCTACGTATCTGGGCTGAGCAACTCCCACCCAGGGTAGATGAGGTCACTTACAACAGCTGCACATCAACTAGGAATCTTCCCAAGGCTTTCTGAAATTTTCCATTTGTGATAAGTCATGTCAGCGCCTGAAAAACTTTCGGGTTTTGGAGGTTTTCGGAAAAAATACTCCTACAATCAAAAATATGTTTTAGCTTTAGACAGCCAACAGAGAATAATTCGTGCTTACCACCCAAGACTAGAAAGCCTAGTCTACCCCGCTATTTACTACTCAGATGGGATCCTTCTAAAGTATGGTGATTTTCTAAGCGTAGATTACATATGTGGCACAAGGCCGAAAGTATTGAACACCCAGCGAGCATCGAATCCACTACTCAGTTGTAATTGTTCTAACAAGACAATTTAGCTAAACATTACACCACGTCAAAGTGCACCTTTTGATTTTCTAAGCGTAGTATGGCACAAGGCCGAAAGTATGGAGCAACCAGTGAGAATCGAACTCACTACTCATTCGTAATTGATCTAGCAAAGACAAGCTTGCTACCCATTACACTACGTCCAGGTGGCTCAAAAATTATTTTATAAGCGCAGCTCAGATGTGGCAAAAGGCCGAAAGTAGGGGGCACCCAGTCAGTAGTGATTTTTCAAGCGTAGCTTAGATGTGGCACAAGGCCGAAATTAGGGGGCACCCGGTGAGTATCGAAGTCACTATTCTGTCATAATTGATCTAGCAAGACAAACTTGCTAATCATTACACCACGTCGAAATACCCTTTTTGATTTTCTAAGCGTAGCATGGCTGGAAGTGTGGAGCAGTCGTAATAGATCTAGTAAGACAAGCTTGTTAACCATCACACTACGTCGAAGGGTCCAAGCCTTCCTAAGTATGTACACAAAAGATTCATTTTTTTTCTTTTTGCTTATTACCAATACTTTATTTGTAATTTCTATTCTCTTAAGGAGAATAGAAATAAAAATACATATTTCCTCAAAATAAAATCTGACTTTAATTTTAATAAAATAAACTGTTATCAAAATATAACTTTACATGGAACACATAAATTACGAAATGTGATGAGAGGGGTTTTTGGTCAACCTTATGTTTCAATAAGCGAATGGCATTTTATTAAGTTCTTCATAGTAATTACCACCAGTAATTCGCTGAAAAAAGAGCGAAGCATGATAAAAAAAAAATGCCCCAAATTTGAAAAACAAAATTTTATCGTCAAAATGTTTATGGTATAATTAAGAGGAAAGACCAAAGTATTTTTTGATTATTTTATTAATTTTCTTAATCTTTTCTAGCAGGTTCAAAAATTTGGTTAAGTAACCTGTATTTCTTGTGTCAACGGAGGTAGCAAAGATTAGTATTAGAAAATTTAGCGTTTTTTCGACAAAAAAATGCATTGATTTGGAAATTCTTGTAAAAATCAAAATTGTCGGATTTTAATGAAACTTTCAGGAATTATTTCCAAAAGAATTAAATTCATTTAGAAGTTGTTTTTAGAAAAAAAATCTTGGTAGAAATTTTTTTTTTCACATCTGTACACCCCTTACTTAATGAAATCTCCAGAAATTAAATTACATCCGTCTTCCTATTTATATAAGTTAAAAGCAGGTCTCCTTGGAGAATGTAAATCATTATTTTTTTTTCTTCTAATAGTTCGATATATACTAAAAATCTAATCTGAATTGTATAATAAAAATACAATAAAACTAAGATAAATTTTAATTTAAAAAGCTTTTAATTGCTTTTATAAGATATGTTAAAGAAGCTGTTAAAGAAAAAAAATTTTTTTGATGAATAATGAATTTTTACATACAAGATTTGTTTTCATTTGTTTTTACATTTTAATTAGAATAACTTATTAAGTTTTAAATATATCTCAATCTTTAAAAAATTCTGTATTAATTTGTCCCGGTTAGGCAATATTATTGTTTAGTGAAAACTATATTTATTAATCATAAATTGAAAAGCTTAGAACAAATCATGAAACAAATATTTTTAAAAGAATTTTAATTTTTTTTTTATATATAAAAGTGTTGTTTTTCTATATACGGTCGACCATACACGACATTATCAGAAAATAAGAGCGATAACTATATTAAATTTACAACCAAAAATATTTAAAATTCAATAAACATTAGATTACTGAGAATATTTTCTTAAAATTTAAAGATTACTGATTACATAAAAATTATATATAAAAGGCGCTCACGTTAATTCAGTTACTTTTTTAACACCTAAAGCCCCCATAGAACAACATTCGATAGATATCAATCTGTCATCAAACAGCTACTGTCGGGTTAAAAAATGTATTTCTGCGATTTTTTAAACTAAAATAAATAATAGTTTGTTTTTTTAATCAGATTAATTTATACGTTAAATCAGCTAATATTCCTCAGAAAAGTGTATTTTATTTTTGTAGGATTTTTAATAAAGATAATTACATTGCAATGAAAGGCGACTAAAAAAACGCGCTAATCAGCTATTTCAGAAAAAAAAGCCTCCAGTCTATTTAAATTAGTTTTTGAAATACAGTAAAGTATTTTGCTTATTGGAAATATCAAATTGAATCTATTAGTTTGAAATTAAAACTAAAATAAAAACTTCAACAAATATTTTTCATGTTTAAAAATTCATTTTAAACCTTAGGTATCGTTTTTTGTTTGTTCGTTTGTTTTTTGTTTTTTGGTGGGGGTACCTCGCTTAAAGTTTCGTTGTCTTCTGAAGATCCAGGATAACTTCCAGGACACAGTCTCCTCAATTCTCTTTACAAAACACAAAATGGAATTGATCTATTTCTAGTACTTTCATAATTGAACTGGTGTCGTGTTAATAAAATCTTCGATGTCCTTGTAACAATTGTTTTGACAATAATATCCTCTTCTTTTGTAAGATTGTTTTTCCTGGAGATATTCAATAATCTGCTTGATTTTATTAAATTTTAATTGGTTCATTACAGCTGAAGGAAAATCGTGGCATTTGCCGAAGCTATATAAACATATTTAAATCACAAGTAACAAATAAGCGATTTGTTAGCAAAATCGCATTCCAGCGTTACCAGTTAAAACACGTTTTGTTTATTAATATAAAAGTGGCATGTCTCGCAAAGACAGACTCTTTGCTGCCGTCTCTGCCATATAACTTGCGGTAAGAGACTCACTGGTGCCCACAGAGCGTTCCTCTCTCCTTTACCTTGGCGTTCGGCCAGGTATCAACAGAATAACGCCATCTGGTGGCTGGTAATGAGAGGTAATGAGAATCAAAGATTTTAACGATGTTCCAGTAAGAGATTTAGTTTTAAAAATGTCCTGTTAATATTTTTTTAAGCTGTCCGTATTTTAAAAATATTAAAAATGAAAAATGAAAATAAAACCCCATCATACTTATGAATTTTTATTTGGTCTTCATTTCTTCTTATTTTTACTACATTTTATTCTATTTTTCTTATTCATATTTTTTAAAAGGCATCACGGATGTGCGGGTGGGGCAACGGATATCGGTGCTGCAAGTGGAACCGATTTCAAATCCCAGCCTAGACTGTAGCGTTTCACTTTTGCATAAATGCTCTCGGAAAGGCACGAATTCTTCTCTTCTCCACCCACCCAAAATGTGGGTTAAATAGTAGGGTAGACCGGACTCTATACATACACTTAGCCAACTACTTCCCCTGAACTGTTATTTTATGCAACAGACTCCCGAGAGGGTGCTTCCCTAGAACTATAATTTTGGTCTGTTCAAGTGCAAGATCAACCGATATTATGAGTTTGTTTATTTACCGGCATATCAACTTCTTATGGGTCATTTAATGCCAAATTTTAATTTCCTTGGGAGCAGTAGTAGTTTCATTTAAAAAATGTATTTCTGGTAATTTTTTTCTTCAGAAATGTATTGCTGTTAATTCTATTCTTTCCAAAAAATGTATTTCTGGTAATTTTTTTCTTCAGAAATGTATTGCTGTTAATTCTATTCTTTCCAAAAAATGTATTTCTGGTAATTTTTTTCTTCAGAAATGTATTGCTGTTAATTCTATTCTTTCCAAAAAATGTATTTCTGGTAATTTTTTTCTTCAGAAATGTATTGCTGTTAATTCTATTCTTTCCAAAAAATGTATTTCTGGTAATTTTTTTCTTCAGAAATGTATTGCTGTTAATTCTATTCTTTCCAAAAAATGTATTTCTGGTAATTTTTTTCTTCAGAAATGTATTGCTGTTAATTCTATTCTTTCCAAAAAATGTATTTCTGGTAATTTTTTTCTTCAGAAATGTATTGCTGTTAATTCTATTCTTTCCAAAAAATGTATTTCTGGTAATTTTTTTCTTCAGAAATGTATTGCTGTTAATTCTATTCTTTCCAAAAAATGTATTTCTGGTAATTTTTTTCTTCAGAAATGTATTGCTGTTAATTCTATTCTTTCCAAAAAATGTATTTCTGGTAATTTTTTTCTTCAGAAATGTATTGCTGTTAATTCTATTCTTTCCAAAAAATGTATTTCTGGTAATTTTTTTCTTCAGAAATGTATTGCTGTTAATTCTATTCTTTCCAAAAAATGTATTTCTGGTAATTTTTTTCTTCAGAAATGTATTGCTGTTAATTCTATTCTTTCCAAAAAATGTATTTCTGGTAATTTTTTTCTTCAGAAATGTATTGCTGTTAATTCTATTCTTTCCAAAAAATGTATTTCTGGTAATTTTTTTCTTCAGAAATGTATTGCTGTTAATTCTATTCTTTCCAAAAAATGTATTTCTGGTAATTTTTTTCTTCAGAAATGTATTGCTGTTAATTCTATTCTTTCCAAAAAATGTATTTCTGGTAATTTTTTTCTTCAGAAATGTATTGCTGTTAATTCTATTCTTTCCAAAAAATGTATTTCTGGTAATTTTTTTCTTCAGAAATGTATTGCTGTTAATTCTATTCTTTCCAAAAAATGTATTTCTGGTAATTTTTTTCTTCAGAAATGTATTGCTGTTAATTCTATTCTTTCCAAAAAATGTATTTCTGGTAATTTTTTTCTTCAGAAATGTATTGCTGTTAATTCTATTCTTTCCAAAAAATGTATTGCTGATAATTTTACTATGAAAATGTATTTTTATACTTTCATAGTGTTTTGACCTTAGTTTAGCGGCTATTTGCCCGTATTTAGGACCCTAACAGATGCTACCACCTTACGGTCGACCTGGGAACAACAACAATTAAGAGGTGGGGTTTCATGCTCCTCAAAACCTCCCGATCAGAGGCCTTGCTGCCGAATGTAGTTTATCGTCATACCCAGGACGAAACGACATCTATCCTACACGTTCTCATATAAACTTCTTAATTCCTCATTTCCCCCTTCCTCGACAACAATCTCTCTCAGTAACCCGCTACCTTGAGTGGCTCTCATGCCTTGGATTGGGGGAACTAACAGTAAAAGAAAAGCAAATGATTAATAAACACTTCTTCTCCTATTGTATTTAGTAAGATTTGAGCAAATGATTCTGGCGTGATTCATGGGTTGTTTTGTCAGTCCTAAATGTTTTAAGTACTCATAATTCCAGAGTCTGTCTATATTTCTGAGATGAGGTATTATGTACCGTATTTACATTAGTCGGACAATTGTCCTCATCTTTGTCACCATATTTGTCACAACGTTTCGGCCGTTGTACGCTCCGGCCTTCTTCAGGTTGTTGGAATTTCGAACTGAACCCTTTATTTCGATCACTGGGGTAGACTGTTCTAGTTCCACGTGCCATTTTTGATGGATGTCAGTGGTCAGTTATCTCCTGCTAATTTTCCCTCTGAAAGTTCTCCACTGCCTTAACCGGGTATTGAACTCACACTCTTTGGGTCTGTCACCGGATATAACCAACGCCTTTATCCACTGTGCCATGTGTCCTTGAAACATGGCACGTATATATCAATGAATATACATATACACTCTACTCCTGAAGATTGCGTTTAGCATGAAACTCCGAGTAGTGGAAACGGTGTGGGATATGTATATTCATTAATATATATATACTTTATAGATCTGTTATCGAGCACTGATTCTATAACACCAGCACTTTGTGTACAATTCATATATTTACATATATACACACATCCAGACACAAACATATATATATATATATATTAGGTTGGTGCAAAAATAATGACGTAATAATGTCGTTTTTTGACGTATTTTTTACGTCAAAAAACGACATTATTACGTCATTATTTTTGCACCAACCTAATATATATAGTTCTTTGTAAGAAGTGTGGTCGGTTCTGCACAAGCCTTCGCCACTATAAACAAAGGATATGTGCGGTAGTCTGGCTGTTGGTTCTATGAACTGAGCTACATCATTCTCATACTTCAAAAACGACGGGAGAGTTCAATATATATATATATATATATATATATATATATATATATATATATATATATATATATATATATATATATATATATATATATATATATATATATTATGAAATGGACAAAGTCCGATAATTATTTAAGACATTTTTTGTGTTTATACGTTCTTTTTATCGATACAAATATTCAAGTTAATGCTCTGTTTATAATAAACAGTATTAACAACATTTACCGGCCTGAATGTCCGAGAAATTCTCATAGAAAATATGCTTATATTTAAAGACAGTAACCTTGCTAACCAAACGCTCCAATCGGTTAAGGCACGTCAGGTTATATGACGGTTCCGTATAGAATACAGGTTCGATTCCTGTCGGAGGACGCATATTTTCTATGAGAATTTCTCGGACATTCAGGCCGGTAAATGTTGTTAACACTGTTTCTTATAAACAGAGCATTAACTTGAATATTTGTATCAATAAAAAGAACGTATAAACATAAAAAATGTCTTATATATATTACTCTTTCATTTCTTTCTGTGATGCCAACGAACACTCGTTGCCACTTTTGTAATGTCAACGAATACTCGTTGTCACTTTCCTAATGCTCGTTGTAGTAGAGACTTTGTAATCGCGGATACAACTATATTACGCCGTTGAACAAGACTGGTCCTCAAAGATGAAGAAAAGACTTGAAGCAACAGAAATATGGTTCTTTAGAAAGATGCTGAGGATACCATTAACCGAACATTTAGAGAAAATGGAAACAAAAAGGAAACTTACACTTAACGAGGAAGAAACAGTTGAAATTTCTGTGCCAAGTAATGAGGAAGAAGACTTGGAAAATCTGATACTCACAGGACAGATTGAGGGAAAAACGGGCAGAGGAAAGCAGGACGTAATATACTTGATGAGCTTGCGTAAATGGATGATAGAACGGCGTTTGGGAGAAAAAACAAAAAGGCAAAACTTATTAAGAGCTACAAGGGTCTGGAAGATGTGGAGAGCCATGATCGCCTACGTCTTGAATAGACACGAAACATAAAAGAAAAGTTCAACTGTTGATTTAATGTATATTGTAACGGAAATTGTGTTATGATACTTTTTCAGCAATACAATATTTTACTTAATTGTAGCACTATAAGCAGGAAATTATTCATTTTCCGAAGTTTTGATATAAGCAGGAAATTATCAATTTTCGGAAGTTTCACTATAAGCAGGAAATTATTCATTTTCCGTAGTTTCGATATAAGCAGGAAATTATTCATTTTCCGAAGTTTCGATATAAGCAGGAAATTATCAATTTTCTGAAGTTTCGATATAAGCAGGAAATTATCAATTTTCCGAAGTTTCGATATAAACAGGAAATTATCAATTTTCAGAAGTTTCACTATAAGCAGGAAATTATTCATTTTCCTAAGTTTCGATATAAGCAGGAAATTATCAATTTTCTGAAGTTTCACTATAAGCAGGAAATTATCCATTTTCAGAAATCCGGGGTAAATAACGCAGCGTTAAAACTGAAGAAAATTAAAAAAGAATATTTATTATAGTTGTGTTATCTCCATTGTTTATTATATTTTGTCCAAATGTTTCTCTCATAATGTTATTGATAACTGAACTACAGGGTGGTTCAAAAGTCTTGTTACTCATACTAAAAAAATAAGGAGAACAATAGGACAAATATTACAGTAATACAAAGAGCATATACTGGATTCAGTTTATACATTTTCAATGACGCTGTCACACATCGAGAAGGTCTGTATGAACACCATTATTTCCGTTGCAGCCATATGAAATAGAAAATTCTATTATATAGAAGTGACAAGACTTTTGGTGGAGATTCTACTCTTTTAGCATTTTTGCTCTCTTCGAATAGGTTTTGCCATTTTATAGGTTTTTACAATTCACTTAGAATCTAATAGGAAAAACAGGGACATTACTCAAGAGCGGGTCAATAAAGTTTATTCTGATGTGATCTGTTAGGGAATCATCTTTTTTTAGTATTTCAATTCAGTCAGTTATGTGATATGCGTGATACACGCTTAGGCGATCATCTATCTTTCGAGGCAGATTTTTCCCCCCCACCGCAGTACGTTGCGATTTCTTTCTGTGGTAGTCCAATTGCCATCGAAAGCAATATATTCCCTTCAGAACGTAGACGATCATGACTCTCCACAGTTTCCGTTCTTTTGTAGCTCTTAATAAAATATGTCTGTTTGTTATCTCTCCTAAACTTTGTTTAGGAGAGATAACAAACAAGTGAGCATAACCTGGGTAGACGAGGAATTTATCTAAAACTGGTGAATGTTGCATCTCCACGAATACATGATGGTTTAGACATCAAATCTCGTAAAAGCGGCCACTCTTAAATAGGTTCACGATGCAAAATCAATTACATATATGGTACCCTGTAAATGACAAGTCTGTTAGCCTGTTCACATGTGTGCCGATCTGTCCTGCTATTTACTCATAGCTGGGGAGAGAAGAAAAGGATTCATACCTCTTCCTAAGGTATTAGCACGTAAGTGAATGTAATGGATTCAACTGGAATTCGAACTCGGCTCTCCGATTCCTCCCTCCAAGCCGGTATGCACATTACTCCTTTTAATATTTAATGTCTTGTAATTTTGTTTAATCTTTAAAATGTCTAGCCTAAAGGCAATATTCATAATGAGGGATAATAAATACCCAACAGAAACTCTCATCATCTGTCTATATTTATGAGATGAGGTATTTTAATCTATTTACACTATTTACATTGTTCGGACTGTTGTCCTCGTCTTTATTGTGATATCCACAACATTTCGGCCATTGTATACTCCGGCCTCCTTCAGGTGATATACATTGGAATTTCAAACCGAACCCTTTATTTAGTCCACGGGGGTAGATTGTCCTTGTTCCACGTGCCATGCCTTTTCTGGATATCTCAGTATCAGTTAATTCCCTTCAGTAACTAAACTCTCCAAGTCTTGGTTCACCCCCTGCTGTAGGCAGGTATAGAACTCTTTAGTTCAAGTCACTTTTGGAATGCTTCAGCAAACGTTTATATCCACTGGCCCATTTGAAGAAGGCCGAACGTCGTGGCCGAAACGTCGTGGATAGGACAGTGAAGATGAGGACAACAGTTCGAACAATGTAAATAGTGTAAATAACTTGTAAATGATAGAAATCTTTAGGATCCATTAAAAACAGATTTTCGTTAAAACCAAGAAATGACTAGTGAACTGGCAGTGAACAATCTCCACTCAGATGAAAAAGAGACTTAAAACAATAAAAATGTTTTTTTTATTGATTCGTTTTCTACAGCTTATCAGCCCTCAACAGAAATGTGTTTCTACAGAAGGACACTGAGAATATCAATGACAGAACATATGAGCAATGATGAAGTTTTAGAGAAAATGCAAAAAAGGACACTTATACTTAAAATCAGAAAGGCTCAGCTGAAATTTCTATAGCACATAATGAGGAAAGAGTGCTTGGAAAATTTGATACTCACAGGACAGATGGAAGGCAAGGGAAAAACAATGCATAACATAACTAGCGAGCTTAAGTAGATGGATGGCGGAGCAAAGTTTAGGAGAGATAACAAACAGACATATTTTATTAAGAGCTACAAAAGAATGGAAACTGTGGAGAGTCATGATCGTCTACGTTCTGAAGGGACATTGTGCATAGAAGAACTGCTGTGTCGACTCCAAAGAAGGTGTCTTGCGTGACGCAGATAAAGCAACAGTGTAAGAAGAGGCGAAACAAGGAGATTTGTACTTTTGAGCAAGTCAGTGCCTTAGATAAGAATTTCCTTCACAGCTGCTAGAAACACGTTCTTCTTTCCTTTTCGCCATTTTGATCAAGGTCAAGTGAGCATAACCTGGGTAGACGAGGAGTTTATGTAAAACTGGTGAATGTTGCATCTCCACGAATACATGATGGTTTAGACATCAAATCTCGTAAAAGCGACCACTGTTAAATAGGTTCACGATGCAAAATCAATTACATATATGGTACCCTGTAAATGACAAGTCTGTTAGCCTGTTCACATGAAGTAATCAATCTATTCTTCTTATCTATCTATCTATCTATCTATCTATCTATATATATATATATATATATATATGTTGTGACCATGTAAATGATTAAGAAAAATAAAACCAGGGTTGCAGATATATCATATATTAAACAGTAAGTACACTAGAAGAGTATTACACGACTAATGAGAGTGTATCGGATGACCCAGCGCTCAATCTATTCCCTGTTCCCCTAGGCCTGCTCTCCTACTAATCTTATAGTAGGCGGAAGAGTCCAACATAGACTCTTTAAAATGAGGGCACCACAACAATATATATATATGTGTGTGTGTGTGTGTGTGTGTGTCTGTGTGTGTTAGTGTGTTAGTGTGTGTGTGTGTGTGTACTTATTTCAGCATGTGATGTCTTTAGACCTATCAAAAGCCTCGATCTCCCCAAAATCACTGGCCCAGATAAAATTCCAGTTGTCGTCCTTAAGAATATCAACCCAGCATTATCCTCGATACTAGAAAATTTATTTAACCGTTGCTTGAAGGGGGAAATCTTTCCCAAGCATGTGGAAGTTGGCAAACGTATACCCGATCTTCAAGAGCGCACGCAACTGATCATCCCTACCCCCACCAAGAATAAACTCATTAGTCTCCTCAGTATAGTCAATAAGCTTTTTGATGCCTTAATCGTCGAGCACCTGGATAGGAACAGCCTCTTGTGCGACGAGCAGTATTGGTTTCGATCAGCCCGATCCACTGCTGATGTCCTAAACTACCATTACACACAGAATATTTTGAATATCTCGAAGGCCTTCGACAAGATGTCGCACAAAGTTTTGCTGCACAAACTCTGTAGTTATGGAATCACTGGAAGTGTTTTCTCTATTATAAAATCCTTTCTAACAGGTAGATCCCTGAAGGTATTTATTAACGCCCTGTCCTCCGATGCCGTAGCGGTCAATGCACGCATCCCCTAGCGTTCACTTCTCGGACGGATCATCTTTCCGATTTACATAAATGATCTACCTAAGAATATACTCCGATCATGTGTAAACGTCTATGCCGATGATACGACCATGCATGGGCGTACCTCTAAAAGTCATGACTAATCGGAGATTAGCAGCAGAACTCTATTGCGATATAATACAAACTTTCCAGTGGGAAAAAACACTGGCTGGTTACATTCAATACGACTAAAAGCTGGTTACTTTCCATCACCGCCGATCAGACCCCGAACTACTGATAATCACAATGAACGGATGTCCCCTCGAGGAGGCCTCGTGCCTCGAGAAGATATTGGGCCTCAAATTCACACCCGACCTCAAGTGGAATTCCTATATCCGATCGCTAAAGATGCAGGTAAAATGATCTGCTCCCCGTACCCCTGTAGTAAGTACCTCTTATTCTAATGTCTACTTTATAATAGCCAAATCAGACTGAAAGCAGAGTAATGTTGTCACATTTGGGCAGGAGCAGCCAGATATTACTTTCCAGTCTTTATAGAGTTCAAAAGCGTCTCCGAGTCCTTGTGGAAGAAGAATTATTTTCCACATTCCAACCTCTCTCTTACAGGTGGGATGTAACGAGTCTCTCACTGCTCTATCGCCACTACCATGGAAAGTTCTCGTTCCACCAGTTCAGACCTTCACGGTTAGGACCGACCATGCCAATTACGCAGTAGCAAACCATCCAGATTCCCTCTGTGTTCCGTCGGCGAGAAGTAAGTTCCACTCAAAAAGATTCTTCCCGCGAGCAACTGCTCTATGGAACATACTCCCTAGAGGATGTTTCCCCGATCATTACAGTCTTAATCTGTTCAAGTCTATCGCTACACAATTGCAGTCGTGTTTCGATGCGCATTAATGCATCTCATCAGGTGAGTGTAAATTACTGGCGAATGAATGATTTATTTAGACTTAAAAGCAAAATACTTCTTTTTACGAAAAAAACAAGAAAAAAGTGGGTGTTAATCAAATATGACCTACGTTAAATTTAAACTAAGCGAAGCATCAAAAATTTTTAATTATTTTTAAATTATTAGTCATTACCCATAGATTGGCAGATAACAGCAGGCAGACATAAATTAAAGCGGATGCAAATGGCTACATAAATTATACAAACTAGACAATGCCGTTTCCTAAGAAATAAAAATGGAGTGGAGAGGTAATTATACAAAATGCTAAACAAGTTATATGCTTTGTGAATTTCCTACATAAAAATGTTATTGTTGATAAATAAATAGCTTCTTTAAGAAACTAGTAAATAATTTAAGGGTATAGAATTATTTGGTAAATTAATATGCAAATGTTCATAAAATATTCTTCATATAAGATGTTAATAACACTAATCAATCAATGTAAAATGTCAAAAATGCCAACCAAATATCAAGACATCCGTACAAGATGTTACTAATACTACCAGATATTAATACAATTATTAATATTAAATTATATTAAATCCAAATTAATCTTACAAATAGAAAGATAAACAATATATGCTGCAACGCAGTACAACTAAAATATAAGGAAAAGCATAATCAAATTCAAAATTTTAACTAAATTGTAAGGTAAAAGGTAAGCTATGTTTACAATTTACTGTTAATTCATTTCTTTTATTTAATAAGGAATTTTTATTGAATTTGACAATTTCCAATTTTTCATGTCATGGTGGAATGTTGGGATAAAAAAGCAGTAATTTTAAGAATATTAATGGAAATGTTTAATGTAAAAATTTAAAAAAATATTTAAACAAATTATATTCATTAATTTAAAAAGCAAAGATGCAAGTTGATTTGTTAACACCAGGACCAATCACTTCAATGCTTGCTATTTCGATTAAAAAAAAAAAAAATTAAATGCGTTGTAAATTTACAAAGGAGTATTTTTTAAATCAAAGCCTGTAATAGAATATGAATTTCAGATGATGTTATCCAGTTAGTTAAAAAGTTTATTTTATACGGATTCACAAATCAGTACCTAACTTTAATCTTGCTACCCATTACTTTATACGAATATTTTTTTTAAGAATAAATTTAATAAGAAAAGTTATGCAAATATAGATTTATCATAATTTCTAGGCCTCAAGCTGGAACAGTTTTCAAATATTGTTATTGGTTTACTTTTTGAGGACTGGCACACACACAGACACCTACATACATGCAAACTATAAACAGCATTAATAATAAAAAAATAAAAGAAAAATCCGTTATGAATTATTGCTTTCTACATATATCTCGTTAACGCTCGCTGTTTCCAATATTCTAAACCGAAACTGTTTGGTCCGCTTCGTACTAACGTCCTTAGAAATGGCATGGATCTATTTTTCTCCAGCTATAGGTTAAACAATTAGACCGAATGGCCTTTCTTTCTTTGAGTGGCAGACAGTTAAGGAGAAGAAAATCTCTGAATTCAAAACCATGCAAATCATAGGGCAAACTGAAATCTTTAGCCTTGGTAGGGTGACCAGCCTAGAAGAAGGAAACGTTTGAATTCAAAACCTTTTAAATCATAGGGAAAACTGGGCTCTTTAGTCTTGGCAGGCTAACCAATCTAGAAGACGGAAATCTCAGAATTCAAAACCGCTTAAATAATTGGGTAGACTTGGCTCTGTAGCTTTGATAGGGCAACCAGTGGAGGCTAAGGATATCTCAGAATTCAAAACCTCGTAAATCATAGGGCCAACTGGGCTCTTTAGTCTTGATAGGGTAGCCAGTTTAAGAGAAGAAAATCTCAGAATTCAAAACCACTTAAATGATAGGATAGACTGGGCTCTTTTGTCTTGATAGGGTAACCAGTGCAAGCGAAGTATTTCTCAGAATTCAGAATCTTGTAAATCATACGACAGAGTGGTTTCTTTAGCCCAGGTAGGGAAGCCGTCTAGGAGAAGGAAATCTCAGAATTCAAAACTTCGTAAATAATATGGCAAACTGAAGTCTTTAGCCTTGGTATGGTAAACAATGTAGCTGAATTAAATCTATGAATTTAAAAGCTTGTAAATAATAGGGCAGACTGTTCTTTTAGCTTTGGTAGCGCAACCAATGAAGAATTAAAAACCGCGTAGGGTAAATAAGCGTACCTTAGTGCATATTAATACACGGTGTGTGCATATGCAGATACACACACAGACTCACACTTAGGCATATACAGGAGATAAATATTTTCAAATCAAGTTTTTTAGAGTATAACAGCAAACAATGATTTAACAATCTGATTCAGAATCGTAACCTTCATGCTGTTCATCTTCTTCCATGTGCTGTGTCTCTTCAGGACATAGGCAATCATGGCTCTCCACGATTTCCTGTTCTTTTGTAGATCTTAATACTTTTTATGATTTTGTTATCTCTCCTAAACCCTGTTCCGCCAGTCATTTACTCAAGCTCACTATGTTAAGCGTTGTTTTCCTCTGTCCTTCTTGCTTTCAGTCTGTCCTGTGTGTATCAGGTTTTCCAAGCCTTCTTTCTTCGTTATTTACCCTAGAAATTCCAGTTATTTCTTTCTCGTGTTAAGCATTCGTCGTTCCTCACCTTTTAGGTCCATGGTATTCTCAGCATCTTTCTGTAGAACCATGTTGCTTCAAGAGATAATTGTCTAGCATTCATTGGCATATAGCAGGACTGATATTGCATAACAATTCCGCACGTTGTCTATATTTCTGAGATGAGCTGTTGTAACTATTTACACTATTTATATTTTACCCTGTTTCATGTCTTTTCTGGAGTTTCAGTTAATTCCCTTGAGTAACTGAACTCCCCAAGTTTTCTTCACTTTTCCTGTGGCCAGGTATTGTACTCACAATTCTTAGGATAAAGTCATTGAATTATTTCGACCAACCCTCTTTCCATTGGGTCACGTGTCATTGTGTCATGAACAGGAATAAAGAAGACGACGATTGACATTGCATTTAAATTTTGAGGTATCAAAGTTAAAAAGCTAGAAGCCGTAAGCGAGAAGTGCGACAGAAGAAACTATCAGTATAGAACCTACGGTTACATCTAGCAATTTCAAATGTAAAATGATGAGACAGAGGTGAACAAAAACTTGAAGAGTTGTGTCAATAAAGGAAAATAACTGAAACTGAGATATTCAGCAAAGGCATGGCAAGTGGAACTAGAACAATCTATCCACGTGTACTAAATAAAGGTTCGAAATTCAAAAGTATACCACCTGAAGAAAGCCGGAACGTAAAACTACTGAAGCGTCAGGAATATGACAATAAAAGTGAGGTCAACAGTCCGAACTATGTTAATAGTGTAAGTCAGTACTGCATTTTCCGGACTATAAGATGCGACCTTTTTCTCGAAATATGTAGGGTGCTTATTATATAACGGTGCGAGTTATATATGGATTGTGTCTTCGAATCTTGAGTGGCCAGATACTAACTTAAAATAAATTTATTAAATTTATCAGTGTAGTCTCACCAAGTTACTCCAGCCGCTCGATATCGCCGTAAGCAAACCGTTTAAGGACAACCACCGTGCCATATGGGAAAAATGGATGATCGAAGGGGAACATAGCTTCACAAAAACCTGTCACCACCGTCGAGCCAGTTATGTCCGGATAGGTGAATGGGTCACTCGAAACTTGGGCGAACATCAAGGTTTCAACTATCAAGAACGGATTCTGTAAATCAGAAGTGTACGATGATTTTCTGCAATCCCAACCAATATAATCAAGCAGTGACGATGAAAGCGATTCCTACACTGGATATTCAGAAAATTGCACGTGGCCCCACGGAATTGTACACCCAGCTTTACAAAGATGATATCCAAGATGAGGATTTTAGCGGTTTTGAAAGTGAGTGACGGAATTCTCTGTATTTTTTAGGAAATAAATAAAATCTTTTTGTAAGAATGGAAAATGGTATTTCTCTATTGATATTCATATAAAACTACTAGCGCCTACTGTAAATACCTATATAAACCGTTAGAAACAATGAAATATCCCAAAAAGAGGTGCGGGTTATACAAAGATTTTATAGTGAATTTATATGAGTGCGGTTTATATATACGTTCTGACTATAGTACGGAAAATTTGTTTCTAATGTATTCTTTTTACTGTTCGATAAAGCTTCAAAAGTATTGATTCCGCACAATTTTTTCTAAAATTTCTTTGTTAGATTCTAAATAATGAATTTAAAGCAAATTATAAGGTACTCAATGCCTTTAAAACTACAGCGAACGGCAACTGAAGGAAAGTTTCATTTCTAAATTAGACAGCTTGGCTTATATCGATGCACTCCAAAAACATGAATTCAAAATAGCAATCATCTATAAATATACAAGCGCATATCTATCTAGAGATGAATTTTAATCATTGTACCCCAAGCAAGGGGATAAAGCCAGTAAGGCGCAAGGAGTTACTGAGTGTGAAAAATCTGAGTAAAACAATATTAGTAGATAGCACAATAAATGAACAGGAAAGATGGTGTTTGACATTCTTTTTATATTTTTAAAGGCCAAAGTTAATTGGGAAGCAAGAAGCCGGAAGAGAGTCTCACAAGAGAGAAGTGCGAGAAAATAAACTGTTAGCATAGTAATTATAGTTACATCTAGCAATTTCAAGAACAAAACCTGCCAATCTACCTGCCAATCTAGTACAGCGCTTAAATCAACGAAGTTCGTTTACCAAAGAAGAAAGCTCATGAGAAAAATTAAGATGAAAATATTTATAGAAAAAATACAAGAAAGCTACGTTAACTAAAGTGTAAATGCCAAATCAGGACTGATATCATTTCAAATTCTTCTTTTGGGATTAAACGTAACAATATAACCGAGTAAAACATGTAAAAAATAATAATAGTAATGATGAAAATATTTCATTTAAAAATGTAAATAAAGTTCTAAATCATTTCATTAATTTAAAAAGCAAAAGATGCAATTTCATTTGTTAATACAGTAACCAATCGTTGCATTGCATTTTATTTCGATTCATGACGATATTAAATGCATTGTAAATTTACAGAGTCTCCCATGTATTCTCCAACGGTTATAATCTAATCTATCAACGGAATGCATAAAAAATATTAAAATAGTCCTTCCTTATTGGTTTTGAACTGGCCAATCAGAGGACGATAATGCAATAAAAGAAAATCCGCCATCTTTTTTTTTAAGCATACGAACTTTAATAACTATTTTTAAACACACTTGCGCTTAATTCGGAATGTAAGGAATTTTTAATTTGATGGCTGAAATTCCATAGAAACATATCATCTTAATTTAGATATTCATTGATAATAAATATTTCTTAAATTGAAGAAACAAGATTTGAGAATGTATCCCTTGAAAATACATTGGAAAAGCACGTGGCCTAACGTTACGAAGACTGGAATCGATAAACGAGGTTCAAATTTCGGCTCGGGCAACTTGTGTTCATTTTGCATTATGCCCTTAGGAAAGACATGAATACGCTTATCCCACTCACGCATCCACGGAGAAATAATAGAACAGAACTTTTTAGCCCTGTAAGGAAGTCTATCTAAGGCGTCAGGATAACAACTTAGCTCTGTGAAAATTCATTTGCTGCTTACTGTGATGGTGGCCCGCCCTTTGCTTATATGGATAGGTTGGGCCGCCGGAGGTCTGCCAACATATAGTTAAGAAAAAGTTCCTAATAATGAAACTTTTCACAAGATGGAGATTCTTTACGATATATTATTTTCTTATATATCAAGAAATATCAAAAAATCCTTGGACTCCATAACTGATTAAAAATCATGTTCGGCGAAGATCCCCATCGATGAATTCTCGATTACCACCCCGCCATTTTTGTTCAAGATTTGCCGCTCTAAATTCTCATCATTTTGCAAAGATATTCGACTGACCTTGAAAAGTGCGTTACACTAAAAAAAACTAAAAGTCCGTACAAGTATTTTGAGCATCTCGATAGCAGATTTGAAAAGCTTCATACTAAACGTAACGCACACAGGTTGTTTGAACTTTTCAGACTTTATCTGAGATGGATTTATTTCCAAGATTCTCTCAGCGATTTGATTTATGTATCTATTATTTTATTGTCTTTTGGTCAAGTGGGTGACTGCCTTTGATGACCCCATTTCACTGAATTTACTACTGGTCACAAAACACAAAACCCTTAAGATTTAAAGTGAGGAAAATTCCAACATAGAGTTAAAAATTCCGTGTAATAATTGAAAATCAGTTAATGAATTATTGGCAGACTGACGTAGTAGGATGGGTAACAATGCGCGCATTTCCGTTTATGCAATCACAGCATATGTAATTTCTTAAGCCTTACGGCCACATTTCATTGAAATGCCAGTTTCAGTACGATCACTGAAATTAAGCAACGTCGGGGTTGGTCACTACCTAGATGAGTGACCACTTGGGAATACCAAGTACTGTAAGTACCTGATATTCTCAAGTGGTCACTCATCTAAGTATTGACCAACCCCGACGTTGCTTAACTTCTGTGATCGTACGGAAACCGGTACACTTGGGAATACAGGTACTGTACACTTGGGAATAAAGATACTGTAAATGCAATGCAACGATTGGTTACTGTATTAACAAATGAAATTGCAATTTTGCTTTTTAAATTAATGAAATGATTTAGAACTTTATTTACATTTTTGAATGAAATATTTTCATCATTGCTATTATTATTTTTTACATGTTTTACTCGGTTATATTGTTACGTTTAATCCCAAAAGAAGAATTTGAAATGATATCAATCCTGATCTGGCATTTACACTTTAGTTAACGTAGCTTTCTTGTATTTTTTCTATAAATATTTTCATCTTAATTTTTCTCATGAGATTTCTTCTTTGGTAAACGAACTTCGTTGATTTAAGCGCTGTACTAGATTGGCAGGTAGGTCTCATCATTTTGTTCTTGAAATTGCTAGATGTAACTATAAGTATTATGCTAACAGTTTATTCTCTCGCACTTCTCGCTTGTGAGACTCTCTTCCGGCTTCTTGCTTCCCAATTAACTTTGGACTTTAAAAATATAAAAAGAACGTCAAACGCCATCTTCTGTCTTCTTAATTCCTGTTCATTTATTGTGCTATCTACTAATATTGTTTTACTCAGATTTTTCACACTCAGTAACTCCTTGCGTCTCAGTGGCTTTATCTCCTTGCTTGCGGTACAATGATTAAAATTCATCTCTAGATAGATATGCGCTTGTATATTTATAGATGATTGCTATTTTGAATTCATGTTTTTGGAGTGCATCGATATAAGCCAAGCTGTCTAATTTAGAATTGAAACTTTCCTTCAGTTGCCGTTGCATTGAGTACCTTATAATTTGGTTTAAATTCATTATTTAGAATCTAACAAAGAAATTTTAGCAAAAACTGTGCGGGAATCAATACATAAATGAGCGACCACTTCGAAATACCAGATGCTGTAAGGTTGGAGGTGCAGGTGGTGTAATGGATAATGGTCGAAATTGTTACTCGGAGAACCGATTTCCAATTCCCGTTGGGTTCGTTATATTCATTTACAAGCAAATACCCTTGGCGGTAGCTTCTGTCAGGGTCTCAGCTATGGGGAAATAGTGAACCTATCAATAAAAATAACTAGGAAAGAATAACAATACATTTTAATAGTAAAAATACCAGTAATGCATTTTTATACATAAAAAAAAAAAACTACAAGGCATGACCAACAATACATTTTATCTGGAGTTGAAGACATGCAATTGAATTCAAAATATATTTAGTGGAAGCCATAAAATTGTATTCAAATTATTTAGATTTCAGCACTAAATAATCCATACTGGTTTATATGCAGCTAAACAACATCAACCAACTTAATGATTAAAGTGTTCTCCTTGTTAATTTTATACCAAAGTCCTTACGAATTTTGTTCTCAAACACGTGACGCACCCTGTATATACGCTGAAAAATAGCATTAGGTTGTCCGGAAAATAATATCCAATTTTAGAATCAACCTTTTTAACTGTGTTCTAATATATTATTATAATAGTGACACAAAAAACATGTTTAAAGTCTCTTACTTGTTAACTTTTTATCAATCTCTTTCAGAATTTTGTTCTCAAATACGTGACGCACCCTATGCATAAACTGGAAAATTGTTAGGCTGTTCAGAAAATAATGTCCGATTGTAGGATATACGTTTTAACGGTGTTCAAATATATTATTATAATAGTTGTACAAAAAATATATTCCTCATGGTTAAAGTGTCTTTCTTAACTTTTATCAATCTCTTTCAGAATTTTGTTCTCAAATACGTGACGCGCCCTATGCATAAACTGGAAAATTGTTAGGCTGTTCAGAAAATAATGTCCGATTGTAGGATATACGTTTTAACGGTGTTCAAATATATTATTATAATAGTTGTACAAAAAATATATTCCTCATGGTTAAAGTGTCTTTCTTAACTTTTATCAATCTCTTTCAGAATTTTGTTCTCAAATACGTGACGCGCCCTATGCATAAACTGGAAAATTGTGTTAGGCTGTTCAGAAAATAATGTCCGATTGTAGGATATACCTTTTAACGGTGTTCAAATATATTATTATAATAGTTGTACAAAAAATATATTACTTTTTCCAAATGATTATAGTTTCCTCCTCACTAATTTTATATCAATCGTTTTCAAAATTATAACTTAGAATATTTTATACCCATCATCTTGAATATGAGTTCCAGCTTGGTTGTAATGCTTTTCAAACTACTGCCAACATTAACAAAGCATGGGGGTGAAAGATCCACTTGTGATCGAACAGTACATCGCTTATTTCTGAAGTTTCGCAATGGAATGTTCAAAGTGGTAGAGGACGTCCATCTGCAACTGACGATCAACATCTGAAAACACTAGTCGAACAAATCCCACGTCAAAACCTCGATAAATGGGTACCACATGAAATCATTGAAAGTCAAAGTGTTGGACCTTTTGAAGTTTGTTCGAAGTTGCATCGGACAAACAAGAATGATACATTTCTTGATCGAATAGTGACTTCTGATGAGAAATGGATCATTATGACAATCGTAAAATATCGGCTCAATGGTTTGATCCTGACGAAGGACTGAAATTGCGCAAATAGAATATTATGGTGACTGTCTGGTGACCCGCCATTGGCGTTATTTCTTACGGCTTTCTGAATCTAACCATCACTACCGAAGTTTGCTTCCAGCACTGGTTAATCGACAATGTCGAATTCTGCTTCATGAGAATGATCGGCCACATGTTGCCAGGATAACACTGCAGTAGCTCGCCAACTTGAGATACGAGACCAGCACAATATTCCCCGATGGAGAGACCAGGAAAATAGTGATTTTCTAAGCGCGGCTTAGATGTGGCACAAGGCCGAAAATATGAAGCACCCAGTGAGGATCGAACTCACTACTCAATTGTAACTGATCTAGCAAGACAAGCTTTCTAACCATTACACCACGTCTAGGTGTCTAGTTTGGTGCCGAGACCAGGAAAATATAGTGTCTGTGGCAAAGTCACTGACTCCCACTTTTTCAAACATTTTGACAATTTTTTTCAGCCTAAAGAAATTATGTTGCAACGAAGATGCAGAAACTGCATTCAATGATTTCATGGCGTCCAAACCTTTAGAACTTTATCATAATGCCATGAATAACCTTGTAACTCAATGACAGACGTGTATAGACGTCCAGGGTTCCGATTTTGACTGATTTAAAAAAAAAAAAAAAGAGTGTTTAAATCCATTTATTCAGGAATAGAAATTGATTCTAAAATCGAACATTATTATCCCAACAACTGAATACCTTTATTTTTTTTTCTTTATTTCTATTTTCCTCCAAACCCTCCTTGAATCTCAATGTCAGTAGACTGTCAAAGAATTGCTCGTATTCTTTATTCACTCTTCGTGATGTTATGGAAAATCGATGGAATTTATGCGTCAGATAAAAATTATATCCAAATACTCATATCACAAAGAATTGCCTCAAAGGCTCGGAAAGAAAAAAACTTTCTAACCGATCTCATATCGCGATAATTATTTCAGTAAAATCTCTTCATAGCATTCTTCTTTTCTTTTATGTGCCGTGGCCCTTCAAGAAGTGGGTGATCATGGCTCTCCACAAATTTATGTCCTTTGTAAAGTTTGTTTCTTGTTATCTCTCCTAAATCCTTTCATGCCAACCATTTGCGCAAGCTCGTTACATAGACCATACCCTACTAAATGTCCTGTGAGTGTCAAATTTTCTCAGTCCTCTTTCCTCACTATGCGTCTCAGAAACTTCAACGATTTTCTTCTAAGTGTAAGTATCCTTTAACTTTCATTTTCTCTAAAACATCGTCGTTGCTCACAGGTTCTGTCCATGCTATTCTCAGCATCCTTCTGTAGAAACACATTTTTGTGACCTCATGTCTTTTCTTCATATGGGAAATTTTTCAGTGCTCACTGTCATATGGGACAGTTGAGCACTCTTTTCTTTATTTTTAATGAAATTTTCCTGTTTCTTGACATTTTGTTGGGTCTGCATATGGTACTTTTGCTATTCAAATGCAACTTGATCTCTTAAATGACTTTCCGACCACTTTGTTTTTATTAAAAAACCCGTTTAAGAGCCCCGTTTTATATATATATATGATAAAATCTCCCCAAATACCTTAGATTATGTTGTCCTTATTAAGTTTTGACGTGTTTTTCTTTTACACTATCTTCTAGTTCGGATCCAGACTGCTGACTTAGCGCTCGCAAAATCAATGTATATATCTCCATCAGTCAGTTACGTGATACACGCTTAGGTGATCGTGTATCTCTCGATACATGATCGCCTATCTTTCATTGCATGTCTGACGAGACTGATTTTTTTCTCGTAATAAGTTGCCATTTCTTTCTGTTGTCATCCAAGGCTATAGAATCCCGCTGTTTACCCATAGCGGGAGGAAGAAGAAGAGGGTTTATACATTTCCCAAGGGAATTAACACGTAAGTGACTGGATTTGAATGGGATTCAAACTCGGCTCTCCAATTCCTCAAGCCGAGCCGCTATCCATTACACCAGAGTACCTCCTCTACATATATTCCCATCTTTCTTTTTATGTGCCATGTCCTTTCAGGACGTAGGCGATCATGGCTCTCCACCTCCTTCTATCCCTTGCAGCTCTCAACAAGTTCCTTCCCTCTGCTTCCTCCTCCAGACCACGTTCTGTCATCCACTTGCTTAAGTCCGCCAGGTATATCACGCGCTGTTTTCCCTGGTCTCACTGTCCCTCAATTCGACCCGTGAGTATCAGATTCTCCAGGCCCTTATTATGTGTCCCAGAAACTTCAGCTGCCTCTTCCTGGTGTTAAGTATAAGCCTCCTCCTTGTTTACAACATCTCATCGTTGCTCACACGCTCAGTCCATGATATCCTTAGAAAGCAATAAAGTAAAATGACTTAAGAACTAGTCAACGTTTCATTAATCAAAGTTTATTGTTATGACATCTAACCTCGTGTCGGGTGGGCGCGTGTGCTTCTGTGGCTGCGTGATCTGAAATATATCACTGACATGTCAGTTATGAAGCTGGAGCAGACATAAAATGAGACAGACACGTTAAAACTACGTATATATACGCGTAAATCTGTGTACGTGCAGACATATTAATGACTTAGAACGCAGTTAATCTCCATTTCTCGTAGTCATTATACCAGCCTATACCGGAATAACCAAAATCATTTATATAATTGTTAATTATTATTATTATGATTATTATTATTATTATTTTTATTATTATTATTATTACTTGTTACTTGTTAGGGCTAACAGATCTTACATTATTAAGAGGGCAATGGCTGTCTTAAAAAAAATAACACACTAAGGCCATGGTTGCCTTGAAATAATATCCCAAAGCAATGGTTGGCTTAAAAATAAGATCCCAAAGCAATGGATGTCTTAAATAATATCATTCCAAGAGCACATCGGCGTGGTGTAATGGTTAGCAAGCTCGTCTTGCTAGAACAATTACGACTGAGTAGTGAGTTCGATCCTCACTGGGTGCCCTATACTTTCGGCCTTATGTCACATCTAAGCTACGCCTTAAAGTTAACATCCCAAAGCAATTTTTGCCTTAAAATGTAACACCCGAAACCAATGGTTGCCTTTAAAGCTAATACCACAAAGCAATGATTATCTTAAAAAATAATATCCCAAGACAATGGTTAGCTTAAAATTAATACACCGAGGCAATGGTTGCCTTAAAAATAATATCCCAAAACAACGGTTTCCTTAGATAAGAACCCAATGCAATGGTTTCCTTGAAAAACAACACCCAAGGCAATGGTTGCCTTGAAATAACATCTCAAGACAATGGTTTCCTTAAAAATAATATCCCAAGGCAATGGCTGACTTGAAATAAAATCCTAACCCAGTGGTTGTCTTTAAAAAAAATAAAAGCAATGGTTGTCCTAAAAAATGACATCTGAGGCAGAAAGGTATAATGACCAAGAAGTTTATCTACCCTGAAAGAGAATCTGGTATCTTGTTTTTATTTGCTTGTATTATTTTCGCAATTTACCTTTTTTTTCAAAAGACATATGTCCAACATTTCCTGCACTCAATACAGTCTTATCTATTATTATCTTCACCTTCTACTGTCATATAAGTGTAGCTTAATAAGTGTAGCTTAATAAGTGACTAATACTTTACCAAAGAAGTGTCGGTGATAATATTCGAAGCGTTTTCAATTATTAATAATTTCACCTGTATACAACCGCTTTCTCAGATCAACGATTAAAAATGACTTCCAGCGAAACCTTTTACTGGCGCTACAGAATCACAAACAAAAGCTCTACCAAAATAAAATAAAATCATTTGAGGACTTTCTAGAAAGAATATCACTGGAAGAGAAAATAATCGCGTAATCAATTGACATTCCACACCACCTCAAACAAAACCTTAGTACGGAAACCCTCACCAATATTAATACGAAGAGCAATAACGTTTACTGGACTTGATTTAAACCCGAAAAAATTTATCTGAAATGAGGTATTGAAATTAGTTACATTATTCACATTGTTCGGACTGTTGTTCTCATCTTTATTGTCATGTTCACGACGTTTCGGCCGTTGTACGCTCCGGCTTTCTTCAGGTGATTGGAATTACGAACTGAAACCTTTATTTCGTTCGCCTGTTCTCAAGGACACAAGATCCGTTGGCTGGATCTAATGACTTGACCCAAAGAGTTGTGAGTTCAATGTCTGACTATAGCAGTGGTGAACAAAAGCTTGGAGAGTTGAGTTAAAGAGAGAAAACTGAGACATCCGGAAGAGTCATGGCACGTGGAACTAGAAAAATCTACCCAAATTTCAACCGACAGTAGCACTGGCTGCTCGGCCAATGAATGCCGATTATAAGGAAATTATATCATCGTTACTATTAAGTATGAGGGAACAGATAATACCTTTAATATTGACTTGCTGCCTCACACTGGGAAGATATGACAGTTTCATATAAGGTGGGGCGAGACCGTGGACCCGGGCTAGGTCCAAAAATAGGCCTGCTCCCGCAACCATCGGTTGGGTTAGCATTGGTATTACTACAGATCTCGAATCTTTATCGCAATGAGGTAGGTACAATCACGGGCAGCTGATCCCCGGAATCGGATAGCTGTTCCCTGGAACCGGGTAGCTGTTCTCCGGAAGCGGGTAGCTGTACCCCGAAATCGGGTAGCTGTTCCCCGGAACCTGGCAGGTCTCAATCTGTCCACAGACAGAGACACGACTAAGTTACACTCTGTCCGAAGAGAGAAACGCAACTGAGAGGTAAAATGAAGTTTGTCTGCCCGAGGGCAGATACTACACTTTGATCCCAGCCCGATGACTAGGGAGTAAAGAAAGGCATTACACGAGTAGCACGAGCTGTTCGGTCAATGAATTCTGAATGTTTTCCTTATAAGGGGACAGTTTCCATTACCGCTATCATCCAGACTCGTGTCTCTTTCATCTTACTTCGATTGTCGCATTTGAAATACTATTATTGCCGTAAGTATTCGTGTATAATACGAATATATGGATGTTAGAATAATTTAACGGTTAGCGAGCCGAGTTCGAATTGCAACAGAGTTCGTTATATTCACTTACGTGCAAACACCCTTGGGAAAGGCATGAATCCATCCCTTCTCCCTCCATCTACGGGATAAACAACAGGGATGACTGGACTTACGTTAAGAAAAGCTTTACAAAAATAACTGAATTCAAAAGCAGCCTGAAAATGCATTAGTTTCCTCAGGTTATTTTTCTTTTCTTCTTTTTTTTTTTTTATAAGGTTTACTTAATACCATCCCCGAGGACAAATCGAGGTTTGAGGGTGACGTTAAGGGTTAGTTTATATGGATAGGATAAAAGGGAAAGAAAACTGTAGACAGGTTGAGTTTGTTGTGATCCGGAAAACCTTCTCTTGGACGTCGGTTTCACAGTGGCAGTGTTACATAGCCTTTTGTTGGTCTCTTGCTCATCTACGCCCCACGCAAGGGGGTTCCAGTCTGGGGAGTTAGGTGGCCAGATATAAATATGTGGTCGAAAGAAATTGTTTGAACACCGTAACTGGGTTCTCCTGTTAGTGTGGAATGATGCAGAGTCCTGTTGCTAGAAATAGTGTCTTCCAGCAGCCACCCTCTTGAATCAGAGAAAACCTACCTGCTCAAGGTACTTGATGTATTAGGTTGGTGCAAAAATAATGACGTAATAATGTCGTTTTTTGACGTTAAAAATACGTGAAAAAACGACATTATTACGTCATTATTTTTGCACCAACCTAATAGTACTCCGTGTTGACGTTGAGAGCCTATGGAAAGATAAATGAAGGCATAGCGTCGCCATTATTAGTAATCAATCCAAACAATTAGACTCGTCCAAGCACAACGGCATGCCATTTCCAAATTTCTGGCGGAGTGAATTGTGCCATAGTGTTCTTTTTCTCGCAAACGGTACCCAACTGACATTTCTATACTTTGCAGCCGATAAAATCAAAAACAAACAACACACATGCACGAAATTAAAAATATAAAATGGCGACAATTTACTCATCGCACCCTGTATTTAGGGCAAATTATTTTTGACCACAAAAATGCAAAAAAAAGCGGCTAAAATAAGTTCACATTAGGAGAAATAAAATGATAAATAACCTCGCATTCCAGTGGCTAGTGGCTGACATTGAACTCAAGTGGGTGACAGTGAAGAAGACATCCTTTTTAAAGAAAGAGGACGAGAACGAGGATAACATCGAAGTTGACGAAGATGTGTGCTACGCTGACAACAGAGATGAAACCGTCATGCCTTCGACCTTTGACCCGGGAAGCAGACTAAAATGTGCCTGATATCTGAATATCAATGTTGACTGGAAAGCAAGAAGCCAGAAGAGAGTTCCACAAACAAGAAGTGCGCAAGAAGAAACTGTTAGCATAGAACTCACGGTTACATCTAGCCATTTCAACTCTAAATGATGAGATCTTGCCGCCTATCAGCACTTAATTGCCTAAAACCATAGAGGAAAGTTTGTTAGAACCATTGCCATGAAAGTATTTACAGGAAAGGCACAGGGAAGCTACATAAATGTAGTGGGAAAGTGACTAAAGCAGAGATGCCAGGTCAGGACCAATAACATTGCAGATTCTTTGGATTTTATCAAGAATCTCTAAATGTATAGCAGAAGCATCAGATCAGATGTGTCAGCCATATTCAACGAATGGACGTATGGTAGACTTATAAGCTGGATATATATGAATAATTCTTGTTTTATGTGCCAGGACGTGGGTGATCACAATTTCCTGTCTTTTGTCCTTTTAAGTAACTTATGACAATTCACAATCCTTTTTCTTTTCTTTTTTTTTTTCCTTCTTTTAATCATTTCATCCCAAACAATGCGTCAGTTGCCATTACGACGCGGTATAGAGATACAGAGAGTGAAAGAGAAAGATAAGACTTTAGTGGGGAGAGGAAAATAAAGAAACAGTGTTATGGGAAAGAGAAGATGGTGATTGATGTTGCATTTAAATTTTTGAAGATTGTAGGTGGCAGGGAAGCAAGAAATCGAAAGGGAGTTCAACAGATGAGAAGTGAGAGGAAAGAAATTATTAGGATAGAAGAGACGGTTGCATCGAGCTGGTTTATGATTAAAATGGTGAGACCAAATTGCCAATCTAGTAGTATGCTTAAATTCAAGCACTAAGGGAAAAAGCTTGCCACAGAATTCGTTAAGTAGGTTACTGCTTCTAACTTCTTTTCTTGCCTTGTTTAATTCATGTGAGTATTAGCTTCCCTAGATCTTCTTTCCTCATAATGTATCCCAGAAATGTCTACTGTCTCTTTTTGGTTTTATGAATAAGTTTTATTTTATTTTATTTTATTTTTTAGATTGGCAATTTCTTTAAAAATTCCTCGTTAATCACATGTTCTGTCCATAGTATTCTTCGTATTCGTTGTTTCAAGTTTTTTCATTTATGAGGAAATTGGATTTATATAGCGGTTCAGTGTTATTTGCTTTGTTTCTAATGATATTTTCAAATGTCTTAATACTTTGCTTAGTTTCTGGAAAACATATTTGCTATTTTTCTGTGTTACCTTTCCGTCTTGTGTTATTCTGCACGTCTTTGTAAATAACATAATTACAGTAGCTGTAATATTATTCTAATTAGATAAAGTAAGGAAGTTGAGGAGAGCCATGATTGTCCACGTCCTGAAGCGACACGATACATAGAAGAAGAATATTGTCAATTATTAATCATATATCTGACTATATTTGTTTGCATTTACTAATAGTTTGACGATTTACTAAGATGTGGTACAAGGTCGAAAGTATTGAGCACTCGGTGTGGAAAGAACTCACTACTCAGACGTAATTGATATCACAAGACAAGGTTTCCCCTTCCTCCTATCTTTCTTTCTTCCTTTCTTTTTTCACTTAAACCAAGTAGCGTCTCTGATTTTATCGCAATCTAAACGGAATAGTCCATACTTTACGAGGTATTGGCAGGGCGTGGACATCTGATTCATAATCGGCAAAAATCGCTCTCGCCTGCTACGAGAGTATGATTGGTGCGTTGAGCCTTTAGCATTCGGATTTTCATCTGAATGTTCTTGAGATTAAATTTATCAAATCTAAGCGAATCTATGTGAACAAAAATTGGTTGTTAGGTAACAATATGATTTAACCTATAACACAGATATGCATATATTACCTTATTATTATTTTACTGTTCAATATACTCAGTTCACCCTTTCATAGTCTTGGTGTCCAATTACTTTATTTTTCTTTGGTTAAGCTTTTGACGAGGTAGGAACAAGAACAGATCAGTTATTTCATTTTTTTTCTTCTCTTTTCACCATTCTTAATATATAAAGTTTTTTTTTTCTCTCCAATTGCTATTTATGACGATTTCATGTTTTTCTCTCACTATTTCCTATTGATAATAAATACAAAAATTTGTTTCGATAAAAAGTGTCTTCCAGAAAATTGGTAGCCGTTGTCTTAAACTGTTGAAGCAAGTATTGCTTTGTCGGTAAAATAATGGTATTACCTCAAATTAAAATATGTTCTCAAATAACTGACGCACCCTGTATATCTCCGCCATTGCGAGGCCACGACTGCAAATGGATAAAGTCTACTCTTGCTTTCTATGTCTCTTGTCTTGTGTACCCAGAAATAAACTGACAATGCGGTTTTGTAATGCACGAAAGTATCTGCCAATGAATCATTTTTGTCAACAACAATTGCGAACTGCGAAACAGTTAAACGCCCACGGGCGATTGCTACAGACGGAAAATATAGATGGGTATCCATTAAGTGCATGTCATGTACTGACACACATTTTCAAGAGAAACTAAAAAAAAAAAATAGAAATAAATATATAAAAAGCAATCAAATCTTTACGAATTTCCTCGTTAAACAATACGTACATCATAGATTCATTTTCATAAATTTATTTCGTTTTATCGTCTACCATAAAAAAAAATCACTTTTTAGCGCAATACTTTTCTGAGATTGTTATTTTGGGAGTATAACGTTTGATGTCGGCGCGGAGGGTAAAATCAGCGAGACGAGTTCAAATTCTTAATCTGCAGCGTTTACTTTTGCACTAATGCCCTTGGGAAAGACAAAAATCCATCTTTTCTCTCCTACTCTCAGGGTAAACTTTTTGTTCTTTAAACATTTCACCCCCAAGCAAGGCGCTAATGCCACGAAGACGCAAGTGGTTTACTCAGAATGAGAAAACGTTAGCAATGAGAAAGGACAGTAAAAGAACATTTTTCAAGAAGACAGAAGATTGAGATTGACATTGCATCTAAATTTTTGAAGATTGTAGAGAAGCAAAAAAGTACAGCGAGAAGTACGAGAAAAGAAACTGTTGGAACATAACTTCCGGTTGCTTCTATCTAGTTCAACAGCAAAACGATGTGACCTAGTTGCCAATCTATTTGCATGCTTAAATTCATGGGGTTGAGTTACCAAGGATCGCTTTACCCTTGAGTGACAGCCACCATAGGAGAAAACACAGATAAAAGAGTATCTAATAAATGGAATGAAAAACAAACAATACTTTGGAGAGCAAAGTGCATAAAATATCGGTTTTTGAAGAGAACCCATGAGATGTGTGACCAAGCGGTGGTCTTTTTTGCTGAGTCATTTCTGGATACTGAAAATTTCGTAAAGCTAACATTTTGTACCATTTTATGGCGTAATCAAGAAAAAAAAGCAGGAAATAACAGTAGTAGTCAGTAAATTGTCTTGGAGCCATATCACCTTGAAACCCTGGTTCTCGTCCAATCATTAAGCAAAATCGAGCCTGGTCAGTACCTAGATGGGTAACCGCTTCGAAATACCAGGTGTTGTATACATGGATATGCCGGTGATGTAATGGATAATGGCACGGAAATGAGAAATCGGAGAGCAGAGTTCGAATTCTGGTCAGGTTCGTTACCTTCACTTACGGAAATATCCTTAGGCCATCATGATTCGAAAAGAGACATGATCACCCAAGCGTGTCACATCCGTCCTTGTCAACACGCACAGGGTCAATGTGGTAGGTTAATGGCCCATTTCCTCGCCATGAATCTGGAGAAAGCCTACGTCCAACAAAGGTTCTTCACATGCTGAGAAGAAGAAGAAGAAGAAGAAGAAGAAGAAGAAGAAGAAGAAGAAGATGAAGAAGAAGAAGAAGAAGAAGATCAAGAACAAGAACACGAAGAACAAGAAGAAGACGACAACGACGAAGAAGTCAATAGATTGTGTTGTATCTCATTGTTAAGAAGAAAAAAGATGACAGGCCATTAATGGCATACTTTTGACAGATTGTCTGCTCCGACGATGTGTGCTTAAACGAAAAAAAAATGACAGACCCAGGACGATTTATAATCTAAAACATTTTTAATTTCACACTCTTTACGACAAAACTATGAATAATTTTCTAGAATAATCTTTTAAATGGCTGATTCCTTTCAGGACAGGTGAGACGATCTTAACATGCCATCTGCCAACTTTATAAATACTGGAACTTGATTATTAGATTAAAAACAGCTTTACATTTCTCACGGGCATCAGTATTCAGAGTTTAAGATTTTGAATACTGGTTTTCAAGCAGACAGGCCCTCGCCACTTGGCGCAAAAAATCTTCCACTATACCATTTTGTATGTGTCGCACTAAACTGGCTTTATTAAACAATAAGTACAAACAGATTTTAAGGCAACCATTTCACAGAAGGAAGCATATGCCAGATTTCATTATATCAGTTATTTTTTTTTTTTAGCTTAGCCATCGAACTCATCCAATGTAGCTCTACATTCATCAATAACCGTTACTGTTGCGAAACCACGTTTGTCTGTGTGACGATTACTTTAAGGTGGTTATCTGATTGTTTTCATGTTTTTAGACAATTTTTGTTACATGTTTTAAAATCATTTCACCCAAAGAAAGGCAATAAAGCCACTAAGACACAAGGAATTACTGAGTGTGAACGAATATAAGAAAAAAGAAAACACTATTAAGCTGAGAGAACAATAAAAGAACAAGAAGACAGAAGACAGAAGATAACGATTGGCATTGCATTTATCTTTTTAAATATAAATGTTGACGGGAAAGTAAGAAGCCAGAAGTGAGTTCCATAAACAAGAAGTGCGATAGAAGAAACTGTTGGCATAGAACTTACGGTTACATCTAGCCATTTTCACCGTAAAATGATGGGAATTTGCCGCCTTTCTAGTACTGCGTTTAAATTCATAAAGTCTATGTATCAAAGAAGAAAGCTCATCAGAACAATTAGTTTGAAAATATTTATATCAAAGGCACACGGTAGTTAAGTTACGGCGGTGGGAAAGTCACTGAAGCTGAGATGTCAGGTCAGAACCTATAATATTGCAGATTCTTCTTTGGATTTTATGAAGGATCTCTAAATGCATAGAATATCTATAAGTATATTATATATAATGCTTATGTAAGTTAATTTAAGTTTAAGTTATTTTTTTTTAATTATTGTCTACTCTCTTTACTAGTTTATTTATCTATGTGTGTGTGTGTGTGTGTGTGTGCGTCTGTTTGTAAGTTGTGAGTCTAAAATAAAAAGTACATTTGGGGATCCAGAAGTTAAATGCTTTGTCACGAATATTGAAGTGTCATACAATGTGTGTGAAGATGTGACATTTATCGTATTATTATTTTTTTTTTTTTTTCAAAAGATCAAAAGGTCTCATTTACAAGCGATGACGTCAAGTCCATCTTCCACTGACCTTAACAAATAACTGTCATGCTCACACATTTGCGCTAAAAACACACGCGGAGATATTTTAATGCGCTTCGTACCAATGCTTGCAGTTGTATATTCATTTTAAGACCGAAAACTATGAACCAGGCACATACCGTAAATTGCAGCGTACAAAACCCGGGTTTTCAAGCCTAAAAAATATTTCCAATGAATAATTTCTATAAAACGCAAACCTTTATCACCGAGTTGTAAACAAGTGGAATAGCACTCCTAACAATTTCTGTAAACCATTTATTTACTGTACCTCCAGGAGGGTACCACAAATATTTCCAACTAAAACTTGAGTTTGGTGAACATATTTGGTATATTAACATAGAAATGAATATAAAATAAAAAAATAGTAACAGAAATTCAGTATTCTATTAATGCTACAGCACACATCGTGACTAACAGCTGATACACTAAATGTAAACACTGACTGAAGCACCATTTAATTCTGGTGGCCTTCAGACAACTAAGTTTGGTAGATGTGTCATTTGCATAATTTTATGATAGTAATAACAGTTTAATGATACATAATGACAGTTTATTTAATATATAGAATTGGGGATGAGTATATATTGTAGGTATAGGCCTAAATAAGAATTTTGAGTTAAAAAAATTGAGGTCAATTTGTATGCCAAGTTGACTTGTAAACCATAATTTATGGTATATATTTTCCAAATTCTCACTTTTAATGAGATTACTAATTCCAGACCCATCACGACCAACAGCTGATATTCTAAGTGGTGGCATCACTGGTTGTTTGTTTACGTCACAGTTGCAAATAGCCGATGATTGATAGTGACTTTTACAATAACATACAATACATAGCAGTACAATAAAAAAATTTTAAAAAATGCCTGGTAAGATGTGTAGTCTGCGGTATTAATATTTTATAGTTGATGTCGACTTTAATGTGTTTATCAGTAGACCTGACGAATTTAAATGTTCGGTAAGTTATACCGATACAATATACAGTACCTACCAGTGTGTGTTGTAGGTTGTTATACAACATATATAGAAAGATATTACAGATAGTGTCTCAATATACAGGTAAGTGATGAGCTCGTATGTAGTCTTGGCACAGATTATATATTCCAGACTAAGTTAACTTCCCGGTCGGCATAAGTTTAGGCCACTGGTAGCCAACTATATTTTTGGAGGTTGAACTATACGGTAGGTCTAGGCGTAACTCAGAATTTTGAGCTAAAAATCTTCAGCTCGATTTTTACGCCGTAATTTAGTACATTAGTTTGATCTAAATGTATAATGGTAATATAAGCCGTTTCCTTATAAGGAAACATATGCATTCATTAACCGAGCAGCCAATACTGCTGGCGGTTGAAATTTATAAACTCTTTCTCCATAAACATTTTTTTTTTTAGGAAAATAGATTTTTCAAGACCACTAGCTGTTATCGCTCTTTCCAGTATTGATCGAGGTTTCCTTCCTAACCTTTTGTTGTAATGCGGAACATCAGTATCTTGATTATGTCATTATTTTCTCTTCGTGTTACATGTGGTCTCCATTTTAGTTGTTACTGCTTCTGAAATTTCTGTTGTCCAGTACAGTTGTTTGTTTGCGATTCTGTAGCGCCAGTCGACAAGGTTCATTGAAGGATTATCTTTACCAAGACCCACACACGTCTCTCGCCATAGTACATAGGGACGAAAACCTTTCATAATATACACTCTCTCGCCGATTTATTAAGAACACATGAACAAATGCTATTTTATATGAATGTCTAATCAACCAATGATGTGACAGCATTTTAATTGATATAGGCATTAATATATGGACATGGCCACCTGCTGAATTTTATTTCGTTCAGTATTATTGAAACGAAAAGTGACTGTGATTTTGAATACGGCGTTGTCGTTGGTGCCAAACGAGCTCTTCTGAATATTTAAAAACTGATGATCCACTGACATCTTTACTATTTACAGACAGTGATCCAAAAAAGCCGTTTTTTTTCCTCTGGACGGAAATCACTTATTGGTGAAAGAGGCATGAGGAGAATGATCAGGCTGGTTCAAGTTGATAGAAAGGAAACAGTAACCAAAATAATTACTGTTTACAACGGAGAAATACAGAAGTACATCTGTCAACAGAACATGCGATTATTTTTGGCCGTCTTGCTTATTGGACAACTTCACCCAAATTTGTACACTCAGTTTTTTGTTAACTGCGTGTACCAGCCACCGAATGAACATCAAAGACTCCTTTTACAAAAGATAGTCTTGGAAGTTTTGCATCAGTTATTACAAAGGTCGTCGATTAGAGAAAAAGTGAATTATATATGTCAACATCAAACACGTACAGAGGTTTAACTGTGTTTTAAAAGAGGATGGTAAATGCGAGTCCGGCTGTACCAGAGCGACATGTCTGATTGCAACAGACGTCTCTTTGTCTCTGCTCGTAATGAATGCAAGTCTTTCCTCAAAGAATCGAAGTTACTGTTTACTGATAGAATGAAACAACGTATAGCCCCTCACAAGTTCGGTGCTAGAAATTATTGGTGGCTTTGCAAGTGTGTACTGAACAACAGCACAATAACAGATTCTTCACTGTTATCTGCTTTCAAGCTTGTTGGAAGTCCTCCTCTGTAGTTCCTGTTTTAAGAAGTCTGGAGAACCTTCTGACCTCTCAAATAATCGCCCTATTAGTCTTTCACCACTTTTCCACAAAGTATTCGATGCTCTAATCAATGTTGAACCGTTTAAGCGTCTTACCTCTCACAACCACTTCCAGGAAAAACAATATGGCTTCCGTTTCGCTAGGTCTACCGCTGATGTGCTAACTGGCATTACTGAATTTGTATATCTAACTCTTGATAATGACGGCGAAACTTGAGTTATGGCTCTAGATATCTCGAAGGCTTTTGACAGAGTTTGACACGCTGGTCTACTACGTAATCTCCAGGGCTATAGAGACGAAAACCTTTCATAATATACACTCTCTCGCCGATTTATTAAGAACACATGAACAAATGCTATTTTTTCCAAAATTCTTGGAACCAGAATTGCCTCGGTTTTCAGATTTTATATCATATGAGATTACAGGATGCATCAACCATACATGATTTATGATCGAAACATTTTTGGTCATTGCCAAATTATCATTTATTTTGATAGTAAAGATTGAGAATCCATTTTCCGAAATTCTTGGAACCAGAATTGCCTCAGTTTTCAGATTTTTTCGGATTTTGAAATACAGACAATTTAATTTGTATATAGCATCTATGGGATACTTTAGGAATGAAACCCCAAAATAAACACGATATCCCACTACATTTCCTAACACAGCTCATGCATATACCCTGAAGGTAGTTTTATATAAATAACATGCACCCTGAAAGTAGTTTTATATAAAATTTAATAAATTTTGTCTACATGCAGATACAGGCAATGGCTTTAGTCACGTAATGCTAACACGGATTTTTAAATGATGAAATTAAGATTTCACGTAAAAATGATGTTTTGCATTTTCTGTACGTGTACAAAAGAACATTATCGCTACTTATAAATATATATAAAAGCTTCTGGACATTTTGAATATCTTTACTGAGCACGTGACCAACGAACGATGGTGTTGCTGCGACAATCGCTAACAAAAATAAATAAATAAATAAATAAATGGCGGCAACGTAGGCTACGTAGCTGGGCTTTCTGAAATTGTCCATTTGTGGCAAGTTATGTCAGCACCTGAAAAACTTTCGGATTTTGGAGGTTTTCGGATTTGGGAATACTGGCTAAAGGATACTCAACCTGTATTTGTGTAGTCTTAGAATATCGGCTAAGAATCCTTACTTTTACCTGCAAAAAGCGTCCAAACTGCGGTTCTATGCGATGAAAAGCATGTGATCGAGCATGTCAGATTAATGTAAAATTAGGTTTTAGCAAAACAGCTGTGCACACCGGGAATTTCCAAAATTCAATGTCATTTGCCGACAAAGAGAGAAGTTGACTTTAAAGAAAAAAAAAACAAAAAAAACTGGTATAGATAATCATTTGATGAAGCCCATTGCTACACAATCCCCAACAAGTTATTGTAAGAAAATCATGATGCTCAGCTTCAAAATGGTACCGATTTCAGTTTCTATGAAAGTTTCACGTCGTCTGAGATTTGAATTTAGTTTGAAATCATTCAGACTGGCTTGTAAACCACGGCTGACTGCAGCTACGAAATTCAAGCATCTGAAATTTGCTGAGCAAAATATGACACTTAGATAACAAAAGAGTGGAGTAAAGTTATGTTTTTCAGACGAACCTACTCTGCAACAGATCGTTTTGCGTAAACAAAAAAAAGAATAAAAAAAACATTAGACCTCCTGATAAGAGATTTAATGAAAAAATATAAAATCCAGACTAAGCAGCACCCACCAGGCTAGATGATTTGGAACAGCTGGACTCTAGTTCTTGGCCCCAGGAACAGCGATGAATGGTGCAAGGTATGTGGAAGTACTTCAGGAGAAACTGCAACTGCACATTCATCAGTGCACGATATTTATGTCTGATATGCCTCTCCGTGTCACCGTTCAAAGGTCGTTCAGAATGTTTTGAACAGGATCCGCGTGACAACGCTGGACTGGCCGGAGGACAACCCAGATCAGAACACGATTGAAAATTTATGAGAAATTATCAAAAACAACGTCACAGAAAAACAACCTTTGCACTGAGAGAGGCTATTAAAGAACAAAGGGAAAACTGGTTGACTACTGCAACAACTTGACTCCCAGCAGGCCCCGCCGCATCTACGCAGTAATTAAAAGCAAAGAAGGTCACACAAAATACTGACCTCTGAACTATATTGATTAAAATGAACAGAGAACCTCGTCATTTACAAAAATGTGAGCAAAATTAAGTCAGTCTCTCGCAAATTACTTGTTACTCTGTCGTTTTTTGTTTCTCTTTAGATAGTAAAATTACAAGATGATCGTAAACATTTGTTAGTGAGTGTAACTCTTATCTGTTTCACGGCTTTGCTTGCCTGTGTGTTTATGTGTGCGTATGGGTAAGCGTCAATGTGCAAGCGGATATGTTTATGCTTGCATGCGTATTGTGAGTGTTTTTATGCAACGTATGAATCGGTGTATGTGTGTTCTTGTGTGTATGTTAAGGATCTTCTGAACAAAGTAAAGACGCTGCTACTTAAGTACGTGATCAACGTGCATGATTCTTCTAAAATATGTGATCCACCTTAAAGAAAATTCTCTACATGCGCCTAATAAGCACGGAGCTGTTTCTTTTCATTTTGTTAAAGATCAACCATTTGAGAGGCTGAAAAATGATGCGATGAAATGACAAAACTTTATTTATTGCATTTCTGAATGATGTTCAAAATGTTTTGCAGGTAGTGATAGTATTAATTAATAATTTCCTTTAGTTTTTTTTTTTATCATACAGTATTATTTATTTAGGACTAGCTTAAAGCCGACCTATCGGACGGCATTTAAGCTAGCTCCTACGGAGGACTCTTAAGTGAACCTTCGGCTTGTTCAGAAGTTTGCAATGACTCCCTAAGTCATTGCATATTCTTAGCATTGAAATTTCTCCTGGCTGCCGTTTGATCTGTGTTTTCATTTGCACGAGACATTCTTTTGATTGCAATCTGGTCCTCTGTGGGCGAAGATTTCTTTTTGCGAGGAATAATGCTGCCGTATGCGACAGGCAACAATAAACTAGAGAAGAACTCAAAAGTGATCGCTGCATTTTATTGCATTAATATTTAAGTTTACCATTTAAAAGTTCAAAGCTAATTCTTCTGCCGCCACTTAATTTAAAAACAATTTAATGTACGTAGGTCCTTACTTTCCGCGCAAACAATTATTTTTATTTCATGGGTGACTACCGCTGGATTTCGCAGTTAATTACGTTTATTCCCAAATTTATTTCCAAGTTATAGAAATTTTTATCGTACAAAAAATCACGTAAAAAAATCGCCGAAAACAATCGCAGTAATAAAAACTTGGAAATTCAAAATTTCTGTAACATGAGCTATTGAAAGTTAGAAAGCTGTGTAACTTTAATTTAAATAGTGTGACACAGTGAGAAACTGACATTCGCATTTATTATACAGATGGGAGTATTCCGAAGGTCCTTCTGTACGGGGAACTGGCCACTGGCAAGAAGGCTCGAGAGCGACCTTATTTTCTTATCAAGGGCGTCTACAAAAGGGACATCAGGGCAATGGACATGGAGAGTGAGAGGCGGGAAGACTTCGCCAACGATTGCTCACGCTCTACCTTGAGTGGCTCTTGGATCTGGAATTGATTCACCAATTAGCAAAAAAAAAAATTGTTTTTACCGGGTGATGTATTGAGAGAGTATTTACTTGCTTTTAGCGCAATAAGGAACTGCTTGAAATACGGATTCACAACAAGTCATTTTTGCCCTGTTTGCGTTTATAGACAGAAGTAAGAGAAATTGGCGTTGAACCAGTTTGAGTGGAAAAGTGCCAATGAATAAATGATGTTGGGTATTTAGTTAGACAAGAGGACAAAAACTGACAAGAGACTTTTTAAAAAAAAAGTTAGTCCACATTTGCAGGCAAAAATGTACCACTGGTCTTCGCTTCAGGCGTCAGGGATCACTCTTAACCATACATTTTGTGTAATTTCTATCCACCGCCGAAGAGAAGGATCTCTCATGAACCAAGTCTTCAGTACAGTTTTTACCTCTCTCGTCCAAAATGCTGTCTATGAACCAGCGACAAACTCGGACAATCCAACAAATAAATTGTATATAAAGACGACCGACAGACCAACTAAATTGTTGAAAATAGACTCGTTCACTCACTAGCAATGGAGTCGCAATATGGGTCGCAAAGTGTGCCGCACGCAATGCCGCACTAAAATACATTATTCGTTAATGTTGTATTATTAATCTCTGTGATTAAACAGTTTCTTTCACTAATCGTTCGTTCGAGTGTCTTCCTTGGAATATTATTAGCCAGAACTACGCGCTTATACGAACATTACAACATAAGTCACTAACAACTCTTTGAGGCATACGGTTTTAGTTTATTTTCTGTTACGGCATCTCAAACTCAATGGGTTGTTTAATACCGGCAACATTTTGGGAATAGATTCGTACGAATAAAATAAGTATTCTTTGTAAGAAACCAGTTTGTAGATCAGGTTTCATTGACGTATTTTCGCAAAGAGCATTTTTGTCGAGAGTCAAATCTATTGCTGGTAATATTGTTTCCAAAAATGTAATGTTGGTAATTTTTTTCAAAAATGTATTGCTAGTAATATTGCTTATATATATATATATATATATATATATATATATATATATATATTGCCGGTAATTTCACTATAAAGATCTATTTTTAAACATTCAGAGTGTTTTGACCCGAGTTTGGGGGTTAACTATTTACTAATAGCTGGGACTCTAACAGGTGCTACCATCCCGGGTAAGGGTAGACCAGGGAACAACAGCAATTAAAAAGTGGTTTTCACGCTTCTCAACCCCCCCCCCATCAGAGGCCTTGCTACCGGATATAGTTTATCATCGTACCCAGAATTTGAACAGGTGTAGAGAATTTCGATATTCTTACATGTGCAGCACTGTTTTATTTTGTTTTTTTTTAATATACTAATGATTTAAGTGCTTTAGACTTGTTAATAGTTCTAATTTCGGAAGTAAGGTGAGATTCATTTGTTCCATGCTCTTTCTGATACTTCACAAATGACGAAGACAACACATAACTGAAGAAAACCGAAACGTGATTTCTGTAAAAAAAAAAAAAAATCATACAAAATTGGTCCGAATAATTCGCAAAAGCATGCGTTTGATACGCTTCCATTCGTTTTAAAGCGTGTAACTACAGGTTGGAAAAGATTTATATCTTAGCCTCGTTCACAGGTCAGTGACACATGTTATTTGAAGTTCAGAGCGCAGAAGGTTAAAAATCACCACCACCCCCAGCGCCATTACTCTAGCACTTAGTTTTGTACTCGCATCTGTAAGTGTCACCAAGCGTAGATATGGAGAACGCTTATTTGATAATTAGAGGGCGGGATGTATTTTACAGGTGACTCCACGAGATACGCATCAGTGGCCCGATAGATTTGATCAAGGCTTTCGTTTCTCAGTCAATTTCTCCGCAACACGTCACAGGACTTGTCTCTCAACTGTAAAGAAGTGGCTATGACCATGCCATATCGTATCGAGAGAAAAAAAATGAAAAGATAGAAATTCAAGAGAAAAAAAGAACAAAAACTTCAATATTTACACTATTTGTATTCGGACAAATGTCCTCATCTTTTCCTTGAGCCCTTCCGGCTTCCTTAATTGTATATCGAACTGAGGAAGGCTAGAGGGCACAGCGGTCGAAACGTTGTGATAAGAATAACAAAGATGAGGACAATAGCCCGAATATGAATAGTGTAAATAACGTTAACTCCTCATTCCAGAAAAGCAAACAAAAATACTTCAGTATTTATTATTGTTAAATTTTTCCTTTTCATTTATTTATTTATTCTTCGTTCATTCATTTATTCATATCTATCTGTCTATCTATCTATCTATCTATCTATCTATCT
>OZ010586.1:73819086-73894086 GCA_963932145.1 Acanthosepion lycidas
TCCAAATTAGCGTCTTGTAAAACCGTTAAAGCGAGTCACCCCGCACCGGAAAAGAATGTATCAAATATTACGCATATTATTCATTATTATTATTATTTTATTATTATTATTATTATTCATTATTATTATTATTATTCATTTTTATTATTATTATTATTATTATTATTATTATTATTATTATTATTATTATTCATTATTATTATTATTATTCATTTTTATTATTATTATTATTATTATTATTATTATTATTATTATTCATTATTATTATTATTATTCATTATTATTATTCATTATTATTATTATTATTATTATTCATTATTATTATTATACATTATTATTATTATTATTCATTATTATTATTATTATTTTTATTATTATTATTCATTATTATTATTATTATTATTATTCATTATTATTATTATTATTCATTATTATTATTATTATAATTATTCATTATTATCATTATTATTCATTATTATTATTCATTATTATTTTTATTCATTATTATTATTATTCATTATTATTATTCATTGTTATTATTATTATTCATTATTATTATTATTATTCATTATTATTATTCATTATTATTATTATTATTATTATTATTCATTATTATTATTATTATACATTATTATTATTATTATTATTATTCATTATTATTATTATTATTATTATTATTATTATTATTTTCGTTGATTTCTGTTGTATACACAATTCCTCCTTGGTCCCAACCAGAGACCCAAGGTCAGAAATGGCTTCATGACATGTTCCACTAATTATTTTTGTAAAAAATAAAAATCTAAGATCATACACATTTTACATCGATAAAGCTCTTCGTAATGTGTGAGTTGTACTTGTGGGTACAATTTTTATATTTCTTTACAGGCAATGCTTTACCAGGAACCCCTTCAATGAGTCTATCGGAACCATTTCAAATCAATTCTAGGACTCCGATTACAACTGGGATTACTGATGTCCTCATTTGAGATTTCCACTTCAAGAACCTTGTATTTTGGTAGTGTTTTGAAGATCTTTAAAGATACATTACAATCTGCAGGAACTGTCATATTAATAAGAAAGAACTTTCTGTTTTTATGATCTTTGATCACGATGTTTGGGCAATTAACTTTGATTGACCTCTCCGTGTGTATTGCAAAGACCCATAAAATTGTTACAGGTCCTATCTCCGTAACCGGGTCTGGGTGATGTTCATACCAATTTCTTGCAGTTTCCTTCTCATAAAAGTTGCATATTTCCCAGTGCAGATATTGGTCTTTTCTATCATTTTGAGTTCTAACTTCAGATGGTGCTAACACCGTGCAACCTGATACAAGATGCTTATTTCTTTCCGGGTATTTATCACAGAATCTGAATTTCGGGTTAACAATTTTTCACAATGTATTAGGTTGGTGCAAAAATAATGACGTAATAATGTCGTTTTTTGATGTATTTTTAACGTCAAAAAACGGCATTATTACGTCATTATTTTTGCACCAACCTAATAATACAATTGGTAATTTCTAGTTAGCAAACTTTAGTCCTGTGCAGCAAGAATAAACCCTTCATCTTCTTCTTCTTCTTCTTCTTCTTCTTATTATTATTATTATTATTATTATTATTATTATTATTATTATTATTATTTTCTTTGATTACTGGCGTTTACAAATTTCTTTCCGGGTGCCGCCCAGGGATCTGAGGTTAGAAATGGCATCATGACACTTTCCACTAAAAATTGTTTGTCTCTCTTTGAGGCATGGACTTCCAGGAATCCCTTCAATTAGTCTACTGCAATCTTTTCCAACCAGTCCTAGGGCTCCAACTACAACAGGGATTGTTGATGTTCCCATATGCCACATTTTCGAGATTTCTATTTCAAGGTCCTTGTATTTTGACAGCTTTTTGAATATCTTCAAAGATACATTGCAGTCAGCAGGGACTGCCATATCAATAAGGAGGCACCGTTTTTGTTTGTGGTCTTTAATAACAATGTCTGGGCGGTTGGCTTTGATTGTTCTGTCAGTGTGTATTGTGTAGTCCCATAGAATTGTAACAGGTCCTATCTCCGTAACGGGGTCTGGGTGGTGTTCATACCACTTTCATCCCGTAGAAGTTACAAATTTTCCAGTGCAGATATTGGCCTACTCTGTCATGCCGGGTTTTATATTCAGTGGATGCCAATATGATGCAACCTGATACAAGATGATCAATCGTTTCTGGATATTTATCACAGAATTTTGGGCTGACACAATATTTTAGTATATGTGCTTGATAATTCTTAGTTAACATTGGTCCTGTGCAGCAAGGATAAAACCTTCAGTTTCAACTTTCAACCCTGCACTACGTAGCCACTGATGGGTACGGGTTTTGTCTACGTCATCTTGTTTAGTACGGGCAGAGTATTAGCCATGAAGCGGTTTATCTTGCTATCGCTTCTGTATCTGGTCGGTTGCATTTGTCTTTGCTTTCTTTTTTTAAGTATTTTGCAGGCTCAGCCGGTGTTATTATTATTATTATTATTATTATTATTATTATTATTATTATTATTATTATTATTTGTGTATGTTATGTTATGTCTCCTGCTTTGTATCCTGAAGAGCCTGGGTTACTTGTAAGTTGATTTGATCTGGGACGCGGTTAGTAAAATTGTCCATACCTTTTCTCACGAGGCCCAGAACACTCCGATTACTATTGGTACAGTCTCAATCTTCATTCCCCACATCCTGTTAATCTCGATCTCCAGGTCCTTGTATTTAGACAATTTCCCGATAATTTTCATGGAGGTGTTTCTCTCAAATGGTACCACTACGTCAATAAACATACACTTTCTGAGTTTCTTGTCTTTTGTGATATTATTATTATTATTATTATTATTATTATTATTATTATTATTATATGAAATGAAAATAAAATCAATAAAAATAAAAAAAATATATGGACGAGTGCAGCGTAGCCGTTATTGGCGTGGAAAATAGAATCTAAGCCAAGACCCGCCATGCAATGACACGAATCATTCCTATTCCCTTTGTATTCCATTAGTAAGTAAGAAGTTCCATTCGGACAGCTTCTTTCCAAAAACCATTACTTTGTGGAACAAACTCCTAGGAGAATGTTCCCTCGATCGCTACAAGTCAAGGGTTAACCGTTAACTTTCCTGCATATTCTCATAATCTTCACGTTTTACTCCTCCTCTTACTTTCGTACAACAACCTCGTTCCGTATCACTCTACCTCGAGTGTCTCTTAGGTTTTATATCGGCTGAATAATTATCAAAAAATTAATTTGGTAGAAGTATTAAACCTGTAATCTGTAATCTCTGATAGTCAACTAGTACTTGTACTAGTTTGACTAGTTGTCAAAATGAAATGATACAAGTACTTTCGGTAGGCATACAATCTTACGTGGTACTTACAATCGTTACGTGGTACCTGTACTTCTGATGGTTAAGTTGTACATGCATATTTGATAGTTATATAGTACATGCACTTTTGATAGTCTTATGGTATGTTTACTATTGAGAGTCAAGTGCTTTATTCTTGTTGATACTGAAGTGGTAGCTGTATTTTTAATAGTCAAGTGTACATGTACTTTCGATAGTCAGATGGTACATACAATCTTTGAGTGTCATGTGGTAGTTGTGCTTTTTGATAGTCAAGTCGTACAGATACATTTGATACCGAATTAATGCAGATACTACTGATAGTCACCTGGCATAGGCAACGGATTTTGTTCAAGAAACTTCTTTTGACAAAAAGAACTACGCCGCTGGTTTAATAAACGCAAAAAATGTTTAATAATGCGCAAAAAATAAAGACAACATACTTATTTACTAAAAAGTTATCAAAGAAAGTGACAATAGCAATAAAATACTTATATCACACCAAGTGCACACATATCCGAATCTCACAAAAGGTTAGTGAGATTTGTAAAACTGGCGTTTACATTTTAAGATATAATATATTTGTTTTGGTATTGCTGTATCCAACCAAGAAAAATGCTTTCAAATGTTCATCAGTTACATGTGCTGACTTTACATACTCTAGATTTTATAATAAGTTCAGGCAAAATATATGACATAATTCGCTGAAGTCAATCCTTTTTATATACGACACTGTTCAAACCGGTTTAAATACGGCAATTAAACACGGTTTAAAACATAATTGCTGCAGCAGGCCCGTAATCGCTTTTCTTAGAAACTTCATTGCAGACACTTACGCAAAAACGCTCGGGTATAAAAGTTGCAAAAAAGTTGCTGATTTTTTTTATTTCACTGATTTTCCTAGGCACGATGGAGTAATGGATAGCGGCTCGGATTAAGGAATCGGAGAGCAGAGTTCGAATTCCAGTCGAATCTATTACATTCACTTACGTGCTAATACCCTTGGGAGAGGTATGAATTCTCTTCTCCCCCTAGCTATGGGTAAATATCAGGAGAAGACCGGGTTCTATAGCCTTGGATGGCAATTGGTCTACCGCAGAAATAAATGATAGCCTACTGCTGTCAAAAAATCTGCCTCGTCAGTCATGTATCGAAAGATACATGATCGCCTAAGCGTGTATCACGCACGGCACATAACTGACTGACAAATGCAAGAATCACGTTGGGAAAATTTGGGCATTCTATTTATATTTATTTTAATCTATTCTACATAGTAAGTTTAACTGCAATCTATTGATAATTCCATATAAATAATTATATTTTAGCTCATTTGTGGTTTAGCAAAACGTCGAGCCGGATGAACTGACATCGGGGGCCAGATTTGGCTACCCCTCTCCAAGAGGATAATTCACTGATCATTACAATCTTGGCCTGTTCAAGTCTAAAGTTAACTGTTATCTTCCTCATATATCTGCATAAACTGTGCCTCTTAGTTTGTAACCATCTAACTCGAGTGCCTCTCGGATATTATACAGTGTTAACATCATTGTAGAGGGCTATATTCTTCCCAACTATTATTTACAGCCCACTTCGATTTATTTTGGCAATAGCTCTCCGCACTCCACTTCTCATTTACAGATTCGTCCGACAAATCATATTGCAAATATTATCCACGAACGCAGCTAGATGTGGACAAATATTTCTTAAATTAATAAAAAATTAAACAGAACTACTTAATTAGAATTGCAACATGTACATTTAAACAGGAACAGTTATTAATAATAATAATAATAATAATAATAATAATAATAATAATTGTGTTGACCCCAAATGTAGATTCTGTGATAAATATCCAGATTTCACAGTATTAATACCCACTGAATATAAAACTCGGTATGATAGAGTGGGCCAATATCTGCACTGGAAAGTATGCAACTTTTACGAGAAAGAAACTACAAGAAACTGGTATGAACATCACTCAGACCCGGTTACAGAGACAAGACCTGCAACAATTTTATGAGACAATACTCACAGACAGAACAATCAAAGCTAATCGCCCAGACATCGTGATCAAAGATCACAAGAACGGAAGGTGCTTTCTTATTGACATGGCAGTCCTTGCAGATTGTATTGTATCTTTGAAGATCTTTAAAAGGCTATCAAAATACAAGTATTTTGAAGTGGAAATCTCAAAAATGTGGCGCATGAAGATATCAGTAATACCAGTTATAGTTGGAGCCCTCGGATTGATAGGAAAAGGTTCCGATAGACTCACTGAAGAGATTCCTGATAATCCCTACTTTAAAGAAATACAAAAAATTGTACTCATAAATAAAGCTCACACATTACGAAGGGCTTATGTAAAATATGTGTGATTTTGGGGTTTGTTTCTTTTTTTTTTTTTTTGCAAAAAATGATCAGTGGCAATTGTTACGAAGACATTTCTGACCTTAGGTTTCAGGTTGGTACCCGGAAGGAAATGTGTATACAACAGAAATCAAAGGAAATAATAATAATAATAATAATAATAATAATAATAATAATAATAATAATAATTAAGAAATTGTACTAACTAAATACAAGGACCTGAAGATCGAGATTAGTATGTGGGGAATGAAGATTGTGACTGTACCAATAGCAATCGGAGCTATGGGTCTCGTAAGAAAAGGAATGGATAATTTTACTAACAGTATCCCAGGTGACATCAACATACAAGTTGCCCCAAATCACCCATATACTAAGAAATCCCATATACTAAGAAAAGTGCTATCAATTAAATGACAATTCTCCTATAGGGCCTAAGGACGATAGTTTGGACCTGGCTTTACAGGATATAAAGCAGGAATAACACACAAATAATAATAATAATAATAATAATAATAATAATAATAATAATAATAATAATAATAATAATAATATAGAACTCGAGAAATGGAGAAAAAACGGAAAATATACAAAATAAGCATATCTAGAACAGGCATTTTCGATCGTTCTAGAAAAAAAGTACGTTGCATATATATACGAAGATAATTTAGGACAATCTCGAGCACATGCGTATTTTTGTTGTTGCTGTTGTTGTTTTTTAATCGTTTTAAACCCAAACCTCTTTAGTCATTACTTTAAAGTGATTCGAAGTTCACCGAAAAACTCCAGGCTGCTCTGAATATATCTTCTTATGTAAGCAGCATATTTTTTCTGGAACGATCTAAAATAAATAAACACGTTGTATCCACAAACAATTTATTTTAGTGCAGTTTGTGGATACAACGTCTTTATCAGTGGAGCCGTGTCATCCAGTTGAACTAAAATGTTCGCCGTTTGAAGCGAAATCAAGAGCAACACCACCACCACGACCAGCAGCAGCAAACGAGACAGAAATTGTGTCAGGCGCGACTGCTAAAATTTTTCCTTGGAAAATCCCAGTCGATTTGCGAGTGTCATAACCCAGGGCAGGTGCAGGCAAATATAAATGCGGCAGCGTCAAGAGAGCAACTAATACACTTTTCTTCTATTGTTGCCGGCAGCTGGGTGTGTGTGTGTGTGTGTGCGCGTCCCGTGACTAGAAGTGAATAAACACACGTGTATTTACTTCGAATTCGAATTATTTGCTAATACAAATACACACACACATTTTTTCTTCCCTTATATGTGTCATGTTCTTTCAGGAAATAGGGAGGGGGATCATGTCTCTCCACAGCTTCTTCTCTTCTGCCATTACTGTACGTATCTTTTGCCACTTTCCTACCCTTATTTATAACTCGTTTACTCGCGATTTCTACTTAGCTTCTCTTGACTTCAATACGTCCTATGAGTGTCAGATTCCCCAAGCCTTCTTTTCTTATTATGCGTCCCCAAAATATTAACTGTGTCTTTTCGATTGAGTTTCCTTGGAGTTTTTATTTTATTTTAAACATCTACGTTTCTCGCAAGTTCAATCCATATTATTCTCAGCAACTGTTGGTCGAACTGCATTTCTGTTACTTTAAGTCTATTCTGTGAAAGAATTGTTCGGTATTCGTTGTCATGTTAGAGATTAGAGATGTTTCATAAGAATTTCGGCAATATTTTCTTTGTTTCTAAGGACATATTTTACACATACACGCGTACATACACACACACACACACATAGAGGGAGAGAGAAAAGACAGAGTGAGGGAGAGAGAGAAAAACATACCCCAAAATAAGATATGGAGCATGACTGTACAATATTTAGGCTTTACATGCAAGCAGTGGCTCGTGAGTCCATTCCTCGCAGAGTGCTCTATGAATTTGGACGGCTGATTCTGTGCAAAATGAAGCAGAAATATAAAACTTACTTAATATAAGATAGATAGATAGATAGATGTGAACAGACTAAGAGAGATAGATGTGAACAGACTAAGATGGATAGATAGAGAGAGTGTGTGTGTGACAGACAGACAGAGAGACAGACAGGCAGATAGACAGACAGATAGATGTGAACAGACTAAGATAGATAGATAGATAGATAGATAGATAGATAGATAGATAGATAGATAGATAGATAGATAGATAGATAAATTTATGCTAAGAGTTTCTTTTCTCACATCTCTCGCTTGTGGAACTCCCTTCCGGCTTCATGCTTTCTAGCCAAATTCAATCTGAAAAAAATTTAAATGCAATGTCAATCGATATCTACTGTCCTCCTGATTACTCTTCTATTGTTCTCTCTCCTTAGTAATGTTTCTGTTTTCTAATTCTTCCACATCCAGTAAGCCCTTGTGTCTTAGTGACTTCACTACCTAGCTTGAGGCTGACTCGATTAAACAAAAGGAATAGATAGATAGATAGATAGATAGATAGATAGATAGATAGATATGTGTACGAAGTGCTTCCTGAAAATCCAGAGAAATTTTAACAGTTTAATCAATTTATCTGTTAAGTAATTCATCGTTGTTTTCATATTATTTCTCGAAATACACCCGCCAATAATTGCCAATACTTTCATAGCTTGGGAAAGGTATGATTCCTCTTCCTCTCCCCCCAGCTATGGGTAAAATAGTAGGACAGACTGGGTTCTATAGCCTTGGATGGCAACTGGTCTAGGAGAAGGACAACTCTGAATTCAAAACCTGCGGAGGGTCGTTTGGGGACCTTGTGGCACGTAGTGCACCAGGTCTCTGCATTCGTCCCTTCAAAAAGTGTGGATAGTCCTGCACGAGGCCTTCACCACTATAATCAAGTCTCATGTTGTTGTTGTCGGGCTGTCGGTTTCCTCGGAACTGATCTGCTGATCGAATTCGACGGGAGAGTCGAGTATATATATATATATATATATATATATATATATATATATATATATATATATATATATATATATATATATATATATACACACAGATTCTATGCACGCACACACTCATATATACATATATATATATATATAGAGAGAGAGAGAGAGAAAAGTTGAAAGAGAGAGTTAGACAGACAGACCAAGTACTTTTTAATACGACATGCGATAATTTTATATTAAATAGTATTTATCCTGAAAAGGGAGGAAAGCAGGTTCGAATCTTGCCGGAGGGCAATTTTTCTTTAATAAGTTTTCTCGGGTGTATAGACGAATAAATCTAACTACTCTAACATTTATAGGGGCACGAGACAACAGACTCGCGCACGTCACCAAGTTAGGTCCTGGCGGGCGGGTTGCCACTCCTCACCAAAAATATTTTCTTGGGGGAGTTGTAATCCACTTGTGAAAGTTACGTGAACGAATTTTACTGTGCAAATTCTTACTTCTGCTTTACCGACCCCCCCCCCCAGGAAAACATTCAAGCGATGAGCTAAGCATACACATTATTTTAGGATATGCTGATCATGGCTCTCACCAAGATTTTTTTTAATCGATTTTACCACATGCAAGGCAATAAAGCCACTAAGACACCCTTGGGCTACAGGGCGTGGAAGAATTAGGAACAGAAACATCTTACTTATTATAAAACGCAGATTGTGTGTGTGTGTGTGTGTGTGTGTGTTTCGTTTATATATTGGATCGAATTTCCTACATTTTTTAACCGATTTCAACAAAACTTCACAGGACTACGTAAAATTACCTTGTGGTGATTCTGACAGCGCCAAAAATTGGAAAAACACAATTGTTTTTGCACGAAATCAATTTGAAAACACGATTAAGAGGCATTAATGGAAGAGGGACAACTCATCTCGAGTTATTATAAAAACCCAGGTTGTTTGTGTTTGTGTTTGTGCGTGTGTGTGTGTGTGTTCGTTTATATATGGGATCGGATTTCCTACATTTTTCAACCGATTTCAACAAAACTTCACTTTTTGGAGGCAGGTAGTGTTTCTTATTGTCTTGCACACTTTTTTCTTTATTTTTACATTCAGAATGCTTTAAAAATTCCATTTACAAGACAATTGTTTATAATAAAATTCTATTCAATGGGTAGACTCATAACGATTGAAAACAATGTTTTGTTTAAGTTTGAGTTTGACCAATTCGTAAAAAAAAAACAAAAAAAAAAACTAATTAAGACATGCGTGTCCATCAACCTTAAACAATAATCTTTGTCAATTTTATTTTTCAGTCTTTATGATGATCGATACTTGATCTATCTCTTACTGTTACATCCCCGGGCAACGCCGGGCTCTACTGCTAGTTAATAATAACTGGGAAGAGGTAATTGTAATCAGGAGGACAGTAGATAGCGATTGAGATTGCATTTAAATTTTTGAAGATTAAAGTTGACTGGAAAGCATTAAGCCGGAAGGGATTTCCACAAGTGAGAAGTGCGAGAAAAGAAACTGTTAGCATAGAATTTACGGGTACATCTAGCCAGCTCATCTGTAAATTGATGAGATCTTGACATCAGTCTAGTACTGCGTTTAAATTTAAAAAAAACTCTAGGTACCATAGCGAAGAGCTCATCCGAACAATTACGATGAACGTATTTAAAGAAAAGGCACCGGAAGGTAACCTTATGGCGGTAGGAAAGTAACTGAAGTTGAGAAGCCAGATCAGGACCAATAATAATACTGATTCTTCTTTGGGTTTTATCTAGGAGTTCTTGATAAATAACAGGAGAACCAGACTATATGTGGCAGCAATATTCTAAGCGTCGACGAATGGTAGATTTATAGGATAGATTCAGGAGAGAAAAATGGTCTCGCCTGACAGAGTGAACCAATCTTGTTAGCAGTTTTTTTTTATTTTATTTATTTATTTTTTTTTTTTTTTTTTGTAGCTCTCAATCATAGCATGTCAAAAAGAAGGGCAACTGACTCCAACATCTATCCACCAAACTCTTGTTGAAATATGATTTTCTTTGCTGTTACATTTTAAATTAAAGCGGTCACAGGATTGTTATCTTGCTTAGAAAGTCAAAAAGTATGTGCATATCAAATGTTTTATTCGTTCAGCAGTTTATCTATCTCTGTGGTCAAGAGATTCACATATAACAATCATATATTTGGGTCTCATTAATACAACCATTGGACAGGAAAGAGTTTGACGTCATGAAACAACTGAGTAACTAAATCTCACATACTTGCTTGAACTGAAATTAAGTACGCATACACACACATGCACGCAAGAATATAATGGCATTCTTGTAATATTTTTCTCTTTATTTTGTCTTTGTATCATTCAACCATGAAAAGTGGAGCTTAATCATTAATTTCGATATGCAGAGGATGATATTTTATTTAAATGTTTAGTAAACATATATAAACTTCTTTTTGTACAAATGTTTTTAATCGAATTCACCCCATGCAAAGCAGTAACGTAGGGACCTCCACAACAGACGTGATACCTAAGGTTTAAAATGAATTTTTAAAAATAAAAGAACTTTCTTGAACATGTTTAGTTTTAATTTCAAGCTAATAGCTTAAATTTAGTATTTCCAATAAAGAAAATACTTTGCTGTGTTTCAAAAAATAATTTAAATTGCCTGGAAGAAGATTTTTTTTTCTGAAATAGCTGATTAGCGCTCTTTTTTCGTCGCCTTTCATTGCAATGTAATTCTCTTTATTAAATAATCCTCCAAAAATAAAAAAAATACTTTTCTAAAAATTTTTGGGGAATATTAGCTGTTTTAAAGTAAAATTAATCCGATTTGAAAAAATATTATTTATTTTAATTTTAAAATATCGTAGAAATGCATTTTTAACCCAAGAGTAGTTGCATTGACAGCCTGGTAGAAAATCTAATGTTGTTCTATGGAGACTTTATATGTAAAACCTGATGGAAGAAAATGACGTGAGGGCATCTTTTGTATAATTTTTACGTATTCAGTAATCTTAATAATTTAGGAAAATATTACCTGTAATGTAATATTTTATTAAATTTTAGAAATGTTGACTTAGAATTTACTATAGTTATCGTTCATATTTTCTGATAATGCCGTGTATTGTCGTCCGTACTTAAAAAATCGGAACATTTATACATATATTCAAACAACTGATTATTTTTATTAAGCTTTTCTGCCTTGGATGGCAGAAATAAATGGCAAAAAACAAATTGCCTCGTTAGTAATGTATCGAAATATACATGATCACCTAAGCATATAATGAGAAAAGGAGGCTTGGCAAATCTGACACTTACAGGGCAGAGGGGAACAATTGCTCTACGTAGAGTAATGGATAGCAGCTCGGATTGAGGAAACGGAGAGCCGAGTTCGAATTCCAGTCAAATCTATTAGAACCCGGTCTGTCCCATATTTACCATATGGTATGCCTCCTCTCTCTCCCTGAAAGGAGGAACAGTAGGGTATAAAAATAAATATGAAGGTTGAAACAGGAGGCGTACCATATGGGTAAATGTTAGGTTGATGCAAAAATAATGACGTAATAATGTCGTTTTTTGACGTTAAAAAATACGTCAAAAAACGACATTATTACGTCATTATTTTTGCACCAAACTAATAGCAGGACAGACCTGGTTCTATGGCAACTGGTCTACCGCAGAAAGAAATGGTAACCTGCTGCGGGAAAAAAATCTTCAATCATGTATCACGCATGTATCACACATAACTGACTGATGCCCTCTCACACATAGGCCTCAATAACAGCATCATTTGTCTATATGTTTCTGAGATGAGGTATTGTAGTTATTTACACTATTTACATTGTCCTGACTGTTGTCGTCAAGGAGACAGGGCTCAGTTGATAAAACTCTTGGTTGAAGTAACTAAAATTAAAATTTTAAAAATAGTTTTTTTAAAACAATAAACATTACCGAGAGTGAATAAAGTAACAGCGGTGTGAAGAGAAAAACCTTACTTTTGGCAGAGTTTTTTTTTTTTTAATTTTGTTTTTTTTATTTCGGTCACAATCGTTGAACTTTTCCAACGATTTCATGTATTGATTGATTTGGTTTTTTACGGCTTATCAACCTTTTAAAGGTTATTTAAAGCCGATACATATTTTAGGATTATATATATATATATATATATATATATATAGATAGATAGATAGATAGATAGATAGATAGATAGATAGATAGATAGATAATGATTTTATCATACAAGTCCTACTAGTTAACCCATAGCTGGGGTGAGAAGTGGTGAATCCATACCTTTCCCAAGGGTATTTGCACGTAAGTGAATGTAACGAACCCGTTTGGAATTCGAACTTGGCTCTCCGATTTCTCATTGCTAGCCATTCGTCCACCGCAAGGAAAGTTGACTCTCTGCGCCGCGCCAGGAAATTTTTCTCCCCGGAATCGATCCTTCAAATCTACAAATCAACAATTCGTCCTTGCATGGAGTATTGCTGTCATATATGGTCTGGAGCCCCTTCTGTTTGCCTCGGGATTCTTGATAGGCTCCCGAGGCGGATATGCAATATAATTGGCCCTGCTCTGGCACCTCGTCTACAGTCACTTTCTCACAGACGCGCCGTCGCCTCTCTTTGTCTGTTTTACAAATACTTTCGTCTCTTCTACTCTAATAGCTTCATGTCTCGCACCTCTCGCCCGTGGAACTCCCTTCCCTATTCCATTTTCCCTGAGAACTATAATCCCCAACTATTCAAATGTAATGTCAATCGACATCTCCAGTTGCCTTGATCTATCCACTATCCTTCTCCTCATGCTTTCTTCTATCACTCCTATCTGATCTTGCTCCAAATTTTCTGTAACCCCTTGCGTCCTAGTGGCTTCTCGCTTTGCTTGGGGTGAAACGCTTAAAAAAATATCCACTCGCACATCCAAACTTACCCTACTTGGTATTTCCGAGCGGCTACCCCTCTAGGTACTGACCAGGCTCTGATGAAAGCCAATGTTTTCAACGTGATATGGCCGTAAGCCTATGACGATTCCATGTTTGTCATCTTTTTTCTTGTGATTCTATCATATTGCTCTGTCTAGAGCAAAAACTATCAACGAAATAAATTGGTACACAATTTATTTGGTTGATAATCATTTTCTTTTCTTTTTGTGTCGTGTCCCTTCAGGACGTGAGTGATCATGTCTTTCCATAACTCTGAATCTTTTGTTGTCTATAGTAAAAGTCTGTATTCTTACTATACCTCCCCATTTATTTATACAAGTTCTTTGGGTACGTTACTCGCTGTTTCCTCTCCGTTCCTGTACCCTTTCTTTCCTCAATATGTGTCCCATAAATTTCAAATGGTTCTTCCCGATTGTAAGTAAAAGTGTCCTTTTGGTTATCATTTTCATTAAAACATTCTTGTTGCTTACCTGCTCCGTCCATGGTATTCCCAGCATCCTTAGTCCTGGATGTGACGATAAACTGCATCCGGCAGCAAGACATCTGATCGATAGATTGGCGGCTTTGAGAAGCTGTTGTTCTGAGGTCTACCCTGACCCGAGGTGGCAGAATGTCAAGGGTATCAGCTATGGGAAAATAGTGTTCTGATTTTTCTTTGTTGGTTCCCAAAGAAAGTATAAAATACATTATGTTAAAAATATTAGCAATTTATTTATTAAAAAAATGACCAGTAACAATATTTTTTTCTATCAAAATGACCAGTTCTAATCCATTTTTATAGAAAAATGACATTCAATACAGCAATAAAGTATAAAAATACATTTTCATAGTAAAATTACCAGCAATACATTTTATCACCTGCAAATTATATATCGAAAAAAATATACGTCTGACTTGAAAGTATAAATTATGTGTAAAATATCTGTAGTTGAATGTATAAAATAGCCTACAAAATATTTAGATTTTGGCATTAAATAACCCATAGAATTGACATGCCGCTAAACAAAAGCAACCAAGTTCAGTATAATTCTATAGAACCCCATCTTTGCTGCTTCAAGTTTCCCTTTCATCAGTGAGAAAGCTATCCATCATTCACTGCCATATAAGAGGGATTTTATCTCACACTGAAGTTTACCACTCATTTCGTTGTTTCCAATAAAATTTTCCAGTTTCTTAATAATTTATTTATCTTTAGGAGGACAAATTTTCTTAAATGACTATCATTATCGGTGTTGTAACCTAGGAAGGGCTACTAAATGAGGAATAACCAAAACAGAGGTTGGAGATGAAGTAATTTTTATAACATCCACAAAATACAATACTCGCCAGCGGCGTGAAATAGGTAAACCACTGCTAGTGGTGGACTACTTAGACAGTATATTAGCCCCACTTACACTAATGTCTAATGTATTTATGACGATTGGGACATACCCATTAGTGTTCCATAGCTACGGTATATAACAATCGGATACAGCAATAATTTTCAGATTTTCTTTTTCTTTTAATTTTGATATGATTTTCTTTTGTTTTTTTTAACAAACATGTAAATGTCAGATGATTATTATAGTGAGTGTGGCTGCAGACCCCACTGTATTAGTAATCTTTTCATTTGTTTTTCTCTTTCACTGTCGATATAATTTTCTTTTCAGCTTTTCTAAATAACACACAGACATAAAAATTTGGATCATGACTACTGGAGTGAGCATGAATGCTAACCAGATATTAATGCAAATGGGACCAGAAATTTTTCAAGTTAGAACCTTTCAGTAATTCTTTCTTCTATACGCCATGTCTCTTCAAGACCTGTGTAATCATGGCTCTCCGCAACTTCCGATATTTTGTAACTCTTAGCAATGTTTGTTTATTTATTGTATATCCCACTCCATGTTCTGTCATCCATTTTCTTTCCTTTGTCCCTCTTGACTTCAAGGTAATCCATGAGTTTCAAATTCTCTAAGTCCTCTTTCCTCATTATATGCCCCATAAATTTTAACTGTTTTTTGTTTTGTTTTTTTATTCTAAGTACAAGTTGTCTTTTTGTTCTCGTTTTCATTCAAACTTCCTCTTTGCTTACATGCTCTGTCCATGGTATTCTCAACATTCTTCTTTAGAATGACATTTCTGTCCCCTCAAGTCTCTTCTTCATCGTCGAGCATTCACTAATATTACGTAGCAATTCCGCAGGTAGACTGATAGGACTGATATTTGTTTTAATTTTCCTGTTATGCTATATTCTGCTGAACTTTTGAAAGGCATCTTTTGCACCTTCGGATCTCGGTGTCACATTTATCCGTCTTCTGTTGGGACACTTTCCAGGTTATCTATTTGTTCAACTTGCTTGATTTTGGTGTCGCCAATTCGCATCTAGGACTGTTCTTCTTGCTGACAACTATACATGCTGTCTTTTTACAATTGATGTTTAGTCCGTTCTTCTTGCTTTCCTTTATTCTGTAAGATTGCTTGTAGTTTTCTTTCTCTGTCTGATGTCAATACGGCCAAACGTTTTCCATGTCGATTATTTAGCAAGCGTCGATCAACAATCACACAAAGAAATATTGATTCTTTTATTATTTTTTTAAAATTAAACAAAGATCTATTTGGGGCGTTTTATTTATCTGCCGATTTTAACAGTTTGTGTACTGTATATTGATCACGTTATTCGTTTATTTATTTTCTTAAATTTGTCTTCTGCTCAGTGCAAGCGAACTCGCTGACTCAAAGCCTTAGAGTACACGTATATACGTTGACAGAAGTCAAAAATAAGGTGACACAAAGAAAGAGGGAGACAGACAGACAGATTAAGCGAGAGTGGTGGCGAAGAGAAAGGGAGAGAGAGAGAAGAAAAGATCTAAGAAATCGTAAGAGAGTGGCGTGGAGAGAGAGAGAAAGAGAGAGAGAATATTTGCTGGTTAGTTCTGGGCGTCTTTTCTCGTAACAATCGGTTTTTTTCCTCTCAGCAGTGCTGACACAGATCGGCAGCTGATGTCTTTCAGTGACTAACAAAAGTGCAAAATGGCCTCATTCCGTTTCAGAACAAGGTTTTCTACTACAGATTCCAGAAGTCGTTGCCAAACATATTACCTACCTATGTATCTGTTCAGCTTAAATATGGGGGTTTCAAATACTTTTGACTCGTGATAATTTCACGAAATATCTACTCACTCGACTCATGCCTTAGATAGTTTGAAACTATACATATATGTATATATACATATATATATATATATATATATGTATAATCCAGAGACGGATATGCATCTCGTATACAGTCGCTCTCTCGCAGACGTGTCGTCGCCTCCCTCTGTCTTTTCTACAAATACTTTCACGGTAACTGCTCCGATGAGCTGCTTTCGCTAGTTCCCAGACTTCATGAATTTAACCGTGCAACTAGGCTGGCATCTCGGCCCCACACTTTCACTGTCGAAACAGTTAAAATGTAGCCATCTCTTTTACTCCAATAGCTTTATGTCTCGCATTTCCCATCTCTGGAACTCCCTTCCTCTTACTTGCTTCCCTGATAGCTATAATCTCCAACTATTCAAATGTAATGTCAATCGATATCTCCAGATCTCTTCACTGGCTTTCTATTCATCCTTTCCTCTATCACGCCTCTTTAGTCTCGGCCCCACTCTCTGTAAACCCTTGAGTGCTAGTCACATCCTGCCTTGCTTGGAGTGAAATGCTTTAATATATATATATATATATATATATATATATATATATATATATATATATATATATATATATATTATAAATTAATAGACTTAAAATATGGTTTTTCGCTACACAGTTCCAACCATGTTTCAAAAATGGAAACTAAAAGCTTGGAATTTAATTTTGTAATTAAATTAAAGACATTAGTTCCATTTCATCCTCAAGCGAATTTACATTGAGCACTATTTTGTAAAAATAAAAATATCTATAAGAACACCGGATTATATATCTTACTGTTTTTTCTTTTTATTAATATACATACATATATATATATATATATATATATATATATATCAAATATATTACAAATCCATTACATTCACTTACGTGCTAATACCATTGGAAAAGGTATGAATCCTCTTCTTCTCCCCCAGCTATGGGTAAATAGCAGGACAGACCGGGTTCTATAACCTTGCATAGCAACTGGTCTACCACATTTGATAATTGTATTCAATGCATATAATAAAAATTAAAACCCCTTGAAATTGATTGTATGAGTATATAATTGTTATCATAAATAAATGTATACATAATATATAATATAAATGTATACATTATATATAAAAGAATATAAAAAGCAAGCTTTTCTTATTAATAACATAAATCGATCACGGCTAGAATCCTTGGAAGGAGATTTAAGAGAGTGTCTGTCCAAAATTTGATCTTTCAAGAAAGTATTCTAAACAAAACATCAAGCTCAGATATCTCATTATTTGTTACATTATAATAAACAGGAAAATAAATATAAGGTTTTTTTAAGAAGTTTAATTCAATCTGGGTGAACCTACAGGGAATTCTGAACTGGACCCTTTATTTAATCTATGGGGGGTGGTAGACTTTTCTTGTTCCACTGCCCATGTCTAAGGATATCACGTCTAGTTCTTATTTTTTTAGTATTGCTATTCAAGTACACACTTGGATTGATATGCATGTAGATGAAGAGTTGAGGGCACATCAGCTGAAACATTGTGATAATAACAAAGATGAAGACAATAGTCAAAATGTAAATACTGTAAATAATGATAACTCTTTAACCCAGAAATTTAGACAGATATTATTTAGTTTCGGACATTTTCCTGAATATGGAACAGAGAAGAATTATATAGATGTGAAAAATATATAATGCAATTTCATAATTCTAGATCAGTGATTTTTAATTGGTGTGCCATGGTATGCTATGAGAGAACTGTAGGAGTGACAGGAAAATTGTTAAAGGTCATTAATTAAATTATTTTCAAAATTCCAAAGCACAATAAGTGTACATTAAAACCCCTTCAAATTGATTATACAAATATATCATTGTTATAATAAATAAACATATACATAATCGATCACGGTTAGAATCCTTGGAAGGAAATTTAAGAGTATGCCTGTCCAAAATTCGACCTTGCAAAAAAGATATCCTAAAAAAAATGTCAAGCTCAGATATCTCATTAATTGTTAAATTATAATAAACAGGAAAATAAATAAATATAATTCTTTTTTAAATTTTAATTATTAGTTATTTATTACAAATTGTAATGAATTGTTTTGTTTGTGTTAATAAATAAGTAATAAATAAATGTATACATAAGTTATAATGTAAAAAGCAAACTTTTCTACAGTTACCAATATTAAAACCAAAAATCGATCATGGCTAGAATCCTTAGAAAAAGATTTCAGAATATGCCAGTCCAAAATTCGACCTTGCAAAAAAGCTATCTTAAAAAACGTCAAACTCAGATATTACATTAAATATTAAATTATAATAAACGGAAAAATAAATATAAGTTTTTTTTAACAATTTTAATTATTATCTTATATTTAAAAAAAAAAAAAAAAAGGTTTTGCTGGTATTAGGTTAGTGCAAAAATAATGTCGTTTTCTCACATATGTTACTATGTGAGAAAACGACATTATTTTTGCACCAACCTAATATTAATAAAGGTAAAAATATATTCCTATTTTTATTCTTTTTTATCGTCAAAATTTAAGTGTGCTGCAGAAGGGTCAAGTGTGCTGTGAGATAAAAAAAAAAAAAAAAGGTTAAAAATACTGGCGTATCATTATTGTACCAACAATAGTTTACTTTCAAAGATTTAGTTTTCACGTTTTCTTTCTAAAAAAAATCCCTTGCCTTATTTTGTTTTGTTTTTTTTTGTATTTTTTTTGTATTTTTTTTGTATTTTTTTTTTTGTATTTTTTTTAAACACTATTTCTGAATGAATACTGCTCACAAAAAGTAGCGGCAAGAGTTCGTATTTATTTATTTATTTTTAATACACATTTTTCACCTATCTCCAAAAAGAATTTTCTGTTAAAAGTTCATACCTTAAAACTAACTATTGGCATTTCAAAACCAAGTAATAACGAATATGCATTGGAGTTCGATCTTCACTAGGCACCCTATACTTTCTGCCTTGTGCCACATCTAAACTACACTTAGAAAATCATTATTGGTCACTTTGATGTGGAGTAATGGTTAGCAATCTTGTCTTGCTAGATCAATTACGACTGAATAGTGAGTTAGATCCTCACTGGGTGCCATATACTTTCGGCCTTGTGCCTCATCTAAGCTACGTTTGGAAAATTACCATAAGCGAGAGAGTTGCACTCTAAATGAACTAAACAAATGACTAACCACATTAAAAATTGTGGAAACTATTATGTATAATGTTCGCTAATTTTATATGTATAAATAAGTTCTAGTTACATGCGAGCATCTCACTATTATAAAGAAATTTCAAGAACAGGAGTGACTAGTTATCCGGTGCAAAACTGGCAATGCACCAGCACTCCCAGGACCCAGAAGATAAACAAGGCAGCAAGCAACGAGGAATACACGTTTATTTCCTGTAAAAAGATCAGAAGTCACTTTTCCATTAGGTGTACTCTTCACTCGACGTAAAAGTCCTTCAGTTCAAAAGGTTAGGTGTACGAATTGAATGTATTGTTAAGTGGATCAGGCACTTCAACATCGTATAATAGTTAGCAAGCTTGTCTCACTAAATCAGTTACGACTGAATAGTGAGTATGAGCCTCACTGAAGGCCCGGCCTTGTGTCACACCTCAGCTACGCTTAGACAATCACCCCTCAACGTCTTGAAATGGTTAGCAACCTTTTCTCGCTAAATCGATTACGACTGAATAAAGAGTTTGATTTCTACGCCTAGAAAAACACATAAGCAAATTGACGTGATGTAATAGTTAGCAAGCTTGTTTCGTTAGAACATTTACGGCTGAGTAATGAGTTCGATCTTCACTGGGTGCCTCATATTTTCGGCCTTGTGCCACATTGCATATCCATGTAATATTAAACTTAAGCCCCAGGGAGCCATCCCCCAGGTAGTCTCTCTCCTCCGGAACGAAGTTGTTGCTATGACCAGGCGCTCCAAAAGGGGGCAGTGCTGAGGAGGCTTGGACAATTTTTCCATGGTACTTCCGTTAAACCTACTTTAAACTGATCTTTTGTCACATTCGTTAGCGACGGGGGCGCACCAAAAAATACTTTGTCAAGTGAATTGTCATTATCCAATGTAACCATTAAAGAACTGTTTGGAAATCCTAGTAATATATATTTATTATCATTTTATTTTTATTACATCCTTATTTGTCTACTCGCAAATATCTAAGTCTGTCTATATTTCTGAGATGAGGTATTATGTACAGTATTTACATTATGCGGACTATTGTCCTCATCTTTGTCGCCATATTTATCACAACGTTACGGCCGTTGTACGCTGGTTGGAATTTCGAACTGAACCCTTTATTTCGATCACTGGGGTAGACTGTTCTAGTTCCACGTGCCATGTTTGATGGATGTCAGTTATCAGTTACCTCCTGCTAATTTTCCCTCTGAAAGTTCTCCACTGCCTTAACCGGGTATTGAACTCACACTCTTTGGGTCTGTCACTGGATCTAACCAACGCCTTTATCCACTGTGCCATGTACAACGGCCGAAACGTTGTGATAAATATGGCGACAAAGATGAGGACAATAGTCCGCATAATGTAAATACTGTATCGCAAATATCTACATTTCTTTTTTATCTTTCGGTGAAGATGTACAATAGGCGCTGCGCCCAGAAATAATCATTTTTTTTTAAATTTCTTTTCCATATTATCATAGATTAAGCAATGTGGATGAATTTTCTTTTTAATCCTATCATGACATACAAGAGAGTAATGTCACTAAAACACAAATGGTTACCGAGTGTAAAAGAATAAGTAAAAAGAGAAACATTATTTAGGGATAAAAACAATAGAAGAGTAATCAAGAAGACAGTAGATAACGATTGACAGTGTATTTAAATTTTTGAATATCAAAGCATAGATCCGGAAGAGAGTTCCACAAGCGAGGAGTGCGATAGAAGAAACTGTTAGCACAGAACTTACTGTTTACATCGATCCAGTTTTAAAATGATGAGACCATGCCGCCAATCTAGTACTGCGCTTAAATTCATAAAGTCTTGTCACCATAGCGGAGGGAGATATTTATTTCTGTTGTTTTAGAAACAATGCGACACAAGGCCAAAAATGGACATGAGGAGAGCTGTCTTATATCTAAACTTGGCTTGTCACAATCACTTACCAAACATACAACAATATTCCGCACAAATAAGAAGATATCAAAATGCTACCCCTGCTGACTACCAAGAAAGATATGAACAGAAGGAGATAGAAATAGATTTAGTATATAATACATACGTTTTCTCGTGTATAACATAACACTTTTTTTCTGTGCATAATACGCATTATTTTTTCCAGATTTATCATCCTAAAATTTAAGGGTGCGTATTATTCCCGTTAAGTGAATTTTTCCAGCCTCATATACCGTTATATTTGGAAAAGCGTGACTGAAAGTAATTTATATCTATAGTCCAAACTAATTAATCTATAACTAAGTCTTTAGCTCACTAAGCACTGAATTTGTCTGTCCTTTTCAACTGCTAGAATTCTTTTTCAAATCATTACAATATTTAATATCGTTGAAGTTATCGCTGACATTTGTTCAAGTTTTACAAACACCACGTTTTGTTCAATTTTGAAAACTAATCGATGAAAAAAAAGAAAAGAATACTGAGCTATTAAGTGACATCTGTCCTTCTTTACGGCAGCGAATGTCGGACGATTATCTCAAAGAGGGAGAAGAGACTCCAGGCGACGGAGATGTGGTCCTACAGAAGGATGTTAAGGATATGATGGACCGAGCATCGATGAGATCTTAGAGAGGTTGCAAACAAGGAGAAGGCTCATACTTAACATCAGGAAGAGGTAGCTGAAGTTTCTGGGGCATATAATGAGGAAGGAGGGCCTGGAGAATCTGATACCCACGGGTCGAATAGAAGTAAAGAAAGACAAAGGAAAACAGCGCGTGACATACCTGGCGACCTTGAGCAGGTGGATGACAGAACGTGGTCTAGGGGAGGAAGCAGAGGGAAGAAGCTTGCTGAGAGCTGTAAGGGATCGAGAGAGGTGGAGAGCCATGATCACCTACGTCCTGAAATGCATATAAAAAGAAATAAAGAATCGATGAAACTTGAATAAGCTGATTTTTGGGAAATATACTTTGACAAAAACCCTACTTCGTGGTTTAATAATACCTTTAATTTAATTTAATTTTATAGGACTTGATAGTAAACAATATTTTTTAAGAAAATTTTCGTTCTCCTTTTTAACGGCGAAGAATAAATTCATATGATTTCTTACTCTTGAGCATGCAACATACAACTGGCCATGCGTAAATATTTATTTCTGAAACCAAATTCCAACTTTTTGAAGCTTTGTGATTTGTTTATAGCTCGCGCAAACGCAGGGCGAGCTGGAAACTGGATTCTGACATATATAAAAACTTAAAGAATCTATATGCAAAAATAATATTGCATTTTTATAAAATAAGTGTTTGTTGTTTTAATCATTAAATTTCTTTTAAAATAGTAGGAATATTTTTATGTTAAATAATAAAACTTTTTATTCCCCCCCCCAAAAAAAAAATTGATGAAAATTTATTGTCCTAAGTAAAACCAACCATACCTTGTATCCCTTTACCTATTTGCACTTCTCCACAAAATCTGGTTTCGATCAGTCAATATGTGGCTATTTTAGAGAGTGGGACAGGCGGACGGACTAACGGAAGTCAAGGAATTTTATATATAGATCCACATAAGTATTAAGCAGATTTTAGGTTACTTCACTCTGTATCCCGGGTCAAAGGTCGACGTCATGACAGTTTTATCTATGTTGTCCGCGTAGTCACTATCTTCATCACCTTTGATGTGGTCATCGTCCACAGAGCCATTGAGTGGTCCTTCCTCAAAACGGAAATATTAGTAATGCCTATTTCCGGTTTACGCCGCCACAGAGAAAACGCCATAAGACATTGTTTATTTTTAATTTTGTTTATCCTAATATGAGTCAATTTTCGATTAAATTTTTTAATGCATTTTTGTGGTGAAAATATCTCAGCATTCTCTAAAGACGGTGTAAATGTTGTTTCAAAACCAGTGTTAAGAATATAATGTATATACTCGTGTATAAGTCTACTTCATGTATTGCGAATGTTTTTGTGAAAAATCAGATTTTTTTCATAGAGCGACCCCAGCTTCTCATCAATACTTGTAGGGCTCAGTCAGTTATGTGGCATGCGTAATACACGCCATATATGTATTGAATACAATTATCAAATACTGAGGTTGGCTGCATACTACAAAAGAATTGTATTTTCTTTCATGGTCAAATTTCTTGAACTTTTAGGTAACTGTAAAACTGAGGTCGCGAACGTCCAGTTTAACAGAAATTTCAGCAGTGTTCAAAAAGAACGGTGTAAAAGGGACAGTTTTTCCGTTGACACCGTTTTTATCTTAACTGACTTCACTCCCCGGTAATACTTATTGTTTTAAAAAGTGATTTTTAAAAAATAAAACTTAGACACAGAATTTATACATTTTCTTTGTTCTTGAGAATTTATAAGAAAAATAATAAACATTATTTACTTATTAGATTGTTTATTTACAAGAATAATTTATATTTAGTACATTCTAAAAATTAATACAATTATATTAAAATTAATAAAATTCAATATTTATCATTTATCAATTTATATGAAAACAATTTTTTATTCATGAATTTATAAAAAATACTAAATTATTAAAATATGTGAACCAACTATAAGGAAATCTTTATTATTTACCATTTTATAAAGTCCCAATCAATTGGCACTTAGCCGATTATTTAGCGACTATATCAAAAAACACAATTCGGCAGCTTTGTCTACTGCTTTAGTCAAAATATTTAGTGCTCACTCTTTATTTAATATTTCTTCATCAGTCAGCACTTAGATAACAATAAATAATCTATTGGCAGATTTTCTAAGCATTTTTTTTTAATTAGCAACAATATAAAAACATTTTCAAAATCATGCTTTTCAAGAATAAAATATGGGGTAATCTATAATTGCTGAAGTTTCAGACCCTGAATTATTAATTATGTATTCTTGTATTTAGATTAATGAAGATCAAACTTGACTGGGAAGCAAGAAGCTGGACGAGAGTTCCAAAAGCAAGAAGCACAATAGAAGAAACTGTTAGCATAGAACTTACGGTTTACCTAGCCATTTTAGCTGTAAAATGATGAAACCATACTATATATTTATTTAAATTTTCTTGTTCAATGCTTCATAGATATAATATTATAAAATTATGAAAGAAAAGCTTATTTCCTAGTTATTCATTTATAAAATGGTAAATAATAGATATCGTATTGTAGTTGGTTCACATATTTTGAAAATATGGCCGGGGAGTGAAGTTAGTTAAACTAATAACAGTGGCAAGAGAAAAACCGTCCTTTAGGCACACTGTGTTTTTTTTTTTTGTTTTTTTTTTTTGCGCACACGAAGGCAAAACATTGCCGAAATTATGTTGTAAATATAACAAAAATTGTTCTATTTGATAATGAATGAAGAAACTTCTTTTCATATTTTTTTTTTTTAAGAGCATGAATTAGTTGTAATCAATGTTTAGTCTCTTATAAGCTCATTCTTCGAAGCATCTAATAGGGTTTGGTTGGTTGTTTTGTTTTATGGCATATAAACCTCAGTCGGTCATTTAATGCCAACAAAATTTTGAAGTAGATTCATAGCGATAGTTTGGTAAAAAAAAAAAAAAAAGGTGTGGATGTATATATATATATTTGAACCATTTTTCAATTACTCATATTTTTGAGTACAATCCAACTTCTTTTAGGAAATTTAGAATCTTGGATGTTTTGGGTTTTTTTTCGTAAAAAGGTTTTTTTAAATTACTCACTTGGTAATATTTTGTTCGCACAAGATGAAAAGTACTCTAAAAGTACATTTTTCACTGTAAATTTCTCTTGGCATGTAAGTGCATATTGGGGATTTTGTGTCCTCTATTTTCGTTTGTTTTGTTTTGTTTTACGGTATATCAACTTCAATAGATTATTTAATGCCGACAAAATTTTCATTGATGGTGAATTTTGTTTTGTCAAAAATCTATTTCCGGTAATAATTTTTTTTTCAAAAATATGTTACTGGCAATTTTTTTTTAAAAAAGCTATTGCTGGTAACATTTTTTCCTAAAAAATGTATAGCTGGTAATAGTTTGTTTGTTTGTTTTTTTTTTTCAAAAATATATTGCTGGTAATATTTTTTTACAAAGTATTTCTGGTATTAAAACCTATTTTTACACTTTCATAGCGTTTTGATCCCTTTTGGAGTGTTAAGTATTTGCCCATAGCTGGGACCCTAACAGGTGCTACCACCCCGAGTGGACCTGGGAACGCCAGAAATTAAGAGGTGGTTCCACGCTCCTAAAAAAACCTCCTCATCAGAAGCCTTGCTGTTGGACGTAGTTTATCGTCTTACCCTGGATACGGGTGTAGTTTATCGTCATACCTAGGACGTCTAATAGTGGGAATGCTCGTTGTTCGTAATTCTCATACTGACAACGCCATATGTAAGATTCATAATACAAAAGAAGCGGCAATAAAATTAATAATTGTGTAATCGTGAATAGAACAACTCAAACATGAATTAAGCTTGGGAAAATAAAAACAACTATTTTTTTTTTTTCAGATCGTTTCTACCAGGCAGTTATTTCAAAGGCCCAGGCGATCATCTCTTAAGTGAAGGGATGAAAAGAGAGAATGTAAAATAGAAAGAAAGCTGAAAAGTTTGAAAGAATAAAAAAAAAAAAAAAAAAAAGAATAAATCTATATTATAAAAGAACAACCGATTCTCTGACCTTCACACGCTGTCCACGTGTGATTTTTCATGCGCGTGCGCAATGTATATGCCCGTGTTTGCGTTCTGCGTGAGTGACTTAAATGTTTAAACAGGCACCCTCACACATAAACACAGCATTCGCGTGATTTTGAAATAAAACAATGGAATAATACATAAACCGCCCACTCAGTCTGGACATCTCCTAGTCTGTGCATAGCAATAAACTCGTAAAGTTGGAGACGGAAAAAAAATGAAACATTAAAAAAAATTAGATAATTGTAAGATTTCCTTGAACTTTTCTGAAACAATTCGTTAATAAATAGTTATTTAAAAAGTATTATTTTTAATATGCTAGAAAGGTTGGTCATTGAATTAAAATATAATCTCATGTAAAGTGCCATACGTGATACCCACTTGGCCGACCATGTCTCACTCGATTCATGACGGTCTAGGGCAGTAGTTTCCAAACTATTTTTTTCTCTGGGCTGCATTTTCAGAATGAATATCTGCTCGCGCCTCACCAAATTTTATTTGATATAAAGTACATTTAAAAATAAAAGAGAGAGAGAGGGGGGATTAAAGGGAGATAATCACGGAATCCAAGTCATAACATTATCATTGATAACTCTCTCCTCCAATTTGCAAACTCTAGTGATTATATTCTGATTATTCAAAAATATCACAATGATAAAATCGGTTAATAATTATTTATAACTACTTATAATGTGACTCATGCATACAATTACAAGTAATCCATAATAATAGTTTAAGTTTTGAAATCATATTTATTTTGGCATATGAATTTTTAAAACTGTTTCTAAATTTTTCATTGTCTTTCACTCATTCCGCTCACCTGTTATCCTTTTCGGCCGTACGTATGAGGCCCGATGTATCGTTTGGGAACCACTGGTCTAGGCAGAAGATTTTCCCCAGTAGGCCGCCGTTTCTTTCTGCGGTAGACTAGTTGCTAATCATGACTATAGGGCCCAGTTTGTCATGCTATTTAACCCATAACTGGGAGAGGGAGAAGATTTACATAAACGTACTATTTGAATGAAATGGAAATCATACGTGAGCAATGGATAGCGGCTCGGATTGAGGAATCGGAGAGCTGAGTTTGAATTCCAGTCAAATCCATTCCATTCAATTACGTGCTAATACCCTTGGGTAAGGTATGAATCCTCTTCTCTCCCCAGATATCGGTAAATAGCAGGACAGACCGGGTTTTATAGCCTTGGATGGCAACTGGCCTACCGCAGAAAGAAATGGTAACATACTGCGGGAAAAAAAATCTGCATCGTCAGTCATGTATTGAAAGATACATGATCGCCTGAGCGTGTATCACGCATGGTACATAACTGACTGATCGCAAAGGTGAAATTCCCTTTTTTGTCTAACAATGACCCTTAGGTGAACGTGAAAAGAGGGTAAACCGTAATGCGCGATACTTTGAAAGCGTTTTTACAAATTTAATTTATTCTTCTATTTGCCATGTCTCTTCAGGGCATGGGCGATCATGGCTCTCTACAATTTCCTGTCCTTTGCAGGTCTTAGAATTTTTTTTTCTTTTGCTATCCTTCCCATTCCCTGTTCTGGAAATCTTTTACACAGGCTCCTTAGACAGGCTATTCATGGCTTTCCTATGTCCCTCTTGCTTTCAGTCTGCCTTGTAAGTGTTATATTTCCCAAGCCCTCTTTCCTCATTTTGTGAACTAGAAATTTCAATTATCTCTTTCTGATGCTAAATACAGACTGTCCCATAATGAACTATCGGAAATTGTGGAGAGCCACGGTTATCTACGTCCTGAAGGGACACGGCCGATAAAGAAGACGAATAGAAAAGGAGCTAATGAAAGCATTGTTGATTGGCCGGTTGGTTGTTTTTGTTTAGCGACATATCGACATCTCTATGGGTTATTTAATTCAGAAATCTAAACATTTTTTTGTACACAATTTTATTTTATTTTCGAAGATAATAACGGTTTAGTGACACAAGTTTTGCTAATTAACCCATAGCTGGGGGAGAAGATGCGGATTCATACCTTTCCCAAGATTATTTGCGCGTAAGTGAATATAACGAACCAGACTGGAACTGGAACTCGGCACTCCGATTAACAATTCCGAGCCATTACCTGTTACACAGCCCACAGATCCAAGCTTATATCCATCTGAGTACTGACCAGGCTTGACGATGCTTAACTTCGGTGATTGTTCGGGAGCCGCTGTTTCAACGTGATGTGGCCGTAAAGAAAGAGCTATTGAAAAAATAGGGATGTTATAAGTATAATTACTACTACCATGCAATTTGTTTTTATTATTGTGAGTATGCTAACATCCTCTTTCATAAAGCCAATAATTAGTATGACTATTACATTGTAGTTTTCGACGTTGACAAAACGCTGGAATGTTTTTCAGAAAGATAATTAAAATGGCTTTGTTTGGTCTATTTAATAACCGCTAGCAATTGACTGAAGATTATTCAATCAAAAGAAAATGGTGGACATCATATATAATGAATGCCATCAGCCTGGTTTTGTTCTATTACGTTGGTGCAAAAATAGTGTCGGTTTTTGACGTTAAAAAATACGCCAAAAACCGACACTATTTTTGCACCAACCGACTAGAAAACTTTTTGTAAATCGCAGTACGCAGTCATAGTTCTATTATCCCTCACCGTCGTGAATAAGCTGCGCAGATTAGCTTAATGGTTAGCAAATTGAAATTGGAAAACCGGGTTCGAACTGCTTTTGTTATTCCATCACTAAAGGCGAGAATACAAATCTTCATTCAATCTGTCCCATCGCCAGTCATCTTGCCGATTATTTTATCAGTTGCATTCTACGAAGGTTAACGTCGCGGTAAGTGGGATCGGCGTGTCGAGTTCAAATTCTAACCCAGGTCTTTGTGTTATTAATCCATATTTTCTCCTCCCATCTATGGGTTAAATAGTAGGACTTGCGTCTGGAAAATCATTGTTATTCTTGAAATATCGTCAATGTAATATTTGCACGCAAAAATAAAAGAATTATTCTTAAAAATATCTTTCTGCTTTAACGAACTCACAAAGGGTTGATAAGCCGTAAAAATGTAAATCAATAATCACTTCCCGAGCTGGGGATTAATAACTGGAAGGAATGGTCTATTAGGTTTGATTGGCAACCAGTCTAGGAGAAGGACAGCTTTGAATTCAAGACCAGTTGTATGTGGCGCTAGCAACACCTCGTAAATCCTAGTTGCAATGGAAACAACAACAACAACAACGCCTAGTGTAGGGCGTGCCTACACTCCAGTGGGAGTCTACAGGGTAAAACATAACATGTTTCGAAAGTAGATAAAGAAATTTCCTTCACGTGAGTAACATTTAATTCTAATTGCATAATGAAATGACTGTTTTCGTCGAGCAGTCGAAAGCATGGCGGATCAAACGGCGATTTTTCCTACAAAGCAGGGCGCATCATATTAAGGGGTTATATAAAAGTTAGTGAGAAAAGATTGCCAAAGGAATGGAATTTGCCATTGTAGCGAAATAAAATATTCAAATAACATTATGAGATTTGGGAATAAAAAACTCCGGAAAAAATCTCCAGAAACATAGTGAGTTTCTGAAGCCGAGGAGAACATTTTCTTTATTAAGATTTCGCGGCTGCGTAGATCGATAGATATAATACACACAGTTTAAAATTTTTAAAAAAAGAGGGGGGCGTCAATTTCAAACACGTGTATCTACTTAAAATAATCTTTGAAGTAATTAAAACATCTAGAATTTGATTTTATTTTCGTGAATATAAAAAAATATTCGGTTACTCTCTCTTCCTCTCTTTCTTTCTTTCTTTCTTTATCTGTCTATCTATCTATCTATCTACCTATCTATATTTTATTTTTAATGCTATGTCTATTCAGGACATAACCATGATTTTCTACAGTTCATTTTTTCGTTATCTGTAAATCGGTATGATATCTTGGAGAAGATAATAAAATGGTTTTCTGCTGCTTTCTCTGTGGGGCTATATCCGATTATAACTCTCCACACTTTCCTTTTTCTTTTATTATCTATAAATTGCCGTAACTTGTGAGAAAGAAAACTAAGTAGAGTGGTTTCCCGTTGCCTTCTGCGTGATATTGAATTCAAAGCAGTCCTACTAGACCAATGGCGACCCAAATGCTAGATGTTCCAATTTACACGACTGTTTAGTTCTTAACTCGGGGGGTCGAGAGGGAATGAATTACTCACGCTTTTCCCAACAGCGTTTGTGCAAAAATGAATGTAACAGACTAAGCAAGAATTCAAAATTGTTTCGCCGATTCCACACTCCGCGTCGATACGCTTCTCACGCAACTGTCTATCTATTTACAATCTGTTTTGACTTTTGATTCATCCTCCCACTGACGAAAAAAAAGCTACCTAATTTGAATTTATCATCCTGGCATTTACCAGGACATGAACATTGACGAATGGCGCTAGTGAGAAGTACTTTATTTGTTCCAGATAACGCAGCTACTTATGACTTCATCTGTAATAATGCTCTAAACACTATAACGATCAGTTAAGTACTAGAAAATCGTTAAAGATTAAAGGCAATTCTGCACGTCGTTGTATCATGAAAACTGAAACGAAATTTGAATTTCGACTTTTTATGCTTTTTCTAAAATAAATAGAAACTGAAAGTTAAACTTTGTTTCCCCGCAAAAAAATAAATATCGTTAAAAAAATGATACGCAAAATAATATTTTCCAAACTTGTATTCAAAATGATATTAAATCAAAATCAAATATTCATTTAACTAGTGTCAAAATTAACGTCAAAAAGGAATGTATTATAAGTATATATGAATTATATTGTAAGCAATTTTGTTTAATTCAAGTACAATTTTGTAATTTAAAATAGTTCGTTGCTAACATTAATAATTGAACAGTGTATAATTTATAAACACCTAAGGAAAGATATCCGTATTTTATCCTCATAAATTTTATATATTTACAACCAATATTTTAATGCGAAAGTTCCCAACCCACAATATTTTTTGTGTTAACTTTGTAAGGTTTAAGTAATCCTTGAAAGTCCGTACATTCAATCTGTAATTTCAGAGTCTGCTTACTTTTCGTCCTACTAAGAGCAACGTAATGCTGTCCATCCATCTACTCGTTTTTTTTTTGTTTTTTTTTTGTTTTTTTGGTTTTTAAATGCCAAAATTCAGTGTCATGATTCGATATAATTTAATTCTTACTGTGAACTGTGTCGCCGTAGGGAGTGGTCCCCTTTGTAGTTTGTCAGAGAAGTTCAAGCTCCCTCGCTCGTCAACTGGTGCGAACACGGCTCGTAGTTCGCAGAGAGTGGGAAAGAAGGCGGCTAATTTGTAGCGTGTCAGTGCGGAAGATTTTTGCGTGTGGACGTGAATAGGCTTTTTGATTTCTGTGCGTTTCATGTCAAAATTTTGCACACTGCTCCTCAATTATTACACACACAAAAAAAAATTATATATATATATATATATATATATATATATATATATATATATATATATCATTGTGCAGGTATGCAGAAAATAGAAAAGAACACGTTGGGTGCATAATCCGGGGTTCCTTAGTATTTCTGTTTTTATTTTTAAGAAGACAGTGCTCCATACAGAAGTAGAACTTATATTATAATAATATTTTTTGTTTAAAAATATGATTCCTTCGCTACATAAGAGTTCTCATGTTTCAAAAACGAGAGCAGAAATCATCCAAATAATTATTAAAATTAAGTTGGATTGTGGTGTTTAGTCCCGTTTCAAACCCTACCCAACCTTAGCAAAACCTCTCAGAGGATGATGAATCTATTGATAAGAATTAACTCCCTGACCACTTAACGAAGGAAAATAGTCTAGCCACTCCCACAATAACAAATTCTGTAACGGACCGTGCCTAAAAATACACGTAAATCGAGAGATAGCTTATTCCTAAAATTTCGCTTGAAGATGAAACGGGACTAAACATCACAATCCAACTTAATTTTAATAATTATTTGGATGATTTCGGCTCTCGTTTTTGAAACATGAGAAGGAATCATATTTTTAAACAAAAAATATTATTATAATATATATATATATATATATATATATATATATATATATATATATATATGTGTGTCTGTGTGTCTGTGCGTGTTTGTGTGTTCAAGCATGTTTCATTAAATAAGTATATACATATATGTGTGTGTATGTGTGTCTGTTCAAGCATGTTTCATTAAATAAGTATATATATATATGTGTGTGTTCACGCATGTCTCATTAAATAAGTATATATGTGTCTGTGTATATGTGTGTTCAAGCATATTTCCTTTAAATATATATGTGTGTTCAAGCATATTTCCTTTAAATATATATGTGTGTGTGTTTTTTTTTCAAACATGTTTCATTAAATAAGTATATATATATATATATATATATATATATATATATGTGTGTGTGTGTGTGTGTGTGGCGTATTATATTTAAGGATTATCTGTGACTATTGTAGTTGTTACAAAATAACAATTCGTTAGTTGTATAGGTTTTAAAAATGTTTATTTATCTTAATCAATAATAACAGAAGGAATTCAATTTCTATACTTATTCGTATTTTTTTCTCGTTATCATAAGGAAAAGAAAATCTAATAATTACCATATACCCTCCTGTAACACGTGATCTCGCGTATCGTGCGACCCCCAAATTTTCACTGATCATATATCTCGTGTATCATGCGAGTTCCGTTTTTGAGTGACCAAATTACAAAAGACTAACCTCTTTTCCTCTATCGCTTGATCCCATCTTCTAGTAAACCCGGAATCGTAAATGCTTTGGATGGAAGTGAAGACAATGCCTTATAAGAAGATGTGTAGCGGACTGAATCCACCATAAATAAGTGTAAAGAAAACGAACAAGACCGATATACAATAAGTATATATATTAAACAACAAAATTTACAATGGACATAGACATTAACATTTGTGTTTGTGTGTGAACGTAAAGAGTTTGTATTTTGGTGATTGTTCGTACGTACGTGTATGCATGTTTAATAGCGTTTCCCACAAGTGGGCAAAAACGTAGATCTATGCGAGAGATCACATTTTTAAATTTTTAAGTAAAAAAAGAGAACGAGGCAAGAAGTCGCCCAGTATTTATAGTGTATCGAGAGCGACCCCTAGTGAAATATTTGGACAATTAAGGAGCAGTTAACTCCGACAGATGTAGGAGAAGAGGCTGAAACTATCAAAGACTTATAAGATGATCGGTACGACGACTACCTTGGTGACGAAGAATTCAAAACTTAAACGATACGGACACGGAGAGTGATACTGAAGGATTTTAGTTTATTCCTAATTTTCTACATGTTTTTCACTTTAATAAACGTTTCTTTACCTTTGTATACTAAAAGGAAAATAAGAGTTCAAGTAATAATTGTTTCTGTTAGCAAGTAAAAAAAAAACCCTTAGGTAGTTTGCCATAATCAACCGATTTGGGACGCATAGACGGAAGACCGTATCATCTTATCAACGTAAACAATTTAAAAAATGCATATTCGCTATGTTTGTATTTTATAATACGATACTAATATGTGAATATTACATGCATTATTATTGGATACAATTAAATAAAACATCTGTTTTATTAAAATCATGTTTATTTAACTACCGTCCTATCAGTCTCCTTCCCCTCTTCGGCAAAGTCTTTGAAGCCCTAATCAATATCGAGGTGGTAAACCACCTCACATCCCATAATCTGCCCTCAGACAAGCAAAATGGTTTCCGCTTTGCCCGATCTACAGCTGATGTGCTTACGGCCATCCCTGAAACTGTCTACCGAGCTCTTCAAAATAACGGGGAAGTCCGTGCCGTGGCACTAGACATCTCCAAAGTATTTGATAGGGTTTGGCATGCCGGCCTTCTTCGCAAGCTCCAGGGTTATGGCATTACGGGTCGATTATATAACCTAATACAATCATTACTGTCAAAGCGTGAATTGAAGGTCGTTCTCAACGGATTCTCATCCAGTTCCTATCCTACGAACGCAGGTGTTCCTCAAGGCTCCATCCTAGGCCCCACTCTATTCCTTATCTACATAAATGACCTTCCTGACGCCATAACTTCGCAAGTTGGCATCTACGCAGATGACACCACAATTTATTCCTGCCTCAAAAACAAATCTAGTCTCACTGACAAAACTCACCTGGCCGTGCGTCTCGAAAAGGACCTCCAATCGATTGTGAACTGGGGCAAGAATTGGCTGGTCAACTTCAACGCTTCTAAGACAAAACTGCTCTCTATTAATCACCACTTCCCTTCCCTCCATTAGAATGTCTGACGCTCAAATTCTCGAGAGCAACTCTCTGCGGCTTCTCGGTCTCACGTTGACTGCTGACCTGAGATGGAATAAATACATTGAGTCAATTGCTTCATCCATCGCAAGGAAAGTTGGCTCCCTGAGCCGCGCCAGGAAGTTTTTCTCCCCGCAGTCGATCCTCCAGATCTACAAATCAACAATTCGCCCTTGCATGAAGTATTGCTGCCATATATGGTCCGGTGCCCCTTCTGTTTGCCTCGGGGTTCTTGATAGGCTCCAGAGGCGGATATGCAATGTAGTTGGCCCTGCTCTGTCGTCTCGTCTACAGTCACTTTCTCACAGACGCGCCGTCGCCTCCCTCTGTCTGTTCTACAAATACTTCCATGGAAATTGCTCCGAGGAGCTGCATTCGCTGGTTCCCAGACGACATGAGTTCAAGCGCCATACGAGGCTGGCATCCCGCTCTCACCCCTTCACTGTCGAAACTCCTAAATGTAGCCGTCTCTTCTACTCCAATACCTTCATGTCTCGCACCTCTCGCCTGTGGAACTCACTTCCCTATTCCTGTTTCCCTGTTAGCTATAATCTCCAGCTATTCAAGTGCAATGTCAATCGACATCTCCAGTTGCCTTAATCTATCCACTACCCTCATCTTTTCTTCTATCACTCCTATCTGATCTTGCTCTAAACTTTCTGTAACCCCTTGCGTCCTAGTGGCTCCCGCCTTGCTTGGGGTGAAATGCTTTTAAAAAATGCTTAAATACAGCTGTACTTTTTGACTACAGTAAATGGATATATAGTTTCGTCAATGGTGTAGCCAGGCCCACCAGTACATACGCTAATTTTAGATCTTGCGTATGACGAGACCCCCTTAAAATTAGCTTCAAAAGTAGGTCTTCAAAAGTCGCATGATACGCCAAATAATAATATTGAATTCGCTTATTAAAAAAAAGTAACAAAAATAAGATGAAAATGAAAATAAGATGTGAAATTCGTCATAAAATTAAAAAATAAAAATAAAAAAGCAAAAGATAAAATGGAATAAAACTAATAATTAAATAATACTATTGAAAATTTTTTGATCAGCAAAGTAACAATGATGGATTGAAAATAATAATATTAGTGAAAATGATTCATAAAAAAGTAACAGTAATGGAGTAAAACTAATTATTAAATAATAATTAAAATGCTTCATTAAAAAGTAACAGCGATCAAGTGCAACGTATAATTAAATAGTGAAAATATTTCATCAAAAAAGTAACAATAAGCAGACGGGAAAAAAATTTGTAATAAAATAACAATAGTGAAAATAATTAATTGACATTAACTCACGTGTGTACTGCATAATTATTTTCCTGTCTGAAGGTAGCAATATGCATGTCTAATCACATTGATGAGCTGTGATATAGCGAAACAGCCTATTTGTGAATGACTATATGCCACCCTTTCGTGAGTTGAGCAATTTTGGAAGAAAGGAAATTTGTTGGCTGTTGCTGCTGATTAATGCTAAGCTCTTCGCTATGAATTGAGCCCTCTGGTAGTTGGTAATGCATATATCTTGTACATATATTATAATAAAAAACATGTGATTGCTTCAAGCCAGGATCGAAACCTGATCGATTTGACATCAGTCGGAGACTCTGACCCCTAGACCACCAGCGCTAGGAAGGAAGAGAATTCTTTTTAAAACATTAGTTTTAAAAAGAATTCTTGTTCTTCCTAGCATGCGCTGGTGGCCTAGGGGTCAGAGTCTCCGACTGATGTCAAATCGATCAGGTTTCGATCCTGGCTTGGAGCAATCACATGTCTAGCCACACTGATGAGCTGTGATACAATAAAACAAGTAGTCTGTCTGTGGATGAATATATATATATATATATAGGCAGCATATTTTCAGACAAGCATGCTTGGTTAAATAATTTAGACGTATTATGTCTATTCACTTTTCACGTCCACGGATTAATTTTTTGGTGGCTGTGGGAAATTGATTAAGAAAAATTGAAAAAAACATTTTTATTTTCCCAAGTAATATCAGTCTCATCTGAGAGCATTTTCAGGGCTTATATATCTATGGATATGTTTGTGTTATATGTTAACACTGTAAATTCAAAATACACTTTTACCTCTATACAAGGGAGGTAATTTGTGTAATTTCTTTTTAAAAGATTTTTTTTTTAAATAAATGTTTTTTTTAAAAAAAGTAGCAATAATGGTTTTCTACTTTTCCCAAGGGTATTAGCATGTAAGTGGGTGCAATGAACTCGACTGGAATTCAGTTTCCAATCAACCCTGGCACTTATTGAAGGCATACTATGCGAGTAATGGATTTGTATCAGACAGCTTCAATAATATGACTTTTGCATCATTTGTTACATTTCATACTTACACTCTCTCTAAATTTTATTTTTTATTTCCGGAGTTGTTGTTTTTCTGTTTTCTTTTTGAATTTGTAGGTCTGATGAATTGGATCGTATTTACGATCCAATGGAATAAATTATGACCATGGAATATTAGTGCTTAAGCTTTTTTATTATATATATATATATATATATATATATATATATATATATATATATATATATATATATATATTAAGCCTTTTTATTATATATATATATATATATATATATATATATATATATTATTTATTTATTTTGATTCATTTTGAAGATAGAGAAAATAATAACAAACAAAGATAAAACGGACAATACCGACTAGTTTGATATATATTTAAAATTTTTTATTTTATGAGATTTTGAAGCTGAACCTAAATTCGTTAGACATATGTTGTTAAGTGAGGTGTCGCTGTACATAAAATCAGTTAAGAAACTGTAAGTATTGTAAAAAAAAAAATGAATCGTCCACATCCTTTCGTGCTAACTCGGGTGTGCCCCAGGGCTCCATCTTTGGTCATACTGAGTTTTTAATTTTCATCAACGACCTTCCTGATGACATCAGCTCCCAACTTAACATCTGCGCTGACGACACAAATATTTACACCAGCCTTGATAGTAAAGCTGATCAGTCTGATATGGTCAAAATGGCAGCTGATGTCTAAAACGACCTGAAGACCGTCGTTAACTGCGGCAAAAAAATACCTTGTCAGTTTTAACGCCTGCAAAACTAAACTTCTCTCCATTAACCATCTAAGAGACCTCTCGCTGCCTTCCATCAGCATGGCTGATGCTAACCTCCAGGAATGTGACTCGCTGCGTCTTCTCGGGCCCCTGTTCTCAGCTGATATGAAGCAGAAAGAGTATATTAAAACATTGTCTAGGCCAGTTGCTAAGAAAGTCGGTTCACGGTGTCGGGTGAAACAATTTTTATCCCCGGAACCTATCTTCCATATCTATAAATTTACCATTCGCCTATGCTTAGAATATTTCGGCCACACATGGCCTGGTGCCCCTGCTATTTACCTGGAGCCCCTTGATAAGATTCAAATAAGAATCAGCAATATTATTGGTCCTGTTCTGGTAGCTCGGCTTCATTCACTTTCTCGCCACCATAAGATTGCCTCTCTGTGTCTTTTCTATAAATACTTTCATGGTAATTCTTTGGATGACCTATTTGCTATGATACATAGACCTTTTGAATTTAAGTGCAGTAGTAGTCTGGCATCGGGATGTCATCAATTTACAGTTGAACTGGCTAGATATAGCCTTAACTTCTATGCTAATGGCTCTCAAGTGGTGCGCCCTAGTAGATGTTTAGGTGCGCCCTGCCATTCCAAAGAAATATATGACTAGATATAAGAAACCGTCTCTTTGCGGATAGCCTCGAGGAAATCTTCAATAACTGGAAGCTTTTCTTTTACTTTATTCAACTAAAAGGAGTTGCTGGTCGGTCATCTATACCTAGTTCGAGAAAGTTGATTACTAAAAGATGTATTAGGTTGGTGCAGAAATAATGTCGTTTTCTCACATAGTAACATATGTGAGAAAACGACATTATTTCTGCACCAACCTAATATTATGTAATATTAAATGATGAGGAGGATTAGGATTGTTTATTTAAAAGTTGTGTTATTTGTGCTTTCATAGTAATTTAACAATTAAAATTTATCACTTCTTTGTTTATAAGCAAATAAATTAATTACTTTGTCGTAAACATGTCAGTCGGGATTACTTATGGTGGGTGCAATGCAAAATCATTTCTGAATTAAAAATGCGATAAATTTCAGTCTGCGCTAAAACCATTCTTTTCTTTTTCCATTCAAAGAAAACATTTAAAATCTGACTCAGCAACTGAGCAGATTTCTGACAACCAACCATTAACATTAAATATCATTTTCTAGGGAATTTCATGATAAAATTTTAGAAAGATTTAAATTAGCGACGCTTAATCAAACAGACTGTCGTAAAAAAATCATTTAAATATAAAAACAGTTCACTTAACATAACTACATTTTTGTTTCATTTTTTTCAAATGCTTTTATTCTTTAGTGGAGGGGTCTTGCTTTGCGCAATTTATTCTCTCTGCACACACATATATGAAAATAACATTACAGTACCTTTTAAATTCAAATATGGCGCCTTTTCTCGGAAATTCGTACAGTGTGGCTCCAACAGGCGTTAAAAGTGGAAGTGTTGCGCATACTTCTTATTTTTAGGTAAATACATCCATAAAAAGGGATCAGTTCAGTTATGTGTGATACATGCTTAGGCAATCATGTATCTTTCGAGGCAATTTTTTTCCCGTAGAAGGTTGCCATTTCTTTCTGCAGTAGACCAGTTGCCATCCAAGGCAATAGAACCCGGTATATTTACCCCTAGCATGGTGTGGGAGAAATAGAGGATTCATACCTTTCCTAACGGTATTAGCACGTAAGTGAATTTAATAGATGTGAGTGAAATTCGAACTCGACTCTCCGATTCCTCAATCTGAGCTGTTATACATTACTCCACCGTGCCCTCTACCCAAAATGGCTAGGTTTCTTAAAAAGAAGCGTGGTATTGAAGAATCCGATTCTGGAAGTGAGCAAAACATTAGTGCAAGTAAGAATGCAAAACTTACTCGCAAATACAATGAAAGTTATTTAAGCTTTGGTTTTACTTGAACCGGAAGTAAAGATAAACCTTTGCCGCTATGTTTAGCATCTGGATGTAAAATGGCAAATGAATCATTGCTTCCTAGTAAAATGAGTAAACATTTAAAAACCAAATACTCTTGTAGGAATCCTTCTACTCAGTTTTTTTGTTGAATGTTAAAATTTGAAGTGTCGGGATTCGATACATTAACAAAATATCGTTACAGGGTTGCTTGTATTTCTTCTGAAATCGAGATAAATGTATGCATTAATAAACTTAAGTATTCAAATTTTACTTTGCAAATTGATGAGATTTACTGACAAGGCGCAATTATTAACATTCATTCGTTTTATTAATGAAGACCAAACAGTAAATCAGTTTCTTTCTTGTAAAGAATTAAGTGTGACTCCAAAAGGTGAGAACGTTTTTAACATTCTGAATAACTATAATGATAAATGGCTGTCCTCATGGAAGGCGTGTGTAGGCCATTGTACAGATGGGGCCCCTTCCATGGTAGGTTGTATGAAGAGCGTTACGTCGTTTATAAACAAAATGGTAATGTTATCGTAGCTCACCGCTTTCTTCATAGGGAGGCTTTGATGGCAAAAACATTGGAAGAAAAATTAAGGGAATTTTTAGATCAAGTTGTTCAGATGGTAAATTTTATTAAAACAAGACCTTTCAAATCATGTTTGCTCAAATAATTTGAGATCAAAATGGATTCTCATCACAGATGGTTGCTTTTACACAACGAGGTGAGGTGGCTGTTAAGAGGGAAAGTACTTACTCGTGTGCACAAGATTTTATTGCGTTTTTTGATTAGATGAAACAATTGTATTATTGCGACTTCCTTTGGTGCAAATTTTGGATTGCCAAGTTACAGTGTTTAGCCGATATATTTCTGCAGCTCAATATTTAGAATACTAGCATTCAAGGGAAAAAAGAAATTATTCTCATACCCATTGACAAAATGAAAGCGTTTCAGAGAAAACTATAGATTTGGAAAAGAAAGGCTGTTGAAAGTAATTTGGAAATGTTTCCATAAGTAAGACTTGCATAAATGAAATACTTCCAATAATTGTTGAACATTTAACAAGTTTGAAGGAAAAACTAAGTTCTTATTTTCCATCACATAACACTGAACAAAACGATTAAATCAGAAACCCATTCATGGAAACTTCTAATGATTTTGTTTTATGATGTCAAAGAACAATCGTTGCCACTTATGTAATATCAACGAATACTCGTTGTCAGTTTCATAGTGCTCGTCGTAGTAGAGACTTTGTAATCGCAGACACTACTATAGTACGCCGTTGTACAATGCATATGCCAGGCGCCTTCGAATAACACTCGCACTAATAGTACTTTCTCGATAATACTCGCTCGAAAAGTAACCCATATAGTGATCCGAATAGAGAAATAGTATAGTGAATAGTATAGAGAATAGCGCTCCGTATAGTAATAAAGTATAGATTAGAATGATGATCCGTATAGTAATAGAGGATAGACTAGTAATGGCGATCAATCAGACATCACTCGACATCCTACTTATGCGTTTCCTCTATGGTCATGTGGTCTGCTTAATTCAATAATGGGATCCCCTGTGTTTGCTTACTGGCGATCTATGTTCAAACTCAAGTGTCGGCAGTGACACTTTATTCTTATATAATATTTTGGTTTAACATTAACTGAAGAAGTGTGTTGATGATATAAACAAAATGAATTGTCTCATAAAGCTTTTCGGATTTCTATAAATTAGAATATCTAAAAAAGTTCTGACCATTTTACTACAACTTGTAACATCATATTTATATGAATTAAGCTTTTCTGCTCTCATCACAATTAAGTGCAAAAAGAGAGGAACTCTTCAATGTATTGATAAGGAAATGAGAGTTAGTTTGTCTATCAAATATGCGCCCAAACATTGAAAAAATCGCTAAGACTCATCAAACTTATGTTCCTCATAAACTCAAGAATGAATAAAATTAAGATATCTTTCATTTTATTTTTTTTTATTGCATTATTTCTTTTCTACAATATTTGACTTCCTTATAACATATTTGCTGAAATTTTTATCAGTCTGTTATGTACCATGCGTGATACACGCTTAGGCGATCATGTATCTTTTGATACATGACTGACGAGGCAGATTATTTTCCTACAGTAGGTTGCCATTTCTTTCTACTGTAGACCAGTTGCCATCCAAGGCTATAGAAGCCGGTCTGTCTTGCTGGGGAGAGAAAAAGAGGATTCATACCTTTCTCGAGGATATTACACGTAAGTGAATGTAATGGATTTGACTGGAATTCGAACTCGGATCTCCGATTACTCTACCATGCTTTCATTTGTATATCACTTACAATTATTGGTAAGATTTCAAGTGCGCCCCTACTTCAAAAAGTTTGAGAACCACTGTTCTATGCTAAGAGTTTCTTTTCTCACACTTCTCACTTGTGGAACTCACTTCCGGTTCCATACTTTCCAACCAACATTTAATCTGCAAAAATTTAAATGCAATGTCAATCGCTATCTGTAGTCTTCCTGATTACTCTTTCTGTTAATTATTAATGTTTCTGTTCCTAATTGGTCCACACTCTGTAACCCCTTGGCGTTTTAGTGGCAGTATTCTCCTGCTTGTAGGGGACTGAATTAAAAAAATGTATCACGAATGTAATTCAGTCAACTTTTAAGGACGTTTTTCAGAAACGAAACAGATGTCCGTTAGAAAAAGAAAAAAAAAAGAAAAAAAATTACTGAACTGCTATTTCAGTTCTAACCGACCTCCTGTGTTATCCTGCAAACGTTGAACAATTTAAAGAAGAGACTTAAAGCGACAGAGATGTGGTTCTACCGACGAATGCAGCGAATATCATGGATTGAACATGTGATCAATAAGGAAGCTTTAAGGAAAATCTAGTTAAAATCAGAAAGAAACAGCGAAAGTTTCTGTGTCACCTTATGAGGAAATGGGTTTAGAGAAATTGACACTCACTGAATATTTATTGAAGACGCAAGCGGCAGAGAGTATGTGTAACATAACTCTTTTTTAAGATGATGAGTTACTATTATTTTTTTTATTCATTCAGCCCAAGAAAGGTGACAATGCCACTAAGACGAAAATGACTACTGGAAGTAAAAGAGAATGAGAAGAAAACCAGATCTTAAACAGGAAACAAGGGATAAACCTCTACTCCTGTTCAAAAGACCGGGGAGATGTGTCAACCTAACAAGTTAATATGAATAACTGACAGAGAAGGAATAAAAAAAAAAGGCCATGGATGGTCAAACGTTGCTTTGAGTTACAAGGGACTGGATGTTGCGGAAAGCCATGATCACGCACCTCCTGAGAGGGACACTGCATAAAAGAAAGAGAATCTTGTCATTGTCTGCTGGTATGGCTGACGAAGTATGTTAGACATTTCTCTGAATTATTGATTCGGATTTTGAATATATAATGAAGTTAAAAAAGGAAACCATTTTTTCCGACCACATACACCTGCTCTAAAGATGTTCTTATACGCCACTGCCTTTCCGATAAAGCTCTCTCTATGGTTAGCGGGTTATTTTTTTTTTAATTCTATACGGAGTGAATGAAACAGAATCGAAATAAATCATTTATAATAGCTCAGGACATATATTAACCTATATTTTATTTTAATCCCATATGACTTGGGGTTGTAAACGATCATGACTCTCCACAGTGTTTTCTTTATTATCTGCGAAAACATTCCATTATATTTTCTAAGTGTTATACCATAATACCTATTCTATTGTAATATTTTCTCCCACAGATAATAAGTAGTAGTAGCAGTGGCCAGTTGGGCTCAGTGGTGTTGAGTGAGTCAGTCGATGTCGGACATTGAAGTATCAACCATCACAACTAGATTGCTGCGTCATTAACTCTTATTTCAAGTTCCTAACGTTTTGTACGTCGAACCTAATTTAGGACGACTTATTGAAATACATGCCTCCACTGTGAAAAACTACTCTACAACACTAGGATAATAGAATTCACGGTCTTCCTTCCTCTAAATTCTTTGCCATCAAGGCTAGGGAGCCTCTGTCTACACTACTATTTAATCCATAGTAGAAGAGATGACGCATACCTTTCGTAAGCAAAATTGAACACAAGAGACTAGGTCGGAATTTGAACTTGACTCACCGATTTCTTTTTCAGTGCCGATAACAGGCTACGCGCACATTGTCCCACTAATTGTTTGAATAGTATTAGGTTGGTGCAAAAATAGTGACGTAATAATGTCGTTTTTTGACGTATTTTTTAACGTCAAACAACGACATTATTACGTCATTATTTTTGCACCAACCTAATAAATGTATTTCTTATCGGTGCCAGTAAACGCTCCAATAAATATATTTCCGACATTTTTGTAATTTTATCTCTAACCTTATCTCTAACCTCTAACCAAAATAAATATATATGCCTCATATGTTTCTTGAGATACAGTAATAATGTTATATGCCTGCTTTTTCTCTGTATGGGTTGGTTATTTTTCAAATATATATTTCGCAGAAATACTTAGATCAGGGGTCGGCCACCTACGGCACGCGTGACACACGTGGCACGCCAAGCAATTTCTAATCGCACGCAGCCGCAGATGACATCCTGTAGTCCGAAATAATAATTACTACGACGCAAAGAAGATATTTAGCTGTTTCAAAACTGCTCACTCGTTGGACTCCCATTAATAAAAACTTAAAAAAAAAAACTTTTAAAAACAGTTTATTTCTATTAATGTGGTTTACATATTATTGTATATATTACTATATAAAAATATATTGTAGAACAGGTATATTGATCTTGACTTGTATAAAATACATATGCTGTTTGTACACTGAATGATTTTAAAACCCTAAGTCGACACATAGTCAGCAAAAGATTTGCCAACCCCTGACTTAGATTACTATCTTAAGAGATTTGATTTTAATTACGTAATGAAACAGTAACTCAGATTTGTATTGTGAATTTTGAATATATCCTAATTTTAATGAAGTTTTATATGCTTTCACGAAGGTTAAAAGCAATGGGGATTTGTCACCAAATTGGCGGGCATCAGTATTTACAGAATGTTATGTGTGCAGACATATCACGTAATCATATGTAATATATATATATATATATATATATATAAAGAAATATAGTCTTAAGGTGTGCTATATTTATGGAATAAAGTGCTCAATATCAGAGATAGAGCGTGTGTAAATATAAAAGTGAACATAGATGTCAACACTTAGAGGCGACAGTCTGTTTCATGCTATATGCAATCGTCAGGCCACATGTGTAGCATGAAACAGACTGTCGCCTCTAAGTGTTGACTTCTATGTTCACTTTTATATTTATATATATATATATGTGTGTGTGTGTGTGTGTGTGTGTCTGTGTATTACGTGATATATCTGCGCACATATACATTAATATATATATATATATATATATATATATATATATATATTACAACAACAAAAAAAAAATAAAATTACCTCAACATAGGAATAGACAATTTCGAACCCTTCTTCAGCGGCTTTCGTCAGCCTCTAAGTGCTTGTCTCGGAGCACTTTTCTAAATTTATTTTCAAAGTCCAATGAGTTGCGGTAGAACAAATACATTGAATCAATAGCTGAATCTAGTGCAAGGAAAGTCGCTTCACTCTGTCGTGCCAGAAGGTTTTTCTCGCCTTATACATGTACAAATCTGTCATTTGTCCATGTATTGAATATTGTTGCCATATCTGGTCTGGCGACCCTGCTGTTCATCTCGAGGTTCTCGACAAAATCCAAAGAAGGATCTTCAATATAATCGATTCTGACTTGACATCTTGACTTCAGTTATTTTCTTATAGACGTGATTTGGCCTCCCTCTGTCTTTTCTGTAAATATTTTCATGGCAACTGTTCTGACGAGCTATCTTCCCTGATGACCCGACTACATGAATTTAAGCGTGCTACTTGATTGGCATCTAGGTCCCACTTCTTGCACTTCCAGACAGTAGAACTCCCTTCCTCTTACTTGCTTCCCTGACTAGTACGATCTTCAAAAATGTAAATGCTACGTCAATCGCCATCTGCTTTTGTTGTGATCCCTCTTCTTCTTTCATCCTTTCTTCAATCCGCACTATGCACAATCTTTTCCCCTCCCTTTCACCCCATGCGTGATAGTGGCACTCCCTCCTTGCTTGGGGTGAAATGCTTAAAAAAAAAGAAAAAAAAATCCCTACGGGGAGTCAGTGCCACAAAGCAACAGTTCTTGGGAAGAAGCCGTTCCAATGGAATTTAATTCTTACTAAGGGAATGGGGATGGTCCAATCTTCTGTATGTGTTGAAACTTGACTAATGCATGGAATAATAATGCAACACAAAAATGTACTTAGAACAAAATGTATTGAAACAAGAAAGTGTACACAATATTTACATATAGTCTTTTGTATATTCCTGGGAAGACCGTTCCTGGAATGTGTGTTGACTGAGACGCAGTCGGGCAGAGTCTCGGGTTGGATCTCCCGATTCCTTCACTCTCTTCCCGGTACCAACCATATTTATATGGTCGGTACTCCACTATGCAAATTAGTTCCTACCACAACAGTATGCATCCCAGTTGTAAAGGTCAGGGTTTGAGGGACTAAGGAATTTAACTCATCGGAAAACACGCCATGGAAGTAGCGATAAAGCTACGAGTGGCTCGCAACGTTTCGACTGCGGGTAAGGGGTAGTAAGTGGCAAATAATTCATTAACCACGAGTCCGCGTAGATACATTTCAACTCTATTAAAACAGGCAAGTGCGGACAGGATAGTTCTATACCAGATATGGTGGCAATACTCCAATTTTGATCTGATCAAAAAGAATAATTCATATTAAACCTGTGTTTATCAATTCCATCTCAGTCAGTCACGTGCCGTGCGTAATACAGGCTTAGGTGATCATTTATCTTTCGATATATGACTGACGAGGCAGATTTTTTCCCGTAGTAGGTTGCCATTTTTCCGTGGTATATATATATATATATATATATATATATATATATATATATATATGCCATTCTGTCAAAAATGAAAAGGAATGAGAAGAAAGTACAAGGAGACAGGAAAATGTACACAGACACACACACATACATGCGCACAGGCGTATATACACACATACTCACACGCACACACACAACGAAAAATCAAACTAATACTAATAGATAGCACATAAATTGTTTTTTTTTAATTCAATATAAAAATAAAGAAAACGAGAAAATCGGCAATTAATTTCTGACACCTCCTGACGAGTGGAGGGGACGATTACTAAAAAGTTGGTCTACAAAACTGCGGCGTTGGAGTGCTGAATATAGCATAAATTAGGTAAGTTACAATTTTTATATTTCTATTAATCCTACATATGTATATACTATATATATATATATATCTGCGTTTTATAATAAGTAAGATATATGTGTGTGTGTGTGTGTTTGTGTGTGCGCGCGCTTGCGCTCGCGTGTGTGTGTTGCTACAATCTCCTGTGTATGGAAAACCTTACTTCTCCACTGAACACTGGTCCTGCTTTAAAATAAATAATGCCGACTCATTTCGTCCATGCTGAGGCTGAGTAATATCTATCACTTCATCATATCCTTCTGTTTATATCTATTTAGCGTGCTGTCTCAAATCTATCCAAAATCTTTTATGGGTAATAATCCCTTCAACTGTTTTCTCACATATTCAGTGGGACAGATAAGCACTCCGTTCAGACATGTCGTTGCCAACAGCTGTACTGAAGACGGCAAAGGCGGCAAAAGGAAAAGAAAAATCAAAGAAAAAGCACAAGTGAACAGTCAACGCGTGAAACGGAAGTGACGACAAAATAGTTGTGGAAAAGAAGAAATAGTGACAACATCAAAGATTCAGTCATGAAAAAGAGAGGCAAAGAAAGAAAGAAAGAAAGAAAGAAAGAAAGAAAGAAAGAAAGAAAGAATGGGGGAAATGAAAAGAGAAAGAATAAATTTAAAGTGAGAAAAAAAGAAAAGAATAAAGTGACGAAAATAAGTAAAGATAAAAGAAAATTAAAATATTAAAGGAGAAAAGAAAGAAAGAAAGAAAGAAAGAAAGAAAGAAAGAAATTATGACAAAAAAAAGAAATAGCAGAGAAAGAAAGAAGCAAAAAAAAAAAAAAAAAAAAAAACAAATTCGGGGAAAGAAAGAATGAATTTAAGGTAAAAATGAAAGAAAGAAAGAAAATGACCCAAATAAGCAAAGATAAAAGAAAATTAAAATATTAGAAAAAAAAAAAAAAAAAGAATTTATGAAAAAGAAAGAAATTAAAGAGAAAAAAAAAGAAGCAAAGAAATAAATAAAGAAACAAACAAACAAACAAACAAACAAAACAATTAATTAATTTGTGGGAAAGAAAGAATGAAATTACAGTAAAGAAAAAAGAAAAGAGAGAATGTGACCAAAATAAGTAAGGATAAAAGAAAATTAAATGAGAAAAAAAAGCGAAAGAAAGAATTTATGAGAAAGAAAGAAATATAAGAGAAAGAAAGAAAGAAACAAACAAGCAAACAAAAATGAAAGAAAGAAAGAAAGAAAGAAAGAAAGAAAGAAAGAAAGAAAGAAAGAATTTTGGGGAAAGACATAATGAATTTCCAATATAAGCAAAGTTAAAAGAAAATCAAAAGTTACAAGAAAATCAAAAGGAGAAAAAACAAAGACGGGAAGAAAGAAATAATTTATGGGAAAGAAAGAAAGAAAAGAGAGAGAAAAAAGACGAGAAATAACATAAAATGAAAAAAGGAGAAAACCGAAGAGAGAGACAAAAAGTAAAAATGGCGTAATGACCGAGCGAATTCTGGAGATGAAAATTATGAAAAATGCAAAAAGGCAGAACGAACGAAAAGAGAAAAAGAGAGAGAAAGAAAAGTTTGCAAATTATGACGATATGGGAAAGAAAGGAGCAAGTGTAGAAAAAAACTTAAACATGGAAAAAAAGAAAGAGAAAAAAATGCACTAAAAGAATTAGAGAAAGAAAGATTACAGGAACAGGAAACCTACCTCGACAACGAGAAAAGAAGTTTGACTGAAGACGAAATAAATAGAGATTAAAATTGAATAAAAGCATAAGTTGAATAGCTTCTTTTTTTTTTCACATTTTTTTTTCTACTCGAAAGGAAAGCTGAAAAATAAAGAGTTGAGTTTGTGGTTTTGGGCAGAAGAAATATTTGCACCGAACGCTGGTTATTTTGGGGGTAGTTTTTGTGGGAGAGTCATTCGTGAAAGATATTTCCCCGCCAATTTACAATTCATTTCATGCAAACTTGACTAACCTCCGAGTACAACTTCAATTTCTCTTCCTCATCCCCCTCTTTCTCCCGTCGTCCTCCTCCCAATATCTCTCTCTCTCTGTCTCTGTCTCTCTCCATCTATCTATCTACTTACCTACCTACCTATCTATATAACATCAATCACCAAAATGACCAATTTTATTTGCATTAATATATATATATATATATATATATATATATATATATATATATATATATATATATATATATATATATGTAGGATTCATACAAATATAAAGTTAGTCACTTTTTTTACAGCGAGGTTCATCCGATACAAGGTCCAGGTGCCAGTCGAAAAGGTAAGGTTACAGTAAGAGGTAGTTTATGTGGATAGGAGGGGAAGATAACAGTTAACCCTATACTGAAACAGTTTAAGATTGTCGTAATCGGGGAAACATTCACTTGGGAGTCGGTTCTACAGAGCAGTGATTCGTAAGACGAAGCTGTTCGAGTGGAAATTATCACTAATGGAATACAGAGGTAATGTGGGTGACTTGCTACGTGAGTAGCATGACGGGGCCTGACCGTGAAGATTAGCTGATTGATGTTATATTCAGCATCCCGACTCTATAGTTTCGTAGACGATCTTTTTTGTAATCGTTCGGCCCACCCGTCAGGAGGTATCAGCAAATATCTGCCGATTTTCTCATTTTCGTTGTTTTTATATTCAGTTTTAAAAAAAATCATTTATGCGCTTTTATTGCTATTAGGTTGATATTTCTTCTTTTTCTTTTTCTTTTTCTTCTTTGTGTGTGCGTGTACCCGTGATTATGTGTGTGTGTGTGTGTGCGTGCACGCGCACGTGTGTGTGTGTAAGCCTGTACATGTGTATATGTACCCATGTGTAGAATGTCGCGTTCGATAAATTTCGTAGAAAATATGCATTCTCCGACAGGAATCGAGGCTGTGTCCTGTACGGAGCCATCAATTGATCTGACGTGCTGTACCACTCAGCTAGAGAGTAGAGTCTGGTTAGCAAAGTTTAAATTACTGCTTATAAACAACAAATCTTCGACGAGCTTTCCCGAGGGATCATATCTGCTCACGAAATGTAACTTAGCGTAAACACTGACAACATATTATGAAATGGATTAAGTCCGACAATTATTTGATATATTTTTGTTTATACTTTATTTTAACAGATACAATTTATTTAAATAAATGCTCTGTTTTATAAATAAACAGTATTAATTACACTTACCGGCCTTGTATGATCGTCAAATATCTGACAATTAGCATTTACTACATAAAATTCAAAAACGTCTAATATAATTCTTGGTGTAATTCATCACCTCAAAAATCCACCCTATGTAAAAAAAAAAAAAAACGTTCTTTAAATTATTTTATTGCGACCAGATGCAGTCTAATAATAAAGACAAAAAAGTTCTTTAGAAAATAATTCGCCAGAATCGATCTATATTTCTGAGATGAGGTATTATGTACACTATTTATATTATTCGGACTATTGTCCTCATCTTTGTCGCCATATTTATCACAACGTTTCGGCCGTCGTACGCCCCGGCTTTCTTCAGGTGGTTGGAATGTCGAACTGAATACTTTATTTCGCTCACTAGGGTAGACTGTTCTAGTTCCACGTGCCATGTCTAATGGATCTCAGTTATCGCCTGTTAATTCCACTCTCAAAGTTTTCCACCGCCTTAACCAGGTATTGAACTCACACTCTTTGGGTTCTGTCACTGGATCTAACGTCTTTATCCACTGTGCTATGGAAGACAAACAGTTGATTGATATCGGACTTATATAGGGTCGATGATTTTGAGCTGTACAAGTCTGGTCAAAATGGCTGCTCTATAAACCAGGATTTATATCTATATATTAGGTTGGTGCAAAAATAATGTCGTTTTCTCAAATAGTAATATATGTGAGAAAACGACATTATTTTTGCACCAACCTAATACATATGCACAGATATTATATGTACATATGTAGTGACCTACCTCTCTTCATACTATCTCTCTCGCTCCTGCCTCCCCCTCTTTCTCTCCCCCTCTCTCTCTCTCAAGCACACCCACAAATTCGCCATCACTTTTGTTTTTCTTCTTGTTTTGTTTCTTCCTTTACACTTATTTGATGTTTTCACTTTTCTTTTTAACACAGTATTTGGCTATATTATTCTTATTTTCACTCTCATTTCAAGACTTATTCGCGTGTATTCGCGCCATTTTTCAGAACCTCTTTCTAAGAATTCGATCCTTGGCTGCAACTGGAAAAAACTTTTGCACTTGGACAACTGCAAACATATTCCTTGTGAATTTTTACTGTTATCAATTTTTCTTTCGTTTTATTTTGTCACTTTTTTTTATTTTATCTTTCTTTTGTTAGTCTTTACCTCTTTTTTCTTTCATTTCTTCTTTTGTTAGTCTCTTCCTTTTTCTCTACTTTTTTATACCCTCCTCTCTTCTTTCTTTCTCTCTTTCTTTCTTTTTTCCATTTTTCTTTCTTCATTCTTTCTTTCTTTTGTTATTTTCTTCCTTTTTCCTTTCTTCTTTTTTCGACATTTTTTTCCTGTTATTCTCTTCCTTTCTTTCTTTTTTTTATTTTTCTCCTCTTATTTATTTGTTGTTTTTTTTCATCCTTTTTACCTTTTTTCACCGTCTTTTAATTCTTTACTTTGTCGAATGTCTTTTCTGTTCTTTATTCTATTTTACCCTTGAACTCTTGTTTCTTTTTTTTCCTTTTCTTCCTTTCCTTCATTGTTTTTTGTTTTCTTCCTTCCTTTTTTTTTTACGTCTTCTTTCCGTCTTTCTTTTCATCGTTCTTAATTTACTCTTTTTTTTCTTCACTGCTTCACATGTGATTTATTCTTAGAATTATTTACGAAACCACTAAACAAAATTATATATAAAGCCGCTTGATCTGAGTTTCCAATATAGATATTCCTAAAAACTCATATCTCGAGACAAGGTTGCTAACCATTACACAACACCGATAATGTACTATATATATATATATATATATATGTGTGTGTGTGTGTGTGTGTGTGTGTGTGTGTGTGTGTGTGTGTGTTTGTAATAAAAATATAGTTTTAAGGTAGGCTATATTTATGGCTTAAAGTGCTCAATGTCAAGGATACACTGTATTTAAATATAAAAGTGAACATAGACGTCAACATCCAACGACGGCAGTCTGTTTCAGGCATATCTGAAGATTGCGTTTAAGCATGGAACAGACTGTCCTCGCTGTGTGTTGACTTCAGTGTCCACTTGAAATATATATATATATATATATATATATATGTGTGTGTGTGTGTGTGTGTGTGTGTGTGTGTGTGTGTGTGTGTGTGTATTAAAATAATAGGAAATAACAACGTGATTTATAATTCGGTGTTCTTAGCATTTATTTTTACTTTTAAAAACAGTGTTCGATACAAACAGTAGAGCATAATATTATAATTGTTATTTTTAAAAATATATAATCATAGCAACACTGAAATTGCCATGTTTCAAAACTGAAACCTCAATTTAAATTCTTAAATTAGATTCTTAGCATCGCTTGATAATGGAACAGAACTTTTAAAGTTTAATTTGTATGATTGAATTATATGATTATATATTTAAAAAAACAATTATAGTATATATATATATATATATATATATATATATATATATATATATATATATACTATTTCACGATTTCAAAACCCATGCCAAATTCACTATAATTGAGAGAATAGAAAAGTTCAGAGCAGATAACATTAGAAAGACTTTAGAGTCCCATGAAAATAAGTGGATACAACGTCTAAAAACAAAATATCCAGCCGGGCTAAATCATAAATTTAACAATACAGATAGTAGCAATATATAAATCAACAAATCAAAACCTACCCACATTTCTCACCCACACAAGACAGACATGCTTACGGAGGTGTTGAGGCCTCACACGTATACACTTATACACACACGCATACGAATATACACACTTACACATATCATACTCACTCACTCCCTAATGAGCCAAATGATAACACCCACCCACAGCAATACACACGCTTACACATGTCATACTCACTCACTCCCTAAGAACCAAATAACAGTAACACACACACAAACACTAAACAGAGACACATCCCCTCACCAGGCCCAATAAAACTGTCAAACTGACCAGAGAATTCATAGCAGCATGTATCTATCCAGCTCTTATTTCAAATAACAACTTAAAAGAGACTGTTTGACCAACACAAGGAATGTTAAAAGATTCATGTTAAAAAGATAAAAAAATAAAAAAACAAATGAAAACTACAGACAAAAGTTCATTTTCTCCATCAAGACATTCATTTCTGTAGTTTAGTGCTAGCAGCAAGCAGAAATATTTCTCCTCCCGATGATGGCCATTTCGGCCGAAACTAGTCGAGGAATCTAAATGGAATAATAATAATAATAAAAAAAGCGAAAGAATATTAATCTACAACCCAGTGTGTCTGAAGATTTTAATTTTTTAATATTTTTTTAGTGTTCAATATGTGTGTGTGTGTGTGTGTATGTGTGTGTGTGTATGTGTGTGTGTGTATGTGTGTGTGTGTGTTCGTGGCTTCTCTTTCTGTGGTTGTAGTTAATGTGATAAAATTTGTTTATATGATTTTTTGTTGTCCAAAATATTAATTCTTTCTTTCTTTCTTTATTTATTTATTTCTTATTTAATTTTGAATTAGGCTCTTTATCGGAAATTATTATGGTTAGTTTAATAACAGTATTCAATTTGCATGCCACTGAATGGTGGTATAATGAGTACTTTTTAATATGGTTGCACAATTACACAATTTCTTTTCTGCAGCTATTCCATAGTTCGTCGGACGGATTGTAGATGGCAAATGTAAGTTTTTCCTCTAGACACAGCCTACAGAAATTAGTAACAGGGTTATGGACAACGGCAAGTTTTAATACCTTTCACTTTAAAATTGGGTTTAATAAAACATGTTTCCTTCATACTCCACATGCGCTTTGAAAAAGGAAGTAATGTGTCTATATTTTTCTTTGTTCAAAGACATTATGTGATGATAACACCTGCGCTTGAAATCTCTCCCAGTTAAATCAATATATACTATATCAATGTGAATTTGGAATTTCACAGGGCTTTTGTAGACCGTGCATTTAGCCTGACAATGCCTCCCACCACCACCAACCTCCCCCAAATGAGAAATCGGGCCTACAGCTACAGTGACAGTTGGTGTCTAATTTTTTTTATTTTTATTATCCATGACAACGGTCGACAGGTCGTTTTAGACCAGTCGACAATTTTTTGGTGAAACCTAATCTTTATTTTTATAGATAGAGAGACAGATATGAATCAATGAATGAACGTGATATATATATATATATATATATATATAGATAGATAGATAGATAGATAGATAGATAGATAGATAGATAGATAGATAGATAGATAGATAGATATGAATGAATGAATGAATGAACTAGATAGATAGATAGATAGATAGATAGATAGATAGATATGAATGAATGAATGAACTAGATAGATAGATAGATAGATAGATAGATAGATAGGTATGAATGAATGAATGAACGAAATAGATAGATAGATAGATAGATAGATAGATAGATAGATGGATAGATAGATAGATATGAATGAATAAATGAACAAGATAGATATAGCTAGATATGAATGAACGAGATAGATAGATAGATAGATATGAATGAATGAACGAGATAGATAGATAGATAGATAGATAGATAGATAGATAGATAGATACATACATACATACATACATACATATATCTGCACTGTGTACCGTTTTAGGCATCCTCCCATGATTTTGGATCATATCCTCCTTAGACAAGAAGGATTATATAAATATATTTTTATTTCTTATCAATACACCCGTTCTCCTATTTTTACAATGATTTTCCTGCCTTTTTGTAAGCATTTCCTGTTACCAAGGACACCAACACAAGCTCAACGATTTACCCGACCACACGCAGCTGTTTGGTTTCATTCAGTTCGTTTACATATCGCAAAATAGTGAAATGGTGATGGTTAGGACGATTATTTGGTGCAAGTTAGAGAATCTTCTACAATAGGTGGGGTCAAAACATCTGCTTATGTATCTCGGTGGTTAAAGGATACAGCTGCGGGTCTTGAGGATATAAAGTATCAGTTCAGTGAAGCGTTCTCGGTTTTTGAGCGGAAAAAGGTTTTGAAAATCAACATGCGTTAAGTCTTTCGCTGATATTGGCAAATATTTTTATTTAGGAGCACAAATTAATTTTACAAAATATATCCGTGTATTCGTGATATTGAGTGAGACTCAGATTGAGTGAGACAGATGGTAATGAGTGAAACTTAATTAGATTATATTCTGTGATATTCAGACCAAATTGAGTGTGATTCAGATGATATTGAGTGAGATTCAATTGAGTGATACTCAGAATTTATTGCGTTCATTCATTCATGTGCGTCTGTCTGTATATCTATTTCATTCATTGATTTATTTATATCTACCTACCTACCTACCTCGTCCAATAATTCATGTCTATATATCATCCTCATTAGATGCTATTGAGTGGGACCAAGAATTTATTGAATTCATTCATTCATTCATGTGTGTCTGTCTTTTTCATTCATTCATTCATTCATTCATGTGTGTCTCTTTTTCATTCATTCATTCATGTGTGTCTGTCTGTATTTCTATCTATCTTTTTCATTCATTCATTCATGTCTATCTATGCATCTATTTCGTTCACTCATTCATTCATGTCTGTCTGTATATCTATCTATCTATCTATCTATCTATCTATCTATCTATCTATCCATCGATCGATCTACCTACCTACCTACCTCGTCCATTCATTCATGTTTATATATCATCTTCATTAGATGATATTGAATGGGACTCATATGATATTAACCGAGAAATATTGAATTATTTGATAAGATTTATTGCTTTCCGTGCCAAGTATCCACTTGGAAGATGGTCCTTTCTGTAAAGATTCTTGTCACTCTGCAGAAGATCCAGTCTTCATATTCTGTGCATTGCCGTCAGGGAAGTTTTAATAAGTAATTGTTGATTAAATATGAATGTTCCAAATAATATCAAAAAAATACTTTGTGCCACAATTTTTTGTTCTTTCCATCAAACAATACATCATTTTTATGAGATTTTCTATGACTGTAGATTATTAAAAAAAAATCTTTTCCGGTTACACATACAATGGAACCTCGGTTCACGAATCTAATTCGTTCCTGAAGCCCGTTCATAACCCGAATTGTTCGTAAATCGAAATTATTTTTCCAATAGGAATCAATGTAAAATGGATTAATCTGTTCCTGATCCCCAAATGATTGCTTATTTAAAATTTAACAACAGTATTTTGTGCATAAATTTATACACAAAACTAATGAAAATCATTAATATCTGTCTATATTTCTGAGATGAGGTATTATGTACATTATTTACATTCCAACCACCTGAAGAAGGCCGGAGCGTACAACGGCCGAAACGTTGTAATAAATATGGCGACAAAGATGAGGACAATAGTCTGAATAATGTAAATAATGAAAATCATTAAATCTAAAAGAAAAAAAAAGGTACCCAATACTAAGCAGATAAAATATAAACGAACACTTCAATTTTGCCGTACTTGTATGTAGGAGAGTTGATGGCGTAAGTGGAAGGGTAAGGAAAAAGATGTTATTGTTTGGAAAGGAGAAGGAAAGACATGATCGTCTCTTTATTTAAAAGAATAGTATAGATCGTTGATTTTGCCATATGAAACTGAGTAGGAAGAGACAATATCATCAACAATTGTTTTTCTCTTAACTTTTCTTTTTCCTTTACCAGTATCGCTGCTAGTTTTCTTTGGAGCCATGACTTAGGGTCAATGAAGAGAAAAAAGTCACAGTACAATAACATTGGAAAAGAAAAGCACAGCACAACACACAAATGTATACAACATGGCGGTCGATTAAGAATTCGTCTTGGTTCGTCTTGGTTCGGCAATGTTGTTCGAGAACTGAAACTTTGTTTGATAACCGAGGCATTTTCATCTAGAATATTCTGTTCGAAAACCGATTTGTTCGACATGTGAGACGTTCAAAAACCGAGGTTGCTTTGCATACGCGTATTTTATTGTGGCAAGGAACGATATGATTTCAGCGGTATCCATAGTGATTATGACTAAATATACAATCGCTCTTTCACCATTAACATCTTTCCGACTTTGCTTGCATTTGCTTGATGTCATGACTCCACCTTTCCTCGTTATCCACGGTAATGGATAGTTCATCCACATCCAGCATCTTTAATGTATGTCTTCGAAGTGCCTCCTATGTCCATGAGATGGTTTCCAGAGGAGTCCATCGCTAAATTATTCTTTGCTTCTCCATCTGTGTCCAGTAATTTTGTGTTTTTATATCTCTGGCAAGGACCCCGATACTGAAACATTTCCAACCTTTTCAGGGTACGACAAGGAAAAAAATGGGAGCCCAGTCGAGTAAATAATTTTCTAGACTATGCTCTATGCATTTACAATGGTAGATGTGAAGAAATAAGCACTGATCATTTAAGCTTTCCATACCATAACCAGATGAATCTACCAATAGAAGACAATGATCCTGCTTTCCATACCGAGGCTAATGTACTGATGATGAGGAGGGCTATACTGATGACGTAGGTGTTCATAGTTGGGATAAGAATGTTCTTAAACAAAAGATAATATGACTCAAGATAATTTAAAAAAAAACAAAAAAAAACGTAACAATGATCTGGAATTGTAATGAAAGCAGTAACGGTACTTACCCTGATTCCATCATAAAAAACCAAGGCGTGGATTTGATATTAGGTTGGTGCAAAAATAATGTCGTTTTCTCACATAGTAACATATGTGAGAAGACGACATTATTTTTGCACCAACCTAATATATACTAAACACAAACCACCAACCGTATTCCATTAATGAGAAGTAAGTTCCACTCGAAGAGCTTCTTCCCGCGAACAGCTGCTCTATGGAACCGACTCCCAAGAGGATGCTTCTCCGATCACTACAATCTTAACCTGTTCAAATCTAGGGTTAACGGTTATCTTCCTCTTCTGTCCGTACAAAACGCCTCCTAACGTAACCTGCTACCTTGGTTGGTCCCCGGGACTTGTATAGAGTAAACCCTACTGTAAAAAAATCTTTGTATTTTATCAAGAATCTCTAAAGGTATAGCGGTAGCATCAGACCTGATGTGACAGCAATATTCAAAGCAGGGACGAATGGTAGTCTTATAAATAAATTCAAGGTTTTATCTTGAAATCAGCTTCAGTTAAAGAAGTTTTTCTATCGAGGTAAACTACCGTTCAAAAGTTTGAAGCAACCCCCAGAATTAGCATGGGATGAACTTGACAAAAGTGAAAAAAAAAAAAAAAAAATGAAAAAGAGCTTTTAGAGTCATTTAAAAAAAAAGAATGGAATCAATTATCAAACTTATACTTTGAGAAACTTTTGCAACGAATGCCAAAAATTTGTACTGCAGTAATTAAAGCTAAAGGAGGATATTTTGACGAAAGCAAAATTTAATCATAAATTTCCTTTTCTAATAAAAAATCATATCTCACTTTCTAAACAATGTATTAGGTTGGTGCAAAAATAATATCGTTTTTTGACGTATTTTTTAACGTCAAAAAAAGATAATAATTTTCACTTATTTAAAGTACAAAACAACTATTAGGTTGGTGCAAAAATAATGACGTAATAATGTCGTTTTTGACGTTAAAAAATAGGTAAAAAAACGACATTATTACGTCATTATTTTTGCACCAACCTAATACTTTGGGGGCCAATTTAAAACATTTCCAGGGGTGGCCTCAAACTTTTAAACAGTCGTATATATATATATATATATATATATATATATATATATATTTAAACAGGGTGCGATAGGTAAATTGTCGCCATTTTATGTTTTTAAGTTTACTCATGTAAGATTTATTCTGGGTTTTATCTTGAAGTCAGCCTTAGTTGAAGCAATATTTCTATCGTGGTATATGAAGGTATTTAAAGAGGTGTCCAAAAAGAGATTTAATTAAGCCATCGCTACTGTAGCTCATTCTTTGATTTTTGCAATTATATACAAGTTTTACCTCCTGCTGTTAAAAGACCTTAAGTTTGGACACCACCAAGAAGAAAAGCCCAAAATGCGAACAACAAATGGAGATGTCAACATCAACCAGCGAGATTAAATATCTGTGAAATGTTTTAAAAGGGGATAGAAATTCGAACATGAATTGGATTATCGGATAATGCATTACAAATGCCAAAACAAAATACTAAAAATAGAACAATTTCGTTTCGAAACAAAGAAAAGAGTGCAAGATTACTGTGGTATCTTATACGGTAGTGACAATCTTTGTGTTGGGCAATCCATTCACAAATGTAGAGAAAACTGGAGGCAACATAAATGTGGTTCTACAGAAGGATACTGAGAATTCCTTGAACGGAGCGAGTAAGCAACGAGGAAGTCTTAAAGAAAATGGCCACAGACAAAACATTTTACTTAGAATCAGAAAGATGGAAATCCTTGGATACATAATGCGGAACTGGGGTTTGGAAAAATTAACACACATTGAGGGCAATAGAAAAGACAGCGAGCCACCCGTCTGGCGAGTTTGAGTGAAGAGATGGTGTAACGGGGGTGGACAGGAGCCTTTGCAACAGGAATAAAACAGCTGCTACGGTCCACTAGAGAGAGGAAGTTTTGGAGAGCCATGATCACCCATGTCCTGAAAGAATGCGGACAGAAGAAGAACGCCGATTTGGAGTCGCCATTTCGCAGTCGCCGATTCGTAGTCGGTATTCCGCAGTCGCAGCTGAAATGTAGTTCTACAGAAGGATACTGAGAATTTCATGAACGGAGCGAGTAAGTAACGATGAAGACGTAAAGAAAATGAGAATAAAAAGAATCTAACCTCATAATCATGATGGGAGAAATTTCTTTGACATAATGAGGACGGCTTCGAAATATTTGTTAAATCACGTCGTCTGAGTATATTTTGTTTTGGATTCTCTACTGGGAGTTACAAAGACATTTAATTGATTGTTTTTGTTTAGCGGCATATCAACCTCTGTGGGTTATTTGGAATGCCGAAATCTAAATATTTTGTGCGTAATTTTATTTATTTTTGTGGCCGTGTGGGGAAATAATATTGGTTTGAGTGATACAAGTCTTATTAATTAACCCATAGCTGGGGAGAAGAGGTGGATTCATACGTTTTCCAATGATATTTGCATATAAGTGAATATAACGAACCCAACGGGAATTTGAACTCGGCTCTCCGATTAACAATTCCTAGATAGTATCCATTAAACCAACCGCACATCCAAGATTACAGCACCTGGTATTCTCAGGCGATCACCCATCTAGATACGGGTCTGGTTCAACGTTGCTTAACTTAAGTGACCGTACGGAAATCGGTGTTTCGACGTGATGTGGCCGTAAGTCCCCACAGTAAAGTTACATAGCAAACTGGACCCCTTATAAACTTTCATAAAATTTAGGATTTTTTTGTTTTTGATTTTTAGATATTCGTAAAGCGGAATGCTTAATTTAAGATCGAATTCACCCCACGTAAGTCAGTAAACCCAGTAAGATACAAAGATGAAAATAAATGGAAAAAAAACTATTATTTCTGGGAGTAGATATCAAGGAGAGACGGTTTACCGTTCTTTGTCTTTGATAACGCCGCTGAGTGTTCGCTTTCATTAAAATTACAAAATTAAATTTGTAATTGGCGATCGATGTCAGATATGACAACATTTGTGGGTTTTGAAAATGAAAGTTTTTGATTTCTTAGAACGGTTTTGTTAAGCAGTTGCTTTCAATTTTGCTTTCTATTACTAAACACGTTTTTTCTCCTCCATCCTCCCAAGTGTCATTAGGCACGCCTGTGATTAATAGAGCCACAGTCTAACCACGTTTGGAGTAAAGCCTCGCTACGCTAGAGGCTCCTGTTGTTGTTTCAACAGTAAACAGGTTTTACGTAGCAGGGTTGCCTGCCCACATGCCCAACCGGGCTGAAGAGCCCAGTCTGCTTCGTTAGTTGACCCGCAGAGTCCTACCTTTCCCTAGGGATTTTGTGCGAAAGTGGACGCAATGGGATTTGAACTCAGCACGCGAATTCCACTTTCTGCCCCGATAATAGCTACACTAAACGCAATCACATGGAGAAATATGCAATGTTTTAATTTTCATAATGCGAATTAATTCTTTTCGCAAAATATCAAATTCATGACTGTACCTCGACGAGATCGAACTTAAGACCTCTGAGCCTAATATGTTACATATTACTCTGCGTCTGATATCGGTTGCATTTAGGAGTTTTTAGATTCAAGTATCTGAATGTAATAAACATTATATGCTTACACTGGTTCAGTTTGCTAGTAAGAAAAGTTCAGTCCTCACACGTACCTCTCACTTGTTGCCTTGTGCAAGACTAAGCTAAATTTAGTTAAATATTATAACACTTACTGTAGCGCAATGTTTAGAACTCAGGAATCAACTCGCAGAGTTTGAGTTAGTAAATTTGATTTGTGTTTATAAACCCTTGTTCAACATCGCCCTCACACCAGTATTTAATAAGCTATGGTAACATACAAATTAATGTCACAATAAAAAATAAATTGTGCTTATGGCGTGAAATCAATTCGAAAATATGCTACCAAATACCCAGGATCGGATCTATTTAGCTGGTTCTGCTTGTTGCTTTACAGTTCATCAGAAATTGAGAGATTTTTTCCAAACGTTATCTTCGATATGAGAAAGTTTCTTATCCCGGACAACGCAATATAGCCTTGCCTGACATAAGAGCCGAGCTCACTGTTTTTGCCATACGATAGACGTTAATTAAATTTATCTTATTTACATAAATAGTGGAGTACTCTTTTTTTCTTCTATACACCATGTCTCTTCTGAACGTGATTGAACACGGTTCTCCACAATTTCTTTTGTTCCTCGAAGTAACTTTTACTGTTTGACACCGCATTTTCTTCTTGTTCTGTCATCGATTCACTCATTCTTGTCAAGTAGGTTACTAGTTGTTTGTCCCCTAATTTCTTTCCCTTTAGTATGCCCTACGAGTGTTAAATTCTCTAGGCCTTCTCTCCCTACTATGTATCCTGGAACTTTCAATAGAATTTTTTTTTTTTTTTTTGAAAAAAGAACTAGTTCACTTGGAGTTCCTATTTTCAACAAAACATCTGAATTACTCATATGCAGGGCCGATGCAAGAGTGTCGTGGCCAAACCGAATCTACGATACGAGGCCCTCTGATCGAATACATCTTTATTTTCATAAGGTAGTCTTCATATAAAATAGATTTGATTGTAATCTAATTATACACAGTAAAAGGTCATAAGTAATACAGGTGAAGAATTTAATTAAAAAAAAAACTGAAAATAAATACAATGAATCTAAATACAAATTATAGACATGTTATAAGAGATCATTTTATTTTAAATAAATTAACAATGTTTTGCGGCGAATTTTAACACCAACTTGAGATTTTTCTTGTCAAAATGTTGATTAATTTTAACGCATTCAACATTATAGATAAAAAAAAAATAGTGAATTTAATATAGTGTTTTTGCGTGACTTAGCATAAGTAATACAAATTCACGGATGTAGACAAAAAAATGACGTCAAAATTTTTCATTCTTTAATAGTCAGTTGTACTTAGTTTAATTTGTAACTTATATAAATATTGGTAGAAAAGAGCAAATTTTGATAAAATAGTGAGGGTTACAAAGCATTGTCCGGTGACCCTAATCAAACTTGGGCCCCCGGTCGGGGTAGTATACACTAGCAACTGCTTCCATGTCTTAATACTTCACTTAATTTCTGGGATTTACCTCTCGCCATCTTTGTTCTGTCATCCACTAACACCAACTCGCTAAGTAGAGTAATCTTTGATGGTTATCTTGCCTTTAATATATCATGTTAGTGTCAGATTTTCTAGGTCCACTTATTCTTGTCTCCGTTGCATTTCATCAGCGAAATCTGATAAGGTATCACGGCTCAATTTTGTTGAAACACGTGCACAGGGACTGGCAGAGTAACCTCTTCGTCCCAGAAAACACTTCGTCTTAACCTTGATCATAGTCATGCTTCTGATGTAATAATCTTTTAAGTATACATCATTATAAAATATCAGTCACTTTGAGGTCAGTAGACGAAGATTATTCTTTTTTTCACATATTTCACATTATTCTTTTTTTACGACTTACAATGGATATTACTAGTTTTAGCTTGTGAAAATGTCAAGGTCTTCCTATTTTGATTTTCTGCAGTTAAAGATTGACTAAACACATGGATGGTTCAACAACAATAAAATATCTGTAAATTCCCCCTATCGCATCGTTATATATTTGAGCTTAGCAACTTTAAGAAAATATTGCAATAACAATCCTAAATATGAACACTGGTCATAATGATCATGATTGTTATTAAGATTATTATGATAATTTAAGAAATTGGTAGAACCATAGCTTCCCAAGTTGGCATCTACGCGAACGATACTACAATTTACTCCTGCCTCAAAAACAAATCTAGTGTCGCTGTCAAAACTAACCTGGCCGTTCGTCTTGAAATAGACCTCCAATCGGTTGTTAATTGGGGCAAGAATTGGCTGGTCAACTTTAAAACCTCAAAAACTAAACTACTCTCTATTAATCACCATAGAGATCCTTCCCTGCCCCCCATTAGAATGTCTGATAGTCAACTTCTTGAGAACAACTCCCTGCGTCTGCTCGGTCTCACGTTGACTGCTGACCTGAGATGGAACAAATACATTGAATCAATTGCTTCTTCCACAGCGAGGAAAGTTGGCTCTCTGTGCCGCGCCAGGAAATTTTTCTCCCCGGAATCGATACTTCAAATATACAAATCAACCATTCGCCCTTGCATGGAGTATTGCTGCCATATATGGTCTGGGGCACCTTCTGTTTACCTCGGAGCTCTTGACAAGATCCAGAGACGGATATGTAATATAATTGGCCCTGATCTGGCGTCTCGCCTACAGTCACTCTCTCACAGACACCTCTCTTGCCTCTCTCTGTCTTTTCTACAAATACTTTCATGGTAATTCCTCCGATGAGCTGCTTTCACTGGTTCCCAGACTCCATGAATTCAAGCGCCCTATGAGGCTGGCATCCCACTTCCACCCTTACACTGTAGAAACTTTTAAATGTAGCCGTCTGTTCTACTCCAATAGCTTCATACCTCGCACCTCTCGCCTGTGGAACACCCTTCTCAATTACTGTTTCACTGAGAGCTATAATCTCCAACAATTCAAATGTAATGTCAATCGACACCTCCAGTTACCTTGATCTATCCACTATCCTTCTCCTCATCGTTTCTTCTATCACTCCTATCTGCTCTTGCTCCAAAACTTCTGCAAACCCCTGTATCCTAGTGGCTTCACGCCTTGCTCGGGGCATAATGCTTTAAAAAAAATGAAAAGATTTGAAATTGATCATTTTTTTCCATGTCAATGAAACAGCTGTTAAACACTCTTTCTTTCTTTCTTTTTCTCACTGAAACCAAGTAGCGTCATTTCTTCTCTTTCCACGCATTCAAAACATAATAGCCTATTATTATTTTTATATCGTTTCACTTACCTTAAATATATCCTGTAAGCGTAAATTTCTCTAAATCCCCTTTCTTCATAATATTCCTTAAAAACGGCAACACTTTCTGACGCTTTCATCCTTTTCTTTCAACTTTCTTCAACGTTTCTTCGTTATTCGCGTGTTCCCTCCATCCAGCATCCTTATGTAGAGCCACATTTCTGTTGCTTCAAGTTTCTTCTTCATCTGCGAGCAGATTTTTTCTTTTAATTGATTTCACCCCAAGCAAAGCAGTAAAGCCACTAAGACACAAGCGATTACTGAGTCTGGAAGAATTAGAAATAAGAAATGTTATGTTATATAGTGTATCTAGGAACACTAATGGGTATGTCCCAATCCTTATAAATACGTAGGGCGCTATTGTAAGTAGGAATATGCTGTCTAAGTAGTCCACCACTAGCGGTGGTTTACCTACTTCACGCCGCTGGCGAGTATTGTATTTTGTTGATGTTATAAAGATTATCATTTCATTTTCAACCTCCGTTTTTGGTTATTCCTCATTCAGTAACCCTTCCCGGGTTACTACACTATTCTAAAGCTCAAGAACAAAAGAAGGATAAAGAGAAGGATGTAAAAAGCTGTGGACATTGCATTTAAATTTTTGAAGATTTAAGCTGGCTGGAAAGCATGGAGCCGATATTATTATTATTATTATTATTTCTCCCATTTCCTTTTATGTATGTTGTATATGCATTTCCTTCTGAGTCCCAACCAGAAACCTAAGTTTAAAAATAGATTAACTGATCATTTTTGTAAAAACATAAAAAATTAAAAAAAAAACTATTAACATCAAACACATATTATATAGATAAATCTCTTCGTAATGTGTGAGCTTTATTTGTGGGTACATTTTTTTTTATATTTCTTTACAGGCATGCTTTACCAGGAATCCCTTCAATGAGTCTATCGGAACCATTTCCAATCAATTCTAGGACTCCGATTACAACTGGGATTACTGATGTCCTCATTTGCCAGAGTTTTTAGATTTCCACTTCAAGAGCTTTGTATTTTGATAGTTTTTTTGAAGATCTTCAAAGATATATTACAATCTTCAGGGACTGCCATGTCAATAAGAAAGCATATTTTGCGATGTCTGGATGTATTGTAAAGTCCCATAAAATTGTTACGGGTCCTATCTGCGTAACCGGGTCTGGTTGATGTTCATATCAATTTCTTGCAGTTTCCTTCTCACAAAAGTTGCATATTTTCCAGTGCAAATATTGACCTACTCTGTCATGCTGAGTTTTATATTCAGTGGATGTTAACTCTGCGCAACCTGAAATAAAATGATGAATTATTTCTGGATCATTTATCGCAGAATTTGAATTTCGGATTAACACTATTTTTCTGTACATGTGCTTGGTAATTTCTAGTTAGTAAGCATTGGTCATGTGCAGTAAGAATAAATCCCTCGGTTCCCGCTTTTAACCCTACACCACGTAACAATTTATTGGTTCGCATTTGCTTACATTAGTTTGTTTGGTCCGGACTAAATATTGACCATGAAGAGTCTTATCTTGCTATCGTTTTTGCATTTGGTACATTGTTTTAGCTTTCTTTTTTCGGTTCTTTGACACTGCAGTTGGTGTATTATGGTTTATTTGCGCTTCTTCACCCACTTGAAAAAAATCTTCTTCATTTTTTCTTCTTCTTCTTAACGTGAACAAAAAAAAATCAGAATCCTCCACCAAGTGCTCCAAGAAATGCAACTAAAGATAATCCTTTCCAAAACATAAACTATGATCCAGAATTGGAATGAAAGCATATAACCTGAATTCATCATAAAAATTCAGGATATGAAATAAGTAAATATTAAACACTTCAAATGCTTCGGCGTACTTCAGTTATCTGTACCTTCAAATGCGGTAATTTAATTCTGAGGTTTTACTTTTACAAGGACTGAACATGCGGACAGTGGAGAAGTTTTAAGACAACAAAAAGGAAACTTTTACTTTGTATCAGAAAAAAATGTTGAAATTTGTAGGGCACATAAAGAGAAAAGAAGGCTTAGACAAATTTAACACTCACAGGACATATTGAAGGCAACAGAGGAAAACAGCGAATAACCAAGCTAAAGATGTTTTATAAAAGACATGTCACATAAAGGTTGCAAGGATGCTTCATTTTCCAAACAAACTGCCACTCCTGTTTTCGTGTGAGTTTTATAAATTGCTTAGAAACGTTTTTAATACCGATGAAACCCTTCTTTGAACTTTCATATATATATATATATATATATATATATATATATATATATATATATATATATATATATATAGTAATGCCTTAAGATACGATCGTACCGACGTACGACTTTTTGGAGATACGAGCCGTTCGGCCGATTTTTTGCCTTGAGGTCCGAGCTGAATTTTGAGATACGAGTTAGTTTTCAGTTAAGCCTCCACTAGTTGGTGCACTGAACACCAAGCTTCGAGAGTATTTCCACTCGCAATATACGTGTTCTCTTCACTCTAGAATGATCTCTGTTGTATTATATTGTGTCTTTATTGCCGTTATTTTGCAAAATTCCATTAATGAAGTAAGTGTAAAGAGTAGTGGTGAAAAGCCGAAACGTATAATTTTGCTTGAGGTAAAGCGGAAAGTGTTATGAAAAAAAAAATCTACACGAGGAAGAGTTACGACATGATGAACGTACTACATCGACGATAATTAAAAAGTTATAATTTTTTAAAAAATTAGTTACCCTAAAGGATAAAATATAAAATTTTAAAACAAATTAAAATTTAAGTGATCAAGTTAATCTTCGTTAACGAGGCTAGCTAATCTTCGTTAACGAGGTTAGACGAGGCTAGCTATTGCTAGGCTAACTGTAGTTGACACTCAGTCTCTCTCTCTTCCGCCAGTTGGCCTATGACTCGCCTGAACTTCATGATTCAGTACAGTTTATTTCTTTACAATTTGTTTCTTCTCTTATTTTATTGTTTGTAAACTACATTTCTTGTTCATTCACATGCTTTTGCCTGTAGAAAACCCACAAATTTAAAAATAGGAATGAGTTTTATGAAAATAACGGTGATTTTTAGGGGCCTAGAACGGATCGTAAATATTCCAATTAATTTCAATGGGGAAAATTGATTTGAGTTAAGAATCTTTTGAGTTACAGCGCTGTCTTGTAATGAATTAAATGTGTATCTAAAGGCATTGCTATATCTATATATATATATATATATATATATATATATATATATATATATATATATAAGCATACTGTTTTTAAAAGCGTACAGACACATACGTAAATGTTATTAGATTAGCCTCCAAAATCTGCCATTTTCCTACAAATATTCTTATTAGCACTGAATTTGTGACGTGTCATTGCAGACAGCCAATCAACACACTTTAAATTCGTCGTGTTGGCTCTGAGAAAATGAAAAACAAAGTAGTTGAGAAGCTGGGTATATACAGGTCAGTTTCGCAATCTGTGAGTCAACAGAAAGGGGAACGGCTTTGCAATGGAATGGTGGGGTGTTATAGAAAGAATATCAGCCAGCGTAACGGCTGCTTCTTTGACTCTAATGTTACCGGAGACCGGATGGGTGCATCGCTGAGAAGCAGTGATTCCTATGCTTATCTCAGAGACCATTACTACTACAGCAAGCACGTCCGTTCCTCATTAGACGCCCAACGCTTGTGGCTCTGTGCCAGACAGTTTAAACTTACGGAATAAAGAAACTTATACCTGGATATTGTATCAGCTGTTCTGAAAGCAAGATCGACCATAATAATAAAGCCGATAACTAGAAAAACCTGGGAAAATTTCAGGGTTTTCCTATTTGACTTTTTTGATGAATTTTAATTCTTTAGTTAATGACTGAATAACTCAGGGCCAGATTTATGACAATAAAATATCCGCAGAAATTCCCCTATCACATAGTTAAATATTTGGACTTAACAACTGAAACAAAATATTACAATAATAATCATAAATATGAATGCTGGTCGTTATTGTAAGAAATGGGCACAAATGAAACGATTTGAAATTGACTTCTTCTATTCCACTGAAACAGACGTTAACGATATTTATTTGTATATATAATACAAAATGTGGCACAAGGCCTAAAAGTGGGTTGGGGGAAGGACGGTCTTCTGTCTTAAATTTAAACTTAGCTAGTCGCAGACACCGACCCAAACATACCAATAATATTCCAATCACCAAAACAACACATTCACTCCTACCTTTCTTACTGCGTACACCAAAATACCTCAAAATCTCTATGAAGTCCTAACTAATCCCCTTATGTACAGATATTGTTCGTGGGTGGGGGGAGGGGCATAAAACAACAATTTTTTAAAAAGGATCCCCAAATGAATATATACAATGTGTCTTGAATATTTACAAGAAACTAAACAAAACGATGTGTTAGTAATAACCACCCCCCTCCCACAAACCATAAATGTGGCAGAAACATCAGTTAACCGGACGAAATCAATGCGGGACTATGAAAAAGTCCGGAAAACATTCATACCTCCAAGCATTCACACAGGCATACACACATTCATACACAACAAATACGAAAAATCACACACACGAAACGAAAGGCGTTCCGCATCCACCAGGGAACTGATATCACTAACGAGGGAGAGGATGGGGAATTAAAAGAAAAAAATAGGGACAGAAATAAAAGGGACCAATGAGCATGCATACCCTAGCTAAGTTGAACAGAAAAAGGGAAACTAAAAATTAAAAATAGAAAAACTAGACTAACCTAATATCTGGGTGGGTTGCCTCTGTTCAACCCTGTTAGGACAAAATCCTGTACCTAACCGACATCCAAGTGCCACTCTAGGTCAGCCCCTTTCACTCTACACATTCGCGCAAGATTTACCCACCTTTTGCCAAATTCTGATGAAGGGAGCCGCCGCCTTTCCGTCCTAATCTTGACTTTAAGCTGATGTTTAAAGAACAAGATCAGTTGGGAAGAGGTGAACTTCTCGCCATCATAGAATTCCTTCTGACGCGTCGTCCAAATCACGACTCTCATAACCCCTAGTAAGCAACAGAACACATAGTGTTCAGCCTTCGTCAATTGCGGCATCACATTGCTACAAACAGAACTGGCTTCCAGGACAAAAAAACGTTCCCTGCAACATGCGAACCATGAGGCCTTCAACAAACTTGCAAAACGGCACTACCGTCTTGCACTGAAAAAAGGCGTGACCAATGGTCTCGACTTCCCCAGTACAGCGACGACAGTTTGGATATTTCTCCAAACCTGCTGAACAAAGTCTCTTGCCGACCCAGAGGGCCCCACGAATCATGAAACAGACGTTAACACTTCTGTCTTCGCTTTCTTTCTTTATTTACATGAAACCAAAAGAGAATAGTCCATTATTTATGAGATAATTGCAGGAAAAGTTAAACAATTCTATCTTCCATTCTTTCTTCATTTATTTATTTTATTTTCTCACGGAAACCAAGAAGTGTCTTTCCCCTCTTTTCAAGCGGTTACAAAGGAATAGTGCATTATTTATGAGGTATTTGCAGGGCATAACTTGTCCAGAACGCGTTCCTCTCGAGTTCCACGTATCATCCTGTTTGGAGAACTAGCCCGCGGCAAGAGGCTACGCGGAGGCCCAAAACGACGCTTCAAGGATCAGTTGAAAAGATCCCTGACACAGGTCAGCATCAACCCTGCCAACTGGGAAAACTTTGCTGCAAATCGGCCTTCCTGATGTAGGGCCATCCGTCGGGTGGACCGAGACTTTCGAGTCCGACCGTCAACATGAAGAGGATCTGCGACGTCCAGTCAGGAGGGCCTGACTCTCTCATCTACGTTCACCACCCGCACCCCTCTCTGACTCCTGCTCACGATTCTTCAGGAGTAGCCATCTCCGTCACCACAACCAGAGAGGAGAAAGGGAATAAGTATGTGCTGATATATATATATATATATATATATATATATATATATATATATATATATATAATTTAAATAAAAACAGACCACTTTAAGGTTCCATGTAATAAATTATTATAAGTATATATTATAATAAATTTATTACATGGAACCTTAAAGTGGTCTGTTTTTATTTAAATTATTTGCTCTGGATTTACATTGAGCTCTCTGGATTTATCCTCCTTAGGTTTGCCCATACGGATTACCTAGTTTTTCATAAACTATATATATATATATATATATATATATATATATATATATATATATATATATATATATATATATATACCGGATGTAACAGCAAAATTGTCCAAATCTTATAAATGTATAACTGTTCACTTCTTAGTTTAAGCTTTAAACCGCTGCATCTTAGAAATGATTAAAGATATCTCACTGAAATTGTCCGGGGTTTTTATAACACTATTGGGCTCTAGTTTGAGCATTAAGAATGTATAATTACTGCTCAAGCTTAACAGAAGAATCGTGATGAAATTGATCATAAACGAAAACAGAACTAAGGATACTAAGGAATTGAAATAACGTATATATATATATATATATATATATATATATATATATATATATATATAGAGAGAGAGAGAGAGAGAGAGAGAGAGAGAGAGAGAGAAAGTCTTTTTTCATTGCTTTTTGAACTTTCATGGCAGAAACTAATCTTGATTGAGTTGGATCTTTTCTAATCGATCTTTTTAGCTAAGTTGAGATGATGATCTTTCTTCCTGTTGTCACCTCCTGTTCCAGATTTCCTCTCTACGGTTCCCCCTTTTTAAAACTTATTCACCATTCTCTTGATGGATCTTGAATGAAATTTGAAGATGGAAGCTAGAGTATGAATGTTGGTACCATTACTGAGAGCCTGAATGATCTTTTTCCTCTCAACATTGCACAGTTAAGGGGGCTGACATAAAACGAGTTTAACCTGTTCTGTTTCTAGCTGAATAACTCAAAGAGTTTTTCAGTGATTCTTACGAAAATTAGTATCAAGATGGCTAAACGTTTTATATGAAAACCTGGAAAAAAGAACTTCAATTCGTTTAGTATTTTTTAGATATTAAACATTTTGTGGGATGGACAATTATGCTGTTACACGATTTTGACAATTTTGCTGTTACACCTGATATATATAACCTGAAGATTGCGTTCAAGTTTGAAACTGACTGGCGCTAAATGGTTTGACATATATATATATATATGTGTGTGTGTGTAGTTCAAATTTTCATTACTGTGATTGTTTTCGGTGATTTTTTTACGTGATTTTTTGCGACGAATTTTTTGTACGATAACAATTTTATAACTTGGAAATAAATTCGTGAATAATCGAAATTAATTACGAAATGGAAAGTCACCCATGAAATAGAAGTATGGAAAGTACGGACCTACGTACATCAAATTGGCTTCAAATTAAGTGTCGGTAGAAGAATTATCGTTGAAATTTTAAAAGGTAAGCTTAAATATTAACGCAATACTTCAATGCAGCGATGAATTTTGAGTTCTTCTCTGGTTTATTGCCGCCTATCGCATCTACTCCTATTGTAATTGTTATGGGGTCCACCCCTTTTTCATGCAAGTGGACTCTACCAGTGTCTACTTGGACTGCTGCCGTTAAATACCCAGAGTCAGTCAGAGCAGAGATTGTGATTGAGTTGGAGGTAGAGTAATAGTGTGAGATAACCGCTTGTAGGAGTCACAGCTGCGAACACGTAGACTCTAAGGAAGTCCTATTTAGAGACTGAATTTCCCAGACTGTATATATATTATTATTGCTACTAACCGCGTTTCTGGATCGACTAACCGTATTACCAATTGTATTATTGCGTCAATACATTTATTTGCTATATTTCATTCTTACGTTTGTCATTCATTTGAGACCGGATTTCATCTCGGAATCCACAACAGTAATGAAGGTCCAATCAAGAGCCTTCCGCAGGAGCTAGCTTAAATGCCTCCCGATTTAAGCTAGTAATAAAATAATTCTCTTCCTTCTGTTGATAAAAGGTACTTCATCTAACCCAGTTAAGTATTTTATCTGTAACTTGTGTACTCCTAAAAACTTGTGTCGCTTGCCGCAAATAATACGATTTTTTTTTTCTGCAATGACTATATACTCTCTGGAATAAAAACAACAGGTGCCAATTCATGAAATGGAATTATTTTCTACTAAAGTACATATATGCATATACATATATATATATATATTAGTGAATTTAGTAAATACATAAAATTAGAAAGGGACGTAAGACAATGATAAGTCTTCTCTTCGGACATATTTAACCGTTATAATAAAGCGATCATGAGAGAATTAGAAGTTCTACCAGGATTTTTCATTAGCGGTCAGAATCTTAACAACATTAGATATTTTTGTCTCTCGGTGATAATATTAGGTTCTTGAATTTTCTTATAAGACTTTCGATCTTCGAGTAGGTGTTCTATTTTTTCATTATAAGTGTTAACGGTCCAAATAGGATGCCACATCCCCACTTTTGTCAGGTGTCGTAATACTGTTTTTTTTTTTTTTTTTTTTTGCTTTTTGACCATTTCTCAAGAGCAGGGAAACATGTCAAGGCACTGGCAAAATTATGGAAAATGTTACTTTTAAAACACTTGACTAAAGGCAGTACTTATAATGAAAAATAGAACTCCTCTTTGGGGATCAAAGTACTCGTGTGGAAATCAAGAGAACGTTAAATATGCAGATGACATAATGTGGATAATAGTAGACAACACCAACTTATAGAGAAAGTTATAAAGGAAAGCGTGAAGAAAAGACTCACGGCCAATCTTAAGAAGACAAAATGTATGGCTGTCATTAAAAGAAACCGCCCAAGATGCAGATTCCAAATTGGAGATTCCAAAATCAAACAAATACAAAAATTTAAATATCTTGCAAATGTACACTATTTACATTATTCGAACTATTCTTCTAATCTCTGTTGGCATATTTATCACAACGTTTCGGCCGATGTACGCTCCGGCCTTCTTCAGGTGGTTGGAATGTCGAACTGAACCCTTTATTTCGCTCACTAAGGTAGACTGTTCTAGCTCCACGTGCTATGTCTAATGGATGTCAGTTATCACTTATCTCCTGTTAATACCCCCTTTTCAAGTTCTCCACTGCCTTAAGCAGTTATTGAACTCACAACTCTTTTGTGTTCTGTCAATAGATCTAACCAACGTCTTTATCCACTGTGCCATAAACGTTGTAAACGTTGTGATAAATGTAGCAACAAAGATGAGGACAATAGTCCGAATAATGTAATTAGTGTACATAATACGTCATCTCAGAAATATAGACAGATATGTTGGAAATGTTTTAACAGAGGCCGGAAAATGCGACACGGAAACAGAAAGGTGCATTGTGATAGCGAAAGATGCCTTCTAAAAGCTAAGCGAAGTATTAAGAAACAGAAAAATTTCGTTAACGACAAAACAGTACTAGACTCTTATTACAGTGAATGCTGGATAATCTCATCACAGATGAAGAAGAGACTTGAGATAACAAAAATGTAATTCTACAGAAGGATGCTGAGAAAACCATGAAATAATTATGTGTGCAGCGACGAAATTTTAGAAAAAATAGAAACAAAAAGGACACTTATACTTAAAATCAGAAAGAGCAATTGAAATGTCTAGGATGGATAATGAGGAAAGGGGTCTTGCAAAATTTGACACTCACATGATATATTGTAGACAAGAGAGAGAGAGAAAAAAACGTCTATCTAACGTCTTTGTGTAAATGGTTGGTAGAACAGGAATTAGGAGAGACAGTAAGAAGACAAATTTTACTTCCAGCTACAAATCACAGGATACTGTGAAGCGCTATGATCACCCATATTCTCACAAGACATTGCATATAGATGATCTGTCGTGTTTAATTTGTGGTAACATGAAAAATGTTTTGATATAAATGATTTATTTTGGGTTGCACTTTCTATTGTACAACTTCGCAATTCGTATGAATAAAATAGAAAACGACGTGACTACGTCGCGAAAGACAGGAGTTACGGTTCAAGTAAGAAGTAATTGTTATTGTATTAGGTTGGTGCAAAAATAATGACGTAATAATGTCGTTTTTTGACGTTACGTCAAAAAACGTCATTATTACGTCATTATTTTTGCACCAAACTAATATCAGTCGAATATAATTCATTCACAGCGAAACAAGTATTGTCAAGTCAACACTGAAAAGAGTCTTTTACAAGCATTTTTTTTCTCTGGATGATAATACAGATGCGACAAAAGAACAATTAT
>OZ010586.1:73899086-73914086 GCA_963932145.1 Acanthosepion lycidas
ATTTTATTAACATTATCTTAATCTAACGCGCGAGCGCACGATAAAAATGGCAGATCGGCTCGTTGACTGACATAAAAAAATAGGACCTTTCATTTGTTATTTTTGAAATATTTCATCCTGGTACTTTCTATAACAGTTCCTGGCACACAATGGCGTTTCCTTATGTATTAGGTTGGTGCAAAAATAATTTCGTTTTCTAACATATGTTACTATGTGAGAAAACGAAATTATTTTTGCACCAACCTAATACTATTGGCTGTATTTTCAATGTCCCAGTTTGACTGTAACATCAAAACCAACCACGCCCATTTTTCCTAAGTGGGATTGCATCATTTATGTAATAGATGAAGAGAGACTTTGGTAAGATTACAACATATTGCATAAGAAGTGGGATTGAAAGGGTCACTAGGAGTGACAAGTCGTACGTCTTTTAGATCAACATTTCCCAAATGGGGGGTCGTGACTCCTCGAGCGTTCGGTGTCGTGAATGCAATTTAAGAAATTACATTTCTTTTTAATTATTTCCAAATTAATTTTATATTCTAGTTTTAGGACCATTATTTTCTGTTTATTGCAGGGTTTTTTTTCTGGAAAAACAATGAAATTTTGTTATTGTACATTTTAAAATCCAGAAATTTTCCATTTTAAATCTATCCGACCTTTTATATGGCAGTGAATGCTGGGAAGTCTCACCACAGATTAAGAAGAGACTTGAAGTAACATTAATATGATTCTACAGAAGGATGATGAAAATAAAATTGACTGAATACATGAGGAAGGAGGAAATTTTAGAGAAAAGGAAAACAAAAAGGAAACTTATACTTAGAATCTGAAAAAGACAACTAAAATTTCTAGGATTCATAATAAGGAAAGAGGGCTTGAAGAATTTGACATTCAAGGGATATCCTGAAGACAAGAGGGACAGAGGAAAGGAGCGTGTAAATGTTTGGCAGAACTGGGATTAGGAGAGAGCAGAAAAACAACATTTTACTTACAGCTATTAGGTTGGTGCAAAAATAATGACGTAATAATGTCGTTTTTTGACGTATTTTTTAACGTCAAAAAACGATATTATTACGTCATTATTTTTGCACCAACCTAATAAAAAAGACAGGAAATAGTGAATCGTACCGAAAAATCTTTTTGTGTTAAAATAATGACACAGCCAGTAAGAGATCTACTATGAAGACTAAACTTCAGGGCCCATAATCCGAGAAAGGCCTCTGAAGGAAGTTTTTTAATGAGTGGATTTTTCAACAAAATCGACGCTTTTTTAAGTGTTTGCTATTAAAATAGGGCCATTTTAATGTTAGAATCAAAAGCCAATGGGTTGAAGTTGCTAATATTGGCCTTAGAATATGCTCCAATACCCATTTGATATGACCTCAAAATTCCCTTGTAAATTAGTCAAATTTCAAAATGTTCTTGGAGGCTTGCAGCACCCAAATCCCCAGCTAAATAGGCTCTTTGATCTCGTCAGAATCTATTTATAGCCTACATTTTGGAAGTTGGATTCTTAAACCTATTATTGTTGGTTGCGAATGGGGATCCCCATATCTGTTCACCACACTGGACACAACAGTTTCTATTGTAATTCTAATTTCGTGTGACATAGCTATTGTCCTCCTCCGAATAATTTCAATTGTTATCGCAAAGTTCTTTTATGTAATTTCATTTCAATTATTTTACAATATGGACTCAAATAGAATTGCAGATTAGTATGGTTTGGTTTGGTTTGGTTTGGTTTGGTTTGGTTTATGGCTTATAAAACCTCAATGGGTTATTTAATGCCGACAAGATTTTTATTCCTGGTAATATTTTTTTACTTCAGAAATCTATTTCTGGTAATATTTTTTCCTTCAGAAATCTATTTCTGGTAATATTTTTTCCTTCAGAAATCTATTTCTGCTAATATTTTTTTCCTTCAGAAATCTATTTCTGCTAATATTTTTTCCTTCAGAAATCTATTTCTGGTAATATTTTTTCCTTCAGAAATCTATTTCTGGTAATATTTTTTCCTTCAGAAATCTATTTCTGGTAATATTTTTTTCCATCAGAAATCTATTTCTGGAAATATTTTTTCCTTCAGAAATCTATTTCTGGTAATATTTTTTCCTTTAGAAATCTATTTCTGCTAATATTTTTTTCCTTCAGAAATCTATTTCTGGTAATATTTTTTCCTTCAGAAATCTATTTCTGGTAATATTTTTTTCCTTCAGAAATCTATTTCTGGTAATATTTTTTCCTTCAGAAATCTATTTCTGGTAATATTTTTTCCTTCAGAAATCTATTTCTGGTAATATTTTTTTCCTTCAGAAATCTATTTCTGGTAATATTTTTTCCTTCAGAAATCTATTTCTGGTAATATTTTTTTCCTTCAGAAATCTATTTCTGGTAATATTTTTTTCCTTCAGAAATCTATTTCTGGTAATATTTTTTCCTTCAGAAATCTATTTCTGCTAATATTTTTTTCCTTCAGAAATCTATTTCTGGTAATATTTTTTCCTTCAGAAATCTATTTCTGGTAATATTTTTTTACTTCAGAAATCTATTTCTGGTAATATTTTTTCCTTCAGAAATCTATTTCTGGTAATATTTTTTCCTTCAGAAATCTATTTCTGGTAATATTTTTTTCCTTCAGAAATCTATTTCTGGTAATATTTTTTCCTTCAGAAATCTATTTCTGGTAATATTTTTTTCCTTCAGAAATCTATTTCTGGTAATATTTTTTCCTTCAGAAATCTATTTCTGGTAATATTTTTTCCTTCAGAAATCTATTTCTGCTAATATTTTTTTCCTTCAGAAATCTATTTCTGGTAATATATTTTTCCTTCAGAAATCTATTTCTGGTAATATTTTTTCCTTCAGAAATCTATTTCTGGTAATATTTTTTTCCTTCAGAAATCTATTTCTGCTAATATTTTTTTCCTTCAGAAATCTATTTCTGGTAATATTTTTTTCCTTCAGAAATCTATTTCTGGTAATATTTTTTCCTTCAGAAATCTATTTCTGGTAATATTTTTTTCTTCAGAAATCTATTTCTGCTAATATTTTTTTCCTTCAGAAATCTATTTCTGGTAATATTTTTTCCTTCAGAAATCTATTTCTGGTAATATTTTTTTCCTTCAGAAATCTATTTCTGGTAATATTTTTTCCTTCATAAATCTATTTCTGGTAATATTTTTTCCTTCAGAAATCTATTTCTGCTAATATTTTTTTCCTTCAGAAATCTATTTCTGGTAATATTTTTTTCCTTCAGAAATCTATTTCTGGTAATATTTTTTCCTTCAGAAATCTATTTCTGGTAATATTTTTTTCAAAAATGTATAGTTGGTAATAATCTTTTTTTTTCAAAAATGTATTGCTGGTAATATTTTTTTACAAAGTATTTCTGGTGCTAAAACCTATTTTTACACTTTCATAGTGTTTTGATCCCTTTTGGGGTGTTAAGTATTTGCCCATAGCTGGGACCCTAACAGGTGCTACCACCCCAGGTCAGAGTGGCCCTAGGAACACCTGCAATTAAGAGGTGGTTCTACCCTCCTCAAAACCTTCTGATCAGAGGCCTTGTTGTTGGACGCGGATATAGTTTATCGTCATACTCAGGACGTGGATATAGTTTATCGTCATACTCAGGACGTGGATGTAGTTTATCGTCATACCCAGGCAGATTAGTATAAAATGGACGCGTGGCCGAATTATGCCTACTCTCTTAAGTCTCGTACACGCAACTGTGTAATATCAGGCCACAGCGTGAACATGCTAAGCAAATACGTTTTTCATGAGGCGGAATACAAACCGTTTTTTTAAAAAATCAGAATTGTTCTTCTCCTAGACTGGTTGCCAAGCTACTATTTAACCCTAGCTGGGGAGAGGAGAGAGTTTCATCCCTTTCCCAAGGCTATTTGCGCGAAAGTCAATATAACAAACTAAACTGGAATTCGAACTGAGCTCGCCAATTTTTCGTTTCTAGCCGGTATGCAATACCCCACCCACACATTCAGGTAGGAATCAGTAATGGCACCGTGATTTGAATCATGACTCATAACGAGTTATGAGTCTATATCTACTTTATTGGTCATTTAAAAAAAAGTCATGACTTCTACACGCAAACATATTGATAGCTTTATATCGCCTGTGTGTACAATGTTTCCAGCAGTACAACAGTTATATGTTAAATAGTAGGGTAGAAAGATGGCGACTAGTCGAAAAGAAGGGTAATTCTGAATTTTCAGAGAAGACATTCGAGAAATCAATCTCTCAGTGGCAATGCAGGATACAAATATTAATAAAAGGAAGACCTGGGGAACCATGATCGCTTAAATTCTGAAGGAACTATAATATATATTTTGGGATTGTATGTGCTTTATGTGGAGTTAAAAAATATATGGTGGATATTTGCTGGCCTAAGTTTGGTAAAAGGTCACATCCCTGGAGCACCCATGTTTTGAAAATCTAAATACGCAAAAGAAGAGTTCTATTTCTTGATTTCATTAGTTTTAGTCACATGATCCATTTTTTTTTTCTTCTTCTTTTTTTCTTTAAAAAAAATTGACTTTGATTGGCCGGTTATGCGTCTTTAAAATTCTATGGAATATGTGCAAGTCAGAGAAAGAATTGTTTGTTTATTTTTACATTTCTTGATCAAACAAAATTCACCTGCGTCTGCAATTGTTAAGTGTGGCCGAGAGAGAAATTGACGAAACACGTTTCAAGTGAAAACTGAAATTAGTCAAAGGTTTATTTTGTTTTTTTGTTGATTTTTTTTTTAAATATTTCCGAGCATTGCTGGTAGTTTAACAAGTGAAATATTAAAGTCCTTAATCTATTCTGCTATAAAAAAAATAAAAAATAAAAAAAAAATAAAGAAGAAGAAAAAATTTAAATAATAGGAAGAAAGAAAAGAAAAGTAGAAAAAATACGGAAGACAGAATGAAGCATAATAAGGAGCCAAATTTTTACTTTTAAAAAATTATCCCTCAAATTCTAATGAAAAAACGGTGAGGAGATATTGTCAATTAACTACCACAATCTACAATATCTCATGAGTGGGGTCTGTGTTTTTCTATATGCTATTGCGGTAGCCTGAATGACATTTCTCCACTAACCCCCAATTCATTCCACTGATTTCGAATGTGATCTGTAAACGGCTAACTGAGACACAGATCGAGTCATGTTTTTGTTTAACTATTCAAATATTCAAATATTTGTGTCGGTAGTTACCAAGGCCTACTGTCAAAAATCTCCTATATTAACAACTTACTATAAACCACAGACTAAGAATTACATTTTTTTACCTGGTGTTATAAGACGGTTCCCCTATTTTAGGGGCGGGGGTTAAAGTTAAAAGTTTTTTTTTTTTTAAGTTAAAAGTTCACCTTGTGCACCGACATATACAGTAAGACTTGAAAGGACGAGGATTAATTGCAATTATTCCTCAAAAATTCATTGCATACCGTAAATTCTTCTGGCGCGATCAAATATCACCACAAATTACTATTAGGTTGGTGCAAAAATAATGACGTAATAATGTCGTTTTTTGACGTTACAAAATACGTCAAAAAACGACATTATTACGTCATTATTTTTGCACCAACCTAATACATAAAGCGGGGTTTGCCTATATTAACAACATTTTTTCTGTTTAATTTAATAACTGATCTTAAGTCTTTTATGTGTCTTGTCCTTTTAGGATGTGACCGGACACGGCTCTCCACGAATATTTATCCCTCGTACCAGTAAGCAAAATTTGATTCCTTACTTTCCTTCCCAGTCCCTGATATACCATCTATTTACACAAGCTCATTAGATATGTTATTCTTCTTTCCTCTGTCTCACTTGCCTTCCATATCTCCTATGAGTGTCAGATTCTCCATGCCTTCTTTCCTCGTTATGTGTCCCAAAAATGTCAACTGTCTCTTTGTGATCCGAAACAAAATTCTTATTTTCGTTCCCATATTCTTGAAAAGTTCTTCGTTGCTGAAATGTTCCCTCTCCGACTCATCTTTCCTGCAGTTTCTACCATCTGGGAGGATGGCCTTAAATAAGTAATCATATAGATTCCGTAGATATCGTGTGTGGCTAAAATATGTAATAAGTTCAATTTTGCAACAAGGCTACAATTGTAGCCGGTCATTGACAAGACATTTTTTATAATGATATTTGTCAATGATTTAGTGAACACCGGCAGCCTCAGGTAGAATTCGAACTCAGGTTGTTAGTTCTGTTTCATGTTTTGTTTAGTTACATAGAACTGTGCCCTAATATAAATCGGCCCATATCGTTATGGTGTGAGACATCACATGATAAAAAAAGGGGTAAAAATGAAATAGTCGATCAGCTTTTAATAGTCTGATCCCTTTATATTGTCTAATCTGTTCCTTAATCTGTTTGAAGTGATTAGGTGATAATCACTCGATTCAACTGATGATAAAATGTTAGGTTATGGCGGAGGGACTTTGGGGTGAAGCAGAAAGTAAACACAGGAATTGTTTTGATCGCATATTATGCACAATCCCACCACATCATATATATATATATATATATATATATATATATATATATATATATATATATATATATATATATATGTGTGTGTGTGTGTGTGTGTATGTGTGTGTGTGTGTGTGTGCGTATGTGTGTGCGTATATGTGTGTGTGTGTATAAAAATTTCAGATTGTGTATATCTGGTAAAAGACAATATAAATATTAAAGACAAAAGGAAAACATATCTAAGCCGACGCGTTTCGTCCACTCTGGGGCTTTATTTGCCCTGATAAAGTCTGTTTCCTTTTGATTTTAATATTCACACACACACACATACACACACACATACACACACACACATATATATGTGTGTGTAAAGACAAAAGGAAAACTTTCCTTAGCCAACGCGTTTCGTCCTCTGACAGACTTTATAAAGCCAGTATGAGAATTTTATTTTACAACAAATATTTATAAACAAAAGTCAAAAAAAATATTGTTAGCCTTGTGTACCACATCCCGCTGAAACACCAGTTCACATACGATCACCGATGTTAAGCAACGTCGCGTCCTGTCATTACCGAGATTGGTGACCGCTTAGGAATACCATGTACTGTAAGCGTGGATGTACGAGCGGTGTAACGAATAGCAGCTCAGAATTGTTAATCGGAGGGCCGAGTTCAAATTCCCGTGGATTTCTATATATTCACTTACGCGCAAATAAACTATTATCTCCCCCATCTATGGGTTAATTTTTAAGACTTTTATCACTAAATCCTTACACTCTAAAAATATTTCCTGGCCCGAAATAATCTGTACTGAGTTGATAAACTGTAGAAAACAAATCAATCATTAAAATGCAAACGCTGACAGAAACTATTTCCGTTAAATTCCCACCCCCGGCACGCAACTTAATTGGTATAGTACGCTTATTATTTTTCAAATCATTTTCTACACGGCACAGTTATTTTGGTTCCACGTTCATTAAACTTTTTTGTTAAAATTAATAATTCCTGGTTGAATGTTTATTTGAATTGGCATGCTTATTTTATATCTTGAAAACTTCCCACCGGCATGCTTATTCCAGACGGAAGTTGTATTTGCTAATATTAGGTTGGTGCAAAAATAATGTCGTTTTCTCACATATTTTACTATGTGAGAAAACGACATTTTGCACCAACCTAATAAAATGCACCGATCACCACCCGCAAAATATCTAGAAAATATCTGTAGATCCCATTCTAAAATATTAAATGGTTCGACAAACAATAGTTTCAATCCTCTAAATTAATTATTTGTTTATGCACAGAACTGTTATTAAATAAAGGATCCTAGATATCATACGACCAATTTGACTGGACATTCAGCATTAAATTTTGATTGATAATTTTATGAAAGTAAGTCTGTGGTCTGATTCTATGCTTTGTTTAGTTAAAGGTGAGCCCTAATCTTAATCGGCCCATATTTTCATGGTGTGAGTACTCACACGATGAAAAAGGGGTGAAATGAAATAGTCGATCAGCCCTTAATAGTCTGATCCCTTTATATTGTCTAATCTGTTCCCTAATCTCTTTGAAGTGATTAGTTGATAATCACTCGTCTCAATTGGAGATAAAATATTAGGTTATGGCGAAGAGACTTTTTGGGCGAAGCAGTAAATAATTGTTTTGATCGCATATGAATATGTTCTCCTCAACACCACCACCTTATATATATATATATATATATATATATATATATATATATATATATATATATATATATATATATATATATATGCACCTCGAGGTGGTGTAGTGGTTAGCAAGCTTGTCTCAATTGTTTCAATTCTCACTGGGTGTCCCTTACTTCCAATCACCTAAAGAAGGCCAGAGCGTACAACGGCCGAAACGTTGTAATAAATATGGCGACAAAGATGAGGACACTAGTCCGAATAATGTAAATAGTATACATAATACCTCATCTCAGACAGAAAATGTCACGCGCTGTTTTTCCCTCTATTCGACCCGTGAGTATCAGATTCTCCAGAACCTTTTTCCTCATTATGTCCCAGAAACTTCAGTTGCCTCTTCCTGATATTAAGTATAAGCATTCTCCTTGTTTGCAACCTCCCTCATCGTTGCTCACACTCTCGGTCCATGATATCCATAGCATCCTTCTGTAGAACCACATCTCTGTGGCCTCGAGTCTCTTCTTTATCTTAGAGGAAATCGTGCGACATTCGCTGCCGTAAAGAAGGACAGATGTCACGTAACATTTCAGTATTCTTTTCTTTGTTTCCAAAACTATCCTCCTGTCTCGCAGTACTCTGCCCAGATTTTCGAACGTGTCCTTGGCCATCCCAATACGCCTACGGATCTCAGTGTCGGACTTGCTGTCCTATGTCAAGACGCTTGCGAGGTATTTAAACTTCCGCGTCTGCTTGTTCCTAACTATAAAAATGTTTAAGAAATCAAAGAAAACGGTTACATTCATTACAAATATATATAATACATAAATTTATATGATGCTAAAACAATTTAAATATTAATTGCATAAATTAATTCAACGTCATTTACTTTTGTTTATTAGACATAAAATTAAGATAAGATTTTTTGTCTTTATTCATATTGTGCTTTTACAGATAACGGATAACTAACAAAAGATTACACACACACATACACACACATATGTATACACATGTAGATAGATAGATAGATAGATAGATATTAAAGCAGTGAGATAGATAGATAGATAGATAGATAGATAGATATTAAAGCAGTGAGATAGATAGATAGATAGATAGATAGATATTAAAGCAGTGAGATAGATAGATAGATAGATAGATAGATAGATAGATAGATAGATAGATAGATAGATAGATATTAAAGCAGTGAGATAGATAGATAGATAGATAGATAGATAGATAGATAGATAGATAGATATACGAGGTAGTAACGAAAAGTAACGGGACTGAGTTTCTTCTTCGATGTGAGAGGCATTGTCCACAGTGAGTTCTTGCCACAAGGTCAGACGATCAATCAGCATGTCTACGAAGAAATTCTGTGGCGTTTGCTTCGCTCCGTGCGCGAGAAGAGACGGGAGTTGTGGCAGGACAAATCATGTCTGCTTTACCATAGACAACAGACAATAGTCCTCCTCACTACGCACAGGGCATCTGACAGTTCCTGGCCGAGAAGAACGTTGCTGTACTGGAACAACCACCCGATCCTGCTTCGTGTGACTTTTTTTACCCAAACTCATGAGGATCATCAAGGATACCCTTTTTGATGGCATGGATGCCATCAAAAAGGGCTTTAACGACGGAGCTGAGAAGCATCCAAGAAAAATCCTTCCAGCAGTGGAGAGGAGCGTTGCAGAGAAGGATGCAAAAGTGCATTAGACTCGAGGGGGTTGTAGGAGAAACCATTTAGTTTGTTGTCTGTAATTAAAATAAATAGTTTCTAACATCAGTCCCATTACTTTTCAGATAAACTTCGTATATTTACTTATATAGACATAAATATTTTAAGTAAATGCTCTGTTTATAATAAACAGTATTAACCGGTCTGAATGTTGGAGAAATTTCATCGAAAATATGCGTCCTCCGATAGGAATCGAACCTGTATCCTACACGAACTGTCATATAGCCTGGCGCGCCATATCATTTCAGCTAGTATGGAAGCGTCTGGATAACAATGTCGAATTACTGCTTTTATGCTGCAAATTTCCCATGATTTCCCTCGAACGTTCATATCCGCTCGAAGTGTATCCTAACGTAAACAATTCAGCTCGGTAAATGTTGTTAATACTGTTTATTATAAACAGAGCATTTACTTAAAATATTTGTGTCTATATAAATAAATATACGAAGTTTATCTGAAAAGTAACGGGACTGATGTCACAAACTATTTATTTTAAGGTTTTAGGATGTACTTAAATATTTGTGTCTATATAAATAACAATAAAATATATTAAAATAATTGCCGGACTTAGTCCATTTCATAATAAATGACGTCATTTGTTTACTATGGTATGCCATTTTAGCTCCTTCGTAGCTAAAATGGTATAACACGTCAGGCGATATGACGGTTCCGTGTAGGATACAGGTTCGATTCCAGTCGGAGGAAGCATATTTCTATGAAATTCTTCAATATTCAGGCTGGTAAATGCTGTTAATATTGTTTATTATAAACAAAGCATATACTTAAATATTTGTGTCTATATAAATAACGTATAACAATAAAATATATTAAAATAATTGTCGGGACTTAATCTATTTCATAACATATATATATATATATATATATATATATATATATATATATATATATATATATATATATATATATATATATATATATATATATTTCTCCGAATTAACCAGTAGAAAGACAATATTTATGAATAAAAATGACGATAGGAAAACTGGTAATTACTGACGCGTTTCGTCCAATGTGGATAAAGTCCACATTGGACGAAACGTGTCAGTAATTACCAGTTTTCTTATTGTCATTTTTATTCATATATATATATATATATATATATATATATATATATATATATATATATATATATATATATATATATATATATATATATATATATATATGTTAGAATAAAGAAGATAATTTCAATTCCTTTTTTTTTCGATATTTTTTTATAGTCTTCATTCTTATGTTTGTATTTTTAAATTAATTTATTTTTCATGTTTTAGGATTCCCACAAGGTTTCACTATTGAATTTTATTTTAGTATAATATATTTTTGTACTTTTTACTCTTAAAAATTATTAAAATCGGGGTATGCAAAACTGATAAAAATTTAGAAAAGAATAGACAACAGTTTCCAAAACATGTCTCCCTTCTTTACGAAAAGTAATAGAATAAAAAAAAAGAAATTTATAATCCAGATAAAATATCTGTGATAAAAATGAAATTTTTTTCGCCATTGTTATAATGACATGTCCTTTTAGGATGTAGGCGATCATGAATCCTGAGTGATTCCTTTTCTTTATTATCCATCAAATGCTATGACCTCTAAATGAAAGATATTGGAGCGGTAGATCAACGGTTAAAAATGGCTTCGAACGAAAGAAGCAAGTAGGTTTTAGTGAAAACCATTCTTTTTCGAACCTCATGGACTGGTGCTATAGAATCACAAAGAAGTGTACCAAATCACAGAAATTACCTCATCTGAAGACTTTTAGCGGAAGCAACAATTAAAATTGTTCCTGAAGACATTAGGTTTATAATACCCAGAAATTAATACACAAGTCCTCAAGAAAATAATGACATAATCACGATGTTGATGTTCCACACTATTTCGAACAAAACGTTAGAAAAGAAGCCCTCATCAGTAGTTGAAAGGGCGATGGCAGTTACTCGTTTTGAGAAATCTATTAGGTTGGTGCAAAAATATTGACGTAATAATGTCGTTTTTTGACGTATTTTTTAAGGTCAAAAAACGACATTAGTACGTCATTATTTTTGCACCAACCTAATATTTACCTGAAAAATTGTATTAACAGAAAAAATTTATAAATTTCAACCGAAAGCATCAGTCTGCTTGGTCAATGAGTGCCGAATGTTTCCGTATAAGGAAACGGCTTATATTAGCATTAGATACGAGAACTGATACTACACTTTGATCCAAGCCCGATAGTCAGCGAGTGGAAAAAAGTGTAACTCGAGTAGCATTGGCTGTTCGGTTATTGAATATCAAATGTTTCTTTACGAGGACACGGCTTATATTACCGTTACTATTACAGACGCGAACAGATACTACACTTTGGTACAAACCCTTTACTATTCCTGTTGCTCTTCTGAAAATTCTGATCTTCAATTCTTTTACAACAATTATAATTACTTTCAATTTAGATTTCGCCATTTTGTTTAAAAATAAAACCAGCCTCCTCTCTGTCTCAGTAATCATTAGCCTACTTGGATTAACATATTAATCCAAATCTTTTAAGTGCTTCTAGCGAGTCAGTAAAGTTTTTTTTTTTTTTTTTTTTTTTTTTTTTACAGGGGTTTTCCTTGGGTTCAGTGGGTAGGTTTTGTAATTTCGTGACCCCGGATGAAAATAAAAATAATCTCAGCTCCCATCAGTTGATGTATCAGCTGAACGAAAATATTTTGGTCAGGCTACAGGGATTACATTGGTACGATGTATTCTATTATTGAATCGCTGACAAGATTTCTCGGGTAAATGCTTAATTAAAATAACATTGAAGACAAATTTTGAAAAGGTGAATCCCCTGAATCTATTCAATATGTATTTTTTTTAATTCAAGCAAATAAACTATATTTCTCAATTTGAATAGAATATCTTCCAAAATACCTGACTAAGAGTAAAAAAAGCAAGAAGTCAATGACATATTTTTTGAATGGTGAGAAATATTCTATTTTAATTCAATATTAGAAATTTAGTATTTAAATTTTAATTTAATTTTACAGGTTTAATATTCAAATTTTAATTTAATTTTACAGGTTTAATATTTAAATTTTAATTTAATTATACCAATTTAGTATTTAAATTTTAATTTAATTTTACCGGCTTAATATTTAGATTTTAATTTAATTTTACCGGTTTAATATTTAAATTTTAATTTAATTTTACCGGTTTAATATTTAAATTTTAATTTAATTTTACTGGTTTAATATTTAGATTTTAATTTAATTTCACCGGTTTAATATTTAAATTTTAATTTAAATTTACAGGTATAATATTTAAATTTTAATTTAATTTCACCGGTTTAATATTTAAATTTTAATATAATTTTACCGGTTTAATATTTAAATTTTAATTTAATTTTATCAGTTTAATATATAAATTTTAATTCAATTTTCTCAGTTTAATATTTAAATTTTAATATAATCTTCGCAGTTTAATAATCAAATTTTAATTTAATTTTACCAGTGAATTATTTATTTACTCAGTTTCTCTCTCTGTCTCTTTCTTACTTTCTTTCTCTCTCTGTCCCTTTCTCTCTCGCTATCTCTATCTTTTTCTCTCTCTTTCTCTTTTTCTAATGGATTTTGTTTTGTCTCCACTCCAACTAAAAAAAAAAAAAAGAAAAAAGTTATACCCCCACAGGACATTGATCTGAGATCGATCGATTCTGAGCACCCGAATACTGAATCCTTGTCTCAGACAAACAAAATCGCTATTCGTATATATTGGATCGGCCGGGGCACCTCGAGACAGTGTAATGTTTAGTAAGCTTGTCTCTCTAGAACAATTACGACTGAGCAGTGAGTTCAACCCTCACTGGGTGCCCCCCACTACTTTCGGCCTTGTCCCACATCTAAGCTACGCTTGGAAAATCACTACATTGGAGCAGCCGCGCGTGTGTGTGTGTATGTTCTTACATGCGATTATAACAATTTGCATCGACCTATTTCCTGGGAGTGTGGATGCAAAAATAATACTGAAACTATTTGAAGCTATAGGCATAGCTGGCACAGTTTCAACCCTTGTAACCTCCTTCACGGCTGGTAAAAGACTTCGCGTTTTGCCCACCTGTAATTAAGCTATTTCGAGTATTTTGTAGACATCCACAGTCTCCCACGACGTCAGTTTTCTTTTATATGGACCCCATAGTAATTCATAATGGAAGTGGTAATATTTTGCATGTTTTTCTTGTCAGAAAGATAAACAGAAGAAAGAAAGAGACGAAAGAAAGAAAGATATGTGTTTGAAACGAAAAAAGAAAGATATGCATTGGTGAGGAAAGAAAGAAAAAAGGAAGATAGAAAGAAAGAAATAGAAAAAGAAACGTCTGGAGAAAGAAAAATTAGACAGAGAAAAATAGGAAAAATTAACGGAAAAGAAAAGGCTGAAAAATTAAGAAAGAAAGAAAGATATGTGTTGGAAAAGAAAGAAAGAAAGAAAGAAAGAAAGAAAGAGAGAAAGAAAGAAAGGTCTGAAGAAAGAAAAGATGTACATAGAAAATACAGAAAAGAAAATGAACGAAAGAGAAAAGTCTAAAAAAATTTAAGAAAGAAAGGTATGTGTTGGAAACGAAAGAAAGAAAGAAAGAAAGAAATTAATGAACCTAAAGAAAGGAAAGATTCCAAAAACAGAAAGTTCAAGAAAGAACAAAAAGTTTTCAACAAAGAAAGAAAGAATGAAAGAAAGAAAGAAAGAAAGAAAGAAAGACATGTGTTGAAAACAAAAGAAAGGATGATATGCATTGGAGACGAAAGAAAGAAAAAAAGAAATGGAAAAAAAAACATCTGGAGAAAGAAAAATTGGTGAGAGAAAAATAGGAAAGAAAATGAACGAAAATGAATAGTCTAAAGACATTAAGCGAGAAAGAAAACTGGATTATATATATATATATATATATATATATATATATATATATATATATATATATATATATATACTTATGAAAATATATAAACCCTTATTGAAGTTTATTTATTTATTATTGTTTACCCAATACAAAGCCTAAGTGCCACTCAATGTAGTGGGTTACTGAACGGGAATATTACAATAACGTAGATGAAGGCACTGTGAATCACGAAATGTC
>OZ010586.1:73919086-73991586 GCA_963932145.1 Acanthosepion lycidas
GAAGCCATTTTTCGCCATTGAAAACAGATATACAGGTTAAGTATCTTTTATTCGAAAACCTCCAAAATCCGAAACTTTTTCAGGTGCTGGCATGACTTGCCACGAGTAGAAATTTTCAAAAATCATTGGAAAGCTTCCTAGGGGATGTGAAGCTGTTTTAAGTGACCGCATCTGCCCTACGTTGGCGTCAGTTTTTTGTTAGCGATCACCACAACAACACCTTCGTTCGTGGATTCCTTAGCATGTGTTTCCCGCTCAGTAAAGATATTATTCAAAATGTCAAAAAGACCTGCGTTTATATATTTTATGTAAGTAGTGATAATTTTTTTTTGTGCACGTATAGAAAGTACAAAACATTTTTACGTGAAATCTTCACTTATAAATCTGTGTTAGCATTACATTGAAGTGGTTTCGGTTTTTTGGTACATTTCTTTGTGTTTCTTTAGGGCCAGGCCGAAAGGGGCGAAGAATAACGTTCCTCCCTAAGACCTACAGGATTCATCCTCTCGAAGCCATTTTTCGCCCTTGAAAACAGATATAGAGGTTAAGTATCTTTTATCCGAAATTCCAAAATCCGAAAATTTTTCAGGCGCTGGCATGACTTGCCAGAAATGGAAATTTTCAAAAAGCATTGGGAAGCTTCCTAGGGGATGTGCAGCTGCTGTAAGTGACCTCATCTGGGTGGCGGTTGCTCAGCTCAGCTACGTAGCCTACGTTGGCGCCAATTTTTTGTTAGCGATCGCCACAGCAACACCTTCGCGCTTAAAATATATTTATTAGTGCAGTTTATCAATTTAATATTAAGAAAAATACATCAGTATTAATTTTAAAAAAAAAACGTAAATCTGTGGTGGATAGCGACCCCAGCGTGACAACGTGAAATTTTTACCCTTGGGTTTAATATACTGTACCCTACATTAAAACAACCTTATGTCATGTCCTACCGCTTTTGAGCTGGGATCAAAGTGTGGGACACAACCCTGCGGAAGTGTCTTCCTCTTTGCACTAAGTGTTGGTTGATATAGACGTCAGCGCGACGGTGGTCGTGGGTACTCGGCAATATTTATTCCGTAAATCATATTAAACCGAGATCCACCTATTCTACCACCATGGGGAGGTTGACAAAGAGATGCACTTCATATCGGCCCCATTGTCAAGCGTCGGTGTTTTTTCTTGCCAGTTCTATATTTAATCGACATCTTGTTAAAATATTAAACTCATAAACCTGTCGTCATTCCCATCGGCAATCATTTTTATATTGAACATCAACAGAATAAAATGATGTTTGGGGTGTAATAAGGAAAGAAGGCTTGGTGAAATTGACTCTAGCAGAATATATTAAAGGCAAGAGGAGCCGAGAGAAACAGTGCGTAGTAGTTCACCTAACGATCTTGTGCAAACGAATAGCAGAACAAGACCCGGATAGATAGTCAGGGTCAAAGGATAGGAAGTGGTAACGAGCTATGGAGATAGAGTCCTGAAGAGGCAAAGCATATAGAAATAAGGAAAGACTGTTTTTTTTTCTATCGGTTTTTCTTACTCCCCTTCCGCCATTCCATAAATGGTCTGCATCAATGTGCACAAACATATACACATGCGCAAATAATACAAACATACACACATAAAACACACGTACACACATATTCAATTCCGTATATATATATATATATATATATATATATATATATATATATATATATATATATCAGTGGTTTTCAGGGTTCCACGGAACACTAGCGTTCCGCCAGTAAAGCCCAGGGGTTCCGCAAGAAGTTACACAAGTACTGTGATTGCGTACTAATTTACTGCAGGGGTTCCTCGAGCCACTGGAATATTTCCTTGTGGTTCCGCTCCAGCAAAAAGGTTGAAAAGCACCGATATATATATATATATATATATATATATATATATATATATATATATATATATATATATATATATATATTTCAATTAAAAGCTGTAAATATAATTTATAAATTCATGAATCATTCATACAATACATATATCTGTTTTTTGCATGAATGATTCATGAATACATATACATATATATATATATATATATATATATATATATATATATATTTATGAGCCGTCTCCTTTCAGGATGAAGGCGATCATGGCTCTCCACCTGTCCGTATCACTTGTGCCACACAATAAGTTTCATACGTCTACCAACTCCTTCAGACCACGTTTTGCCATCCACTGCTTAAGCCCATCACGTATGTCATACGTTGCTTTTCCTTGTCTCTCTTTCCCTCTATTCGACTCGTGATTATCAGATTCTCTAGTTCCCACTTTCTTATTACGTGTCCCAGAAATTACATCTGCCTCTTCCTTATGTTAAGTATAAGCTTCTTTCTTGTTTGTATCCTTTCCAAGACTTCATAGTTGCTCACACGTTCGCACGATGATATTCTTAGCATCCTTCTGTAGAACCACGTCTCCGCTGCCTTGAATCTCTTCTTCCGTCCAACATTCACTGCCGTATAGGAGGACAGATGTCACATAGCAGCTCAGTAATCTTATTTTGATCACTAAAGAAATCCTCCTGTCTCGCAGTTGTCTGCCCAGCTTTTGGAATGCATCCATGGTCATCCCAATCTGTCTTCAGATCTCAGCGTCGCACCTACCGTCCTCCATTAAAACACTTCCCAGATATTTAAACTTCCGGACATGCTTGATTTTTATTGTCCCCGACCTGCAAATCGCATTTCAGGCTCATCCTTTTGCTGATGACTATGCATTCTGTCTTCTTGTAGTTTATTTTTCTGATAACACCAGCGAAACATGTCAAACTGATGTTTTACAAATTGTCTTTGCCACACACACTGGTTTCCTAGTTTTTAAGTCCAGTAGCTGTTATCGCTCTTTCCAGTATTAATGTGAGTTTCCTGCCTACCCATTTATTTGAACTAGTTTCCTGCCTAACCTTTTATTTGAACTAGTTTTCTGCCTAACCTTTTATTTGAACTAGTTTTCTGTCTAACCTTTTATTTGAACTAGTTTCCTGTCTAACCTTTTATTTCAACTAGTTTCTTGCCTAACCTTTTATTTGAACTAGTTTCCTGCCTAACCGTTTATTTCAACTAGTTTCTTGCCTAACCTTTTATTTCAACTATTTTTTCTGCCTAACCTTTTATTTCAACTAGTTTCTTGCCTAACCTTTTATTTGAACTAGTTTTCTGTCTAACCTTTTATTTGAACTCGTTTCCTGCCTAACCTTTTATTTCAACTAGTTTCCTGCCTAACCTTTTATTTCAGCTAGTTTCTTGCCTAACGATTTATTTGAACTAGTTTTCTGCCTAACCTTTTATTTCAACTAGTTTCCTGTCTAAGCTTTTATTTCAACTAGTTTTTTGCCTAACCTTTTATTTCAACTAGTTTTCTGCCTAACCTTTTATTTCAACTAGTTTTTTGCCTAACCTTTTATTTCAACTAGTTTTTTGCCTAACCTTTTATTTCAACTAGTTTTCTGCCTAACCTTTAATTTGAACTAGTTTCTTGCCTAACCTTTTATTTGAACTAGTTTCTTGCCTAACCTTTTATTTGAACTAGTTTTCTGCCTAACCTTTTATTTGAACTAGTGTGAAAAGTCAAGATCTTGATCATTTCGTTATTTTCTTTTCAAGTTACATGTGCTATCCATTTTAGTTGTTGCTGCTGTTGAAAGTCCTCAAGTGATTTGGTTTTTGTTATTTGGTACTGTTCATTGTGATTCTGTAATATTTTCATCAAATAAATAAAGATAAGAAACTGGTCTGAACGAACTAACAATTAACAAAGTCTCATCTCGAAAATTCATGGTAAAAGGGATGATCATTTAACAGTGAAATATGCACCACCACAGAAACGCGATACCTAAGGATTAAAATAGAATTTTAAAAATAAAAAATCATACTTGAAGCTGTCATTTTAGTTTCAATTTCAAGCTAATAGATTAATTTTAATATTTTCAATAAACAAAATACTTTGCTGCATTTCAAAAAGTAATTTAAATTGACCGGAAGGAGTTTCCGCGTTCAAATTGCTAAAATCGCTGACTTTAGCACCATTTTTAGCCATCTTTCATCACAATGTAGTTATCTTTATTACAAAACCTTTCAGAAATAAAATATGCTTTTCTGAAACTTTATTTGATGAAGGTTAGCTTATTTAAAATTTAATTAATCTAATTTAAAACAAATATTACTGTAAGTTTAAAATATTGCAGAAATGCATTTTTCAACACAGCTGCAGTTGTTTAATTAAGGTGTTGACAGTTTAACAGAATCATTGACAGACCGATTGTTTTCTACGGTGGACACATCTGTAAAATTTACTTGGGGAATATAACGTGAGCGCATTTTATATAATTTTTAACTACACAGCATTCTTTAAAAAATTAGGAGAATATTCTCCGTAATCTAATGTTTTATTGAATTTGAGGTAATTTTGCTTAAACTTACTATATTTATCGCTCTTATTTTCTGATAATGTCGTGTATGGACATCTGTATTTACAAAAAATCGACACGTTTATACGCAAAAAAAAGATTTCAAAAATATTTTTAAAATATTGGAGTTGGATGAATTCTACTCAGTGAGTTATGTGCCATGCGTGATATACGCTTAGGCGATCATGTATCTTTCGATACATGACTGACGAGGCAGGTTTTTCCTGAAGTAAATTGCCATTTCTTTCTGCGGTAGACCAGTTTCCATCCAAGGCTATAGAAGCCAGTCTGTCCTGCTATTTACCGATAGCTGGGGGAGTGGGGAAGAAGATTCATACTTTTCCCAAGGGTATTAGCATGCAAGTGAATGTAATGGGTTCGACTGAAATTCGAACTCGGCTCTCCGAGCCCCTATCTATTACTACACTGTGATTAGTAAATATAGGTTTTACTTAATAACAATATCACTTAACCTTTGTAAAGCAAACGTTTAAAAAATTTAAAACTTTATAAATTATTATAGCTAAAATGTTTTAAAAATGAAAACAATTCTTGAAAAAAAATCATTATTGATCGAATTCTTTTCGTAATAAAATAATGTCCAAAATACATCTTATTTATAAAAACAATTAAAAGATTTTCTAATTAAATAATGTTTTTATTTTACGTTTCAGAAAAGATTTTCTCTAACTGAAAGTTTGTTTTACAAAAGGAAATTGATGATTTAAATTCTCCCAGGAGTTCTGCTTTTAACTAATATAAACATTAAGCTCTACAACATTCATTTTCTCGAAATTTCTTGAAATTAAATTGGTATTTAACATATTTTAAATATATATATATATTTAGCAAGATTTTCTAAGAAAGAAAAAAACACATTTCTAGAATAATTTAATTCATTTGTGAAAAGTCTTGAAAGTTTCATTAAAATCCAACAATTATTTTATTTTTGCAAGAATATTTTTTGGAAAGATCAATCAGTTTTACACCGCAAAAAGACGCTAAAACTGGCTATAATAATCTCACCCCTCCTCCCATTCTGCTAACGAAAAAACATTCAAGATTTTTAAGCTAAATTTCGAACATTCCCAAAAAGGATAAAAAATATACTTTAAAATGATCCTTTGGTTTTTACTCTTAATAGAAACATAAAGATGTTAATGATAAGAGTTTGTTTTTATTAAGTTTAGAGAATTTTTTTCATCAGCGAATCAATGGTGGTACATACAGTGAAATGCTTTCGGAGGTCATTGACCTTTTATTTATGGTTATTTGGAGGTTAGAGCTTGTATTACAATGTTACAAAAATATTGAACTTTATCAGTCAGCGTCATGTAATAAACAAAACGAATTCATCAATTTCAATCAGCGACCACGTCAGCTTTGCTCATTCGGTAACAGACGAACAAACAGTCCAGCAATTTTTATAGAGTTTCAAACGGCGCAAAAATGGTTTGTTATCTAAACTCTGATTAGGGAATTCGAAAATCTTACCCATATTAACCTCTAAAGAAAATTTATCGGCTGATCAACACGTAATTGTTTGTTTCTGGTAGAGAGGTGATAAACTTCTAGTTTTAGTTTCAATCGATACGAAAATAGAAAAAAAAAATGTTCTCAGTCATCAATAAACGAAATACTAATGATTCAAAAAGAAAGAGAAAGCAAATACTATGTTGCAAATAGTACAGGGTGGTCACAAAGTATTGGCACCCTCTACCAAAACGTAATGAGCACCGTAGAAATATTAATGAAGTCATGTCGCACATCCTCCATATTGTTGTCAGAATGTACATGACCATGCGTCCATACATTTGTAAGCAGACTTTCTTCCAAACTATAGAAGCTCGTGTCAGCCATCGGAAATAGAAAATTATATTATGTAGGGGTAACAAGACTTTCGGACCATCATTTAATTTCATTCCTTTTCGCGCCACAATCATACGAATACATTTACATGAATGATAAAGACATAAAAAATATTGTCTTGGTCATAAAAATGATTTTAGTTAAATATTACATGATAAGCTTTCAGAGAAAAATATTACATTATTACTGACTATGATTAATTCAAATTTCCATTATGGTAATCATATAAACTAACATATACAGAGTGGTCTAAAAGTCCTGTCACTCCTACGAAAAAGTAATAAGAACATTAGATGAAGAAGTAATACAGTAATACAAATCACATGTTCTTGCCAGAATTCATATAATCATGCGACCATACACATGCAAGCAGTATTTCTTCCAAACTATAGAAGCTCGTGTCAACCATCGGAAATAGAAAATTATATCATGTAAAGGTGACAAGACTTTCAGACCACCCTGTAGACCATCAAATTTTTGTAGTCATTTAAGGATTATTTACGTTTCTAATATTAGACATGTTGTAATTAAAGACGAACGAGTATCACTCTAGCGACAACCGATATCTATCCTACATATCCTTATAGCATGCACTCTTTATTTCATGTTATTAGGTTAACTAAAGTAAAAAAAAAAATATATCCGTAATTTTCAAATGGATTTTGTTTTAATCCGACATTATTTCTTATTATAAATTGAGAATTCGTTATCCGAAATCCTTGAAACCAGAAATGTTTCAGGCTATTAATCACCATAGAGATCGTTCCCTGTACCCCATTAGAATGTCTGAGAGTCAACTTCTTGAGAGCAATTCTCTGCGTCTGCTCGGTCTCACGTTGACTGCTGACCTGAGATGGAACAAATACATTGAGTCAATTGCTTCTTCCACTGCGAGGAAATTTGGCTCTCTGTGCCACGCCAGGAAATTTTTCTTCCCGGAATCGATACTTCAAATATACAAATCAATCATTCGCCCTTGCATGGAGTATTGCTGCCATATATGGTCTGGGGCACCTTCTGTTTACCCCGGAGCTCTTGACAAGATCCAGAGACGGATATGTAATATAATTGGCCCTGATCTGGCATCTCGTCTACAGTCACTCTCTCACAGACACGCCGTCGCCTCTCTCTGTCTGTTTTACAAATACTTTCATGGTAATTGCTCCGATGAGCTGCTTTCACTGGTTCCCAGACACCATGAATTCAAGCGCCCTACGAGGCTGGCATCCCGCTCTCACCCTTTCACTGTAGAAACTTTTAAATGTAGTTGTCTCTTCTACTCCAATAGCTTCATACCTCGCACCTCTCGCCTGTGGAACACCCTTCCCAATCACCGTTTCCCTGAGAGCTATAATCTCCAACTATTCAAATGTAATGTCAATCGACATCTCCAGTTACCTTGATCTACCCACTATCCCTCTCCTCATCCTTTTTTCTATCACTCCTATTCAAATCTTCTGCAACCCCCTGCATCCTAGTGGCTTCACGCCTTGCTCGGGGCGTAATGCTTAAAAAAAAAAAAAAAAAAAGAAAAGTTTTTTCGAATTTTGGAATATTTGTATATAAAACGAGACAGCTTGGGAATAGAACCCAGGTATAAACAAGATATCCCCTTACCTTTCATAACACAGCAGCTTATACATATACCCTGAAGGTAGTTTTATATAAATAACACATATACTGAAAGTAGTTTTATATAAATTTAATAAATTTTGTGTACATACAGATACAGATAATGACTCTAGTCATATAATGTTCACACAGATTTTTAAGTTGTGAAATTAAGATTTCATGTAAAAATATTTTTTGGCATTTTCTGTATATGTACAAAAAATTATCACTACTTACTTTTTAACATTTTGAATAATATCTTTACTAAGCGCGAAACATATGATAAGTAATCCACGAATGAAGATGTTGCTGTGGTGATCGCTAACAAAAAATGGCGCCAACGTAGCTTGGCTGAGCAACCCCCACCCAGGGGAGAGGAGGTCACTTACAACAACTTCACATCCCCTAGGAAGCTTCCCAATGCTTTTTGAAAATTTCCATTTGTGACAAATCATGCCAGCGCCTGAAAAACATTCGGATTTTGGAATTTCGGATAAAAGATACTTAAACTCTATATCTGTTTTCAATGGCGAAAAATGGCTTCGAGTGGATGAATCCTGTAGGACTTAGGGAGGAAGGTTATTCTTCGCCCCTTTCGCCCTGGCCCTAAAGAACCAAAAAGAAATGTACCAAATAACCGAAACTAAGACTAACTAACTAACTGCTAAGACAGATTTATAAGTGAAGATTTCACGTAAAAATGTTTTGTACTTTCTCTACGTGCACAAAAACATGATCACTACTTACAAAAAATATATAAGCGCAATGCGAAATACTACTTGTACATCAAGTCTGAAAAACTGAGGGGAGATTGTAGTTTTTCTAACAGTTTGATTTTTTTGTGATATTAATTAATCGAAATGCATTCTTTTTCTTTTCTTTTCACTACTAATACCTGCAAGACTTTTTGATTAAGATCTTTACCGAGCACGAAACACATAGTAAGCAATCCACATCAATCACTAATAAAAAAAAAAAATGACATCAACATAGGCAACGTAAATGGGCTGTGGAAACCCCATCCAGTGCAGATGAGGGTCACTTACAACAACTGCACATCACTTAGGGACCTTCTCCAAAACTTTCTGAAATTGTCCATTTGTAGCAAGTCATGTCAGCATCTAAAACAAACTTTCGGATTTTGGAGGTTTTCGGATTTGAGAATTCCAGATAAAGGCTACTTAATGTCTGTCTAAATTTCTGTGATGAGGTATTGTAACTATTTACACTGTTTACAGTGTGCAAACAGTAGTCCTTATCTTTATTGTCATATTCACGACATTTCGAACGTTGTACGCTCAGGCCTTCTTCAGGTGATATAATTTGAAATTTCGAACCGAACCCTTTTTTTCGTCCGAAGGGGTAGATTGTTCTAGTTCCATGTGCCATACCGTTTTCTGGATGTCTCAGGTACAGTTATTTCCTTTTAGTAACTCAACCCTCCAAGTTTGTTTGTTTTTTTGTTTTTTTGTTCACTTTTGCTTTTGCTATAGCCAGGTATTGAATTCACAACTGTTTGGGTCAAGTCACTGGATTACTTCAACCAACGCTTTTATCCATTTGGACATGTGTATGTCACCTGAAGAAGTGCGGAGCGTACCACGGCCGAAACGTCAGGAATGGAGAGAATTCGATGGGACGAACATGGGTTCGAATATTGCGGAAAATCCTGAAAATATTTTTATAATCTGAAAGAGAACGGTATAAATTACCTATTGTAACATTCCTTAACTATAACGAGAAACACAAACTTTATATATATATATATATATATATATATATATATATATATATATATATATATATATATATATATGCGTGTGTGTGTGTGTGTGTGCGTGTAGTAAGAAATAACATTAAATGCTCAACTTATCTCCCACCTCTCGGAGTTTCGCGGATATGGTATCCAACCTCAGGGAGTTTGACAGAAAAATTCTACTTTCACGCCCACTGACGCGTCCAGAAACTTAATAATGTGTAGTTTTTCTAAATAATAAAAATCTATTAAACAATAGACAGGAGTTAACGGTTTTTTGCCGACATCATCAAATTTTCGTAAAAACAAACAAACAATAAAATAATTTTTAAATTCCATAGTTTAAATAAATAGTTTAAATGCCCTACAAAAAAAAAAAATAATAAAGATAACTCTTTATGAAGTCGTCAAAAAAACATATGTTACCGACTTACAACAGTTTTTTTTTATATACACAAAACCCTTTCAGAAAATAATAAAAAAATAAATAAATAAATCTCCATAGACACTTAACCAGACTAGACGATGTCATCTTCCGCTTTAAATTTAGACACCCCAAACTTACCCTGACTTGACATTCTGTGAATGTAACTGAGATATTGATGCAAATTATTAACCCTTACGCTCCTTCTCTTTAAACAATTGCTCTAGCCGTTACCATAGTAATTTTAATTTCAGTAATGATTATGCTTATAAAACGCGTAAATTTCAGGAATAAGTTATTCCCAAAAAAATTTCGCTTGAAGATGGAACAGAGCTTAGTACTTTAATTCAATTTAATTCAAATAATTATATTGAAGTTTTCGGCTCTTGTTTTGAAACATGAGAACTCTTATGTAGCGTTGGAATCATATTTTTAAATAAATAATTATATTTATGCTCTACTTTTGTATCGAGTACTAATTTAAAAAAAATAATAACAAAAATACTAAAGAACTTTGGATTATTTACCTAACGAGTTCTTTCCTATTTTCTATATATTTTCACACACACACACACACACACACACACACACACACACACACACATATATATATATATATATATTGAATAAGGATTTGAGCGTGTGGGCCATTTTCATCTACTGATTTACATCAGATTATGCTCGGTCTATCAGAAACTGTAGTTAATATACGCTTAGCATAGTGCCAGTTTAAATCACAGGTTTGCTCTGTGGGTGTTGCTGAAATACAAATGTGTCTGAGTAGGTGTCCGCAACAGGGATTAGCCCGCTTATTCCATCCGACGAATATATTCGTAAACAAGCAACATATATATGTCTGTGTGTGTCACAAAACAGTCCTCAATCAACATACGGATACTAGCTGGCAGAAATGAAAATGCCCACTAGACACACAACACGCGCCTATAGTTCCGTAACCAAGTCACGGGTTATTGTTATTGTAGTTTATGCTGACGTGTACCTTCTGACGTCAGGTCACGATATGTTACATCACACGAGCGCATATTTCTATATGCACATACACACATATACACTCTCACTTATACCCGCATATATACATTTCCATGAAAACACACACGTTGTATATATATATATATATATATATATATATATATATATATATATATATTTATATTGTTGTATATTATATGAGGAAAATTAATGACAGCGTGGAAAAAATTTCGTGCGACATGTTTCGTCATTTAGTACTCCATTGAACCAAAGTGATGATTACGTTAATGTAACCACAAATGCACATCAAGGAGAGATGTTGAAATTTTAAAACTTGAATTTTTTTTTTTAATATATGTTTATAGTCTAGCCAATTTTATTTAGTTTATTTTTTCTTTTTGTTTACATTTTTATCGCTTTTGTGATTAAGTATGTCACATTATCGTAAAAGACTAAGGTGAAATATTGTAGAAAACCTGGACGCAAATTTACTGTGGATAATCTAGCGATTAAAGCACTTTCTGTACAGTTTTGTCTCAATAAATTGCTTTCTCCTTTAATTAAATTAGACTTGTCTCATTAATATTCCTAACATTTTCCTGGTATATAAAAATTATATACGTCATTTTCTCCACCATATATATATATATATATATATATATATATATATATAAATAGTGGAGAAAATGACACTTATACACTCACCCACACGAATATACACACTTACACACATCATACACACTCACTCCCTAATGAGCCAAATGATAATACACACCCACAGCAATACACACGCTTACACATATCATACTCACTCACTCCCTAAGAACCAAATAACACACACACAAACACTAAACAGAGGCACATCCCCTCACCAAGTCCAATAAAACTGTCAAACTGACCAGAGAATTCATAGCAGCATGTATCTATCCAGCTCTTATCTCAAATAAAAACTTAAAAGAGACTGTTTGACCAACACAAGGAATGTTAAAAGATTCATGTTAAAAAAATAAAAAATAAAAAAACAAATGAAAACTACAGACAAAAGTTCATTTTCTCCATCAAGACATTCATTTCTGTAGTTTAGTGCTAGCAGCAAGCAGAAATATTTCTCCTCCCGGTCGAAACTAGTCGAGGAATCTAAATGGAATAATAATAAAAAAAACGAAAGAATATTAATCTACAACCCAGTGTGTCTGAAGATTTTAATTTTTTAATTTTTTTTTTATTGTTCAATATATATATATATATATATATATATATATATATATATATATATATATATATATATGTATCTTTGTGCAGGTATGCAGAAAATAGAAAAGAACACGTTGGGTGCATAATCCGGGTTCCTTAGTATTTTTGTTTTTATTTTTAAAAAACAGTGCTCCATACAGAAGTAGAGCTTATATTATAATAATATATTTGTTTATATATATATATATATGAATAAAAACAGACCACTTTAAGGTTCCATAAAGGGTTGTGGTGAAATAACTTATTACATGGAACCTTAAAGTGGTCTGTTTTTATTCAATCATATCTGCTCTGAATTTACATTGAGCTCTCCGGATATCATCCTCCTTGGGTCTACCCATACGGATTACCTAGTTTTGCATAAACTATATATATATATATATATATATATATATATATATATATATATATATATATATATATATATATATATATACACACACAATAAATATACACTAACGTTCAAATTCAACCCCAGAATTAATATGAGATGAACTTAATAGAAGAGTGAAATAGAAAATAAAAAAGAAATCTTAGAGTCATTGAAAAAAGAATGGAATCAATTAACAAACTTATACTTTGGAAATATTTGCAACAAATGCCAAAAATTTGTGCTGCACTAATCAAGCCTAAAGAAGGATGAGTTGATGAGAGCAAAATTTAATCATAAAAAGCATTTTTGCTTTTCTCTTAATAAAATTTCTAATAAAAAAATCACGTCACACTGTTTTTTGACCATGTATAATAATTTTCTTTTATTTAAAGTACAAAAAACTACTTATGGGGATCAATAAATAATTGACTCAAAATTTTGAACCGTAGGGTATGTGTGTGTGTGTGTACATAAAATATTTGTGCTTTTTAAAAATATGTCTGTATATATGTAAATAATGCTACAAACAAGGAGGAGAGAAAAATGAAGCAATATAATTTTGAATGACGTAATTCTTGAACTAATTTTTGTGCTCGCCTTATATAAAATAAGTAAATAAAATTGTAATAGTCTCTGGCCACACCTTTACTTGTTATTAATACTTAGTTATTCTAACCACACTTGCCTCTTTCTTAACATGTCACTTCAGTACGTTTAGGAAAATTAAATTCTCCACAAATCCATATCCTTCCTTGCTCCAAGCAATTTTCGCTCTTTTAACATAACCTCTTTGTCTTTGTCCAGTCATTTATTCATAAAAGTTCGTTCAGTTTCTCGCTGTTTCACTTGCCTTCAATACTTAACACCAGGAAGAGACAGGTAAGAGGGCTTGGAAAATTTGATTCTCACAGGGCAGATTGATGGCAAGAGGGACTGAGGAAAACAATCTATAACCTACCTAGCGAGCTTTAGAAGATATAGCAAAAAGACAACATTTTTTAAAAGCTAGAAAGGACATGAAATCGTGGAGAGCCATAACCTTATACGTTATGAACGGACATGACACCTAGTAGAAGGAGAAAGGCTTTAACGTTACTCACAGAAACAGAAAGAACTACGTTAGAAACAAAGCTTGAAGCAACATAAATGTAGTTCTACAGAAGGATGCTGAGGATACCATTGACAGAATATCTGAACAACAACGAACTTTACGAGAAAATGAAAACGAAAAGGACCCTTATAATCAGAAAGAGACAACTGATATTTCTAGCGGACATAATAAGGTAAGAGGGTTTTGAAAATTAGATACTCACAGGACAGATTGAAGGCGAGAGGGATAGAGGAAAACAACACATAACCTACTTAGCGAGCTTGAGCAAATGGATGATGGAACAGGGTTTAGGAGAGATAATATGGAAAAAGGGCTTGGAAAATTAGATACTCACGGGACAGATTGAAGGCAAGAGGGATAGAGGAAAACAACACATAACCTACTTAGCGAGCTTGAGTAAATGGATGATGGAACAGGGTTTAGGAGAGATAATATGGAAAAAGGGCTTGGAAAATTAGATACTCACAGGACAGATTGAAGGCAAGAGGGATAGAGGAAACAACACATAACCTACTTAGCGAGCTTGAGCAAATGGATGATGGAACAGGGTTTAGGAGAGATAATATGGAAAAAGGGCTTGGAAAATTAGATACTCACAGGACAGATTGAAGGCAAGAGGGATAGAGGAAAACAACACATAACCTACTTAGCGAGCTTGAGCAAATGGATGATGGAACAGGGTTTAGGAGAGATAATATGGAAAAGGGGCTTGGAAAATTAGATACTCACAGGACAGATTGATAGCAAGAGGGACAGAGGAAAACTACGCACAACCTACATAGCGAGTTTGAGTAAATATGTCCTCATGAATGCGTTGCTTGACTGACTGTCGGAGCAAGTTGAAATAAACGTGACTAATCCCAGTCGCGTTAAAAATGTTCAATTAAAGTCTTTGATGATTATCTGAACAACTCATTAATTACCGGTAAATTAAGATGATGTTCGCCATTCCGGATTCTCAGGTCCCCACTAGATACGTTTCTTGCAGTAATTTAAATATAATCTCATCACTGCAAACAATCTTTTTTTTTTTATTAACGTGTGTCCTCTACACTTCTTGCCAAGTGCCATTTGAAAAAAAACAACAACCTTCTGTCTGGATTATCTTTATTGAGAGAATAGACTGTTCTTGGAATGTCATTTTCCAATGATAAAGCTTTGACAATGCAATGCACACTTTTGAAATTCCTATCTCACAACTCGCTTGTCACGCGAGTTTTCTTGGACTCTAGCAGTAGGCTTCTCTTGTCCATTATTGCTGTGTTGGGGGTCGTTGGCGCTTTTCTGAAAATTTCTCAGGGACATTCTGAACAATTCCATCTATATCTGTCTATATTTCTGAGATGAGGTATTGTAACTATTTACACTATTTGCATCGTTCGGACTGTTGGCCTCATCTTTGTGTCATATTCACGACGCTTCTGCAGTTGTACGCTCCGGCCTTCTTCAGGATCTGTCTATATTTCTGAGATGAGGTATTGTAACTATTTACGCTATTTGCATCGTTCGGACTGTTGTCCTCATCTTTGTGTCATATTCACGACGCTTCTGCAGTTGTACGCCCCGGCCTTCTTTAGGAACTGTCTAAATTTCTGAGATGAGGTATTTTAGCTATTTACACTATTTACATTGTTCGGACTGTTGTCCTCATTAAATAAGTCGCTTTGGTGGATCTCTAATTAAAGTGATAGTAGATGGATCTGTTTGATACTCCCTCCTGAACTGTCTTTTCACTTCAACTGCGTTTTCAAACTTCCTGCAGCCTTTTAGGATACATTTCTTCTGTTCAGACCTTAGTTGTTTAAATTATATGAAGGTGACAAACAATATGACAGCAAAGTAGATCGATAAGAAGTGATTAAAATCGCCATGTCGGAAATTGAACCTCAGTCAGTTATGTGTTATGCTTGATACACGCTTAGGCAATCATGTATCTTTCGAAGCAGATTTTTTCCCGCTGTAGGTTGCCATTTTTTTCTGCAGTAGACTAGCTGCCATCCAAGGCTCTAACCTACTATTAAGGGGGATTCAATATTAGCACGTAATTGAATGGAATAGATTTGATTGGAATTCAAACTTGGTTCTCCGATTCCTCAATCCGAGCCGCTATCTGTTATTCCACCGACGTAAAAAGTCAATAAGTAGTAAATGAAAGAGAAGAAGTGTCACTATATTAAGATGTAAATGCTTCTAAGACCTAACATATGTTTGTTATTTGTTCTATTATAGGTGTTGATTAACTGTTGATGGTTTTATTAGCTTGTTATTGAAGTAAAAAATCACTTGTTTTTGCATAATAAATTCAGCTGACAGTTTTAATAATAAATTCAAGAAATTTAACAGCTTCCTCGGCGTAGAAATTGTCTTTTTTTCAGACGCTGACGAATAAACACGTCCATAACATAAATCACAAAAACCAGCTACAGACGTATTTATACGGTGATCTTGATTCTTTTTATGCCATTCTGAGCTTGAAACGAGTCCATTTGTCAACTCATGCTTCTGGTAGAGGTGTTAGCTACCGCTCGAGTATTTCAAAGTGTCTCGGTACTTCAAGGTGTTTCTCAGTTACTATATTAAAACACATTTTAAAAAATCATCTGAAAATGAAACTGTTGATGGGTTCCCCCCTTTTTTACACAAATGGACTCACCCAGTATATACATATACTACGGCTACGTGAAGACCCGGGAGCAAGACCGAAAAGTCGAGTCGAGTCCAGAGTGACAGAGTAAAAGGTTGTAGGTAACCGGAAGAGTGAGGGTTAGGTAACAGTGTTGTAGGAGTCACAGTGAGCGAGCACGTAGACTCAGTAAGAAGTCATACAGTGATACTTCAATACCAAAGACTATATATATATTTTGCTACTAACCCGTATTCCTGGAACTACTAACCTGCTTTACCAGTTTGTATTATTACGTTAATACATTATTTTCATATATTCATTCCTGGCGTTTGTTATTTATTGGTACCAGATTCCATCCCGGAATCCACAACAGAAACGCTTTTACCAAAATGGTTGGCGGCAAAGGGTTAATAAAACATTTTAAAACTACTTAAAAATTTAACCCGGGTTAAACTTATTCTCCATGATCGTAGCTTCTGCAGTCCGTCCGAAGTTATTATGTAAGCAAATTAACATAAACACCAATAATTCGAATTTACCTTGAAATTTTTTGTCGAATTTTAAACGATTTATTTAGACTTGATGTCTAAAGAAATCGTTTAAAATTCGACAAAAAATTCCAAGGTAAATTCGAATTATTGGTGTTTATGTTGATTTGCTTACATACTAACTTCTGACGGACTGCAGAAGCTACGATCACAGAGAATAACAAACCAAGATTGCCATTTTTTCATCATAGCACTTTAGCAAGCCAGATGATTACTGCCCGAGTGAATGCGAACCGCAGTCGTTCCATTTCACTCGACGCTATCAAGCTAAACATTTAAAAAAATCGTTCCAGTGTTCATTCAGAATGTGGACGATAATGTCTCTTCATAACTCTTCATAACTTTCTTTACTATTCCACCCAGTTTATGTTCGACCATCAATTTATACAAACTCGTTAGGTATGTTACTTGATGGTTCCTTATGTCCCTCTTTCCCTTAATATGTCCCGTGAACGTCGGATTCTCCAAGCCCTCTTTTCTCGTGACATAGCTTGAAAATTTCAACTTTCTCTTTTTGATTCTAAGTACAAGCGTTCTTTCTATGTCAATTTTTCATTAAAATTTTCTTGATACCCACATGCCACGCCCATGATATTGCCACAGTTCTTCTGTAGAACCAAATATCTGTGGTCCCTAAGTCTCGCATTCCATCTGAGAGGAAATCGTGCAGCATTCACTGCCATATAGAGAGACTGATATTGCATAGTACTTGGTGGTCCGAAAGTTTTGTCACCATGACCCTCTCGTCCAAACTGTAGGAGCTCGCGTCAGCTTATCTGAAATAGAAAATTATATTATATAGACTTTCGGACCACCCTGTACTTCAACACTATTTTCTTTGAGTTTAACGAATTATTTCTGTTTCTTAATACTTTTCTTAGCTTTTGGAAGGCATCTTTCGCAATTCCAATGAACTTTCAGATTCGGTGTCACATTCTCCGTCATCTGCTAAAACATTACCCAGATAGATACTTGTTTGATTTTGACATCTCCATTTTGTAACTCGCATCTTGGGACGGTTTTCTTACTAACCGTGACACATGGTGTCTTCTTATAATTCGTGGTTAGTTCTTGTTTATTTGGTTTTCGATCGTTTAAAAATTCGCTTTTAGAAAACTCGAGAATCAACGGCAGTAAACGTTCGGCGTCCCGGGTCCATAAAATCATACCGTTAAGGAAGCAAAGCTTGTCAGAGAACCGTTACTATGGGATGGGACTGTCACAGGAATCACAAAGAGAAGCATGCTTAAGGGATTGTCTTGCCATTCGTATACTTTCCCGCTAGCTGTCGTACGCGGAAATAATATTGTGTATTAATACCCTTTGTACGTTGATAGCTTCACTTGAACATTTAAAAAGCACAGACGTCTTATCAAATGTACAGTCTTTATTTCTTTTTGTTTGTTACAAGTGAAGGGGGAGAGAGAAGAAAGAACTGACAGTGTAAAAGAAAAAAAAATTGTTTGATTGAGGACATAACTTGGTTAACTTACGTGCCATTTGGTACAGACAACTTAAAGTTATGCAAAAAAACAAAAAAATCAAGTTAGTAGTAAAATCCAAACAAACGAACTTTAGTCGAATTCGTAAAACGTTTAGCGATATCTTTATTTTATTAAAACAAATCGTCTGTTATCGGAATTTGATACGCCATTTCTGCAATACAGGGCCCATTTCTGAAAAATAAAATAGAAAGTTTGGCGTAATACAATCTTCCTAATACTATTTCAGTCCACTTGGCTTTAGTCCGAATTTAACTAGTATTTTTAATGTCATATCCCTTCAGGGTGTGAGCGATTATAACTCTCCACAGCTTCCATTTCTTTATCTGGAAATTACCATGATTTCTTGGGAAAGATAATAGAGTTGGCTTACAGTCACCTTCATCTCGGTTTCGAATTTCTAAACTGGCTGCTACCCAATGCTAGAGGACCCAGTCTACTCAGCTATTTAACCCATAGATTGTAGGGAGATATGCTTTTCTCATGGGTAAATGTTCAAATTGAAAGCAGTAGTATAGGTCTGAATTTTAACTAGACAAATAAATTTGGCGCTTTTTCCAGTTCATCTCGTAATGATCATTTTAATTATTAAATCAGCTGGACTCATTGAAATTCCACGATGTTGTCCCCTAAAATTATCCATTATAAACTCTTTAGGGTGTACACCTGATTTGAGGAGTCCCATTTTCAGAGACTGTTAACCATAGAACTTTTCATCGGATAAGAATCGAACAGAAACCTCCACAAAAAAAAATGTGGTAACTAAGGTTTAAAATGGATTTTTAAAAATGAAAAATCTTTCTTGAAGCTTTTATTTTAGTTTTAATTTCAAGCTACTAGATTAAATTTAATATTTCCAATAAGCAAATTACCTGGTGTTTAGTCTTCCATATTCAAACTAGAGCGATGACTTTAAAGCTGTTATATATGTTGAACCCAAATGCTCTAGTAACATCAGAAAACGAATTCGAATAATACATTTCTTGATCGAATAGTGATTTGTGGTAAGAAATGGATCCTTTATAACAATCGTAAACGATCGGTTGATTATGACAAAGGACCCGAACACATTCCAAAACCGAAATTGCAACAATAGATGATTATGCAGGCTCTCGGGGGTCCGCCATTGGCGCTATCCATTACAGCTTTCAGAGAACTAAACAGCGCATCATTGCAGAAGTTTACTGTTATCAGCTGGATGAAATGCGCCATCAGTTAACCAAAATGCAACCGAAGCGGGTTAATCGATGAGGTCCAATTCCGCTTTACGACAATTCTTGATCACATGTTGCCAGGATCGCATGTTGTCAGGATGGTAAGTTGACAGGATGGCATCGCAGAAGCCCACCGACTTGGGATACGAGACTTTGCCACAACCGTCATATTCACCGAATTTCTCGCACACTGACTACCACTTTTTCTAGCATCTTCACAATTTTTTAAGACGAAAGACATTCCGTTGCAAAGATGATGCAGAAACGACATTCAAAGATTTCTTGGCGTCCAAGAACCACCTTCACTCCTTGGTAATGTTTATTGTTTTAAAAAGCGATGGTTAAAATTTGAATAAAACTTAAACATATAATTAATGTAATTTTAAGCATATTTTGGTTCTTGTGAATTTACAACAAAAATATTAAACACAATTTATTTATTAAATTGTTTATTTACAAGAAAAAGTTTATATTTAAAACACTCTAAAAACTAATACCATTTTATTAAAACTAATACAATGATATATTTATCATTTACCAGTTTATAAAGAAATAAATATGAAAACAATTTTTTATTCGTAAATTTATTAACATTTACTAAATTATAAAGATATGCGGACTAACTATATTTTTTAACATTTTAAAAAGTTCGATTCAATTAGCTAATGTTTCACCAACCATTCGAATAAAAAACTATAATAGATAAATAGTGTAAATAAACAATCTAATAAATAAATAGCGTTTATTATTTTTGTTGTAAATTCTCAAGAACAAAGAAAATGTATAAATTCACTTTCATCATATGTTTAGGTTTTATTAAAATTCTAATCATCGCTTTTTAAAACAATAAACATCCACCGAGGAGAGAAGGTAGTTAAAATAATATCGGTGTCACGGGAAAAACTGCCCTTTTTGAGATTTTTCTTTTTTTTTGTTGGGGGGGGGGGCTGTGGGCGAAAAGGTCCAAGATGGCAAAACCTTGATTCTAAAATCGGACATTATTTTCCGAACAACCTAATTACTGAAACATGGTATCCGTTGCATATGCGAATAAAGAAAATAAGTAATGCACTAAAATGTTTTATTTTCTTAGATTTCCGAAGCTGTTTTTTCGTCTATATTTGGGCACAATTTTTCCCTTCTACAACTTCGGTCCAAGACAATCGAAAGTTAACTGAAAAAAATCGTCATCAGAATCTGGTTGGTCATTAGAGTTTCCTTTTATAGTGACCGTTTTAACAGAACAACTTATTAAGACAACTATGTATTTTGATCTGAAAAGTTAGTTATTTGGCGCATGGTTTGAATAGCAGGACAGACTGGGTTCTATAGCTTTGGTTCGCAACCATTCTACCCCAGAAAGAAACGGTAACCTACTGTGAGAAAATCTCCTACTTAATCAGGCATGAGTGTGAGGGAAAAGATTGTGTATGGAGGGGATTGAGGGAAGGATAAAAGATGAACGAGAATCAAGGCAACAGAAGATGGCGGTCGATGTTGCATTTAAGTTTCTGAAGATTGTAGTTTTCAGGGAAGCAAGTAAGAGGAAGGGAGTTCCACTGCTGGGAAGCGCGAGAGAAGAAGCTGTTGGAATAGAAGTGGCGGTTACATTTAACTATTTAAACAGTAAAAGGGTGGGACCTAGATGCCAATCTAGTAGCACGCTTAAATTCATGTAGCCGAGGCAGAGTTAATAATTGACTAAATGATGCTTCTTTTAAAAAATCGAATAATTGCTACAAGAGTAGCGTGCTGAAAAGTTCTTAGCCCAACCAATTGCGAAACATTATAATTTATTTTGGAAGGGCATTTCATAATAAATTCTATTGTTTAGCAAATTGGCCAGATTTTGGGAAGAGTTTCAAGAATAGTGTACATATATTATGATTCTTTATCGTCTCTCATATGAGTTCAACAAAGGATTATCGATTATCTAAGCTTAAAGTTTCTCTAAGTATGGTACAAGGTTGCATTGTTGAAAATAGCAATAGAAAGAGTGTAATGCGCCAGTCTTTTAAGTAGAGACGTTGGCTTCGTTAAAAATCAGCATTCTCAATCTGAATGTTTGTCTAAGATTCAACACCGATTATGCAGTAGGTTCGTACTAGTAAGCGAAAGTTGAAGCCGTAATAGCCGAGGAGTCTCTTTCCACAAGAAGAAATTGCACCGAAGGAGACTGAGAATCGTTTTGTTATCCACGCATGGGACTCCCACTTTAAACACAGATTTGTACCAAATAGCGCTCGAATATGGGTGCGGACGCCCTTTACGCATTATCAATCAAGTTAACCTGTAGACAAACTGGGGAGCATAGGGTCTCCCCGTGCTAAGCGCTGCTGTTGTGGTTTCTCTAGTAAGTAGGTTTTTAGCTTCACACCCTTAGCTGTTGAAAAAGGGATGGATCCCAATTTTTTTTCTCAAGAGTATTTGAGCGAAAACGAACGCAACGGCCTCGGCTCCAATTTGAACTCGTTACGTCCATCCCATTTTACACGCCGATAACGGCTGCTTTACATCTCTTTGCGAATTATAGTTACAGTGAAGTAATGGACAGCAGCTTGGAGAGCCGAGTTTGAATTCCAGTCGAATCCATTACATTCACTTGGAAAAGGTATGAATCCTCTTCTTCTCTCCCCAGCAATGGGTAAATAGCAAGACAGACCGTGTGCTATAGCCTTGGATGGCAACTGGTTTCCCACAGAAACAAAGTGGGGCGCAGGTTCGATCCCTGTAAGTGATTTCTCAAACGTGCTGGTCAATGGACGTAACGCATACTAAATCAATAAAAATGGGACGTCTATTTCAAATACGAAGTATACACTATAATAACGATTGAAGTAATAAAAATCTCGGATTAAAAAGTAAATGCCTTAATTCTTTCGATGACGCTTTGTTAACATTTCGGATACAAAACTGAGCAGATATGTGCTTTCTAGAAAAATGAATTAAATGAAGAATATGTACTTTCCTTTAAAAGGGAAAGTAGAGCCTTGCTTCCTGTGAACGGCCGAACGGTAAAGTACGTCGGATCATATATATATATATATATATATATATATATATATATATATATATATATATATATATATATACCGGGTGTAAGATCAAAATGGCCCACATCGTGTAACAGCGTAACTGTCCATCCTACAAAATGTTTAATATCTAAAAAAAAAAAAAAAAAAAAAACACTAAACTAATTGAGATTCTTTTTCCAGATTTTCAGATAAAACTTCTAGCCATTTTGACACCATTTCTTGTAAGAATCACTGAAAAACTCTTTGAGTTATTCAGCTAAAAAGAGAGCAGGTTAAAATTGTTGACCATGTTCATCATAGTCTATGAATATAGAATCCAGCGCAGTACGTAATCTGTTCAATGAAAATAATATTAAAGTGTTAAATATTAACACTCACGTGGAGTCAAATATTTTAATGAATCTGACAATATCGCCAATACCACCAGCAGCTGTTCCGTAATTCTTCAGTCTTCGATATCAAAGGCTGGCAGTGAGTATTCGGGAAAAACATGGCCGCCTTTATACACGTCGCATTGAATATTTTGAGCCTTCTGTTGGCGAACTATAGAATGAGTCAGCTCATTTTGGCTGGCTCACTAGTACACCAGGGTACCCAAAAATTTCAACAAAATTCGTTTTGTGTCAGCCCCACTGTCTTTCCAACTGAGCAATGGTGAGAAGAAAAATATTATTCAGGTTTTCAGTAATGGTATCAACATTCATACTCTAGCTTCCATCTTCACAGTCCATGCAAGAGAACGGTGAATAAGTTTAAAAAAAGAGGAAACAATAAAGAGGAAAGCTGAATCAGGAGGTCACAACAGGAAGAGGGATCATCCTTTCAACTTAGAACTAGAGATTAATTAGAAAAGACCCAACTCAATTCATAAGACTTTCGACACATGAAATAGGAGTTTCAGCTATGACAGTCTAAAGATCAGTGAAAAAAAAGACTTGAAAATGAAATCCTACGTGAAAGCTCTGAGACACATAGTTACTCCAGGAGAGACATTTAGAAGGTTAGAGAGGGCGAAGATCATTTTGAATAAGTTGGAAAATGATCCTGGAATAATAGATATCTATTTGAACTTTATTTCAATCCTTCATGAGCTTCCGATCCTTAGCTGTGATTAATTAATTAATGAACATATCATTTTCGTTTATGATCGATTTCATCACGATACTTCTGTTAAACTTAGAGTGTAATTATACATTCTTATTGTTCAATGCAGAATCCAGTTGTGTTAGAAAAAGCTCGGAGAATTACAGTCAGATATCTTTAATCATTTCTGACATACAACGCTTCAGAGCTTAATCTAACGATAAGACAATTTTGCTGTTACACGATTTGGACAATTTTGCTGTTACACCTGGTATACAAACCAGGGAGTTGTAAAAAGTTCTCGGATCAACGAAAAAGAGATTTCAAATATATATGTGATCTTTTCTCATTTTTTTCAGATTTTAACTCTGCCAATGATGTAAGAGAAAGAGACTGCTCCGTTATATTAAAGATAACTGTGAGAATCTATTATCATCTTTCTAACTGTGCTCACATCCACCAATTTGGTATCCTTAAACGTTCAGCATGCTCTGCATTTTATGTCATTTTTATTACTTTTTTTCAGTGGGTGGATGCATACCTATTCAGTAATATGCAAATAAAAGTCTGCTTACCGTATCTGATAAGAAAATGTCATAGAAAAAAAGATAATGAGTTTGATAATAAAGGAAATATTAGTTCCTTAAATAAAAAAAAAATTAAAAAAAAACATAAAGAAACAACTTCAAAACGGTAAAATTCGAAGAATAAATTACCCCACTTTGAAACGGGGTGAGCATCGCAGTTTTGACTGGTACAAAGATCGCCTTGTTTCTTCATTTTCATCTAGTTTCATTAACGCTTCTTTCTTTCCCCCTTTTGTTTTAAAGAACTCTCGCGAAACGGAAAATGAGAAACCTGTGGCGATGAAGTTCAAAAGATTATCTGAAGTTCTGCTGTAGAGTGTTTTTTTTTTTTTATTCCATGTATTATTCAGACAAAATAACCTTATCGCCGCATTGCGTCCGAAGCAGTCTACGGCCTTCCTTTGATGTAAATTGAATCCGATAACCTTCGAGGTTTATTAAACAGAACTTCTTATCTCGTTCACAGTTATTTAATTTTACATCACCACTACAATCACTCGAATAGTAATCTCTCTCTCTCTCTCTCTCTCACTATCTATCTATCTATCTATCTATCTATATATATATATATATATATATATATATATATATATAAAGAGAGAGAGAGAGATCTTAAAGTGCTTGACATAGTCTTTTTCTTTTTTGCACTAACGGGAAAGTCCTTTTTGTTTCAAACTATTAACCCCAAACAAGGCGTAAAATCTACTGCGACACAAAGGGCTACTCTGAGTAAAAGAGAATAAGAAGACTTTAGAAGGAACCGGAGACCCTATCCTAAGCAGGAAACAAGGGATAAACCTCTACTCCTGTTCAAAAAAACGAGGAGAAGTGTGAACCGGATGGCAGGTGAACTTATCAGGTTTCCCATGCTTACTCAATGTTTTAAATTCACAGCTGTTCTTATCGTAGACTGGCTAGCATTCAAGGTTGGAGACTTCATTGTAACCTGCTCCATTGCTGTTGGGAGACGAAAAGGACGGATTCATGCTTTGCCTAATGGCATTAATGCGAAAAGAACACAAACTGTCTCTGACGTGATTCGAACTCAACCTGCTGACTCCGTTTTAAGAGTTTAAGATGTCACCTAGCCAGAACTTAATATTGCATTTAAAATATATAAAATCTGGAATCAAATATGATTAAATAGTGATTTTCTAAGCCCGGCTTAGATGTGGCACAAAGCCGAAAGTATGGGGCACCCAGTGAGGAACTATGATTAAATATGACCTATAATTTGACGCCAAAATAATCATCAGTGTTTGAATTTAAAGGGAATTGATAATGAAATGCAGGGGTGACGTACCGGTTATCGACGTTGGAAGTGAAATAAGTGAGACGAGTTCAAATTTCGGCTTAGTCGGCTGAGTTCACTTTTCACGTTCCAGCAGTTGAATCTCAAAGAGGACACCTTCAAACAGGACATCTATGCAAATCAATAAAAGATATACAATATTTTCAGGTTAGCTGAAAAACCAATACCTCAGCCAGACCATCTCATACTTTATCTCACAGGTGGAGTAATGGATAGCGGCTCGGATTGAGCTATCGGTGAGCCGAGTTCGAATTCCACTCGGATCCATTACATTCACTTACGTGCTAATACTCTTAGGAAAACCCAGCTATGGGTAAATACCAGAACAGACCGGGTTCTATCGCCTTTGACAGCAATTGGTCTACCGCAGAAAGAAATGGCAACCTAGTGCGGGAAAAAATCTGCTTTGTCAGTCATGTATCGAAAGATAAATGATTGTCTATGCGTGTATCAAGCATGGAACATAACTGACTGATCTCTTCTTGGTAATTACTGACGATGGTGCATCGATTTGGCAGTAACATTCTTTGTCATTCTTTTTCGTTTTTTTTTCCTATTTCACTCACCGACGGTAAGATGTCGGTCAAACGAGCAAAACGCTTTCCCCACTGAGGAACGCACACGCATGCGCACACGCGTGCGCACACATGTACGCACCTTTCACTTCATTTTTTTCTAGGACTTTCTCCTACACCAAACGATTCACAAGCACAAACAATTCACTAGTTTAAATGTTTTCTTCTTTCATGTTAATTGTCTTGTAACCCGCAACTATTTCCTATTGTCTATATATAAATGTGTTTCGTTAATACATTATTGTTTGTTTATATATATATATAGTTTTGTTATTAGAATTCAGTTTTATTACTCGGACTCACATTCGAGTCCGCCTTTTTTTTTGTGTGGGATAAATATACTAAGAGATACGAATCTTTTATATATGGACCTTCCAGTTTGATAATGACCATATGCATACTTCTAAAATTTTAACAAAATGGCTTCAAGGCAACATAGACAAGGTGTTAGTGCGGCCATCAGAAAGCCCTGATCTCAATCCGAAAAGAAAATATGTGTGCAAAACTGGAAACTCACGTGTGAGGAAGGAGGCCTACAAACCTGAGTCAGCTACAACTGAATGGGTTTTAAATTCTTTCAGCTGATTGTAAGACAGTTGTAAGAGTTTACCCGAAGCGTTCAACCCAAATTAACACATTTTATAGTCAGGGCACTGAAATATTAAGTGTATGTAAACTTCCGACATCCACTGGGAATGTGTTGAAAGATATAAAAGCAGAAATAGATCGTTATCTCGACTATTATGCAGATATTTTACATTCTTTAAATAGTGATGATGACCAAAGTCAAGAAATCGTTACTCAGAGTAAATGTGAAGAATTGTGAAAACATAGATCCGGCTGGATTTTTCATGGAAGGATTTCGGGACAGTGTAGTCGCTAAGCAGTGTCTACTTCCTCTCCATGTAACAAGCGGCACATTGGTTATGTGGTACCAGCAGCACGACACTATCATTGACTTGCCTTATTCAGATATGCGGATTCATGCCTTTTTCCAAGAATGTCAATGCGGACCGAGCACAATCTGCTTTACAACAAAATTCGAACTCGGTTCGCTAATTCTATTTTATGTATTGCTCACCATTAAGCTACGCCCGCATATTCTTAGATTGAATATATATGCACTCAAAATTTCTGGACACACACAAACACACACACACACACACACACACACACACATACATATATATATATATATATATATATATATATATATATATATAAAAGTGAATATTGAAGTCAACACTCAGAGGCAACAGGCTGTTTCATGCTAGACGCAATCGTCAGGCGGCCTGACTATTGCGCCTAGCATGAAACAGCCTGTCGCTTCTGAGTGTTGGCTTCAATGTTTACTTTTATATTTATATTTACATACGCTCTATCTCTGATATTGAGCACTTTATCATTGTTGGTTATTGGAATTTATTCCGTATACACCAATCATATACTTGTATACACACACACACACACACATATATATATATATATATATATATATATATATATATATATATATATATATATATATTACAGTTGGACTAGCTAGATGCATCGGACATTTATATTCTAAAGTTTCGTTTCTCTCACTTCTTATCTGTGGGATTCCCTTCCGTTCTCTTGCTTCCCTGCCAATTACAATCTTCAAAAATTTAAATGCAACATCATCTTCTATGTTACTGAGTCCTGTTACTTTATTGTCCTTTCCCATCACACCCTGCGTCCTAGTGGCTTTATCGCCTTGCTTGAGGCGGGACTGACTAAACGGTAAGCGCACTAGCAACATCATCATAATCCTCATGACTAAATGGTTAGCTTATTAACATTAGCATGACTAAAGGGTAAGTATATCATCATTATCATCATCTTAATCATGAGTAAACGGTAAGTGTAACAACGTTATCATTATTATCACCATGGTTAAATGGTAAGCGTAGCGTCATCATCTTCATCATGACAAAGCGATAAGTGCACCAGCATCATCATCATCGTGACTAATCGGTAAACATATCATCATCATCGTTGTCGGCGTAATCACGTTTATACGGTAAGTGTATCATCGTCATCGTTGTCATCACTGCCACCATAGCGTGACCATTCCACGGACCCACAAAATTCTTTCACTCTAGTTTTCAAGATTATCTACCAATACTGGTAATTCTTCAGATTGGCATTTTGTGTCTTTATATGTGTATATTATTTACTGAGTTCTTGGTTAGAAGAAAGTTCCATTTAGACAGCTTCCTCCCAATAACCGCTACTCCCAAGAGGGTGCTTACTTCACACTCAATCTTCTATGTCCATACAACTTCATTTAGTAACTCCCTGACTTGAATGACTTTCGAGCCTTTTATTGGGCAAATATTTAGCAAAACATATTTTGAATGGTCGACCAATGCTAATGTGTCTGGATTTGGTGTCCACAATAGAATATCACTGACAAGTACATCCTTACTTTTCCAGAAGTGCCGCGCAGAAATTGTTCTTCCCCCCTGAATGGCTTGTGTAAAAGGCAGTTCCACAGAGCTGCTTTTTGTATCAGCAATAATCAAACTGTAACAATAGCAACAGTCATCAGCGGGCAGATTTGGATTAAGGTTCCAAGTTCTTCACATAGAATTATCCTACAGGATAAAAGATTAGAGCGTTGCTGTGTGCATTTAGGGAGTTCAATCCCTGGGCCGGGCAGTGTACTTGGACTCAGTAGAAACAGGGTGAGCAATAACTGAGCATTACTAAAAATAAGAACAAGACGAAATACCCCTAGACATGGGTAGTGGATAGATTAAATAAAGAGTTCGAAATTCCCTGTAGGTTAATCGGGTCGATATACACCTGTGTGTGTATATCGCTCTCTTGGGTGGTATACACATTCTGATACTTACATAGCACAGGGATCCGTCCCGGTGATGGTGGTTTCACGGCTACGGCTAGCTTGGACCGGCTCTGACCAGCTTGGAACAGCTATGACAAGCCAAGACCAGCTATGACTAGTTTAGACCAACTCTGACCGGCTTGGACAAGCTATGACCAGCTAAGACCAGTTTCGACCAGCGGCCTGAGTGAAAACACAAGGTCCCCACGTTAAAAACTGACCCTGTGTCACAACCTGACTCAGCGGCGGCGGGGGAGCAAGTAAATCTCCTTACCGGTCACAGGGTTCCGTCCTTGCGCTAGTAATATCACAGCTATGACTAGCTTAGACAAGCTCTGACCAGCTAAGACCAGCGGTCCGAGTGAAGACACTCGGGTCCCCCTCGTTAAAAACAGACGTTGTGTCATAACCTGAGACTGTGGGATGAGGGGCAAGTAAATACATACACCTGATGAAGGCCGGCGGACAAAACGACAGAAACGTTGTGATAACAACAACAAAGATGAGGACAATGACCCGAATTTAAATAGTGTAAACAGCAATAATCAGTCCAAAATTATTTTTGTTTATTCTAGATCAATAAACGATGTATGTACTAAATAAATAAAAAAAGAATCACAATTGCTTTAGTTTTTGCTTTTTTTTTTTTTTTAATATTTTCCCCAAATAAAGCGAAGGCGCTCCGTAACAGTAAATTAGTTCAAAATGACAGTTTTAAGCCGTCTACCTAAGTGCAAGAACACTTAGGACTTTCTTTCCTCTTAAGGAAAATGGCGGCCTAGATTTAGTTTATACAAATATTAACTGATGAGATTCGTCGTATGATTACCGAATACGTAAAGGACACGGCTTATTTATACGCAAAGTCAAGCAAAGGTTTGTATGTACAATAAACATCGATAGAGTAACTTTTTTATAAACGCCAACGCTGTACATTATAACGACATACAAAGGCTTTTATTAACAAAAGCTCCGCATCAGTAACTATTTACATGAGTGAACTCGAGTAGATAGCCCAGTGGTTAGAATATTGCCGGAGGGGCTATGCGATGAACCGTTCAATCGTCAGAAACAAGAAAACAGAGCTAACATTCTATATAATATCAATCATCCAGCATGGCGGCCAATATTGGTCGCCTTACAGACGAAGAGCGGATGTCAGTGAAGATGTTTTTCTATAAAAACACGAAATAGAAAAAAACAAAACATGGATGAAACATGTGAGGAACGAGGAAGTTTTTTTTAGGAAAATGGAAAGGAAAAGGACACATTTACTTAGAATCAGAAAAAAGTCAGTTGAAATATCCGGGCAAATAATAAGGAAAGAGGTCTTGGAGAATTTGACAGTCATAAGACATTGAAACTGAGAGGGATAGTTATCGGACAAGCATTAATAAGTGTTATAAAGAATAGAAGTTGGGAAGAGCCATGATCGAGCATGCCCTAAATGGACACAGCACACAAAAATAATCTGTTACTGTATTGCTTTCCAAATATGATGTAACGGTTAACAAGGTGGTCTCACAGATCATTACTAGTGAATTCGATCCTCACTAGGGGATTCACGTTTATAGACTAGTGCTAAGTCGCTAAGTAAATATTCTACTTGATATAAAAATTCAAGGTTACACGATTGGACTATGGCTAGTGAACTCGGTTACTGTATTTGTCGGCAGATAAGACGCACATTATCACCTAAAAATGCCTAGAAATTTCACTATTAGTTTTCTGGAAGAGTGAATGTGATTCCATTGAAATCAAAGACAAGAAATTAATTATCATCTAAGTGAACAATTTTATATAAATTACATAAACGCACACACACACACACACACATACACACACACACATACACACAAACACATACACACACACATACACACAAACACATACACACACACATTTCTCATTTCTTCAGAAAACTTCCCCTAATCAACATGGACTTTTACAAGTCAGAAATAAAAATGCCCACTAGACGCACACGTATATACACATATTATCAACCGCTGATACACATATACATATGAATTATACACACGAACAAGACATATACACGTGAAGTCTACATGCACAATGAAAAGCAAACAAAAAATACCCGATTTTTTCTTTCTCGTCCATAATTTCAATTTCTGGTGAAGCTTTAATAAAAGCGAAACATGTTAAATTCATAAACGTTTCCTATTTTTATTCCTATTATATATATATATATATATATATATAGATAGATAGATAGATAGATAGATAGATAGATAGATAGTGAGAGAGAGAGAGAGAGAAAGAGAGGGAAACATTGCAGGAGTAACTCATCATCGCTTAACTCCTGAGCAAGACTTTTTGGGGAGATCGATTGTTACATATGCAGTACGATTTCTCACTCCACCCTTCCATTGCGTCCAAAGAAAGGGCATAAGCTGCCGCTGCACGGCACCGTCGTCATCGCAAAAGCCAAAACGAGTTTTGATGCCACGTCAGACAGCCTTCAGGAACCTGACTTCAAATTTTATCTCCAGGTTTTAATTAACATAGTTAGGTTTGATCTTTAAAGTAGGCAGGACTGCTGCTTCACAGTCTTCGTATATCTTTCCGTTTTGCCCTTTATCTTACAAAGTCAAGCTGAACGTATATAATAAGGAAAGAGATTATACTATTCCAACCCGTGGTAAACATCATTCCTAATCAATTTTCTTTGTCAATATGATTTTAAAAAAAAATTTTGTTTCTCTTTTTCTGAAAATATTTGTCCCGAATTGATCAGAAACCCGCACACAGTGCCTCTACGGTAAAGGTTAGGCAATTTCTTGATTTACCTTTAAAGAAAACGAAATTAGTGACATTCCACCATCGTCGCTCTTAACCCAGAACTTTCACAAACGAGTGTTCTCCCTGGGAGGCCCCATGCCTTGGCCGCCTATTGGGATTAAAAATGCAATTAAAATTAAACATCTTCTATAAGAAAATTTGGGCCACTGTGTCGTGCCAGAAAATTTCTTTCGTCAGAGTCCATCTTGCACATTTACAAATCTACCATTCGTTCGTGCATTGAATATTGCTGTCATATCTGGTCTAGTGCTCCTGCTATTCATGTCGAGGTTCTTGACAAGACCTAAAGAAGGATCTGCAATGTAATAGATACTGATTTCAGTCACTTTCTCACCGACGGGGTGTGGCTTCTTTTCTACAAATATTTTCACGGTAACTGCTCTGGCGAGCTTTCTTTCCTGTTGCCCAACTGCGTGAATTTAAGCGTGCTACTAGACTGGCATCTCGGTCCCACCCTTTTACTGTTGAAATAGCTAAATGTAACCTCCACTTCCACCCCAACCGTTTCTTTTCTCACACTTCACACCCGTGAAACTCAACTCTGTTTACTTGCTCCTCTGATAACTACAATCTTCAAAGATTTAAATCGAACATCAATCACCATCTGTCACCTGTTCATCTTTTATCCTTTCCTCAATCCCCACTACCCAGTCTTTTCTCTCACTTTCACTCTCTGTAGCCGCTGAGTACTGGTGACATTCCTGACTTGCTTGGTGGTGTGGGAGGATTTAAAAAAAAACAGGTAGATATTATCGGTCGAATTTAAAAAAAAAAAACTTGTTTGAGTGAATTCTTGCTGCCTAAATTTATCTATAAAACTACTATTGATACTTGCATTCCGTCATCGCCAATTGAACTGAGAACTATCATCTATCACAATAAACGGGTGTTCCCTCTGTGAGGTCGTGTACCTTGAGCGTTTATTCGGACTTAAACTCAGCCCAGACCTCATGGGACTCGTACATACGATCCATCGCTAAAGGTACTGGAAAAATGATCATCTCTCTGTACCGCTCCAGTAAGTACCTGACTCCTCCTGCTTTCCTCTACCTTTACAAGAGCCAGATCAGGCCGAAAATGAAGTACCGTTGCCATATATGTGCAGGTACTGCCCAGTCTGCGCTTTCCATAGAGTCCCAAATCGTATCCGCGTCCTTGTGGGTGACGAATTATTTTCCATCCTACACCCACTTTCCCAAGTATCTCGCTATTTCCATGGAAAATGTTCAGACGATCTACACTTCTTAGTTTCACCAGTTCGGATCACCACGGGTAGCACCCGCCATGCCATGCATATTGTAGCAAACCACTTTCATTCGATTCGTATTCCTTTGATGAGATGTAAGATCCACTCGAGCAGCTTCTTTCCACGAATCGCTACTTTGTTCAACCGCCTCCCAAGAGGATGCTTCCCGATCGCTACAATCTTATCATGTTCAAGTCTAGGGTTAACCGTTATCAGCTATCCACGTAAAGAGCGCCTCGAGTGGCTCCCATGCCTTGTACTAGGTTAACACCATTGTAAAAAGAGCGACTGGCGAGAAATCTTACAAGTAATTCTTCTTTCTTAGATTTTCATATTCTGACAGTAAATCCATATCAGCCTAAAGTTGAAAATAATTGACAGTGACTGCATAGACACCACAGACATCCTGCTAGATAGAGGAGGTGGGAGACTTTGTGTACCTACGCTCCACCATCAATTCACAGGGCAGCTCTATGCTGGAGATCAAGAGAAGGCTGATAATAGCAAGAAATGATACGACAAAAACTGGAATAATCGGGAGATACACATCAGCCTAAAGTTGAAATTAATACAAACCATTGCCCATGTCTCGTATCCGTAGCTGGCGATGTTTGCCATCGTCAACTACGGATGCGAGTCACGTGGGAAAAGAAGGAAAGCCACTGGATTGATGCCTTTGAGATGTGGGCATATCGCCGAGTCCTTAGAGTGTCATGGGCAGCGAGAAAGACTAATAAGTGGGTGCTAGATTCCATCAGAACAAGGTACGTATTGAGAGACCAGATGGCTCCAAAGAAGCTCCATTACCTTTGGCATAATTAAGACTTGAAATCCACCATGATACGACCCTCTTCTCGACCTCCAAGAATAGCCTGATGACATTACTACATGCTGTAAATGATTCCCGTGTCCAGTAAAGCTTTCTGATAAACACAAGGAAGATCAGGTTAATAATGATTGACAGTGACTGTACAGATTTCTCAGACTTCCTGCTGGATAGAGGAGGTCGGAGACTATGTGTCCATGTGCTTCACCATCAATACACAGGGCTGCTCTATGCTGAAGATCAAGAAAGGGCTGATAATAGCGATAAGACAAAAACTGGAAACATATGGAATAGTCGTAAGATACACATCAGCCTAAAGTTGAAATTAATACAAACCGATGCTTTTGCCATCGCTGGCTACGGATGCCAACAGGGAAAGACACGGGATTGATGCCTACAGATGTCGGTATATTGCAGAATCCTTAGAGTTCCATAGATAGCGAGGCGCATTAATAAGTGTATGCTAGATACTTTCAGAAAAAGGAACGTATTGATAGAGCAGATGGCAAGAGGGAAACTCCATTACTTTGGGCATATTATATGACGAGGCGGCTTCGATTAGGAGATTCTACTGGCCCCAGTGGTGGCTAAGCGGTGTCTGGACGACCACCGATGTCTTGGTTTGATAATACTAAGAGGTGAACTGAAATGACGGTGGCCGAGGCTGTAAGGGTAGCATCAGACACAAAGAGATGGAAGGGAGTGGTAACCACAGCGGCGAAAAATCCGCTAACTGAATAAATGATGATGATGATGATAGAAAATTGGATAGGGATTCAAATCCATTCACAAACAGGGAAGACAGTGAAAGCAATGAATGACTTCGAATGTGGGATTAAATATTTCAACCAATATCGCGTCACACAAAAGTCGTTACTGTTTCTCAAACATAAATAAAAATCTTGTCTGTATATTCAAAAAGTCGAAACATTCTAACTAAACAGGAATATGATGAGACATTACATATATTTTCGTTTTTATTTACACTATTTACATTGCTCGGGCTGTTGTCCTCATCTTTACTGCCATATTCACGACGTTTCGACCGTTGTACGCTCCGGCCTTCTTCAGGTGATATTACTTGGAATTTCGAGCTGAACCTCAAGGACACAGTCCAGTAGATAAAGGCGTTGGTCGAGTGATCTTGGCACCAGCTGAGGGAACATAAACTTTGAGAGTTGGATTACTAGGTTGGATTAACTGAAACTGAGATATCCAAAAGCCATAGCACGTGGAGTTAGAAGAATCTAATATCACCTGAAGAAGGCTGGAGCGTACAACGAGCGAAACGTTGTGAATATGTCAATAAAGATGAGAGCAACAGCGTAAATGGTGTAAATAGTTACAATACCTCGTCTCAGAAATATAGGCACATTTTCATTTTTATAAAAAATATTTCTTGCAAAACCCCTGAAGATACATTCGTGAAACTGCTGCACGATGGGATTTTCATAAGGAATCGCTGATTTAATATCTAGATGATCCCTTAACTAAAAGATCACTGATTTACTTGCTAGATGTTAACTGCTAAATTTTTTAATGCGCGTTTTTGGCCCAGACTGGTGTCTTAGTTTATTTATTCCTTGTTTAATTTCAGTAGTTACCATTGTTGTGTTTATAGAAACTAGAATATCAAATATATTAGGTTGATGCAAAAATAATGACGTAATAACGTCGTTTTTTGACGTTATTACGTCATTATTTTTGCACCAACCTAATATATGTGTATAAAACATCAAGAAAAAAAAAATGATTAGAAATAATAGAAAATACTTTTCAAAATAGTCATTATTTTTCTACACGTGAAATGTAAAATTACGACAGAAAGTGTCTTCTTACGGCTAATAATAAAAACTTTAAAGGCTGAGTGTTGTAAAATATACCTCTGCAAATGCAATGTATGTAAGCAATTCAATGTAAATACAGTGTAACCCGGTTATCAAAGACCCTGATATAAGAGAAATTCAGATTTTCTCTGGTCCCAAATTAGAGCCGTACTTACCTGAACCAAATAGACCAAACCCGGATACAAGAGAAACCCGGATATAAGAGACTTATTCTCCGGTCCCGACAACTCTCTTATATCCGGGTTACACTGTACAAGGAATAACATGCAGTGAGTTTAATTTTAACAGATCCCCAAATGGGGCTCATGTTAGGTAACGGCTTAACAAAAAGGGAATTTTCAAGTAATCACTAACAGTGGCGACCATGCTAGGACTCCAACACAAGTTCTCATTGTTGCTTTTTGAAAAAAAAATAAATTTATCAAATTTATGTCACGGCGCGTTCAATGATTCTTTGATAGCTGATCATGATTCGAGTATAAAAATTTGACAATATAAAATGAGAGATTACTGAAGCGATATCAGTTATCAGCGGATGTCTTTTTAAGGACATCTACAGGATTTACAGAAATTGTTTTGACAGTTATTGTCTTGACAAAGAAGGTAAGCTAAGGGAAGTAAACCTCACAAGAACCATGTCAAATAACCCTGACGAAGAGGGTCGGCTGAGTAGAGCGGAAAATGAATGATTTGTTTTAAACCAAAGCTGACAGGACAAAGAACGCTGTGCTTAATAAGACAGTGGTTCCTAGCAGCCTAAAATTGAGGACCGTTCGTCCGCGAAGCTAAAAAGAAGACACGCCATAGTTGACCGTTTACACACTCATCTTGACTCAACTTTCATCGCTTACTTGCAACCGGCTCTTACGATGTTACAACTGAATTAATTTTGCCGACTGCTACAATTTTGTTTATAGCTTTAGTTTTATTTCGTGGTTAACGGTCTGGCCAAAGAATTCTTTTTCCTGCTATTAATCCACAAGCATTTGACTGGAAGAAGCTGCACCCTGAGAACGAACCTGGTGTCTGGTCTGAGCTGCAATACTAAATTATTTCTACATTGGTTTTGATTATGAGTTAAAGAATATAAGATTGATTAATCTTAAAATTTGAAAATTTCTGCTCAGGATCAGTTGAAACTCAGGATTAATATTTTAAATTTCTTTTGCTCTTACTGTTGATTTTTTTTATTTTGTCATGAACACTGAAACGTGATCTCCACTATTTTTGAGTCAATGCTGGCACTCATGGTTAATGTGTCAGATTTCTTTCGACATCAAGAGATGAGTTCAGAATCTTCGAATTAGTGCTGTCCAAGGTGACAATATGTCTGATTTCTTTTTTTCTGGACAACTGAAATAGGAACTCTATAATCTCAGAAAACGGATCAATCAAATCAAATCATTCATTTTCCCTATGCGACTTCTAATGTCGCTGTCATTTTCTGTCCTCTCTTAAAATACCTCGTAGATATTTATGTTTTTGCATTTGTATAATTTGGACATCTTCAATTTGTAATGCGCATATTGGGCTGTTTCCTTTGCTGACAATCCTATATTGTCTTTTTTCTTCTTACTCTCCTTTACCACGTACAAGGGTCTCTTTAGTTTTCTTATTGCCTTTTATCAAGACTGTGACATTTGCATATATAATGTTAAGATTGTGACCACCAATAATGGACCCTGGTAGAGCATCTTCCACAAATACCCTGGTCGACTGTTCCTCCATTTTTTTTTTTTTTTTTTTTGGTGGGGGGTGATCTTGGAAAACATAAAATCCATAATATTAATCTTCTATGTTCCATAGTAAAATGTTGCTAAAATCTTTCAAGGGCAAGTAATCAATGCTAATTTATTAAAACTTATCCATCTACCTATAGTTCTGAGATGAGGTATTGTAATTATTTACATTGTTCGGATTGTTGTGCTCATCTTTATTGCCGTATTCAGCGTTGGTTGGATCCACTGACTTGATCCAAAAGAGTTGTGAGTTCAATATCTGACTACTGCAGTAGTGAACAAAAACTGAGTAAAAAAGATAGATAACTGGGACATCGATTTTTTTTTCTTTTTCTTTCAGATTTAACAACTTAAATCTTTGGCAATTTCAACCATGGAAAGATTAACAATCAAATAACGTGTTAAAGTTATCGAAGCCTATTACGAAAATGGAATTTCAAACAGAAGTTGAATGAGAAGTTCCCAGGTCGCATCATCTCTGGAAACAGCGAAGTCAATTGGCCACCTCGATTGTCCGACTTGACGCCTTTAGATTTCTTCTTTTGGGATCATCTTAAAAGTAAGGTCTATGCCAACAAGCCAACAAGCCAACAACAATTCAACAGCTGAAGGTTATGAGATAATAAGGCATATTGGGGAGATCGAGGAGCAAATATACAGAGACGTCATCAAAAATGTTGACCATCGAGTGGAGGTGTTCTGCCAAAGCCTTGGTGGACATTTCGGCAATATTATTTTTCACACATAATTGCTATGACGTAAAAACATGATCCAATAAAGAAAGAAATAAATTTTCACCAATAATACTGATTTATTTACTGCTGACTTTGATCCGTCTTAAAGAAACACTCTTTATTTTGAGATAGATAGATAGATAGATAGATAGATAGATAGATACAAACAAACAGTATGGACGTCTTGTCGAGTGTTTTGAACATTCACTTTCCGACGATGAGACACGGATTTGTATTTCTTTTTCTTTTATGTGCCGTGTCCCTTCAGGACGTAGGCGATCATAGCTCTTCACTTCTCCCTATCCTTGTAGCTCTCAATAAGTTTTGTCCCTTTGCTACTTCTCCCAGACCCTGTTCTGCCATCTACTTGCTAGGTATGCCATGCGTTGCCTTCCTTTGTCTCTCTTTCCCTCTATTTTCCCTGTGAGTATCAGATCCTCCAAGCCCTCCTTTCTCATTACGTGTCCCAAAAGATTCAGCTGCCATTTCCTTCTTGTTTGCATCCTCTCCAAAAGCTCATCGTTGCTCACATGTTCGGTCCATCGTATCCTTCTGCAGAACCGTTGCCTCAAGTCTCTTCTTCATCTTTCGGGAGACCGTCCAACATTCGGTGCCGTAAAGGATGACAGATATCACGTAGCAGTTTAGTAATCTTTTCTTTTGTTACCAACGAAATCCTCCTGTTTTGTAATATTCTGCCTAGCTTTTGGAACGCGTCTTTGGCCAACCCAGTACGTCTTCGCGCCTCAGCGTCGTACTTACCATCCTCTATAGGGGGCGTTACAAGCGCGCGACACCTCTGGAAAGGGCCTGAAAACCATGCCAAAAAATTTGTGAGCGAAATTGAATAAACGAAACTATTTGGAAGTTATCGGTGGTTGGGCTAGCATAAAATCACAATTCGCTAAAAAAATGACAATACATGATCAAAAAATGCCGCAATCTTAATAGTTTTATCTTCAAAATCTTTATGTTATTATTAAGAGGAAAGAAAAAGGATTTTTATTATTAAATTATAATTTTAATCCATTTTAGAAACTCCAAAATTTGGTTAAATGTTTTGTTTTCTTTGTGTCAGCGGATCAACATAAATTAGTATGGCAAACTTGAGCGTTATTTTACGATGGAAAACATTAAATTAGAAATTCTTGCAAAAATCAAATATTTGTTAGATTCTAATGACATTTTCAGGACTTATTCACAAATGAATTAAATTATTTTAGAAATCTTTCTTTTTTAAAAAATCTTGCTCAAAATATTTTAACCCCAGCACAACCACCACACACGCACACATATTTAATTTTATAAAATTTCGAGAAATTCATTGTAGCGCTTAATATTTATATTAGTTATAAGCACAAGTCCTTGGAGAATTTAAATCAGCAAATTTTCAAAATAGGACCCCCACATTTACAGAAAATCAGCTCTAAAGTAGAAAGTTTTTAATTGCTTTTAAGAATAAGATATATTATTGAAACTTGTCTTATGAAAAAAATTTCAATGAATATGAATTTTTTAAATTCATAAAAAATTTAATATAATAATATATAAAGTTTTTTTACGTTTTAAAATTCTGTATTAATTTATAGCGGTTAGGCGATATTGTCATTAAGTAAAATCTATATTAATTAATCGTAATTAAAAAAGCTTACTACAATTCAGCTATTCCCAGTATTTCATAAGGAATTTTGATTTTTTTTTATAAATACACATCATTGTCTATACACAACATATCAGAAAATAAGAGCGGTAACTAAAGTAAATTTAAAATTTATTGGTAATTTTTTTAACATTTCTTCAACAAGCGTTTTCATAAGTAAAACTATAAAGCGAAAGTATGTAAAATTCAATAAAATATTAAATGACTAAGAATATTTCCCTAAAATTAGTTAAAAAATATTATATAAAAAAGGCGTTCACGTAACATTCGTCAAGTATTTTTTTACAGACTGAAAAATTCACAAACATAAGTATATCGAGAGAGTTGTCAACACCTCATAAAAACACCCACTTCTGTGTTAAAACATATTTTTCTGTGATATTTTAAACTAAAGGTAAGTAATAATTTGTTACAAATCAGATGAATTAAACTTTAAATCGGGTAATCTTCCTTAAATTAAATTTCAGAAAAGTATATTTTATTTTTCATACATTTTTTAATAAAGAGAAACATGTTATGCTGCCAGATTCGTTAACATGGTTGATTGTTTTCTAATTTTAACAATTTAAAAAAAATTCAATCCAATCAATGTAAATTTGGTTTTAAATGCAGCAAATAATTTTGTTGATTGGAAATATTAAAGTTAATCTATTAGCTTGAAGTTAAAAACAAATTAAAAGCTTAAAGAATGATTTAGAATTTTTTTAAATTCATTTTCAAACTTATGTATTGCTTTTCTTTAGAGTACCTAATTTTAGGGCTTTAATTATTTAAGTACGAAAACCTGTTAAATTATTTTATTTTATTAAACATTCGTCTAAGTCTTTAAATCCTTAATTCGCTACAATATATCTTCGTATACGATTTTTAAGTTGTTTGTGTCCATTTTTTATGCAAACTTTAGAAAATACCCTTCTTAAGGGTTTCTCCATATAAAGTAGGGCCTTATGGGATATTGGGAACCCCCTGATTGTGAAATATATCGAATACGTAACCGTAGCAGTGTTAGAAACGGATTTTAGAGGTCGGCTACTACCGGGGGTGGGGGATCGAGTTACTATAAATTTGCAGATCAGAATCCTAAACCCCTGGAGTATTCAACGGAAATAGACTATTCGTCGATTTTACGCTTTTAAGAACGCGAATTAACAGCAGTTATTTTGCGAATCTACGTATAGTAATGTCGATTTAGTTTCTTTACGTTTCCGAACCTACCTAGAAAAAAATGACATTTTTTTGAGTTTTTATTCGTATAAAGTCGGACCTTAAAGGGTACTTGTCAACCTTAGCCGTGCAATATATCGAATAGGCGAGCCTCTGTATAAATCCAGGTTTTGAAATATACCTAATATCCTCCGTCTAAATGCCCTTAACTCTTGCTGAGCAAGTTAACTTACGTTAATTAAAGTTTAATTAAACGGTATCTATTCAAATTCTAATGAAAACCGAAACTGACGTTAACCTTTCTATAAAGACTTGCTGTTCAAAGGTTTTACTTGATGCCGTATTTAAATTTAATTGTAACTGATTTTTTTAATTGTAGCTAGATATTTGAATTTATTTATTGTTTAACTTAAGTTTATTCGTTTCAAAAGTTGGCCGATTTATATTTAAATTTATTCAAATTTAATTTATTCGTGAGTGTCATATTGCATTTGTTCTGTTTCAAGATGAACATTGAAGTACAGTATAACCCGGATATAAGAGAAACCCGGGTATAAGAGAGATTTTCATTGGACCCAAATTAGAGCCATACTTACCTAAACAAAATAGACCAAACCCGGATATAAGAGAGATGTTCTCTGGTCCCAAATTAGAGCCATACTTACCTAAACAAAATAGACCAAACCCGGATATAAGAGAGATTTTCTCTGGTCCCAAATTAGAGCCATACTTACCTAAACAAAATAGACCAAACCCGGATATAAGAGAGATGTTCTCTGGTCCCAAATTAGAGCCATACTTACCTAAACAAAATAGACCAAACCCGGATATAAGAGAGATTTTCTCTGGTCCCAAATTAGAGCCATGCTTACCTAAACAAAATAGACAAAACCCTGATATAAGAGACTTCTTCTCCGGTCCCAACAACTCTCTTATATCCGGGTTACACTGTATAATAACTTTATCCTTGCATTTTGTTACAATATGTTCGTCTAACAGGTGTGACATTTATTTTGGCACCAAGGGATACAAATGATGGCGTATTATTGTAGCTGCGAAAGTTTGCCATGAAAAGGTTTAAACTATAGTATTTAAAAAATAATTTACATGGGTGCTCGCGACTAATTGAAATATTATTATTAGGTTGGTGCAAAAATAATGACGTAATAATGTCGTTTTTTGACGTATTTTTTAACGCCAAAAAACAACATTATTACGTCATTATTTTTGCACCAACCTAATAGCAATTCCCGTAGACTTTTATTAGAACATTTACCTGTATAGTATAAAATGATAGAACTTAGGAGGATTTGAGATAATTATAATTAAGTAATTCATCGAGTCTAGAAGAAACCTCAACAGAATGCAGAAAGCACTGGACGGCTGTTTCGTCCTATATTTGGGACTCATCAGCTATATTGAGTCTAATTCGTTACCTCTTCTGTTGGTACAATTGGTATAACGTTTGCCTGATACCGAAACTGTCAGAGTTTCAAATCTCGGTAGTGGATGCGCACTGCTGATGAGTCCCAAATATAGGACAAAACGGTCGTCCAGTGCTTTCTGCATTCTGTTGAAACTCGATGAATTACTTAGGAATATAAAATGAGTATTTCCATTGAATATATATCGAAAATGGACATTTAGAGGTGTAAGCTGTCGTTGTAAATGGATTTGGATAAGTCAATCTATCTTTCATACCTCTCCTCCACTTGGTGTTAAAAGTATTTTCACATGAGTAATTAAAATTACATTTAAATTTATTTCTGACGTCAATCTTTACGGCGAGTAGGCAACACATACGTTCATAGTTTAATCTAAAAATCAGTGTAATAAAAGTATAGTGGAAATTTCACCGGTAAAGCCAATCTACATTATGGTACTATATGTGTACGTATTTATATGCAAATATTTCAATATCTGTAGCATAATGATGAAAAATGTATTTATTCTATTTGTCGGTATAATTTACTTCCTTGTTGATTAATGGTGTCTTATTAAATAATTCTTGATGATGTTTGTTACTCCAGAAAAATTAATAATCGAAAACGATTTTTGAACTAGTGGGAACATCAGTGCCATATAGTGATTATCTAAGCGTAGCTTAGGTGTGGCACAAGGCCGAAAGAAGGAGACACCCAGTGAAGATCAAACTCACGACTCAGTCGTAATTGTTCTAGCGAGACAAGCTTGCTATGCATTGAACCGCTTCGAAATGCCATATTTGAAAATAAATAAATAATTGTTATAATTCTTTTTCTATCCTTTGCAAATGTTATAATTCTTTTTCTATCCTTTGCAAATGATTCAAATTTTAGTATGTTATTATGGATGATAACGACTACCAGTTGTCAAAATTTCAGCTTTTCACAGTTGTTATTTCTAACAAATATTAGGTTTTAAAATTTTGTCCCTTAGTTTTGGACGCTACTGTATATATATATATATATATATATATATATATATGTGTGTGTGTATATTTGCTTCATCATTTTGCTTTCACTGGGTGCTGAAAAAGATATATATATATATATATATATATATATATATATATATATATATTCACTGGGTGCTGAATATATATATATATATATATATATATATATATATATATATATATATATATATATATATATATAAATTAATCTGCTAACAACGTACCAAGCTATAAATCTATTAACCCACCTTCGCGAACTGACACGTAAAAAGTGGTTTTCCGTACTTTCTTTTTCTATGTGCCGTGTCCATTCAGGACGTTGGCAATAATGGCTCTTCACAATTTCCAATCCTTTGTAGCTCTTCATTAATTTTGTCTTTTTGTCATCTCTTCAAAATCTTGTTCCGTCATTCATTCTCTCGACCTCACTAGGTAGGTTGTGCGTTGATTTCTACTATTCCACTTGCCTTCAATCTGTCCTGTGAGTATCAAATTTTCTAAGCCGTCTTTCCTCATTATGTTCCCTAGAAATTTCAACTGTCTCTTCCCGATGTTAAATATAACTAACATTCTTGTTTCCATTTTCTCTAAAACTTTGTCGTCGCTCACATGGTATTCTCAGCATCCTTCTGTAGAACCACATTTCTGTTACTTCATGTCTATTCTTCATCTTTGAGGAGATTGTTCAGCATTCATTGTCATATAGGAAGACTGATATCACATAACAGTTCAGTACTCTTTTGTTTGTTTCTAACGAAGTTTTTCCTCTCTGCTTAGCTTTTGGAATTGCATCTTTGGCTATCGCAATGCGCCTTCGGATTTCAGTATTGAGCTTTTCCGTTCTCTCTTAAAACACTTCCTAGATACTTATTTGATTTTGGTATCTCCGATCTGTAGTTTTTATCTCTTTTCCTCACAACAATACACCCTGTCTTATTGCAGCTGATGCTTCAGTTGACTTCAGGGTCGCATTTTCCGCCGTCTGTTGAAGCACGGATATTTAAAATTGATGAAAAATTTCATGGTGAACATAATTAAACTTTAAAATTAAATGAGAATTGTTTAATTTCTACAATGCTTAAGCCGCCCTTTTAATCAGGAGAATGTTTCGATAATTCCATTTTTTTCTTTCTCTCTCTCTCTCTTTCTCTCTCTCTCTCTCTCTCTCTCTCTCTCTCTCTCTCTCTTAGATAAGCTAATATTTAACATATAACTGGATAACGCTATGTAATCTACTGCGTCGAGAAACGCTATAAAGTACAGATTATCTATTTACTTTAGGTTAATATGAGGACGGTAAGTGTAATTTGATTTATCTTGAATTACATACAATGTATTTAGTAAGCAGGTGGGTGATTTTGGCCTGTTTTTAAAAATGTTGTTTATTACCTGTCGCTTCACTAGCGGCAAGATGATCAAATTAAAAATATAAATTTTTTGTCTACTTACAAATAATTCGATGATAATAATTTTATATTCAATTTAACTACAGGAGTCATAAAAATGACTACAAAGGGAAACATATTTCGGTTTATATTCTTTCCTTGTTAACATCTCATCTGGTGCTCCTGTTATATATTTAGAGACTCTTGATAGAAGCCAAAGAAGAATCCGCAATATTATTGGTCCTGACCTGGCATCACAGTTTCAGTCACTTTCTCTGTGTCTTTTCTATAAAAATATTCATGGTAATTGTTCTGATGAACTTTTCTCTATGGTACCTAGACTTTATAAATTTTTTTAAAGTCTCGTCATCTTATAATTGCAATGGCTAGATGTAACCGCAAATTCTATGCTAACAGTTTCTTCTTTCGCAATTCTCCCTTGTGTAACTCTCTTCTGGTTTCTTGCTTCCCAGTCAACTTTGATCTTCTTGCTCTTTTACTGTCAGTTCACCTAATACAAGGCTCAAGACCCACTCAAGATAGAGGGTTAGTGAGTGAGATTGTAAAGAAGGGGGAGTAAGTAAGAGAGTATTATGAAGACGAATAGGATAGATATCGATTGACCCTGGACTTAAAGAGACAAAAAATTTAGTTGTCAGGGAAGCATTCTCTCAGGAGCCTGTTGTTCAACAAATTAAAGGTTTTGGGGAAGAAATTCTATGAGTGGAACTTCCATTTCATCAAAAGGACAGGAAAGGAATTGTTTGCCACAGTGAAAATGGCATGGCGGGTTCGAGCTGTGAAGGCCTGAGCTGTAAGGAATATAACTCGTCAGAACATCTACCATAGTTAAAGCGATAGTGTCATATAGGAAGAAAATGAGAAACTACCGACACTGAGGTTCGATCGTGAATATATGTTTTCCGTCAAGTGTATAAATAGCGGTGTCAGGCTACTGACTGCAATGATTATTGTGTGACTATTGAGTGGAACTATCCAGTCGAATTAGTGTGCATTATTGCGCGTCAATGATTTAGGTTTTGATTTAGGATTTACCGGGCGTTAAGCTGAGCCGTGTTACTAACAATGTATTCGCTGGAATGATTAATTATCATTGGTTGACTTTTACTTCTTTGTTCTTGTTAAGTATTTATTTGCGGTTGTAATTAAATACTGAAGCCTTGAGTTATACTTTATCATTAACGGCCGCCGAATGTCACAAAATATAAAGTAATGATAGTTTAGCAACTCTGTGGGATAAAGGTTGGAGGGTGAAGAATAATTCCTCGCCCACAACACGGACGTCATTTACAATCTAATAGAATTGTGTCTGCACGTTTGTGCTTCGATATTTTAATTTACTGACAGACAATAAAATATTTACACTTAAATTTTTTTAAAGTTTTAAAAGTCTTTTAAGTAGTTCCATTTTATTACCGAATAATTTAAAAAAAGATAATTAAAATTTTATTATTATCTTATTTTTTTAATTGAGTTGAATTTTATTTTATTTTATTTATTTATTTATTTTTGTCTCTATATTTATGATTCCATTGCTCAGCTCTGGGTAACGATTATCTAGATTGAACTGGACAGGAAGTGTATTATTCCAACGTCATATTGCAAACCTAGTCAAACTGCGTGCGTATATGAACGTCTTTTGTATATTTGTTAGTGTATTAAATAGCACAAGCATGCGTATGTCTCTAACGTACAACACAGACTTACGCATATACATTGCATCAGGGCCGGTGCAAGGGTCTTGTGCCACGCTCCGAAATATATGACACCCCCAGATCTATTATACAGAGACCTCCACTCTACTGCATCTCAATTTTTATAAGGTACTATTCACATAAAATATAAATTTCATTGTAACCTAATTATGTACAATAATGAATCATATGCAATATAGGTGAACAATTCAACTATAAAAATTAAAAATAAATACAATGTATCTAAATTGTTGTAGCGGACAATAATGGGTATGTCCTCATTCATATAAATGCAGTAGTAAATATTGTACGTTGGTCTGCAGTTGGAGATTCGTCTTCAGCGAAAGGTGGGTGAGAGAGGCGAGCTTGGTTCGTTTGAACGGGGCTAGCCTTGATTTTCTCTTTTAGGTCAACCTACGTCACATCGGGGTGGTTTCCTGTGGAACCCTCCCATTGGTTAGGTTAGACAAGCTTCAGTTTACCTAGTTAATGTGAGTAAGTGTTGTTCCTGGCCTGTTCTCGGCCGCCTCTTTGCTTATGATTCAAGTCGAGATTCCCAACCTCCCCAGTTTGTTTTGGCCCCCTTTTTATCTCGACTGGGTCAGCTTTATATTTTCCCCTCGTCCATCTATATTTTCACCTTCCCACTCCATTAGCGAGAGAGCCTCTTTATTTTGTCCAATGGGCAGAATACAGCGGCCTCTCCGTTTTGAGGGTTGGACGGGCCCTATTAACATCAGTTATGTTTAGTTTACTTTGTGTTGAGTTTTAGTTTTATTATTGGGTTCATCTCCCTCCCCTCTCATTCTTCATTATTAGAATTATATATATATATTTATTATCATTAAATTGTTAAGACATGGGAGCGCGTTTTGTAGTTTTTCCCTTGAGACGGTGCGGTATTATGGTGGATGGACGATTGAATGATGACGGACGAATTCTTATGGTGAATGTGGAAACGGTAATGTGTGAATGGGTCGTGAATCAGATTAGTTAGGTATAAGGTAGTTAGTGATGACCAGCCTCAGCCCCTCCCAATTTTAGCCTTGTGACACAATTGTATTTTATGTACAATAAATATCCTGCAGTTGGAGATTCGTCTCCAGAGGCAGAGACGATCCCCAGACGAGGCTATGTCGAAGGGTAAAGTATCGTCTCGTGAAACAGCTACCCGACCCCGTTTTATACGAGGTCTACGGGGAAATTTTGGCCGAGACTACGCACATTAAATTCGGCCTTGTGCCACATTTGACCGTGTGGGGTGGTTAGTAGATATCCTACAGTTGGAGATTCGTCTCCAGCTATGCTGGTCAAACTCTCTGCCTCCGGGCAGAGAGTATCCCCAGACGAGGCTATGTCGAAGGGTAAAGTATCGTCTCGGGAAACAGCTACCCGACCCCGTTTTTATACGTGGTCTACGAGGAATTTTTGGCCGAGCCTACGGGCTCGGATATCCTAGATTAAATTCGGCCTTGTGCCACATTTGACCGTGTGGGGTGGTTAGTAGATATCTTGCAGTTGGAGATTCATTGTGGAATTCACTTGACTCACTTCTAGCAGTTGACTACTTCTACGCGCCGATGGTGAATCTTATATGCGTTGTTCTTGTCCTAAGTATTATCGTTCATTACCAACCTTCGTTTGATTATTCTATTCAGTAACCTTCCCTAGGTTACAACATAAATAAAAATTAGGGACATGTCATAATAGATAATTCCATCTAAAATAAATCAATGCTTTGCGGTAATTTTTGACATCAACTTGAGATTTTTCTTGTTAAAAAGTTAAATAATTTCAACATAATCAGCATTATGGATAAAAAAAAATAGTGAATTTTATAGTATTTTTTTCGTTGCATTGTATTAGTAAAACAAATTCACCCCCACTCCATACACATACACACACACACACAGAATGACATCAAAATCTGCAAAAAATTTTCATCCTTTAAAATTTAGTTGTGCATAGTTTAATCTGTAACGTATATAAAAGTAGATAGAAAAAAGCAAATATTGATAACATAGAGGGTCCCAAACACTACTAATCAGAGGTAGAAAGCACCTGCCTTACATTGCCTATGCGCATACAAACCCACACCCAGACAGTGTATCACGGACAGATAATTAACACGATTTTTTATAATATAGACTTTTTTTACCTACAAATATATTTATTTACTTTTTTTTTGGTGTGTTTGTCGCTATTTCGAAGTGTGCCTGCTGAGTGTGGTTTGTGTGTGTGTGCATATGTGTGCGTGCATGCATGTGTGTATATACGCATCCATACTGTCACTTTTTTGTGTGAGAGGAGAAAGAAACTGGCGATCGTGGGGGGGGGGTAGAAGTTTATTTCTATTGCGTTTTGGTGAATTAGTTTGACAAAGAGAAACGCAAACAGCGCAGCGGGGAACTGTGCGGCCATTTGCATGCGTACGTGCGTGCGCGCATGCGCGTGTGTGGTATGTTTCCCCTGCTCGGCTGTTTAAGATTTAAATCAAATTACTTCAACCAGTAACTTCCTCCACCTCGAACAGCTGATCACTCAGCCCAGATCATGTGATAATGTGGCGATGCAGTTGTGCCTGTTGACGAATGACTCGTCAAATCTGAGTGAGCGTGCGAGCAAAAGAGAATGAGTGAGTGAGTGAGTGAGTGAGCGAGTGAGTGAGTGAGCGAGCGAGTGAAAGAAGCTAACCCTGCGTTCACGTGTTCATATATACCCCGAAACATTTAGGACGCCTACTGAAGAGTCATGTCACACAAATAATTACTCGAGTTCTCGTCTGATTCCGAGAGCCAACTATCACCCTTATACCAGACTAAACAACATTAGTTACTCTTTACTTTTATATATAAACTTCATATAATTAAACAGCTTTCCAAGAACTATATTTGCGAAACAGTTTCCCGCGAACGCTAAAAAATCTTCACTTTTCCAAGTCAAGAGCCAATAGTAATCTATAGTCATAATCTCCAATTCCAACCTCATCCTCTTTTACTGATATCAGACCTCAGTCATCATAACAATTTTAGAATGTACTTTCTACCTAGAGTGGCTCTTGAGCCTTGTATTAAATAAACCTTAATATAAGAGAGGTACTTTTACATAACGATTAAGTCATTCTTAAATGAAATAAAGAGCTCAATCTTCATTGGGGACGGTTTCATTTTCTACTTTGACTAAAATAAGTAAGTAATGTATTTACTATATTTAGCAAGACACAAGACTGCGTAAATGGGGCATTCGCCATGGATTGAACTGACTGCACGAGACAATTGACTGTCTAGTGTTTCTTTAATATAGATATATTTACGAACGAACACTTAGTCTATCTTAATCCAGTGGGGTGGGGGGCATTTGTGTTCAAGCCTCATTGGGGAACTTCTTCAGGGATTATGGGTTCGAGTCCCAGGATGACATCACCTAGGTATTAGCTTTCCTTGAGCAGGTGGGCAGTGTCATTACCTGGCGCCTGTGTTGTCGCCGAAAGAGGAAGTGACGAATGTGCTTGATCAATTTTTGTCCTCAGTCCACGTCTCAGGTCTCTCGATTTTTTGTTACATTTCCGCGGTGCAGACGCGCGTGTAAAAACCCTTAAAATTCTCATTCTTCTTTTAATACCTTATTTCTGATTTTACTCCTGGGTATGACGATAAACTACATCTGGTAGCAAAGCCTCTGACTGGGAGATTGGAGGTTTTTGAGGAGCGTGGCAGAGTGGCTGTATTGATAGATGTGTCAATATGGCCGATTTAGGTATTTTAAAAACTAATTCTAGTCAATGTAAATTCGGTTTGAAATAGAGCAAAGTACTTTGTCGATTGGAAATATTAAATATAGCTTATTAGCTTGGAATTTAAACTAAAGTACAAGCTTCAAGAAATATTTTTTTCATTTTAAAAATGTATTTCAAACCTTAGGTATAGATTTTTTGGGGAGGCACATATATATATATATATATATATATATATATATATATATATATAGTCCTTTAGAATGAAAACGCGTCACACGAAAATATTTTCCATCTTGTCATAAATTTTCCTTAAATATAGATATATAAAACTTCGTATATCGTTTCCCCATATATTTGCGCATACACGAGGGTCGCTCCAAAAGTAATACTTCCTATTTCTTTAGACGAAAGCTACAACAGATACAGGAAGCACAGTGACACCATTGGATAGGGAGGCATGTTCATCTGCAAAAACAACATTTAGCTGTATCGTCACTGTAATGGGGTCAGACAATACTTTCGGAGCAATCCTCGTTTTGAATAAAAGAACTTCCTGGTTATGGATGAATGCATACAGGCTGCATATGGATAAATTGTCGCCATTTTATATTTTTAATTTCGCGCATGCGCGTTGGCTGTGTTTTATTTTGTCGACTTGACTAGTAGAGTAAGTTAGTCACCGTCTGTGAGAAAAAAAAGCACCATGACTCTATTCACTCTGCTTGGTATTCGCGCCGAGAGTTCCAATGCAAACATTTCAGTGTTTGGGTGTCAATCTGAAGACAGAGCAGAGGATTTGAAAAGAGCTGGATGAATCTAATGATGATTACGAAGGTGTTTGGTGTGATTACTAGCGATAGCAATGTTATGCCTCCATTCATCTTCCTACATGGCCTCAGACTCAACACAGAGACCTACATCAAGTGCCTTGAGGACGTAGTGATGCCCTGGGTCAAAAGGGTGGCTATTGAAGACCCTATGTCTGGCAACAGGACTCTGATGGCACACAAGCAGGAGAATCCAGTCATGAATATGAGATATGTTCTGTGACCACATGACCCTTACATCTAGCAACCTAACTCCCCAGACTGCAACACCCTTGATTATTATGTGTGGGACGCCCTTGAGCGAGATATCAACAAAACTCCTTGTAACACCAAAGATGAACTGAAAGCAAGGATTATAGCAGCAGTATTTACCAATTTAAACAAGGAGAGCATCCACAACAGTTGCAAAAGACTCTGAAATCATCTGGAGGCCGTGGTTGAAGCCAATGGCGATTTTATTGAATAAATTTACTCTTTAGTACTTCAAGATATTTTTGTGTAAATATCTGTTAAAATGAGATAAATGTGTTATTTTCATTTTTGCGTAATTTAGACGACAATTTACCCATCGCACCCTGTATAACAAATAAGTCATGCGATTTTTATGGATACAGCAAGATCCGAATGACGTTTCGAAAGTAATGTCTCCTATTTATTTCCATGGAAACTGCAACAGATCTAGAGGACACCGTAACACCTTTGGATAGAGAAACTTTTTTTTTATGTAAAAAACACTATTTATCCATATAGTAACCACTATTGGCTATATATTTTCGATGAATAAGGGATCGGATGTATCCTGCATAAAAAAAAATGTCTGCATCAGCGCAGACGAGTGGCTGTGCTCTCCTCCACTATTTGGTCTCCGTAAAAGTTCATCAAAAAGTGGAACTACATCTTAATTGCTGTTGTTCCGAGGTCCACTCTGGCCTGGGGTGGTAGCACCTGTTAGGGTCCCAGCTATGAGCAAATAGTGTGCCCTCAAACAAAAACAAAACACTATCAAAGTATAAAATACATTTTTATGGTAAAAATACCAACAATACATTTTTATATTAAAGAAAAGGACCCCACAATACATATTTATAGCAAAATGACAACAATATATTTTATCTGTAGTTGAAGCATTAAAATTACTTTCAAAATATTTAGATTTCGGTATTAAATAACCCATAGAGGTTTATATTCCGTTAAACAAACATCAACCAAACAATTCAGTAAAACGTAGCTGAATGTTAAGAGTTGCCATTTTTTTTTTCATGGAAGAATTCTGTTGTACACCTCTATTTCGCATTCGCTTTTCATGCCAGACGTTTTTTGTAATACTGACAATCAGCTGCTCACTGAAACAAAAACAAAACATTATGGGGTACTGGATTGATGATTCAACCAGTACTGTGTTACCAAAATAGGAGACATTATTTTTAAAGTACCCCTCACACGAGCATGTATATGTATATAATAATGGTGGGTTACCGTCATTAGTCGTGAAAAAACTCCCAAATCACGCCACATATTTCTCGAGGAAACTGACCTGTCACCATTGAAATCCTTGTGAAATATTAACAATTAACATAAATCTACGGTGCCTTTTCTAATTACAATCAGGTTATGATCGATAATACAATAGTTCTCTGTAAATACAACTGCAAAAAAAAAACAAAAAAAACATCAAAAACATTTTAGGCTCTTCACATCTGTGATCACCATCAGTAAAGTTTGTTTTAACTTCGGCGTACTTGTGCTAAACCGTATTTGAACCGTAAGGTGATTTTAGTCTTGTGACGCGATGATCTATTCTGTTACCTTCGTTCATTTTGATCTCCAGACTTTTGATGCCCTAAAAGCCCCACTGATTATCTTTCGACTTCTAATTTCTTTTCCTGGAAATGGCCAACGATTGTTGTAAGTACTCGCATCATTAGACACAATTTCCGCAAGTTCCTTCACATCCACCCGATATCAAGCGACATATTCGACAACAGGATAAACTTGCCAAATGATGGTTTTCTTGTTTGTTTTATTTAATAAAACATCTCTCAATGAAAGACTGCTGTCTAAATATACCCTATGTATATGTTCCATATGGAACTGCATTCCCAACGAAAACAAACGTATATATAATTACGTCGGACATACCGCAACTCGCTTATCAAGACGGCGGGCCCTACATCGTACAGAATAGCGCTCCATAAGCGGAGATATCAATCAACATGGAAATATATCAACCTCAAGACACAACAGATTTGCCGAGAATATACAATGTGATACGCACTTCCAACTGCAAAAAGCGTATAAAAATTAATTAAAATCTTCATTATAAGAAATAGTAGATAAGCTTACCTATTGACCGGTTGACACTCCTCCCCTGTCTTTTTTTTTTGAACAGGAGTAGAGGTTTATCCCTTGTTTCCTGTTTAGGATTGGGTTTCCGGTTCCTTCTAAAGTTGTTTTCCTTCCCTTTCACTTCCGGCGGTCCGTGTGTTTTGGTAGCATTACCAGCTTGCTTGGAATGGTGCCACTTTGTAACCCTCTATCTTGAGTGGCTCTTGGGCCTTGTACATATCATTGTAAAAATAAGAACAACTCTTAAAAACATCAAGTAAATACTCCGCCATAATGGACGGTTATAAACACTGAAAAGTATGGATATTTCGCGAAATAATGGAGAAGGGCTTTTAATCTCAGAACTTAAGAAGGCAGGAAACCACATCGGTTGAAACACTGCGATTAAATCTTGAAGAAATGGATACTAAATATCGTCTAACATTCGAAGATGAATCCTTTCCACTGTTCCGCGAGTGGTTGGAGGCTAATACCCTCCTGCTTGCTGGTATTATCGCAACATTCGGGCCGACATATTAGGTTGGTGCAAAAATAATGTCGTTTTCTCACACATGTTACTATGTGAGAAAACGATATTATTTTTGCACCGACCTAATATTTTTCGGCCTTCTTCATGTGTCTAATTTATCCGGTAAAAAGGATTCATAGTTTTAGATTGAAATGGCAGGGATACTCGCAAGCTGCATTAATATTTGTTTCTCTCTTTTTCTTAAGTTTCTTTCTTTGTTATATAAGCTAACCAAAAAAATCCTTGCTATTTTTTTACGTCATGTGGGAGGCACGTTGGAGTAATGGATAGCGGCTTGGATTGAGGAATCGGAGAGCAGAGTTCGAATTCCACTTGAATCCATTACATTCACTTACGTGCTAATACCCTTGTGAAAGGTGTGAATCCTCTTCTTCTCCCTCCAGCTATCGGTAAATAGCAGGACAGACTGGGAAAAGGAGAACGCTGAATTTAAAACTTTCGGATGGTCGTTTGGGGACCTTGTGGCACGTAGTGCATCAGGTCTCTGTAATCGGCCCTTCAAAAAGTGTGGATGGTCCTGCACGAAACCTTCACCACTATAATCAAATCTCATGTGCTATACATGCGGGTTGGGGACCGCTTGTGAATTCTAAAATTCCCATGAACCTCGGGTGAATACCGTTACAGGTACAGGGGTATGTTGGAGTAAGTGATTATTAATACATAAATAAGTACGTCAATGCAGGTGCATTGAGCACACACATCAGTCATAGCTCGAGCAACGACAAGGAAACGTGGCGTTATCGAAGCAGACCGTTCGAGGTTTGCTTTATGACTTTAAGGTGGGCTTGTCGGCAGCCACATCAAGTCGCCGAATAGGTCAAGCTTTTGGGGATAATTATATGATTGAACGCACTGCCAGTCATTGGTTCCAGAAGTTCAGATCGGGAGATCTGTCCCTTTGTAATGAACCCCACAGTTGTCGGCCAAGGGCTTGGAAGAGGAGATCCTGAAGGAGGCCACAGAGGAGGGCAACGGCCAAACCAGTGGCAAACTTGCGGAACACTTCCAGGTTTCTGATGAAACACTCAGATATCACTTGCACCGTATAGGGAGGGTGTACAAGGTGAGTAAGTGGGTACCCTACACATTGTCGGAAGCCCACAAGCAACGAGTAACAGCCTGTTTTTTGTTGCTTTCTCGGGCCCGAAACGTGCCCATATTTGATCGAGTGCTCGCCAGTGACGAAAAGTGGGGCCTGTATGACAGTCCTAAGCGTGCCAGACATCAGTTGTCACCACGGAATCCTGTGCCACACACCACAAGACTACCTCTACACTCACGCAAGATTATTCTCGGTATCTGGTGGACTAGCTGACAAATAGTGCACTATGAGCTGCTACCATCGAACCATATCATCACAGCGGAGTTGCACTGGCAAGAGTTGGAACGGGTGCAATAGGCAGTGAAGCAGTATGATTCAGCATTGGTTAATCGCTAGGGCATACTGTTCATACATGCCAATGCCAGGCCTGGTGTGGCGCAAATGGCCATTGTTACAATATGACAATTCGAATTGTAAAACACTGTGCCATCCACCTCTCTCTCCGAACATTGCGCCAGCAGATTACCACCTCTTCCATTCCCAAAGCAAACCAACTTCGCGTGAAATCCTTCGCAAATGAGGCACTCTTGCGGTAGGCACTCACAGACTTCTTTGCGTCCATGACACCTGATTTTTACCGCCAGGGCATTACGCAGCTGGAGCCATGCACTCGCAACAGTTGGAACGGGTGCAAAAGGCAGTGAAGCAGTATGATTCAGCATTGGTTAATCGCTAGGGTATACTGTTCATACATGCCAATGCCAGGCCTGATGTGGCGCAAATGGCCATTGTTACAATATGACAATTCGAATTGTAAAACACTGTGCCATCCACCTCTCTCTCCGAACATTGCGCCAGCAGATTACCACCTCTTCCATTCCCAAAGCAAACCAACTTCGCGTGAAATCCTTCGCAAATGAGGCACTCTTGCGGTAGGCACTCACAGACTTCTTTGCGTCCATGACACCTGATTTTTACCGCCAGGGCATTACGCAGCTGGAGCCATGCACTCGCAACAGTTGGAACGGGTGCAAAAGGCAGTGAAGCAGTATGATTCAGCATTGGTTAATCGCTAGGGTATACTGTTCATACATGCCAATGCCAGGCCTGATGTGGCGCAAATGGCCATTGTTACAATATGACAATTCGAATTGTAAAACACTGTGCCATCCACCTCTCTCTCCGAACATTGCGCCAGCAGATTACCACCTCTTCCATTCCCAAAGCAAACCAACTTCGCGTGAAATCCTTCGCAAATGAGGCACTCTTGCGGTAGGCACTCACAGACTTCTTTGCGTCCATGACACCTGATTTTTACCGCCAGGGCATTACGCAGCTGGAGCCATGTTGATAAAATGCTCTGGATGCCGACGGAGATTCTAACGATATGTCAAATTTGCTGTATACTTTTTTTTTTTTTTTCTAATAAATCAAAAAGGGAAATAACCTTTTTTGGTTAGCTTGTATATAGTTGTTTAATTTATTTATTGCTAAATAAATAATCATAAGTTAATCTGTTGCTTGGCTGACTTAAAATATGTGATTTCTTTCACACTCCGCCTGTTCCTTAGTGCCAATAGGCTTTTCTGGGGAGAAAGCCCCAACACGCCCCGAGTTATTGTCACTGTTTCCGGTTTAAGAGGAAAAGCTGCCAACATCGAGGCCAACCTGTTTCAAATTCAATCAAGGTTAGGGAATTGCTGTTTAGCACTTACCTTCAGGATAGGAAGAAAAGATGAATTTATAACGTTCCCAAGGATCTTTGTGCGAAAGTAAATGCAACGAAAACGGCGGGAATTTAAACTCAGAGCGCACCCCCTTTCCCATATTGGTACTCTATCGCTATTTCCACGGCAAATGTTCTTACGATCTACATTTTCTTAGTTCCACTAGTTCAGGCCTTCACATCTAAAACATGCGATGCCGCATCCACTCTAGCGAACCACCCTCATTCTCTTCGTGTTTCATTAGTGAGAAGTAATTTCCACTGGAACAGCTTCTTTAACGAGCCGCTGCTTTGCGGAATCGACTCCCAAGAGGATGCTTCTCCGATCACTACAATCTTAACCTGTTCAAGTCTAGTGTTAACCGTTGTCTTTTCTTCATATCTTCATAAATTGCAACTTTTATCTCTTACTCCTTCTACTCACACAGATTCATTCAGTAACCCTCTATCTCTAGTGGCTCTTGGGCCTTTTAGAGAGTGAACATTGGTATAATAAAGAAAATTCCCATTCAACTTTCCGCACCGATAACCGCCACACTGACTGCTCATCTTTCAATTCAATCTTCCCCAGAAAAAAAAAGGATGTGTAGCGGAGGAGGCCGCTGTAGTAAAGAACGGGTTTGCGAGTCTCGTAACGGTTATCGGCGCGAAAGGCAAAATCGACGAGTCTCGAGTCCAAATTTTACGGTTACGTTCACTTTTTGTATAAGCGTCGCTGGGAAAGACATGAATCGATCTCTTTTTGCTCCCACTCCCCGAGCAGCTATAGTAGGGTAGACTGGGATTTCTAGTTTGGGATGGCAGCCAGTCACTACTCTGAAATCATAACCGCGGAAGACTACGGTAAACAGCTTCGTTATATTTTCCAAGAAGCCATAGCAATTGAAAGATAATTACAATAGGAACTTGTAGAGATCTATTATCTCTTTCGTCTTGAAGGGATATGGTATTTAAAAAATAAAAGAAAACTGAAAAATGTTATTTACTTAAAAAGATTTGCTCTGTCATGTCCGTACTAGTTCAAGCCTAAACGAAAGCGAAACTGAAAACTGCAAGTCATTTTTTTAAACATTTAATGTTTTACTTTAAAATGGTACAAAATGCTGAAATTAAAAAAATAGAATAATTTGCAACAAAGGCAGACTGGAATAGCAATGGTTAATAAGTTTGTCACGGGACATCAATTGCATTTAAGTAGTGAGTTGAATCCTCTAATCACCAACTAGTTTGTTGCGTTTTGTTTTTTTCACGGCTCTCCACAACTTTCTATTCTCTGTAGTCCATAGCAATGTTTTATCTTTTATTACGCTTCAAACTTCCTGCTCTACGAGGCACACATACAAAATTATTAGGTAAATTATTCACTGTTTCCTCTTCCCCTCTTGTCGCTGGGAATGTCTAATTCTGCAAACCCTCTATCTTTTTTTTTCTCTATCCTAAAAAATTGAACTGTTGCTCTCTTATTGACCTTTTTGTTTCCGTTTACCTTAAAACTTCCTCGTTGCTCCCGTCTCTGATAGATAGATAGATAGAGAGAGAGAGAGAGAGAGAGAGAGACGAAAAGATTGTGATAGATACGAAGAGATTGTGATATAATATATATATATAGAGAGAGAGAGAGAGATACGAAGAGATTGTGATAGATAGATAGATAGATAGATAGATAGATACGAAGAGATTGTGACAGATAGATAGATAGATAGATACGAAGAGATTGTGATCGATAGATAGATACATACATATATATATATATATATATATATATATATATATAGATAGATAGATAGATAGATAGATACGAAGAGATTGTGATAGATAGATAGATAGATATATAGATAGATAGATAGATAGATAGATAGATAGATACGAAAAGATTGTGATAGATAGATAGATAGATAGATTGTGATAGATAGATAGATAGAGAGAGAGAGAGATACGAAGAGATTGTGATAGATACGAAGAGATTGTGATATATATATATATATATATATATATATATATATATAGAGAGAGAGAGAGAGAGAGAGATACGAAGAGATTTTGATAGATAGATAGATATCTGAAATTATTATGCAGATCAAATAAACGTCAACAACTCAAAAAGTCCTGAAGAAATATTTGTAAAATTTAAACTCGTTCATTTCCAGCCTTATTAAAATATTTACCTAAAATTTTCTGCCATTTTTAATCGTTAGTTTTTGAGATATTTGGAATTTACAAAAATGGACTGACTGAAGTTGGTACGCAGATTAAACTAATATTAGTTTAAGACCTCTGAAATAAAAACATTTTTTGTTCATAATATATCTTGAAATTTGAGCAAAGGGGAGGATCAAACAACTTCTGAAAAACATAAAATAGTAAAGTTACTGAGTGAGGGTATGTCCACATTGAAGGTATCAAAGGAACAGAGATCATCGTACGATATTAAAGGGTACTGAAAATATAAATGATCTGAGAACTTGAGGCAAAGTACGAGTTATAACCCCTTTTGAATTAGCGCCCAGATCTTTGAAATGGGTAGCATTGATGGAGTCAAGAAGGTATAAAATACTTTGTAAATTGGGATGTGTAAAAAAAAAATCTCCTAGGCAACCTCCTGTCGCTAAAGCAATTTTTTTAAAGCGTCAAAATTAGGCCAAGAAATACATGAAAATTGGCTTTTCTAAAGTAATTTTCACGGATGAATCACGAGTGACATTTGATGGACTTGGTAGATGGGCCAAAGGATGGATTTTATCCAATTCAGACGTACCTGTGGCTAAAAGAAGACAACAAGGAGACGGTAATGTTATGATATGAGCTGGAATTGTCGACCAAACTATTATTGGACCATTCAAAGTCGATGAAAGAGTTAAACTGAACAGTTCTAACCTTTGCTATTAGGTTGGTGGGAAAATAATGACGTAATAGTGTCGTTTTTTGACGTATTTTGAACGTCAAAAAACGACACTATTACGTCATTATTTTTCCACCAACCTAATATTTTATGAACAAAACTTTCTTTGCATAGAACAAGTCATAGTCTCGCAGTTTCAAAGTGAAGTGCTTATTTATGCACGACAACGCCCCTTCTTATGTATCTAAGCTTACCCGTGAATTCTTTCAGCATAAAAGACTTACAGGAGAGAAAATATTGGAATGGCCATCATCAAGTCATGATCTGAATCCGATCGAAAATCTATGGTCTGTTTTGAAGATGAAATTATATGAAAATGGCAAACGGTAAAGCAACAAAGCAGACCTAAGGGAAACAATTAAAACTACCATGTTGGAAATTGAACATGCTGCAGTAAAAAAAAAATTAACAAAATCAATGGATAATTAGTGGCTGTTATTAAGAAGAAATCACTATATGAAAATGTAAAGGATTTAAAGACTTGCCATATTTGTTATTTGTTCTATTATAGGTGTTGATCAATTTTTGATGATTTTATTATTTTTTTATTAAATTAAAATGGCATTATTTGGCTTTGGCTAATCACATCGGACGGCAGTTTTTTTTTTAAATACATCAAATAACTTCAATAAAACATATTGATACTATCGAAAACTCTTTGTTTTGTTTTGGCATCTAGATTGATTGTTTAAAATTAGATATTTTTTTTCAAACCCGTCTGAGTCCATCCTTCACATCTACATATCTACTATTCGTCCATACATGGAATAATGTTGCCATATATGGTCTGATGCCACCGCTGTTCATCTCGAGGTTCTCGACAAAAATCCAAAGAATGATATACAATGGAATCTGTCTTGACTTGGGGTCTCGACTCCAGTCACTTTCTCACAGACGTAATGTCGGCTTCCCTCTGTCTTTTCTATAAATATTTTCATGTCATCTGCTCTGACGAGCTATTTTCACAGGTGCCCCGACTGCATGAATTTAAGCGTGCTACTAGGTTGGCATCTCGGTTCCACTCTTTTACTGTCGAAACAGTTAAATGTAATCGCCTCTTCTACTCCAACAGCTTTTCGCACTTCCCGACTGTAGAACCCCCTTCCTCGTACTTCCTTCACTGCTAACTATAATCTTCAAAAGTTTAAATGTAATGTCAAACGACATCTTCTGATGCCTTGATCCCCGTTCTTCTTTTTATCTTACTCTATTCGATTTTTATCCTTTCCTCAATCCCCCCTGTACCCAATCTTTCTCCTAACTGACACTCTCTACAGTCCCTTGCGTATTAGTGGCACTCCTGCCTTTCTTGGAGTGAAATGCTTAGAGAAAAAAAACAAAAACAAATTTGAATTATTGAAGTTTATATGACATGCTTAATAACTTCAGACAGGGTATAGATAGATAGATAGATAGATAGATAGATAGAAAGAAAACAACTTTATTATATTTTCCAAGAAGTCGTATCAATTGAAAGATAATTAAAATAGGAGCCTGTGGAGACCCATGATCTCTTTAGCATTGAAGGGATATGACATTTAACAAAAGGAGACTGAAAAATTTTCTTATAAAGATTTGCTATATCATGTCCACAATTTAAGCCTAAAAATAAAGCAACATTCGAATTTGCAAGTCATTTCTTAAACATTTAATCTTTTACGCTAAAATAGAAAAATATGTTGAAAATAAAAAAATAAAAAATAGAATGATTTTGTAACAAAGTCAGGCTGGAATTGCAATTTCATAAAAAGAATCTTCGAAGTGGTATGAAGTGAAGTAAATTTGTCTCGGCAGATCATTTCCATCTATGTAGTGAGTTTAGTCTTCTAATAAAACCCCTATTCTGTTGCGTTCTTCTTCACGGCTCTCCTACAACTTCTTATTCTCCGTAGCTCTTAGCAATGTTTTGCCTTGTTATTAGCCTTCCTATATTCTGCTCTACGAGGCATCCACACAAAATTGTTGGGCAGATTAATTGCTGTTCCCCCTTCCCACCCTTGCAAGGTGGTGCGGCTAATTCTCCAAAACACTATCCTCTTTTCCATCCTAAATAATTAAACTATCGCTTTCTTATTTAAAGTGCAAATGTCCTTTTTGTTTCAGTTTACCATAAAACTTCCTCGTTGCTTCCTCGTTGCTCACTGTCTCAGATAGATAGATAGATAGATAGATCGATTGTCATATATATATATATATATATATATATATATATATATATATATATATATATATATATATATATTATAGTTATGTTTTAATATGATTCCACCGCGACACAGAAATTACTATGTTTTGAAATTGGTCAGCAGTATTGAAGTTTAATTTCAATATTAAACCATAACCACTGAGTGGCAATCTCATCCTCAAGCGATGTTTGGAATAACTAAGCAATGAAATGTTTTACTCATTTATAGTTTTCAAAATGGAGGGGTAATTTGGGGTTAGTTTTTCATTATCAAGGGGTCACTGCTTTGATAGAAGTAGGGGTGTTTGTTATATGTCCAGTTTTTGGAGTCGTGTAAGGTTGGGTTGGGGTATTTTTGTCTGTCTACAATGGCTAATTTTATCAGTCTCCGTTGCTTTTTTTTATTACTATTTAAGAGTATTTTTATATTTTTTTAATTTTTTATTTTTTTATTCTTATCTTTTTATTACTATCTTATTTGAAAATATCAAAGAACTTTGGCTCTTCATTGTAACAGTTCTTTCCTTACACACACACACGCACACACATAGATAGATAGATAGATAGATAGATAGATAGATAGATAGATAGATAGATAGATAGACAGACAGACAGACATGAGGAGATTGCCATAGATAGATAGATAGACAGACATGAGGAGATTGCCATAGATAGATAGATAGATAGATAGATAGATAGATAGATAGACAGACAGACAGACAGACAGACATGTGGAGATTGCCATAGATAGATAGATAGACAGACATGAGGAGATTGCCATAGATAGATAGATAGATAGATAGATAGATAGATAGATAGATAGATAGATATGAAGAGATTGTCATAGTTACAGTGGAGTGAAACAAATATTCGTACGCATACAAATTTTTAATTTATTGTATTTCAAACTAATGAATAAACATACTTTTCATATAATTAACTGTGCACAGATGCATAATAACTAAATATGCACAGAAAACAGAAGAAATTTGATTTAATAGAAATAAATCCCATTTATTCATTTTAATGGGTGAAAAAAGTATTCGTACAATGCAAATTTCAGATTTTAAAACTTTTACATTGCTTTAATACTTTAGATTATTCAAGTGGAATATTCTAGAATGTTCTAATAATGCTATCAGTAATTTGTTTTTTTTTTTTACCAAAATATGCAAACAGAACATTCTGTAATTGATATCGTGTAAGACGGTTATCATAATGACAAGAGTTAAAGAATTGACAAATTCGAAAAAAAAAATATTGTTAATTTCTACAAAGACGGTAAAAGTTACAGGAAAATCTTAGTCAACCGGAATATTTCATTTCCTACCATTAGTTAATTCAGAAAAGGTATAAAAGGTATAAAAAACTGAAAACTATTGAAAACCAAAGAAGGACAAGTGCGCCACGCAAGATTTCTTCAAGATCTTCGAGGAAATTAATGCGTCAAATTAAACAAAGTACAATGGTAACTTGTCAAGAGTTGCAGGATGATTTGCAGGATCAGAAATCTGTGTCATTAAACGGACAATAATCAATAAAATTCATAGGAACAATCTAAAGTCACGCTTTCCTCGGAAATCTTCTCTGCTATTGAACTGACACGGAGATGCCAGGTTGAAATACGTTCGTGAACATCAGGAAAAGAAAAATCGTATTGGGAAAGAGTATTACGGACAGACAAAACCAAAATTGATTTGTTTGGGCGTAATTCTAGAAATCATGTATGGAAGAAAGATGGCGATGCCTTCAAACAAAAGATCATAGTTCCAACAGTGAAATCTGGTGGTGGCAGCATCATGGTTTGGGGATGTTTTTCTGCAAAAGCTACTGGCAACATATCAGTAATAGATGGTAGAATGATTGCTACAGCATATCAAAGTATTTTCGAAGCCAATTTAATGATTTCGATTGAAAATATTGAACTTCCTCCTGATTGGATCTTTCAACAAGATAATGATCCTAAGCACACTGCAAAATCTGCGAAGAAATGGTTTGCTGAAAATAATGTAAATATTCTGAAATTGCCAAATCAGTCCTCAGATTTAAACGCAACCGAGAATCTGTGGCGTTACTTGAAAATTGAAATCCAATCAAGAGCTCCAACAAACATCCCGGATCTGAAGACCATATGCGAAGAAGAATGGAACAAAATACCAACTAAAATTTTCAAATCATTAATTGAGAATTACAAGAAAAGGTTGGTTACTGAAATAAATGAATAATGGATACTCTACAAAGTATTAAGTGAAGATTATGTATTCTTTTTTCTATTGTACGAATACTTTTTTCACCCATTAATATTGATAAATGGAATTTATTTCTATTAGATAATTTTTTTTCTGTTTTTTATACATATTTCGTTATTATGCTTTTGTGTACAGTTAATTATGTGAAAGTTATGTTTACTATTGTCCTCATCTTTGCCGCCATATTTATTACATATGGAGAGAAAATGAAGATCACCTCCCTCTGTGGGATCAGGTTGAGATCATAGACAAAGAACACAATTGGAAAATTCGTAAACTTAAGGAATCAGTACATATAGCTAGGCCACAAAAATCTCCTGAGCCGACCAAGCATAGAAATGAATAGAATATGGGAATAAGTAATAAGGAGTGCCAGAAAAAAGCGATAATAACAACAAAAATTGCAATATGAGCACTGGTAAAAATGGTTGCTGAAGACATTAGGTTTATAATACCCAGAAATTCATACCCAGATGTCCTCAAGGACACATGGCAGAGTGGATAAAGGGGTTGGTTAGATCCAGTGACAGGAACCAAAGAGTGTGAGTTCAATACCCGGTTAAGGCAGTGGAGAACTTGGAGAGGGCAATTAACAGGAGATAACTGACAACTGACATCCATTAAAACATGGCACGTGGAACTAGAACAGTCTACCTCAGCGAGCGAAATAAAGGGTTCAGTTCGACATTCCAACCATCTGAAGGATGCCGGATCGTACAACGGCCGAAACGATAAAGATGAGGACAATAGTCCGAATAGTGTACATAATACCTCATCTCATAAATACAGACAGATTATTCATTTGTTGGAAAATAAAATTAAAATTTGTGTCTGTACAAATATTTGTTTTCCTGCACTGCAGATAGATACACTTATTGGGATATGCAGAGGCAGGAGGGGTGCTGTGGTAAAGAGCGAATCGAGTAACGGCGCGAAAGGTGGAATCAACGATCAATTTTAAAAGATATGAATTGATCTCTTCCTGCGACGTTAAATAGTAGAGTAGACGGTGCTTTCTAGCTTGGGATGGCAGCCAGTCACGTGTCTGAATTCATATTTCCCAAGAACATATAGCAATTGATTGAAAGATAATTACAAAAGGAACCTGTGGAGAGCCATGATCTCCTTCGTCTTGAAGAGATGTGGCATTAAAGAAAGGAGACTGAAAAATGTTATCTACTTAAAAAGATTTTCTCTGTGATGTCCACACTAGTTTAGTGTTAACACTAAAGCGACACTTCATTTTTTTAAAATTTAAGGCTTTTCTCTGAAATGAAACAAAATGTGGAAATTTAAAAATAGAATGATTTTGCAACAAAGGCAAACTGGAAAAGCAATGGTGTGATGGTTAACAAGCTGGTTTCGGTGGATCAATTACAACAATCTGACCCTCACAGATTACGCCATATTTTCGTGATAGATGTGAACAACAGATAGATAGATAGATAGATAGATAGATAGATAGATAGATAGATAGATAGATAGATAGATAGATAGATAGAGCTTTAGATAGATAGATTTGAACAGGTTCAGATAGATAGATAGATAGATAGATAGATAGATAGATAGATAGATAGATAGATGTGAACAGCTTCAGATAGATAGATAGATAGATAGATAGATAGATAGATAGATAGATAGATGTGAACAGCTTTAGATACATAGATAGATAGATAGTGAGAGAGGAGGGTGGGGAGATGTGCAGCTCGTTTGTATTTTGATATGTAAATCGTTCAAGCAGCCGAGACGACTGCTTTGTTGATGTGGTCGCTGTAATCCTGCGCAAGTCGCAGCAGCGATAAATTGCATCATGTTACGCGTTGACGTAAAAAAAAAAATGTTCGTATGTAAAACACCGGGTCCTGAAATAGGTTGTTATGGGGTCCCAGATGAAAGGAACGCCGCGTATCTAGGTGATTCGATGCTGACAGGTATTTTTATAAATTACTAATAACATTAGTAGAAATATCTACCAAGTTTAGTTTGTCACAACGCCTCGAATATAGACCATTATGTGAGCCTTATTGTAAATAATAGCTGCACCCTTGGGGTGTGGCTGAATGCCATAACACGACCCTAGCCCTGTGATTGAAATTGCGTAGACGAAAAATGTTCGAAAACCGTACATGGTTGGGTTAGCACGAAGTTACAAGTCATCGTGACAGAGGGTTCGTGCATACTGTGATTTTCAACAACAGTCACAACGCCTTATGCATTTTGTTTCAGAAATTGTAACTCATGTCCCCTCAGCATAGCCGTAGTTTCAATCATTTGTTTGTATGTATTAAAGAAATTCAGATATGCCGTATCAGGCGTCTGCAACAGGGATTAGCTAGTCACCCGACGGACATACTTGGAAATATTCAGCCATTAATCATTACCTTTTTAATGCCATATTCCTCCAGGATGTAGGTGATCATGGCTCTCCACAGATTCCTTTTCTTTATCGATGAATTGCTATGACAAAGAAAGATAGTGAAATCATATTCAGTTTCATTAGATATCATTAGAAACAAGTACACAGACGGCAAATTAAAATAAATGTATATATAAAATGATGTGACTTTTGTTCGTCCACCCGTCCGTAACACACTAATAGCCATGCATTGACCAATCCCAAACAAATTTTGTGGAGAAGTGCAAACAAGTATTAGGTGGGTGCAAAAATAATGACGTAATAATGCTGTTTTTTGACGTATTTTTTAACGTAAAAAAACGACATTATTACGTCATTATTTTTGCACCAACCTAATACAATTGGTTTTACTAGTGTGCATAGCTTAGTACAATAAATTTTCATTAACGTTTTTGGAAAAATTAAAATTGTTATTATTTAATATACAGAATAGTCCCACTATTTTAAAAAAAATTTAATGATTATAATAACAATTTAATTGATTAAATGGCATGGGCGGGGGGTGTACCAAATGATCATCCTATTTCTGTTTCTTTTATTTGGACCACTATTATCCTATTTTCTAAACACACACACACACACACACACATGTAGATAGATAGATAGATAAATAGATAGACATATATATATATATCCGAATGTAATGAGAACGAAAATAATATATATAAATTCTAACGTTCACAGCATTCATTCAAAACAGGGCTCAATGCCGATAGTAGAGGAATAATTATGTATTATAATTTTTTCATATAGACAAAAAACAATTTACTCGCGACAAAGATGCAACTACGTTTCAATGCATTTAACTGCACTTCGACTGCCAGTCGATGTGCAATTATGATTGCGCCTAGCATGAAACAGTCTGTCGCCTCTGAGTGTTGACTTCAATGTTCACTTTTATATTTACATACGCTCTATCTCTGATATTGAGCACTTTATCCCATAAATATAGCACACCTTTAAACTATATATATATGTGTGTGTGTATGTGTGTGTGTGTGTGTGTGTGTGTGTGTGTGTGTGTGTAAGTATGTGTGTGTAAAAATATATAGAGAATAGGAAAGAACTCGTTAGGTAAATAATCCAAAGTTCTTTAGTATTTTTGTTATTATTTAAAAAAAAACAGTGCTCGATACAAAACTAGAGCCTAAATATAATCATTTATTTAAAAAAATTCAAATAATTCAAATAATTATATTGAAGTTTTCGGCTCTTGTTTTGAAACATCAGAACTCTTATGTAGCGATGGAATCATATTTTTAAATAAATATATATATATATATATATATATATATATATATATATATATATATATATGTATATATATATATAATTCTGTGAAGTATGTTTTTGTCAATGTATTTTTCGAAAAAAATTATCGATTGGTTTGCGAAATTGAACGAAACGTAGTTTGTAAATCTCGACAAATAATGCGAGCGATAATTTCAACAATACCAATTAAATATTGTGAAGATTTCAACAGACGTCAGCCTGTTGCAAAAAAAAAATCTCGTATTTGTAAAAAGCCTTTCGTCTTATAGTTGGGCGTGTACGCACGTGGGCGTTTGTCTGTCTCTGTGTCATGTCCTATCAAGAGATAGGTGATTATGGCTCCACACAGCTTACTGTTGCAATTATCACTACTTGCCCCATGATGACACTTTGGTACTACTTAAATAGACTTGTTCATTCGTAAAATATAGGAGAAAACACATTTTGGAAATAATTTTTGTAGATTAGCATTCATCAAACATTCCTTAGGCTATCACACATTTTTTTTTATACAAGGCCCAAGAGCTACTCAAGGTAGACGGTTACTGTGTGGTATTTTATGGGCATAACAAAAGTAGTGTAGTAGATGCGGCTGTGTAGAAAAGATAACGGTTAACCCTAGACTTGACGTCCTGTGTAAGACGATAAACTATATCCGATAGGAAGGCCTCTGATCAGGAGGTTTTGAGGAGTGTGGAACCACCTCTTAATTGCTGCTGTTCCCAGGTGCATCCTGACCCGGGGTAGTAGCGCCTTTTAGGGTCATATTTATGGGAAAATAGTTTATCCTTAATTTTTATAGTAAAAAAAAAAAGCAAAAAAAAAAACAAGCATTTTGATAAAAAAAATAGTACCAGCAAAAAATTTGACACTCAACAAAAACCCTCTTTACAAAAATACAATGAAAGCTTATTTTCTACAAATTGATTTCTTACAAAGTATACATTCTATTCATACGAAATTATCCTAAAAACCTTGTCTGTATTAAATATCCCATTAAGATTGGTATGCCATAAAAAAAAATAAACCAAACATAACCTACACTTGAAGAGGTCAAGATTGTAGTGATTACGAAAACATCCTTGCCAGGAGTCAGTTCCATAACGCAACAGTTCTTTGGAGGAAGCTGCCTGATGGAATTCTCTTACTATTGGAATAAGAATGGGGTGAGGTTATGTACGTGTCATGGTGGGTCCCAGTTGTAAAGGTCAGTTCTGGTAGGACACAAGAATGTAATTCCTCAGAAGAAATACTATAAAAATAGTGATAGAGCAGCGAGAGGCTTGCAACGTTTTATCTACAGGAAGATATTCAAAGAGATGGAGATTTTATAACCGATTCCTCAAAGTCCCACAAATGTTCAATATGCACACCACCTGGGACACGACATACGTTAAGTCGGTAGTCCAGCCTTTGCCAAACACGCTGTAGCATGTCTTGCGTAACATTCTCCAGCGGCTTTGAATTTTTTGTACCATGTCCAAATGTGCTTTCTGGTTGGTACATTTTTCTTTAATTTTCTTGAAAATGCACACTCTTGTTAAACTGTGTTTGAGTGTATTCTAACACACAAAATACCTTTTTTTATTTCTAATGAACGTCATTCTTCATCCTGAAAAAAAAAATAAAAAAATAAACATTCAACTTATTTTTTACACATTTTGTTAAAATTTGAAATAATTTGAGTGAGAATTGCGCTTTTTACTAGGCCACAAAATGATGCTAATTTTTGTGGGGGTGTGCGGATACCTGTATATAAATTTAATGACAGGACTAAAAGTATATCTATAAAATTATAACAAAAAAAAAATTAAATTAATTTTTTATTTCTGAATAGTTTCCAAAAAGTTCACTAAAATCTAGTAATTATCTGATTTTTGTTTTATAAATTAACGGCTTTTTTTTTTTTTTTTTTTACAAATTTATGATTTTACTCTCATCTGTGGGTAAGAGGTTATTCAAACGCATATTAAACATATTCTAATATCTTATTTCAAAACTCAGTCAATTTATGCATGTGTGCGTGTGTACATGACTGTGTGTACCGGTGCTTATGTGCATATTAAACGGCTCAAACATGTGTAAGTAAATCATGCACAATACAGTTCTTTTTATAATATAGATTTTTTTTTTAATCGCGTTCACCCCAAGCAAGACATTAAAGCCACCGAGACGCAAGGGGTTACTGGGTGTGGAAGAATTTAGAAGCAAAAACAATACTGAGGAGCGAGAACAGAGAAAAGAGTAATCAGGAGGACAGCAGATAGCGATTGAGATTGCATTTAAATTTTTGCAGATTAAAGTTGACTGGAAAGCATTAAGCCGAAAAGGAATTCCACAAGCGAGAAGTGCGAGGAAAACTCTTAGCATAGAATTTACGGTTACATCTAGCCAGCTCAACCTTTAAATTGGTGAGACGTTATCGCTAATCTAGTACTGCGCTTAAATTCGAATACTGTAGTCACCATAGCGAAGAGCGATATTTATTCCGCATTATGTACAGAAATGTGGCACAAGGCAAAAACGGGGGATGGAGAAAAAAGGACAGTCTTCTTCTGTCTTAACATTAAACTTAACTAGTGAAAATCCTAACTTGTCCCCATAAGTACAATTCTTGCTTGTGTTATGTAGAGAATATAACACCAATTTAAAATTTAAACTCCAAGAGCTCATCCGAACAATTATCGTGAAAGTGTTTATAGAAAATACAGGGGGAAAACCTTACGGCGGTGGGAAAGTGACTGAAGCCGAGACGCCAGATGAGGATCAATAATATTGCTGATTCTTTTTTAGATTTTATCAATGAGCTTTAGATAGAGCCCAAGAGCAGCGGACCATATGTGACAGCAATATTCTAAGTATGGTCGATTTATTTGTTAAATTAAACACTGGAATACCTTGGTGATATACCGGCTATCATTTATACGATGAAATAAAGAAAGAAAGATCAGTAAAAATCTACCACAAGGACAAAAACTTAGGGGTACTCTATGTGAATTGAACATTATCAGAGCAATAGACTGCGAAAGTAGTAAAACATTTCAAAAGATTCTATTGTTAGGTTTGCGTGAGTATGTTGCTTTTAAACGGACGCATTCACACGCGTTGGGGATAACGACTCCACCCCGAAAAAAAAAAACTAGTTGCTATAGAAACCACAGGAGTACCACTTAGCATGGTGACGCCGTGGCCTTCTAATCCACAGGGGGTCTACAGGGTCAGCCTGACCGCCCGATTCACACACATATATATATATATAACTATGATTGTGTGTATATGCGTACATACATGTATGTGAGAATGTGTGACTTTCTATGTACAGTGTGCGACAGAAATCATCCCCCACATAAGAGAAATTTCTGGGACGTATTTCTACCGCAGCCTGTATATGCGTACATGTGTGTACGCTTGCATATACGTTCCCGAGTGTTAGTGCGTGCGTGCGTACGTGCGAGTATGCGTGCTAATCAGTGAGTACGGATATGTGTGCGTTTATGTGTCTGTATGCATGCATGCATGTTTGCGTTCATTAATATGCGTGTATAAGGAAGGTTGCGCACGCGCGGGGATTTGTACATATGCGTGGGTGTGTGTATACATATGTGTATATATAGGAATAAACGCGTACATGTGTTTCGTGAGTGGGTGTTTATGCATATGTGGATGTATGCAAGGATGTAAGTGCGACTGTCTGCACGCATACGTGTGAATTTGTGTATATGTATACTTACATGTATATGCATATGTGCATATGTGAGTGTGTGTATATGTGTATGTAGACGCGTGAGTGTATATTCTGTGTTCATATATGAATAGATGTATGCGTAACGTGTTTGTATGCATGCGTATGGCAGCGTGCATGCGTGCGTGTGTGTATGTGAATCTACGTGTACGTATGCGTTCATGTGTGTGCATTTGTAGGCACGTGTACATATGCGAGCCAGCATGTTCACGTTCAACTGCGTGTCTGTACGCATGAATGCATGTGTGTGCGTGCATGCGTGTTCCCTCATGCGCACATGTGTTTATGCGTATATATGTGTATATATGCATATATGCATGTATGCTAATGTCATTGCGCGCAAATGTGGACATGTGTGTTTATATGCGTAGATGTACGTATATATATATATATATAGATATATATATATATATATATATATATATGTGTGTGTGTGTGTGTGTGTGTGTGTGCATATATATGTATGCGTGCATGTGTCTAAATATGTGTGCATGTGTGCATGTGTGCGACTTTTCATGTTTATATATGTGCAAGTGTGTTTTCAGGTGCGTCTGTGTGACTGCATATATCTCTGCAAATATCTGTTGCTGTATGCTGCATATGTGTATACGTACATGCATATGCATGCGTATATATTATTGTGTGTGCATGCGTGCACGTATTAATTTGCATATATGGATGCATATGTCGTTATACGTACGTGTGTCTGACTTTAAATGTCTGCGAATCTACACGTGCAAATGTATATGTATGCGTGTGTATGTCTGTGTATATGTATGCT
>OZ010586.1:73996586-74179086 GCA_963932145.1 Acanthosepion lycidas
GTTGGATTGTACTCAAAAATATGAGTAAATGAAAAATTGTTCAAATATATATGTATACATACACACCTTTTTTTCTAAACTATCGCTATGAATCTATTTTAAACATTTTGTTGGCATTAAATGACCCACTGAGGTTTTGATATGCCATAAAACAAAACAACCAAACAAAACAACCAAACAAAACAACGTAATCGCAGTATCGGGTATATATATATATATATATATATATATATATATATATATATATATATATAAATATATATATATATATATATATATATATATATATATATATATATTTATATGTGTGTGTGTGTGTGTGGTTTTATTGCATTTTTTATTTTACGATTCAGAGTAACTGGGGGTTCTGCTAATGATTTAAATTTTCAAGGACTATAAACATTAAGCGAGACAAAAAAGTAATTTTATAAAATTAGATTGAGTGAAATAGATATAAAATGAAAAAAAAAAAAGTACCAAAATTTTCTAAAAAGAAGCATTTAAAAAATAATATCGTTCATTTGTAAATAAGTCCTGACGTCTTCATTAAAATCCGACAATTATTTGATTTTTGCAAGAATTTTCAAATCAATGTGTTTTTTATCGCAAAAAGACGCTAAAATTTCCCATACGAAATTCTGGTCAGTCGCTGACACCGGAAAAAGAAATTTTATCCAAAATTTTGAAGTTTCTAAAAAGGATGAAAAATGTAATTTAATAATAAAATTCCTTCGGTCTTTCCTCTTAATAATAAAATAATATTTTTCACGATAAAACTGTTTTTGGGTCATTTTTCATAACGTATGCTCATTTTTTAGCGAGTCTTTGGAGGTATATATATATATATATATATATATATATATATATATATATATATATATATATATGGTACTTATTGGAAAGTGCTCAATATCAGTGACAGAGCTAATATATTCTGTTGTATGGATATTAGTTTGTGACCATGAGTTTCACGCTTTTGCGATCATCATACAAACTTTTTTCTGATGACCACAGTTTGTCTGATGATCGCAAAACGTGAAACCCGTGTCACAAAACTCATATCTATACAATTGAATAGATAGATAGATAGATAGATAGATAGAAAGAAACAACCTGAGATAGATAGATAGATAGATAGATAGATAAATAGATAGATAGATAGATAGATAGATAGATAGATAGATAAAAAAGAGAGGGAGAGTAAGGGGGCGGTAACTCAGTAATTCTGCAGCTTCATAACAACATCAGCCTAATCTTCTTTCTTCACTTAATCCAGTATATTAATCACATAAATTAAACGTTTTTCTTCTTCTTTTATGTGCTGTGTTCCAACAAGACGTTGGCGATTATGGCTTTCCATAATTTCCTATTCCTTGTAGCTCTTAATAGCTTTTGTTTTTTGCCATCTTTCCCATATTTTGTTCCGCTATCCATTTATTGAAGCTACCCTCGGGGGAGGGGGGTTATGCACTGCTTTCCTCTGTCTTTCTTAACTTCAATCTGTCCTGTGAGTATCAAAATTTCTAAGCACCTCTTCCTCACTATATGCCCCAGAAACCTCAACTTTGTTCCTGTTAAACATAACTGTGCTCTTTGTTGCCATTGTCTCTAGAACTTTGTCGTTGCTCAGATGTTCGGTCCGTGGTATTCTCAGCATCCTTCTGTAGAACCATATTTCTGTTGCTTCAAGTCTCTTCTTCTTCTGTGAGGAGATTGTCCAGCATTCACTGCGATATAGGAAGACTGATATTACATAACAGTTCTGTGCTTTTTGTTTTTGTTTTCTAACAATATTTTTCTGTTTCTTAATCATTGTTCATCTTTAGGAAGGCATCTGTCTCAATACACCTTCGGTTTCAATGTCGCAATTTCCGTCCTCATAAAGTTAAATTTTTCTGGGACAACGGCAATATCACCCTGCGACCAATTCTTGGATATGTTCCACGAGCTTACACTGGCGTTACCTGTGCCCAAACGAACGCTTCCATCCAGGGTTGACCTGCTACATTCTAAATGCACTTCTTCTTCTTCTTCTTCTTCTTCTTGTGGTGGTAGTAGTAGTAGTAGTAGTAGTAGTAGTAGTAGTAGTAGATTCACAAGATTCGACATCCACTGGGAATTTACAATCAGAACGGTAATGATGAATGAGATTTGTGATATGAACGGAAGAAAAGGTGATAATAGCTGAAGATTATAAGAACAAAGAGGATAGATAATGATTGACCCTTGACTTGAAGAGGTTAATAATTGAAATGTTCAGGGAAGCAACCAAGCGGGAGTCTGTTCCACACATAGTGTGGAAATTGTGTCAATAAGAAATCATTATTTCTTATAGAAATTATATAATTACTGTGCCACGCAAAAGTTTACAACACATTACGAAAAAATGCAATGGTATTTTCACATCTGCCACAGACCCAGTTTTTTTGAGTTTACAAACAATTTTTCCAATTGCACTCTCGGTTGGTTGATTATGTAGAACAAAAAAAAAATCGTGAAGTGCACGAAATGCATTTCTGTTTGAACGTCCATTTTCGTAATAGACTTCGATAACTTTAACACGTTGTTTGATTGTTAATCTTTCCATGGTTGAAATTGCGAAAAACTTGAGAAAAAAAAATCATTAGACGCTTAAACTTAATTCATATTTAAAATCGGTCCAAGTTATTGGAACACGCTATATTTAGATATTTAGTCAAACAATGAGTTTAAAAAAAAAATTTAAAAAGTATCCAAAGAAGATATTTAGTAACTCAAAAGTTTACAACACATTTTTTATTTACAACAGCTTTTTTTTTCTAAAAGTGTTCAGATTTTAGTAGAATGTCGCAAATTAGGATGAGGTTGTTTCTTTAGGACGCTCCAAATTTATTTTGATTACTTTTATGAATGATTAAAGGTATTGCGTTAATCTTTTTCTGTCAACCATCCTTTAAACATTGACAAAATGGGTAAAAGCAAAATAATTGATCAAGATCTTCGTAAACGTATTGTTGACCTTCATACAAATAGACTCGGTTATAGGAAGATACCTAGTCAGTTAAACGTGCAATTGAGTTCAATTGGTACGATAGTTTGTCACTTGAAGATGCGTCATTCGATCCGTCCCCAAAAAAGATCTGGTGATCCTAGAAAGGTAACGGAACGCCCGTCAAGATTATTGGCAAGAAAAGTTGGAAACGAGCCCCGACTTACCCTTGAAGAACTTCAAAGAGGACTAGAATGAAGTGGAGTAAAAGTAAGTAAGGATACAATTAGTCCTTCACTTCGTCAATATGACATCTTTTCAAGGACTTTGCAAATGAGCATTGTATCAAACCTGCAGCATTTTGCGAAAATGTACTTTGGTCAGACGAAACGAAAATTAACCATTTTGACAGAAATGCTGTGGCAAAGGTCTAGAGAAAGAAAATTCGCCGAAGAATATTATCTCAACAGTAAAATTTGGAGGAGGATCAATCATGATCTGGGGTTGCTTTAGTGCCCAAGGTGAAGGGAATATTGAAATAATAGAAGGGAGGTTAAATAGAACATATAAAGGGATATTTTGGAGAGAAAATTACGTCAGAGTGCACATTCGCTGGGCTTGAAACCAGGTTGGGTCTTTGACCAAGACAACGATCCTAAATAGGCTGCAAAGCTTTACAAAATCATGATTAAGTTCAAATACAGGGTGGGGAGGCAAAATTTTACTTGTTTTTCTCATGAAGCAGTTCAACTAATTTTATGAAACCTGCTGCATTTTATTATCATAACATTGCATAATAATTACCCATATTTTTTTCAGAAAATTGTGTAAAAGTTAAGTGTTGAGGAAAGCAAACTTCAAAGGGTGTGTGATATGATAAACGCACATGTTCATCCAAAGATTTCAAACATAGTTGGATGATCCTTACGGACAGTTTTTAATGTGAAGAAGAAAATGACTATGAGGGAAACTATTTAGAGAAAGCCTGGTATAGCGGAAACAAAACTTGCAATAATGATTTCATCAACACTCTCAAATCCAAAGTCTCAAATGACCCAACGAAATCCATGAGAAAATTAGCAACTGAACTTAAAGTGGATGCTAAGACTATCAGAACAACAGTGAAAGATGGCTTAAAACTAAAATCTTACAAAAGAACGCGAAGACATTTGTCGGTACGACCCATGAATGAAAGAAGATTGAAAAGATGGAAAAACGTTCTTACTTATCTTAAAAGAAACAAGTCTACAGTGAAAATTTTCTCAGACAAAAATCGCAGAAATGACAGATACATTGCGCACTCAAAATCTCATGCCAAGGGCACTTTCAGAACGAAGCATCCAACTCAAGTTAGGGTCTTTGGGGTTGTGGCCTCCGATAGGAAAATGCCTATCAAATTTTACAAAACTTGTAAAAAAAATTAATACTGATGCCTATAAAAAGATTCTGATATACAGGGTATTATCATGGCTCATAAGCCAACTACCAAAAGGGCAACTATGTTTGGACGCAGGATGATGATCCTGTCCATACAGCCAAAAAAGTGCAACATTTCTACAAATCCAGTTTTGCCGATTTTTGGACATCACAATTCTGTCCCTCTTCCAGTCAACATCTCAACCCTCTAGATTATGTTGCTTGGAGTGTTTTAGGACATGCTACTAATGAAACCTCTCATCTACACGTTAATTCTCTTATGCATACCATCAGAGAAGTGCGGGACAAGATGTCCTCTTTTTTTTCCTTTTGTTTTTTTTTATTTTATTTTATTTATTTTTTTTTTGAGAAGAGTTGTAGAAGTTTCAGGTGTGTGGAGACAGTAATCGAGAAACAAGGAGGGTATATCGAATAAACTGTTTCTTTCGATTTGTATTTGTATGTTGGAACCATTCTTATTTCTTTAAATAAACTAATTAATCAATTATAAGGCTTTTTATTTCAGTACCAAAATTATGCAAGTTTTGCCTCTCCACTCTGTAGAACAGAGGTTCTAAAACGGCCGAATCAATCTCCAGATCTCAATCCGATTGAAAATTTATGGAAAGAGCTGAAACTGTGAATTCAAAGAATGAACCTGCAAAATCTGCATGAACTAAAGGAATTTTGTCTTGAAGAATGGAAAAATATTAACCCCAAAATTCGTAGGCGACAACTTAAATGCCTCCATGATGTAATTAGCAATAACGGGTTTGCTACGAAATATTAAAAAACAAAGAAAAAGGAATATGTATTAACATGGTAATTTTCTTTCTTCCTTTAATAAGGATAGACTAAGAAAATTGTACGTAATTACGAGGGATGTCCTAATTAAAATGAGATGTCAAAACTTGTCTAAATAATTTAATGAAACGTATCTTAATATGAGTGTGTCTGTTGTGTGTGTGCGTGCGTGTGTGTGTGTGTGTGTCTGTGTCTCTGTGTGTTTGCGCGATCGCGGTTTTTTTACTTTTTCCCTTCGTTTTTTTAAAGTGTTGACATTTATGAAAAGGTATTATATATATATATATATATATATATATATATTTCAATTTTGAATGAGAATGCGACTGAGTGGTTAACATAAAAAAAAAAAAAAAAAAAACTTTTCTGATGCCGAATTCTCTGATCAAATTCCGTCATCAGAAAGACGGATTTAAAAAATTAACAAAATTCCGTTTTTCTCATGACTGTTTGATCGGCGAAACATAGTGTTTGAGCCTTTTATATTATATATATATATATATATATATATATATATATATATATATATAGAGAGAGAGAGAGAGGGAGAGAGACATATATATATATATATAGATATATATATATAGAGAGAGAGAGAGAAAGAGGGAGAGACATATATATATATATATATATATAGAGAGAGAGAGAGGCATATATACATATATATATATATATATATATATATATATATATATATATATATATATATATATACAATATATTACCCATATAAAATTTAAATGGTATGATGAATGAAACATATTATAGGGTGTAGTAGAAAATTCGTGTTGCTATATGTTGTAAGCTATATTATTTGTAAAATCGCTATATACATTTACAGAATAAAAGCTGCAGTTTAGGCGGATATGTGGGGAATATGTGAATAGGTTAAGAGTGTAGTGGTCTGAAAAAGATCATCTCGGGAGTAGGTTCAGTAAAACAGCGGTTCGTGCGAAGAAGCTGCTCAAGTGAAATTTACATTTCACTAGTGGAATATGAATGTAGATGGTTCGCTATAATGTGCTTAGCCTGGTGGGTCTTAACCGTAAAGGTTAGAACTGGTAGAACAAAAGAATTCAGTTAGTCTGAACACTTTCCGTGGAAATAACGATACAGCAATGATAGGCTAGTGACTTTTCGTCTCTGAGCAAGGGGTTGTAGAGTGGAAAATAATTTATCGCCCACAAGGACGCGGAGATGCTTTTGAAATCTATCTAGATTGGAAAGTGGGGACTGGGAAGGTCCTGTCCAGATATAACAGCAGTGCTCCAAAGCCTGAAAATATTTTTTAGATTCTAAGAATTTTTTTTTTTTTTGGGGGGGGGGGTTAGATAATAATGGTGTTAGTAATACAAGTCTTAATAATTAACCCACAGCTGGAGGGAGAAGAGGTGGATTCATGCCCTTTCCAACGGTATTTGCGCGTAAGTGAATATAACGAACCCAACTGAAATTTGAACACGGCTCTCTGATTAACAATTCCGAGCCAGTATCCATTACACCACTCACATATCCAAGCTTACACCACCTGGTATTCCCAAATGGTCACCCATCTAGGTACTGACCCTGACTCGACGTTGCTCAACTTCACTGATCGGACGAGAATCGGTGTTTCAACGTGATGCGTCCGTAATCCTTGAAGCAGTGGAGATGCAGTTCTACAGAAGAATATTGAGAATACCAAAGTCGAATCATGTGAGCAACGAGGAAGTTTTAAAGAAAATAGAAACGAAAAGGACATTAGAATTAGAATTAGAAAGAGACAATTGAAATTTCTGGGACACCTAATGAGGTTTGGAGAATATGATACTCACAAGACACATTGAAGGCAAACGGGTAGATAGGAAATATCGAATAATCTCCCAAATGAGCATATGTAAATGGTTGGCAAAACAGTTAATGCGAAGAATAGTTAAAAAAAAAGACATTATTAAGAGCTACAGAGGATAGGATGGTGTGGAGAGCCATGATCGCCCATGTTCAGAAAGAATATGGCATATAAAAGGAGAAGAATGTTCTGAAATTCTAAGATGAGTCATGGTCAGTGTTTAAAGTTACGAGAAAAAAGTTATGATTTCCTTAAAATCTGAACATATCACCAAAGATCAGAATTTAAAAAAAAAAATCCTTTCTTAGTCAGGTTGCGAACATTTCAGAACACCATTGTATTCAGGCGAGTGTTTTGGAGAAATTTAGTACCCACAAGAAATATAAAGGGCAGAGGGAGAGGAACGAGTAAGACGCCGAAAGAGTTTGTGTAAATAGATGGCATAACAGGAACTGAAGGGATATTAAAAGGACAAACATTACAAAGAATAGGAAGCTGTGGAGAGCCGACATCCCAAAAGGACACGACACATAAAATAATTGAGAAGCATCTATTTTATAATATAAAATGTCGGTTAAAATAAGGCTTGGAGAATTTGACACTCACAATACATACTGAAAACATGAAAGGCAGATTGAAACAGCGAGTAAGAATCACATAGTATAGCAAGTTATGGATATCTGTACTCCTAAACGGACACGGCCCATAAAAGAACTAAGAAACATTTCTTTTATAAGTAGACCGACTCATTGGGTTTGTTTTAAAAGCAGTCCATGATACAAAATGATGAAGTAACAATATTATAAATTTTGACGGTAAAAGAAGGTTTATTGTTTCACTGGGCGTCTCTGTTAACAAACTGCGTAAAAATTTGGAGTAATAGCTTAAAACAACTGTAGTCTTTTTTAAAATAATAAGTATATTTTTATTATACATACTTCCTCGCATTTATTTCAAAATACGTAACGGCGACAAACCAACGTGCATCTATTTATTTATTTACTATTATAATTACAAGTGGCACATATAACCTCTTCAACTTTCCACTAGTTGTTTATAAAAAAATAAAAAAGAAGTGGCAACGAAGTGTTGTGAATTGTATAAATATATGTTTCGTTATGGATATTTAAATTTATTTAATACTGTTGTTATAATGTATTATGAATGTTTATTATTTTTGACAGACATCAAATATGGAATATAATATGAAAATGCTTATAAAAGTGTTTGTTTATATAAGTTGCATTGAAAACAAATACAGAATTTTCTATTATAAATGCCATAAAAACAGAAAAGCGGCCCTAGCTGAAGAACGCATTGTAGAATTTTAAAGAAATTTGGCACTACACTCGACAGGGGTTCAAGGCACAATATGCCCCTAAATTGGTTGGGGTATTATGTATTATTTAAGCTGTATCCCGGGAACACATATACATACATACATACAAGATTATAGCATTAGCGGCTCGGATCGAGGTATCGGAGAGCTGAGTTCGAAATCCACTTGAATCCATTACATTCATTTACGTGCTAATATCCTTGGGAATCTTTCTTCTTCTCCCCCCCAGCTATGGGTAAATAGTAAGACAGATTGCTTTCTCTAGACTTGTATAGCAACTGGTCTACCGCAGAAAGAAATGGCAACCTACTGGGGGAAAAAATCTGCGTCGTCAGTCATGTATCTAAAGAGGCATGATTGCCTAAGCGTGTATCACGCATAGCAGATTTTTCTGATGCATATCTTTCTTTTTTCTTTTTTTCTTTCTTCCTTTTTTCTTTCTTTCTTTTTCTTTCTTTCTTTCTATGTTTTAAAAGACGACAGAAAGCGCGATAATGAAATCCGAAAACGCATTGTCATAGCTAAAGATGCCTCCCAAAAGCTAATCAAATTATTTTATTTCTTTTCCTATTTTTCCATTTTATTTTTATTTCTACGATTTCTCTATTTTCCCCGTTACTTATTCTTCATTTTAAAGATTTCCCATCGGTGGAGTTATGGATAGCGACTCTGATTGAGGAATCGGAGAGCCGAGTTCGAATCTTCTTCTCCCTCCAGCTATGGGTAAATAGCAGGACAGATCCGGTTGTCTTGGATGGCAAGAAATGACAACCTACTGCGAGGAAAAAAACTGCCTCGTCAGTCATGTATCTAAAGAGACATGATTGCCTAAGCTTGTATCATGCATGGCAAGTAACTGACTGAAGTGTCTGTACCGTTAAGATAATACGTTTCTATTATTACCAAATTATGGGATATTTAATATTAATAACAAAAGTGATAACAATATAAAAAAGAAAATAAACTCAATTGGATCGACTATAGACTCACAGGAAAAAAAAATATTAAAAATAAATTTGAAAGATTAAAATTTTAATGTCAGTTCTTCTTCTTGCGCATGCGTGGCTACATCAACGTAAAGATCGCTTTTTAGTCAGATGAAAAGATTTTGGATTCTATCGAGATTACAAAGTGGGGACTGAAAAGGTCCTGTCTAGAGATGACAGCAGTACTCCAACTCTCTGCAGATGCATGCATATATATATATATATATATATATATATATATATATATATATATATATATATATATATATATATATATATATGGGTTAAAGTGCTCAATATCAGGGATAGAGCGTATGTGTGTGTGTGTGTGTTCAAGCATGTTTCATATATATATATATATATATATATATATATATATATATATATATATGGGTTAAAGAGCTCAATATCAGGGATAGAGCGTATGTGTGTGTGTGTGTGTGTATGTGTGTTCAAGCATGTTTCATTATATATATATATATATATATATATATATATATATATATATATATATATATATATATGGGTTAAAGAGCTCAATATCAGGGATAGAGCGTATGTGTGTGTGTGTGTGTGTTCAAGCATGTTTCATTATATATATATATATATATATATATATATATATATATATATATATATATAAAGCAGAACATGATTGTAATGAAAAAAATATTTTGTGTTCGTGTGTTCAACGCCAAAACCTTCTTTATATTTTTGTGTCTGTGTGTTCGTCCAAATTGCAATCAGCTGTTCACAATTCCTTCCATTTGCATTTGATTTTTTCATTCCATCCAAGTAAAAGCAAAAAAAAACATTACTTTCCTTTCGACACGATAGAAAAGCGAACATCTATCTATCTATCTATCTATCTATCTATCTATCTATCTATCTATCTATCTATCTTCGCCTGTTCATCTCTATTTTTTTAATCTCTACCTTGATTTTCAATCAGCCAGATCTTCTTTGTCACCAACATCTATTTTTCGATTTTGTGTCAAAAGTCGCGATTTTAAGTGGTGATGATGCATAAGCCTACACAGAATTTCCCTTCTTGGTAAATTAGAGTTGTATAGTCTTCTTAGCAGACACAGTTGAGTAGTGTATTTGTAAATTGTGAAAATCCCTTTTTGTGTTAATCGACAATTTTTAATTAGGGTTTATTGCATTTTATTTTTACAGTATTTTGAACAATTTTCAAAAGCTATAGGATCCCGATCCAAGACAATTTTTTAATAACCTCAAACTTCTTCAACATCAGACTTTGATTTAAAAGTAGGAGAGATATTATCTTTAATAATTTGGGTATTATTAGGAATCCCGAAGATGACATTGATTTTTCGTTTAGTCAATTGGCGCCAACAAAATCAGTCAAACAAAAAACAAAATCCTTAACAAACCAGTTAATAAGGATTTTGAATGATTTTGTGAGCGTAAGGGTGGAAGAGAATCTTTGGGGGATCTTTTGTGTTAATTCACCCAAAATAAATGTACGGTTACAAATATTATTTCACCCTAAGAAATTATAAATTTTAAATCGAAGTTTGTTTTTATTAAATTTTTGGCACTCTTTTGAAATTATAAATTTTATTTGAATCAAAATTTGTTTAGCTTGCCTCGCAAAAACTCTAACTCTCAAAATGAAAAATTATCAAAAATTAGGGATAATATTCGACGTACCTACAAAAAATTTTTTCAATTTAGAAAAAAAAAGGTCTGTTTTTCTTTTTAGCTTGCTTATCGGGGTGAGCGCGAATGTAGACCCCACACTTAGAAAAAGCGCACCCGAGTCGCCCACATCAGGGGCGATCGTAAAGGTCAACTCAACCGGAGTGCAATGAAAGGGCCACACTCTGGTAGAATTTGGTGTTAATTTTAGAAAATGTAAAGTCTTTTTATTTTGGGGTGATTAGAATGAATATTTTCAGGGTGAATTAACAGAAAAGTTCTTATTTTTTTAATGTGTTTTTTAAATTTTCCAACTTTCCTTTTTGCTTTTTCTTCTTTTCTTGCTTTCTTTTTTCTTTCTTTTTAACTTCCAACTAACTTCGTACGATTCAATTAAATAATTCCCAGCTTTTTAGCTTGAATTCAAATACTTACATTTGAATCCAGAAGAAACTAATTTTAAGTACAAAGCATTGTTTCTTTCTTTCTTTCTTTCGTTCTTTCTTTCTTTCTTTTTTTTCTTTCTTTCTTTTTTTCTTTCTTTCTCAGTTGGGAACTCACACGAGTATGATGATTACAAACAAAGCTTGCAGAACAGCATCACGAAGATAATGCGTTTGATAAAATAGGCGCTCCACAGCTTTGGCCTTATGCCAAACGAAGCTACGCGTAGTCAATTCAAGAAGAAAAGAATCTTTGCTTTTTTTATGTTTAGAGATTAATTACGACTGAGTAGTGATTTCTATCCTCACTGGATACTCCCTTCTTCCGGCCTTGTGCCATAAGTCGCTATATATTTTTAAATTATTTTCTATCTCTTTCTTTCTTTCTTTCCACCTTTCTTTCTTTCTTTCTTTCTTTCTTTCTTTCTTTCTTTCTTTCTTTCTTTCGTTCCTCCTTTCTTTCTCTCTTTCGTTCCCACTTTCTTTCTTTTTTCTATCTTTCATCCTTTCTTTCTTCCTTATTTTCTTTCCTCATTTCTTTCTTTTTTCCTTATTTTCTTTCCTCCTTTCTCCTCTCTTTCTTTCCTTCGTTTCTACTCTTTCTTTCTTTCTTTCTTTTCCGCTTAAAATACGCAAATCGAAAGATATTGATACATGTAATAAATTAATAAATATCCTATGCTTTTAAAATAAATTAAATTATCTGTTAAATAAGAAAAATATCTTAAAAATGCTTTTTTAAAATAAGATAAAATAAAAGCAAGATTGATTAAATTTTGCTTATTTTAATTTAATTTTTTTTAAATATATGTCATTGTACTTCTCTAATTGAATTATATAATCGTTACGACACACCGTTTTTGCGTTTGTTTTGTTAATGACTTTAGGCGGGTGGAGGTCAAAATATTGAATTGAAATATCATTTCCCAGCAGTGTGAGGCAGGTTGGCAGATGAAAGGAATCACATGTTTCAATTTCATATCCCCACTCACATGGTCGAGTTGAGAATTCGACTTCTTTCGTTTCATTTAACAAACACCAACCAAAAAAAGATTTATTCTTGACTCAGTGCTGAATCATTGTGACGTTGGGAGTTTCAGAACAGAATTTACCCACTCCCCAACCGAAACCTCCTCTGTCTGTCTATCTATCTATCTATCTATCTATCTATCTATCTATCTATCTATCTATCTATCTCTGTCTCTCTCTTTCTGTGTCTCTGTCTCTCTCTTACACACACATACACACTGTTTGCATAAAACATAAGCATCAAGTCCAGCACAGAGTCTACTACTTCTGTGTGCTGCCTCCCTTAAGAACGTTGGCGATCATGGCTCTCCACAACTTCCTGTCTTTTGTAGCTCTTAGTAAGGTTTGCCTTTTTGCTATCCCTCCCAATCCAAAGCTCCCAAGCACGTTAGATTACTCGCTGCTTTTCTCTCTCATTTATTTTCTGTGTGCCCTGTGGGTGCCAAATTCTCAAAGCCCTCTTTCCTCATGTGCTCAGTAAACTTCAGCTGTCTCTTTTCTGATTCTAAGTCATTTTGAGGTTTTTTATGCCATTTTCCCAAGAATGCATGGTAATTCCCAGATAACACAAAGGAATCTCAGGAGGCCTATGATCGCCTGTCCCGAGGGAGTTTTAATCAAATAAAAAAAACACATCCTAATTACGGTGACACGGCTATATCTCCCACCCCCTAAAGAAAGAGGGTCAGGATCATTCCTAAAGGCATCCCAAAGGGAAGTCCCGAGGAAACTGAACGCTAAGTAATGTCTGCCCTCTTACTATCCCTCCGACTCTGTTCTGCCATCCATATGCACAAAGAACTCGCTAAGTAGGTTATTCGCTGTTTTTACCTTTGACCCTCTTGACCTCTTGACCTCAGTATGTCCTATTTGAGTGTCAAATATTGCAATCCCATTATGTTTCCTCATTATGTGTCCCCAAAATTTAAACTGTCTCTTTTTGATTTCGATAAACTTTGACGTTCATACCCGCAAAAAAAACTGATGTGTCAAAAGGACGGTTTTCCCACTGACACGGGAATGTTTATTTTTTAAAAAGCGAGGATTTAAAATTGTAATAAAATCTAAACATCCGATGAAAGTGAATTTATATATATATATATATATATATATATATATATATATATATATATATATATATATATATATATATATATATATATATATATATTATATACATATATATACGCAAGTATAATTGGTGTACGGAATGAATTCCAATAACTAAAACAATTACTATTCTTAAAAGAGTGCTCAATACAAAGTAGAGCAGAGTGATTTTATAACATATTTATGTTATAATTTTTTTAAATAAATAATTATATATATATATATATATATATATATATATATATATATATATATATATATATATATATTCTTGAGAATTCAAAAATATTAATCACATTGATTAGATTATTTACAAGAATAATTTTATGTTTACAGCATTCTAAAAAGTAATAAAATTTTATTAAAACTAAAGCAATACAATATTTATCATTTAGCAATTTATAAAGAAATTATATGAAGACTTTTTTTATTTATACTATAGATTGGGGGAACAACAACACTCTTGCATCGGCATTTCTGAGATTATGATTGTCTTTTTTTTCTTTTTTATATCAACATCACTATTGAATTAAGTGCGTTGACAAGGAAAGAAATAATGTTGAAAAAAAAAACATTCTTGTGCAAAATCAATTCGGCTTTTATCATTTGATGGATGGATGTTTAGTCTGTTTACTATACCTATGAAATTATTTAAGTACGGCTTGAGCAATATCTGCATATCGTGGTTAAGACGATTTTGTTTGTTTTTGTTACTAATGCTCACTTGATAGAAGGCACAAAAGCCCCTCAAGGTAGAGGGTTACTGTATAATGTGGTATGAGCTTAAGAGAATGCAAAGAGGGCAGTTTTTGTTTTATGCGGAAATGTTGAAACACGAATAATTTTTAAAAAAATGGGTTTCGAACGCAGATTTTCGAGTTCTTCCTCACATCAAAGACTGATGAAGCACAATTTGCTTACCTTAAAATTTCCTTAGAACCAGAGAAAAGAGTACTGAACTCTTACGGGATATCTGTCCTCCTGTATGGCAGCGAATGTTGGACAATGTCATCAAAGTCGAAGAAGAGACTTCAAGCAACCGTAATGTGGTTCTACAGAAGGATGCTGAGGATACCATGGGTCAAACATATGAGCAGCAGCAAGAATTTGGAGAAAATGGAAACAAAAAGGAAACTTATACTTAACACCAGTAATAGGCAGTTGAAATTTCTGCGGAAAGTAATGAGGAAGGAAGGCTCGGAAAACCTGATACTCACAGGACAGATTAAGAGAAAGAGAGACAAAGGAAAGCAGCGCATAATATACTTGATAAGATTGATTGAGTAAAGATGGTATTAGGTTGGTGCAAAAATAATGACGTAATAATGTCGTTTTTGACGTTAAAAATACGTCAAAAAACGACATTATTGCGTCATTATTTTTGCACCAACCTAATAGAACAGCTTTTGGGAGAAATAACAAAAAGACAAAATTTATTAAGAGCTACAAGGGACAGGAAGATGTGGAGGGCTATGATTGCCTACATCTTGAAGGGAGACGGCACATCAAAGAAGAAACAACCTGCATATGACCTTGTGTTATTAAGCTACACACGCTAGCTGTTTATCTTTTGTGTTCGTGTGTTCGCTCCAATCTCTACGCGGCGTTTCTATCATCACTTTACTTACTGCTATTAATAACGGAATGTTTACAGAAAAATAACTTTCAGTTTTATTTTTGCTACAACATTATTTGCGGATTTTTCAATTAATAGATCCGTCCGTGAGCTTGATTTTTTTTTTTTTTTTTTTTTTTTTGCGGGGGTCTTGTTTTTCTATCAATAACAATTATAAACAACCATTTTAAATAAATGTGTATATTTGAAAGGCAAAAGAAAACACTGAAATGTGAAAAAAATAAAATAAATCACATTTCAAAATTGATGCAGTCGCGTTTCCACTCAATGCTCGTGTGTGTTTGACTAAAAGTTAAAAATGGAGGTGAGAAATGGGTCCTCGATTTAAGAGAGGGGAATCATTGAAGCCGAGTTCACTGAGTCGGGTCAGGAATTATTCCCTGTTGCTGTTCATCAGTACAAGAGAGATGGTTATCGTTAATTAACCGTCATTGCCTCTAGAAATGCCAGAAAGCGCTTAAAATCGACAGTGAAGACTGAAGAGATAATTAGCTTGGATTATTTTGTTTGTTTGTAGAACTGATCAGAAAATAATAGGAGAGAAAGGTGGGTGAGTAATTGATATGGGACTTCTTTCTCGAAGCGGGGTCTACTCATCCTCACTTACTCATATATAGTTATCACTGATTACAAAAATCCTTTCCTAGCACGATGAGGTTGTAGCCGTGTATTCTACGGAGAACTCTAGTGAGTTACACGCACGAGTCCCGTAACCCATTCGGGTCATATGTGCGCCCTAAGGCGGCGTGAACTAGTCCCGAATTATTCGACCGTGGGCAGTCAAGTCTGATTGGAGACCTCGAGCAATGTTTTGTGACTTAAGTTAATAACATCTAGTTTTTTGCTTTTTTCTACCTACATTAATATACGTTCCAAATTAAACTATAAAACAACTATTTAAAGGATAAAAAATTGTTGCAGTTATCAGTATAGATAGAGAGTCTTCTTTTTTTAGTTTTTGTTTTGTTTTTTGGGGGTTTTTTGTTCAAATCCGTGTTTTTTTTTCTCGTGTAAAGTCTAAAAAAAAAAACACACTATATAAAAAAATCACTTTTTTTATCCATAATGTTGAATATGTTTAACAAGAAAAATATGATGTGTAAACATTGCCGCAAAGCATTGTTGATTTAAGTTGGACGGATCTATTATGATATGTCTCTAATTTTTCTTTGGATATTGTATTTATTTTCAAATTTTTATAGTTGAATTATTCGCCTATGTTGCATATGATTCATTATTGGGTGCTATCAACATCCATTTTCTACTAGTATGATATCTAGTATTCATTTTCTACAATGGTATGATAATTACCAACTGTTGGAAGTATGAAATATGTTAGGGTTAGGGTTAAGGGTTAAAGGCAGTTGAGTTGAGTAAACAGTGAACTGGTTCTGTATTAAAAATCATTTACAATTTTTTATACAAAAAAATAAAAATAATCAAAGTGTTTTTAATGTTTGTAAATGGAATTGATGCCATTTAAAAAACAACAACAAAAAAAAAAACAGTAAAAACAGGTTTTCGTTTTTTTCGGGGTATTTTCCAGCAATAATGTGCATCGTGATTTACGGTTAGTTTGCAAATGCCTCGGTAAATATGCTATAGTAGCATGGCCACCTCGAGACCGTGTAATGGTTAGCAAGCTTGTCTCGCTAGAACAATTACGACTGAGTAGTGAGTTCGTTCCTCACTGGGTGCCCCTACTTTCGGTCTTCTTGTGTCACATCTAAGCTACGCTTGGAAAATCAAAATATGCTATAGTATCACCCATTATTCTACATAAATACGCTAGAATAAAATTTGTATTTTATATGAATGCAACCTTATGAAAATTGAGATGTAGTAGAGTTGGGTCCCGTTTTCCTGTCTAAAATCTTTATTTCTACGGGGGTAGATTGTTCTCGATGCATTGTCCATGTTTAGGAATATCTCACCCAGTTAGTTAACCATAGTCAGGATTATCGTGCCAATGCGAACGATCCTTTCCTTAGCTGCCTAGTATGTGCTTTGCTAAGGCTATATTTAGTTTTGAATTCAGAGTTTTCCTTTTCCTAGACCGGTTGCCACCCAAAGCTATAAAATCGAATATGTCCTGCTATTTACCCATAGTTGGGAGGATATAGGAGGTCAGTCGATGTCGGACGACCGGCTGAACGGTTGAACTCTCTACCTTCGGGCGGGGAGTAACCCGAAAGACGCTACGCCGAAGGGTGGATTCTCTTTCGGGGAGGTAAACCGACCCTGAACCCGTTTATACGGGTTCAATGGGCATATTTTTGGCCGAGCCCACGGGCTCGGAGCTCCCACGTTAAACCGGCCTTGTGCCTCATGATACCCTCGTGGTGGGGGGGGGTGACTAAATACTAGTTGGGAGGATGGGATGGATTCATACTTTAATTAGTATTTGTATTATTTAGTACCGGGTATCATGTTTCCAGTGACAATAGACCAAAACGTGAATTTAAATGGTATTGTAATTGAACGTTCAATCCCTAGGACGGTCAGTGTATACTTTGGCTCAGTGGAAATGAGGCGAGCAATAACCGAGCAGTACTAAACAGGAAGTAGAAACCTAAACAAGGCAGATCAAGAACAATCTACCCCTGTAAATTAAATTTTTAAAAAATGATCCACTTTGAAATTCCTGAATGTTACCCGAATCGACATGCACCTAATGACGACCGGAGGGCACAAATGTTGTGACAATGACAACAAAGATGAGGAGAATAGTTTGCATGTAAACCATGTCCGCATCTTTGTTGTTACTATCAAAATGTTTCTATCGTTGTGACCCCCGGCTTTTTTTTTTTCAGCGGTCTATCGACCCGGATAACCTTATAAGAAATTTCGAACTAAAGCCTTTCTTTATTCAATCTACGTGGGGAAACCCCGTCATCATTCCTCTGTTCATGTCGACTCAATTGGGTCTGTAACAAAAAAACTCAATCTGGATATGAATTCTGTATTGTTTCTTGAAACATCTTAAGAAGCCATCCATGAAATATACGCGTATGCGCCTGTTTGCGTGTGCGCATGCGCACTACAACAAGGGCACGTGCACAATAGCATACAAATATGCGGACCTGAGTCCGAGAGTAAATAAAAATGCAAATTAATTATTTAATTAAATCATCACTACCTGTTTATTTCTCTTTTTTTCTATTATTATTTTTTAAACATAACCTTTCCAGAGACAAAAAAAAAAAATGCTTTTCGATTTTACTTTCGTTGCCTGTTATTTATTTTTATTTTTTTTTTCAGTTCTTTGAATTCGTTAAAAGATTTTTTTTTTTCTCCGAAATGCTGTGCCCAAAATAAGAATGAGGAAGAAAACTTGAGACTTGACGGTTTCATATTAAATACAATACAATGGCTTTACGGAAGGAGGATCAATGTGGATAGAAAGACTGTATTTCGCCACCTTTCTATCTACCACCCGCACCAAATGGTTGAAACCCGCTTACCTTGAAAATTAGTACACGAAATTCTTAAATTTTTACTTTTACTTTTGAAACTGGATTGACTAAATTCCAAACAACCAGGGTTACAAACTAGGTCACTAATCTGTTCTAAAAGAAAATAAATCCAAATAAAATATATATTTTTGTTGTCGCTTGCCTTGGTTTCCATATCACGTTGAAACACTGGTTCTCGAACGATCACCGAAGTTAAGCAATATCGAACCTGGTCAGTAGCTAAATGGGAATACCAGATGCGGTAAGCTTGGATATTCGGGTGGCCTGCTGGCTAACGACTTGGAATTGAAAATCGGAGAGCCGAGTTCCAATTCCAGTTGGGTTCGTTATATTCACTTAGGCGCAAATACCGTTGATAAAAGTATGGATCCACCTCTTCTCCCTCCTCTCCCCAGCTATGGATTAATTAGTAGGACTTGTAAGAGTCTGTAAATTATTATATTCTCAACAAAAAATTCTTACAATCTAAAAACAAAAGAGTTGAAAAGCCGTAAAAAAAAAACAAATCAATCCAAATCTTGCAACTTTCTTTAGAGAAGAAGAAGAAGAAGAAGAAGAAGAAGAAGAAGAAGAAGAAGCTATAAAATTATCCGCCTCACGGGACGAGGAAAAATATGGCACAATGTCTTTGTTCTTCTTCTTGTGCTTTCGCACGATCGTTGTTTCCCGAAAAGTCACATTTGCATGGGGTTTGCCGCAAATCAAGGAATGCCCCTAACTCTGTTTCCTCTTTGTGAAATTGATAGGTACTACCAGTGAGAGGGAGTTGTCTGCCAGATTTTTAAAGTACAATAAAAATACTAAATTAAGAACACCATCATAATAATTAAACATCACTTATTTATTTTTAAAAAGTACTGCTATAATAGATTGGTCTATCTGTTAGGGTTGTCATTGTTTAAAAACGGTCAGACATTCATATAACTGTTGCTTTCTCTGTAATATTAGGTTGGTGCAAAAATAATGTCGTTTTCTCACATGTGAGAAAACGACATTATTTTTGCACCAATCTAATACTTACTAAGATTCATTTTGTTTTTTGTTTCTTGGGTTTTTTTTTTTTTTTATGGTTGCTAGTTACGGTTACGGTTAGGTTATGTTTTTATATTCCTTTTCTTTTTTTTATCAGTGAATTATTCTAAAATTTTAAATAATTATTACAGAATATTGGTCGGTAGCTAAAATCCTGAACCGCAGTTCTTGGAAATCATATTATTTCCCACAAATTAACAAGCATAAATTGATTGCAGCTAAATGTCTGCTTACACGCGAATTTTACAAGCTTTTTATTATTATTATTATTATTGCATCACTGTTGTTTTTAAATTAAAAAATTAAATTAAAACAAATAATTAAAAATTTTATGTTTTGATTTTTTTAAAACTTTACCTTGTCTTTATGTGATTTTATTATAGAAACAGTTCAAGGCACACTAAAATGTGCTGAATTTTTTTGCTATTTTTTTCTTTTCTTTTCTTTTCTTTTCATTATTATTATTATTTTTTTTTTTTTCATTTTTTATTGAGGCGGTATTTTTTGAAGTTTTCGTTTTCCTGCAAGAAATGATTAACAAAACATTTCTGAAGTGGAGAAGAAAAACGATAAATTATACCGTATGAACAATAACATTACCGACTATGTACCAAGGCGCACATCGCAAACTGTGTACTACTACTAAATACTGCTACTTACTAACTAGTTGGAGTTTGTTCAGCCCGGAAACTTTCGTACAACGAGTTTCTATTGTGTGCCTTGCGCGCGCACGCGTTCACACACGCACGCACACACGCGCAAAATATGAAATTAATTTAAGCGGGGTTTTCCTTTTTTTTTTACTCGGAATTTTGCTTCTGTTAAACTTTAAAGTACGAATATTCTGTTTTTAAGAATAAAACGAAAGAACGCATTCTTTCATTTTTTCTTGTCAGAATTTTTATAAACTTTTTACACTTTTTACAGTTGACTTTCTTTTTGTCAAACCACGCAGCACCGCCCTCTCTTTCTCTACACACACGCACACACACACATACACACTTACATAAACAGGCACGTGCACGTGCGATACTCGCATTAGAAACATGTGCATAGCTATGTACTGCAAATAATAAACTAAAACAAATAGATTGCTTTTTCTGCATTGTATCTGAAAAAAAAAAAAAAACTTGCACATAAGCAAAATAAAAAAAAGATTTTTTAAGGATTACATAGCGTCTTTACTCTTTTTTGTGTATAAAAAGTAAAAACTGTTGACTGTTGATGTACAATAGTTTTCTTCTTTTATTTTGATGACTGGGAAATGTTTGAAGAAAGAAACAAACTACCAAAGAAAGAAAGAAACAAAGAAAGAAAAAGGAAAAAGAAACAAAGAACGAATGAAAGAAAGATAAGAACATGGAACTTAACAAAATAAAAAATGAGGAAGTTTTACCATTTTTACGTATGTTTATTTACTTTTTATTCATTTATTGCTAAGTAAAAACTCCGAGTGCCTCCTCCCCACTTCTTCTTCTTCTTCTTCTTCTTCTTCTTACTACTACTACTACTACTACTACTACTATTTTTTGCATCATAAAGTTTACTTTATAGAATTTTTTTTTAAACATCCTTCTGCAACTTTGAAGTGAGTCATCATCATTCCAAGTCTTTTTCTTGCGAAATCATTTTTTTTGGTCGATCCATTCTATGGCCTTCTTTAATTGTACTTACCGCGCGAATAATACAAAAAACAAAAATAGGCGGTGTTTTTTATTTAAATTATTTTGTATTTATTATTTTGAGATGCACGACAGAAATACGTTTCTGATTGCTATCAGTTTATGATTTGCAATAAGAAAAAAACAATCTTTCCATATGGTTTGTATTGTACACACCAGATGAAAGCCGAAGAATGCTTAGGCCAAAACGCTGTGGTAAAAAAAACTTCTTGAACTAACCACACAAATCTATAAAAGATACGATTCTTTAAAAAAAAATTTTCTTGCAAATGTTTCTTAATGTTTTTAAATTTTCCCAAATAATTTTTTACTTTCTTTTTAAATTAAAGTAAAAATGTTTAAAAACGAAAAAATATTTCTTTTACTTTTTAAAAATGCTCGACACACAGTTGATAGCAAATAAAGATTGCTTTAGAAAATAAAATGCATGCAGGAATTTCCTAATACAAAGAAAAAAATCGTTGTAATGAAAAAATTTTGGAAATTGAATTAAAAAGAGTGGCGGTGGTTGAAGAACATACAACCAAACAACGTGTTAAAACCTGCTAAAAAGTCTCTTACGAACAAAAGCTCACACAACACACACGCACACACAGAGTAAATTATATCTCACGGTGAAAACACTCAATTACTTGTGCATACAAATACACGCAAATAAACGCATTGATGCTTACACAGCCTAAAAAACTGTCTTACATACACCTTGAAGAAGGGAGAATAAGCAAAAAATGTTGAGGCGGAAAACTCATCACGGGGGCGAAAGAGTAGAGGTTGGGAGAATTTAGAAGCGTTTCGCTATGACCTCTTTGTTTGGAAGCTGCAAAACTTTGAGAATTGCAATGCCACATTTAATATGCAAGCAAAGAAGCACCCATGACATCATCCCGGATGCTGTGCTGCACGTTCATCGATCAGCCCATCTCTTTAGTGATCGAATATTGGTGAAATACGACATTTGTGATCTCGACGTGGTGTATGAGGCGCTTTCCAGATTGACCAATCAGGAGCCGAGCTCGGCGTAGTGTGTCTCGTCGTTTGGTATAAAAATCCTGTTCACAGGAGTTGGCCTGCATTTTTTTAGCGATATTCGAAGTTAGCGCACTGACGGCAACGGTTTCTAGTGTATATTTGCGGTATCTATCTTTTTTTTGCAAGTGAATTTACACTGCTGCCTTTTACCGATCTAATCGTTTGAATTACAATTTATTTTTTTTAAATTACTGGATTTGATTTTTGCATCAGTTCTTAGCTCTGCAAAAGCTAACCCTGGATCTATACCCTCAAAAGTCGGACTTTTTTTCTCGTCATAATATGGTTATTACAGAAGAGACTGAGAAGAAAATGCAGCCAGAAAAAATGTAAGCATTGACGATTTAAAAAAAAAAAATACTTTTCTGTTTTACTACTCTCCTGTTAATTCTTTTTCTTCTTTCCGTTGTTGCACTCTCCTTTATTTGATAGAAATATGCGATTGATTACACCTCTGAAAGGAAAGAATAAAAATCTCCCTTAAAAAAAGCTAAACATTCTTATTCTTGTAAAATAATTCAGTCAGTTGCAGCATTAAATGCACACTTAAATAATGTGCATCTTTTTGATGTTAGGTACTATTATTGTTACTATTATTCACGTTCAGGGTTTGAGCATACATTAATTTTTCCTTTCCAGAGCATTGCTATATTTGGTAATCTTGGTAGCGGACAAAAAAAAAAAACGGTTTTTTTTTTGTTTTTTCTTTTTTAAGTCGTCTTCATTTTTGTTTCGTTTTTTTAACGTCTGATGCTAAGACTTAAAAGAAGAAAATGCAGTTTTGCATAGGTCTCAGTTTTTAAATCTGCGAATTCTGCACAAAGAAAAAAGGGGACGAATTAAAAAAAACTGTTACCCGGCTGTCACACACACACACACTGCTTCTCTAATCGTACCGTATGACCTAGTGTTTGAATTTTTCTTTATAACAGATTTTTCCCCATCTTTGCCTTTTTGTTTTTATTCATCTGTTTGTTTCATCCCACAATTCTCACCTAAAGAATCTAAAAATGATTATTTTTCTTCCTCGACCCTCCTTCGGGTTTCCCGTTTCAGCTTTCTTGCTCATTGTTGAAAAAAAGGGAATTCAGATTTTTCTTTTTGTTCTTTTGTTTTGTTGCTTTAATATTGGTCTCGATTTTTAAGCAAAGCTAGTAGTTCCCAATTCTCACCTTTCCCCCGCCCACAAGCACGTGCATATTTAATCTTTTCTTTGAAAACGCTGAAATGACTGTATTAAGAAAAAACACCTATATATTCTTCTGTTGTTTTGTTTTCTCTTTCTCTCTATCTCGCACGGCAGAAAACTTAAAACAATGCTCTTTATTTTATTTATTTAAATTTCGTTTCCTTTTTAATTTTTAATGAATAAAAATTGATGTACAAAATCGATGATTCTGCTATATAGCAAAAAAAAAAAACTTTTTTAAGCACTGTCCTTAAAAATGATTTGCTTTGTATAGACTTTACTTTCTTAATCCGCTTATAGTATACTGTAACTGTTAATTGGTAACAAGTCTTTAAGTAATTGCTTACTGATTAATTGTGCACACTAGTATTCATGTAATTTGTAAACAGTCAAAAGGAAAACACTCATCTTTACTACTTCTATGAACTGGCTAAGTCTTAAAACTGCATCAAATGGCAAATAGACTAATTGAAATAAATGCAATTCGAACCACTAAGATGGCTTTTAATTGCGTTTCAGCTCAATCATTAGCAAACTGATTCTTTAAGGATTATGTTTGTTTTTTATTATACTGTATTGCACCATCTTACGAAACTGGGTCATCTGTAGTCTGCATGCTGTGATAAGTGTGATGGGTTTTTACTACTTCACAATATCTATTCCTAGAAACGACCTGGAGTTCTTTGAAAACATCTGATGTACTTTTTATTTTTTTTAATACTCCGAATTATGAATAGATTAAAAAAAAAAAAAAAAAAAAAAAAAAAATACTAAGGATGAGTGCTTCGCCAATATTCCAAGGTGGTAAAATAGTTTTCAAAATCCTGAACTTTCTTATAGACCTGACATTGCAAGAAAAATCGTGAACTTCTTTCTCAAAACAAGTGGGGAAACCCGACTTTTTTTTTCTTTTATTTTTTTTTTTTCTTCTACTAAAAAAAAAAAAAAAATCCTTAATTTCCCCTCAGATTTACACAATTTAACTAGCTATTTTAAATTTTCGCTTTTGTCCGATTTTGTCAGAGGACGTTATGGTTAAAATTTGCTAAAATTTATTATGGAAATTGAAAACTATATTTTGGCGTCACTTAAAATGTTCGTTTATTCAATATTTCCTTTTTTTTTTAAAAAAAAAAAAAAAACACTTTCTTTTAAAAGTTTTAAATCCTTTAAGGAATACTTCGTTTTTTACCGCACCGTTTATCCATAAATACTCTCTATGGTAACTTTATGACTTTTATATCCAAGTCAAAGTGCATGTGAATAATAAAAATAAATAAATCAATAAAAAATAAAATAAAATTAGTAAAGGTTTACCACGGCTTTAATTTTTGTGAAAGACCCTGATTTTTTTTTTTTTTTTTTTTTTTGTTCTGTCTGTAAAATGATCAGCTGTTCCTTTTTTTGTCTTGTTATTGTTTTCTCGGTTTTACTGCGCCAAGAACAAAGAAATTGTACTGTTCATCTTTCGTTCTTACCATGTGATCAAGTTACGTAAGACAATGTTTGCCACTATAGGCTGTGAAATTCAGTTTTTCTTTAATTTGTTAGACGTAGTTACTAATGGAAAATCATCGGATAAATTTGAATTTCTCTCTTAAATCATGTGGCAAAAAGCAGGCCGAGCCATGTGACTGGCGATAAATGCTTTTATTGTCGCTACTACTTAACAACGTATATACACCTGATTACGTTTTCACAACGTACAATGTGGAAGAAAAGCAAAGTTTTCTTTTTTCTTTTTCTTTTTTTCCTTACTTCTCCAGTAAATGATTTTTTTTTTTCTCGAATAAAGAAAGACTGTAAAACGTATTCATTCGCTTTTTACAAGTTTTACTTTTCCATTGTGTACTTAGGCTCTTTTTAGTATTTTCTTTAAAAATCTGGCTAAAATAAATTGATCAGTTTTTTTTGGTTTGTTTTTTTTTCTTTTATTCACAGTGGTACATTAATCTAAAACTGAATTTCTTTAAACACTTAGTTCCATTTATATTGGAAGCTGCGCCAAAAAAATAAAAAAAGATGGGCATTCCTCTTCTCTTCTAAAGATGACAATCTACAAAAAAAAACACTGCAGTTGATTAGAAAATAATTTTTAGAAAGTCAATTCATGCAGTTCGGCACCAAATGTTTATCTGTTTTTCTCTGCAAATGGTACTCCAGTTTCTGTTTAACACTGTTATACTTATATTGTTAGTATTATTTTTATTATTAGTAGTAGTATTCCTCTACCGAAAGAGATTGCATCAACTTCTAAGTTTAGTTTCTATGAATAACAAAGATCGATAAAAAAAAATATAAATGAATTGCCTTGGGCTTACGTAACCTTAACTCCCATCACTTATTACGAACAGTACACGTTGCATTGTCTATTAACCGTAAAACAGAAAACTACTTTAAGCTTTACCTACCTACCGTCCTTCATATATAAATATTTCTCAAGCAAAAGATTTTTTATTTTATTTTTGCATGTTTCCTTAAGATATCAATTTTGAAAATGACCTCATTTAAATTTGATGGAAAAGAATCTGGGATAATTGCCCGATTTCATAATATGATGTAATCACTTCAGTTTGTGACCTGAGGTTTTTTCTTGTGAGGTGTTGCTAGATGATTCGATCGCTGAATTTCAAAACAAACAAACATAATTAACAAATGCGTCTCTTCGTCGTCGTATATTGCATAGAAAAACCGTTTTAATAAATTATTTTTTATTTTCGCATCGTTAAAACAATGTTACTTTTTTTTTTTTTTTTTTCTTTTAATTCATAAAAAACTTCGAATGTATGATCTTTTTGTCCGTCACTTAGTCAATTTGTTTGTTTTTTTTGTTGTTGCTTTTTTTGTTTTGTTTTTTTTTTTGTTTTTTTTACCTATACTTCAGTTTACTCTTTTGCAGATTAAAAAATAATTAATAATTCAATTTATCTTAATTTTCAGGGATAATCTTGCTATTGGAGAGGCTCTTCGCGATCTGATAATCATCGCGAGGAACAATGACAGGCTCACGTGTGGAGTTGCAAGTTCTGCTAAACTTCTTGAAATGTAAGTTTGTCTTAAAAATATCTGCTCATATGCACGAAAAGACATCCTTTTTCTTTAACTAAGAAAAACTCCTTTTCCTTGTGTTTAAATCGTTTACCTTTAAATTTAAAATACTCATCCTTGGTTAAGTTCTTAAAACAAAGAAAAGATTACATACGTAAGTGTTAGAACCAAATGTAGGTCATTGCCTCGTTTTGAAATTGGGACTTTCCACTCGTCAGCTGAGTGGAATATTTTCTTTAGTATTGCTACAAGAAATTTAGTTTCACTTCTGGCTTCTTACCAGAATTTTTTTTTCCTTTTTTTATTATTTCACTATCAAAAACTGCATTAAATGTTTACATTCATTAAGCATAACTTGAATTATATGGAGACAAATTCCTGGAATTAAAAAATACTTATAGTAAAAAAAAAAAAAAAATAAAGTTTCTTAATGACGGAAACCTCAAATATTTCATTAAGTTTCAACGTTAACTTATCAGCTAAATGCATTTTTTTAGTTATTTCAATCTTTTTGTAGGATTTATTTTCGTTTTTTTTTTTTTTTTTAAATTTTCACTCCTTTTTATCAACAGGAATTCAGATGTGGTCATGATGTGCATTCTCCCCGTAGACCCCAACCAACCTGTCACAGTTGCAATTCAGCAAACCCTAATTGAGGCATTTTGCTGGGAACGAGAGATCTGCCTCATGAAAGTTGACAGTACAGAAAAACTGGCCAGTCTCGTAAGAGCTGATGATTCCAATGGCAATGAACAAGATTACAAAGATTATTGCTGTGTACTTGTTCAGGTAAGTTCACTAATCTTCATTCATGGTCTTGTAGAAGTGCTTGGTGTTTGGACTGAAAACTAAACAGAACGCTAACTTCTTCACTTTAATCTATGACAGTACTATGCAGCTGAGATGTATCACTTGTATTTAACTGATAAAACAAATCATAGCTTGTTTTTTCTTTTTCACTTCATGCAAGAGTGATAAAGCCACTAAGATGCAAGGGGTGATGATGTGAAGAAAACTGAGAACAGTGAGTACATTAAAAACTAGGATTCAAGTAGACAATCATTTCACACCAATCAAGGCAATAAAGATGCTAATATGCAATGGGTTTACTGAGCATGTAGGAAACCAAAAAAACAACTGGATAAAGGACAATATAAAGTACAAAGCAACAAAAAAGATTGTGATTGATGTTGCATTTAAATTTTTGAAGCTTATAGTCAGCAGGAAAGCCAGAAGCAAGTTCCATAAACAGGAAGTGTGAGAAGAACTTACACTTACTTAATGAGACCAAACTGCCAATCTAGTACTACACTTAAATTCTTAAACTCTATGTACAAAAGAGGAATACTCATCAGAACAATTATTTAATAGAAAAGGTTGTTCCAGGTGTTGAAAGTTGCTGAAGCAGGGATGTCTGGACTGATGACAGTAGATTCTTCTTTGGCAGTTTTATCTTCTGAAATATATGGAAAGTCTATAGTTTGCATTTCAGAAAATAAATACAAAAATATTAGATTGGTGCAAAATAATGTCGTTTTCTCACATAGTAACGTATGTGAGAAAACGACATTATTTTTGCACCAACCTAATATACAGTGTAACCCAGATATAAGAGACTTCTTCTCCAGTCCCGACAACTCTCTTATATCAGGGTTACACTGTATATTTAAAATCTAACTTCAGATTTTAGTTCTAAAAATATTTTCATTTTATAAGAGGCTCAAACATTAAATAAAAATATTTAATCTGGAATCATTAATACTTAACATCTTACTTAGCAGCGTCAACATGTCATAGCACTATGCCTGATCTACTACATTGTGTGTGTAGAGAGAGAGTGAGTGAGTGCTCTTGAGGTAACTACCACTTTATCATCAATTGGAATGTATCCTTGTCATCAAAAAAATTGCCTATAAAAATCTATTTTTACACACAGCAGCTGAAATCTCATACATTCAAATATATCTATATTTATATTGGAAGCAATATATCTTATCAATTTGTTTATATATTGAACATTTCCTGGTATCATATTATATATTTATTTAGTCTAGCTTAGCTATCACCCCAACCATCACTTTCCTGCATCAAGGTCAGAATATCATTAGGGTGGCATTCCTGATTTATTAGATAATTGGTCAATGTAAGTGGTTGCTAGGTGACCAACCAGTCTTGTGCTATGGCTAGGTATCCAAAGCAATTTGATCACTTGTATTGTGCCATTGTAGAGTCTATTTTAATGTCTGGTGCCACTGCTTGGATGTTAACTGAAACCCTTGAGTCTAAGCTTGATGGAACCTACACTCGGATGCTGAGAGGTATATTTAACATCTCTTGGTGACAACATCCAACTGAATCGCAGCTCTATGGACCTATCACTGATATTTCTACAATATTATGTGAATACAGAACTTGCTCTGCAGGTGAGCAAAACTTGTATCATTTAACAAAAAAAAAAAAAAAAAATGGTGACTTTTCCAGAACAAATTTAATGAACATTTCTTGAGCTGTAATTTATTTTATTTTATTTTTTATTTTTTATTTTTTTCATGTGGAATTCTGTCCACACATTTTGGAGTGGAAAATAGCCTACAGTTTATAACTTGCTATTTTACACTTTAATCACTGATAGTTGACACTGGTGATTAAGTCTTTAAATTCTCCAGCCTGTAATTAACTTGGTGTGAGCTTCAATCTCTTGTATCCAGCAATGATTAAATGAAGGTGCTTTACAATTACTGGATCAAAAGAATTCATGTCACCAGATGCTGATGTGGATTTGATTTGGTCACATGTGTATAAGTGGTGCAACCAGGGTAACTATAAAGGTGGGGGGCCCTTCTCTTTATTTGTAAATTTCACAGATGACAAAATTGGTGACAGAGGTCATAGATAAGCTGAGGAAATCTTGCTTACATAATCTAACACTCTGGCCAGTTTTTACGTTTTTCGTTTTTTTTTTCTTTTTTTTTTTTTCTTTTTTTTTTTTTTTCCATAGCTATTTCAATAGTAAAAGAGTAGTGCGTAGAGCTTGTCGGCGCAGTTGCTATGCAAATATTTGTATACAAGGCAGGGAGGCTATGTCACATTGGTGAGAAAGGATCAATTATGTTATAGATACTTCTTTGGATTTTATCAAAATTCTTGATAAAATATCTTTAGTTGTTTGAAGTTAAATTTGCTATTAGGTTGGTGCAAAAATAATGACGTAATAATATCGTTTTTGACGTATTTTTTAACGTTAAAAAACGACATTATTACGTCATTATTTTTGCACCAACCTAATAGTTATTATTCACTAATTATTTGCTTGTCTGTTTTTGTTTTTTTTTTTTGTTTTTTTTTTTTTTTCCTCTCAGCTATGTTAACATAAATCTCACTTTTTTATTTTGTAGTGTCCAAGCGAGTCTAACACTAGCCAACCAGACAAAATGATAGCAAAATACTATAATCTCTATATGAATGGTAGTTCAAATCGACCAATCATCGAACTCCCTGGCTGATTGTAATTTATCTCATCACACATTAACTACCTGTAAGTACACTTTTGTTTTTGTTGTGCTATCTGATATGGAACTCGATTTCTATTAGGTTGGTGCAAAAATAATGTCGTTTTCTCGCATAGTAACATATGTGAGAAAATGACATTATTTTTGCACGAAACTAATATTTGACCTCTTTTTTAACCATAGTAATTACCTTAATCCTTGTTACCCCCCTTAAATGATTGCTAGAATGTTATCCTGACTAAAGTCCAGTAACTATAAGTCAAGACAAAGGTCAAATGTTTTAATACCAAGACTGAAGTTAACTATGACAATACATGTTTGGAGTTTACTAAATCTTTTAAATAAATTGTACAATGTTCATCTAATTTATTCATACATAAATCAGTTAATGTATAAAAAAAAGTATCTTAAAATCACCAGTAAAAAAATTTTAAAAAACTTAAAATTTATTCAAGTCGAGACTTAAAAAAAAAAAAAAATTATTGAAATAAATTAAAAGTAAATATTAGGTTGGTGCAAAAATAATGTCGTTTTTTGACGTATTTTTGAACGTCAAAAAACGACATTATTGTGTCATTTTTGCACCGATCTAATAGAATATAGATATCAATAGTTAGAACAAACACGTCGTGTACAAGCATGTTTAATTGGTACCTGCTACAGTAATGGTTAATAATCTAATCTCGTAGCTAATTCATGTACTGAGTTGCACTTTCATTGAGCACCACAGGCCTTCAAAATTTAAGTTTGATCTCTTTGAAAGTACTTCTTATGCAGTTTAGTCAATTTGACTGCAAAATATAGCTTACTAGGTTCAAATCAAATTGCAGATTTTAACTTTCCTACCTCATTTGTGTAAATTTGTCTCGATGTATTGCTACACTTAAGTTTGTAAAATTTTGCTTGTAATGGTTAAGCTCTAAGTTTACGTTTTCTTATTTTCTTGCAGGCAAAAGGTGAAAAAAAGAAAAAAAAAACTTCAAGAGGGCAGGTTGTCGCATGCAATATTCTGCAGTCAAGCACGTTGCTCCATTGAAGTAGACAATCATCGCCTACTGCTTCGAGACATACTGGAAAAGTGATTGTTTCTTTCTCGCCATCTTTCAAAGAAATAAAAACACACAGACAATAGGTTTTGGATGCACAACTAAACCATAGTCCCCTCTCCCCTTGAAACCCACCCCCTCAAAAAAAAAAAAAATTAAAAGCTCTTGAATCCATATTTAGGTGACTCCCACAAGTGGTTTCAAACCTGAAGAATTCTATAACTTGAACTCTAAAGAATTTGGTTCCAGTAAAGTCACAAAAGTATCAAGCCTGACAAAAAAAGACTGGGTGGGGGGGAAGAATTTGCCTCCATAAAGCAGATTGTGTTCTTCATTGTATGCAGATGTATACAAAACCTAGTCTCTCATCTATGTATAATCTATAGATATACAGGTACCTACACACGTGTGTTTGTTTGCTGGTATGTCCTGTGGCTGCAGACACTCCATCAACTTTGGATGTTTTAGGGGGGGGAAAGCGACAACAATGACATGCTTAAAAGCATGTATATTGCTCCTTTCACACTATCCCATTGAAAAAAAAGAACTTTTTAAAATTGATTTACAAATTAGTTCAGCCCAGAAGAACTTTGGTCGAAGGAATGAAGTTTTTATTTTTAGAAGCTGAAAAATTTATTTGTATTTTACTCATTTTCTTTATATGTACACTTCAAATGAAAACAGGAAATGCTTTAAATTGAATAAAATATTTTATTAACAAAATGTCTTTTTTTTTTTTTTTTTTTTTTTTTTAAATTTAACTTTGCCAATATCATGGACTCATCAACCTTATGAGGGTCAGCTGTTAAGTCCATGGGTAGACAAAGATATTAGCATGGAATGTGACCAATGAGGTTTATTTTTTTTCAGCATAATCCCCCTTGCACCTCTTTCTGCAGTGTTTGGATACAATTGGAAGCTTTCATCCTGTTGGTCAAAAAAAGTCATCGACAGCAGATGTGATGTCAACATCACTGTGGCAATTTTTTTTTGTTTGCTTTTTTTCTTCTCCAGAACCCCCTGCCCCCGCCTGTTGGGAGCAGATGATAGCTAGATTGAGCCAAATCAGAACAGGGAGGGGGTGAACAGTTCATTCAGTCATACACAGCAACCATTGAAACTAAGGACTTGTGTGCTGGAGCATTGCTCTGATGAAACAAGTCCCTTTCATCGGTTTTTCTGGGCATTTGGTCTTGATGATAAACTTTCATAACTTCCTCAGCAAGTTAACATAGTATTATCCATTGATGGTGTGACCCTTCCGAAGATGGTCAATAAACAATTTCTTCTGCATCCCTGAAAACTGGGGTCCTCACCTTCCCTGCTGATGAAATGACCTTGGCCTTGGGAAGTTTTTAAAGGGTGGTGTTTTCCCTTCATGTATTGTTTCTTTTGTCTGTCTGACAACTCAACACTTATCCTGGGTTAGGAAACATTAAAGAAAACCAGATAGATCGATCTCAAAATGTCAGATTTCCTTTGATGCATTTTGATCAGGTGTCTGAAGATGGTGAACACGATCAATGCTTTTCTTGTTGGTTGCAGTTGGGTCATTGTAAAAACTGTCCTTTCCTCTCCTAAATTTTGCTGTTTTGCACTGTTGATAAAGCTGGACTATCATCCTTTAATATAACTGCCATGTCTGCTAAACCCTTTTCTGCAGGTACTTGATAACACCATGATGCCAAATTATGTTCATTTTCAAGAGAAGTTGCTACTGAACTTTACAAGTTTTCTTTGAATGGTCAGATGTCAGTTTAGATGGAAGGAGACAATGTAGCTGAAATTAATGTATGCAAGATTTCACAGCTCTAGTGTTACTTTCATAGTTAGCCTATGAACTTTTCAGCCAACCCTTGTATAAAGATTGAGACCAAATGTAACTGCATTTCTACAACCTAAACTCCTACTGTAGTGCTAAAGACTATATACTAGGTGTAAGTGTAGGGAAGTGTATCTTTTATGTTTTATTACTTTTTCTTTGGGAAGAAAACCATGCTACCAAAACCTCTTGTATGAATGTATCCTCACCAATTATAAAATGCTCTGACCTTGAAACTTTAAAGACTCAAAACCATAACCAAATTCAAATCCAAATAGGGATACCTCTTTCTTTACAGACAAAAGGATGGAACTGTTTTCCTTGTGAGAAACTGTAAGTCACACATATTTCCTAGTAATTGTGTATATATTTACATTATATATATATATATATATATATATATATATATATATATATATATATATATACACACACACACACTTAGACTATCTTTACTTGACTTTATATCTTAGTTAAGATAATAATAATTATAATTCTCTCATTTAAGAATTTAATATTTCAAGACATAAAACTGACTTCCAGCTCCTTGGATATATTTAAATAGAAACTGACTTAATGAAGTCGATTTACTTTTACTTTTTTTTTTTTTTTCTTTCCAATGGTGATGCAACCTTTTGAATTCCAATTGATATTCAGTAACAGCTAAAGAATGTCACAGTTGTCAGATTAAAGAACACATGACAAAAATAAAATCAAAACATGGATTCTGATGTCATGATTTAATTATGTAAGCATTCTAGAAATAGTGATTGCTAGTCACCAGAGAATCAGATTTTACTTGGTGTCTGCTACCTTTTCTGTACAATCTGACACAAATTGAAATAAGAAACCTTATGCCATGTTCAACTGCATTTTCTTGCTAACCAGTTCCTCAAATAATACAAAGCATGAACATGTTTTGAGTGACAAGAGGAAAATCAAAGATAACATTTTTATGAAAATATCAACTATTTTTTTTTTTTCTTTTTTTTCTTATGATGATTGGAGCTCTCAAACATATCCTATAAGTTTCATCAGTAAGCAGCTGTTAAACACTTATTTGAAGGGAAGCACAACTAACAGTGTTACTAATTAATTTAAGCAGATCAACTTAGGAATGACGAGAGGAAAGATGGAATTTCTTTACAGAGTTCTATCCATGAGTCTGCTTACAGTTTGCCCAACATATTTTTTTTCTTTCTTTTAAGAGGTTTCTCCTATTTAAATAAGTGATTACTTTCACAAAATCTTCCACAACCTTATTTTTTTTTTATTTCTTTTTTTTTTTTTTTTTTTTTTTTTTTTTAAACTCTACATATACTCTTAAAAGTTGACTTCCACAGCATCAACACTAGATACCCCCTCCTTAACAAAATGTATCTCACAACCTTTACACATCAGACTTGTGTTATCTCTTTTCACGGTTTATTTTAAAGGATTCTACCTTACATCATCATTCAGTTGTAAACATAATATCCAAATTTATTACTACAAAGCCAGTGATTATTTGTTTGCACACACAGCAATTAAAAGAAATACAAGTAAACCAGCAAACAGAAAAAATGATCTACTCCCTCTCAACTTTCCTGTCTCGATACTTCTTTTCTGACTTTTTGCCTTTGCTTCTTCAAAAATTTAAATGCAATGACAATTGTTATCTTCTGCCTTCTTATTTCCTGTTCTTTTATTGTTTTCTCTCCTTAACGTTTTCTTTTTCTCATTCTCTTACTCAGTAACTCACTGCATCTTAGTGACTTTATTGCCTTCCTTGGTGTGAAACTATTAAAAATAAGCTCTTCTTACTCATTGTCACCAAAATGTTAAGACAATGGAAGAAAGTAACCGGTAAACCGTATCCTAAACAAGAGATAAGGCTCTATTCCTGTCCGATAAACATGGGAGTACTTGTTGGGCTATAAGCGAACATATCTACTCCTATTAACCTGCTCATAGCATAGGAGGCTAAGCGCTTTTATGGATACATCGTTTCTAGGAAGATAGCCAAATATTTGTCATAAGATTGTTTTTAGGGGGGAAAAAAGATGCAAATAACTATGACTGTCTATAGGCATCATCTTCTTTTGCACTTCACCCTGAAAGGAGTCATTGGAGCATAGATGTGCTGATCTGTCCTCAATTCTCCTTTGTGTGCCAAAGCCAGGGTTTCTGTTAATGGTTTCTTGGTGTGCACATTACGTGGCATGTCTTGAGTGTTTTAATCTGGTGAAGCCCTTCCCTCTCCAGGTTACACCACTGCCAATATACTCCAACTAGGTGGCTTGAACATGTGGCCATTGTAGTTCTTATGAGGGACCTTTCCATCCTGGCCAGTGACCTCTGTCGAGGTGTTAACCCCACACGTTATGTGAGTTTAGCCCCCACCAGCTGAAACTGTTTACTGAAGTGTGGTAACTTGGAGCCTTCACGTGAGAGATTTAAGAGATTTTTGAGGACCAGTGATGCCTGTCTGCCCAAAGGTGCCATGAGTCAGACACCAAAGGTAGTACCTCTATCCAGAGCCCCCAATAAGATAATGATAATACAAACTGGCAAGAAAGTGGTAAAAACTGAAGCATATTGTGATCTCGGTGTTGTCTGCCAGAATTACAGACAGCCTCAACTATCCGTGCTCGACATGGAACTGCAAATATCCTGATATTATACAAATGTTGACCTGAGTAGACTCTCCAAGCACTATCAAAGAGTTCAGGATCCTTAGTATGAACTGGAATGTAGCAACCATAAAATGACCAATCCGGGACCCTCATAATAAAAAGTCACAGACAAAATCACCAAAAAGTTAAGACATTTAAATTATTATGGTCAAGGAAGAAAGGAGCCAGTAGACCATGTCCTAAACAGGAAACAAAGGATAAAGCACTACTCCTGTTCAATAAACATGGGAGGATTAGGAGTACTGACTGGGCGATAGGTGAATATATCAAAATACAGAACATAATGATTGAAACTGCATTTACATTTTTGAAGATCAAAGTTGACAGGGAATTTCATTGTATTTGTCATAATGTTAAAATTAAAATAATTAAAAATTATTAAGGTCAAAGAAGAAAGAACCAGCAAACCATATCCTAAACAAGGGATAAACCGCTACACCAGTTCAATAAACATGGGAGGAGTAATGACCAGGTGATAGTCAAAGCTATCTACGCTTTAAGAGAATTTAACACTTGCAAGGAATATTAAAGGTAAAAGAGGCAGGAAGAAATGGCGAATCAGCTGCTTAACGAGTAAATTGATGGCAAAGCGGAACCTGGGACGGAGGATAAGTGGACGAACGTTTATTAAGTGTTAAGAAAAATCAGAACGGTAAAAAGACTTAGCAAAAGGGAGTTGAAATTTCTGGAATGTATAATAATTGATTGATTGAATATTTTTGCTTAGCATATCAACATCTTTATGGGTTATTTAATAACGAAATCTAAATATTTTGAACACAATTTTATGGCTTCAACTACAGATAAAATGTATTGTTGGTTATTTTGTTTTGAAATGTATTGTAAGTAATTTTGCTTTACAAGTGTCATCATCGTCATCATCATCCCCTTGATTTTTGTAATTGTAGGGGGATCCGAATGCGGAAGCCATATTGAATCTCCTCCATAACGGCATATCAATGGCAGCCATCAACAGTTCTGGTATAGTTATTCTTATCAATTGTTTGATATTATCCAACCAGATTTTGCGTTGATTTTTCCTCTCCTACGTCCACCTTCAACGCTGGCTTGCTGGTCTTGTACCAGGCTGTCGTGACTTGTAACATGTCCAAAGCACACCATTCAACAGTGGCGAGAAGAGGTTCCTGGTGGCCCACAAAAACTTTCAAACCTTTTCCGCACAAACTCATTGGTTTTATGTTCCCAATAGAAGATTCCAAGGAGTTTTCTCATGTATTTATTCTCAAACGCTTGGACCCTTCTCTCTGTTTCTGTCAATAGTGTCCACGTTTCAAAACTATATAAGAGAATGGAGACTCTCAGCGAATTGTACCGCCTGTACTTCATTTGAAAGCTGATTTTGTTCCTCTTTATTCTTGCCAATTTAGCCACAGCTGCGGCAACCCGTGTGCAAATTTCCGAGCTACAGGTACCATCTTTAGAGAAGATTGCTCTCAAGTATTTAAAACTGGACACTTCCTCCAGTGAAATCCTGTTCATGGTAATATTGTTTAAAAGTGTTGGTAATTTTACTATAAATATGTAACGTTTTCAATTTTTTAATATAAAAATGTATTACTGGTATTTTTATGATAAAAATGTATTTTTATGCTTTCATAGCTGAGACCCTAACAGATGCTATCACCCCGGGTCAGGGTGGACCTGCAAAACAGCATTAATTAAGAGATGGTTCCATGCTCCTCAAATCCTCCAATCTCCCGATCAGAGGCCTTGCATAATGAGGAAAGACGGCCTAGACAATTTAACACTCGCGTGGCATACTGATGGCAAGTAAAGCATCGAGTAACCTCGCATATGAGGATGTTTGAGTGGATGGCAGAACAAAGACAATGGCGAATGATAAAGGGAGGAAAGCTATTTTTTTTTAAATGGCACATCCCTTCAGCAAGTAAGGGATCATGAGTCTCTACGTCTTCCCTTTTCTTTATTATCTGCGAATTGTCAAAGCTTTCTTTGGACAGGGTGTTTTCCCATTGCATTCTCAATGGTATGAAATTCAGAGTTTTCCTCCTGTTAGATTGATTGCCACTTAAAGCTAGAAAGCCTAGTCTACCTTACTATTTAAAGTACAGCTGGAGAGAGATGAATTTATGTGTATGTCCTAGAAATTACAGTGAACATGGACAGTACACCTTACTGGCAGTAAATACCAAATGTAAATGCAAAGTGTTATAATTTAATTTTTTTTAAATTATAAATAATTCGCTGATAATTTTAAATAGTTTATTACACAATTTACACATTAACAGATAGTTCAAATGCACAATAGGCCATTGCATGCAATCCATATATTAAGAGCAATCGTTTGTGTTCGTAAGATGATTGTTCGAATCTGCCAAGAATTGCTTCTGAAATTCTTCTAACAATCATTTTCAATGGATGGTAACGTGTATGATTCCAAATTCTCCTCAAATAGCGAATTGCTTAACCTTGTCTTTATGATATTCGGCTTTGAAAATTTCTTTTCACATTGGTTTTAAGTAAATGATAATGCGCAGATGACAGTTATAAAATTCTTATTCCTTTTTATTACTAAAACAGTTGTCTGTGTTTGTTTCTTTATTGCATTTTTATTTGATATAGGGTACCACCTGCCATCAATCAAGCTGACACTCTGGCCAGTCTACCAGTGATAGAAAGCGACTGTTTATCTTTCAGTGGCGGACAGATACAGGTAATAATATATATATATATATATATATATATATATATATATATATATATATATATATATATATATATATGTGTGTGTGTGTGTGTGTCTGCTGTGTGTTTTTGTATATATGCCTTGAGAAAAAATATTTTAATTTCTATAACATCTGCAAATGTCAAGTGATAAAAATACGCGTGTTGATAAGTTTTCATCCACATTGAATAATGAAACTGGTATTAAAAAAAATATATATATAAATAAAGGAGAAGTATGTGGTGTAACGGTTATCAGCGTATAAAGAGAATCTGAGTTCAAATTCCTGCCTAGTTAGTATTGTCATGGAATCATGAAGCCACCTCAAAGATGGCGAATTGCTGTAGAACAAAATTATACTTAAGTGCTTGAATAAACCTCTTTTTTTCAACCCCAAGCAAGGCAATAAAGCCACTAAGAAGGAAGAGGTTCGTGTTAGAGAATATGAGAAAAAGAGAAAATTACTATTAAGAAGAGAGAATAATAATAATAATAATAATAATAAAAACAAGAATTAAGAAGACAGAAGATAACGATTGACATTACATTTAAATTTTAGAAGATCAAAGTTGACTGGGTAGCTAGAAGCTGGAAGAGAGTTCCACAAGCGGGAAGTGCGAGTGAAGGAACTGTTAACATAGAACTTGCGGTTACATCGAGCTATATATCCAACTGTAAAATAATGGAGCCTTACAGCAAATCTAATACTGCGCTTAAATTCATAAAGTTTAGGTAAGTAATTTAATTTGCGTAAATATAAAAATGTGGCACAAGGCTAAAAGTGGGGGATAGGGAAAGACTGGTTTTCAATCTGGCCATGATTACTAACCCAAACATACCACATTCTTAATTACCATTCTTACTTCAGCCACTATAATATCTCAAAGTCTCTGTGTATTCCTAACTAGTTCCTATATGTACAATTTGTCTGGTGGCGGTAGGGGATAAACTAGAAATATTCAAAAAAAAAAAAAACGAAACGAAATAGAGCAAATTTCGCCAGAACAATTACCATGAAAGTATTTTTAGAAAGTGCACAGGGAAGCTACATTACGGCGGTAGGGAAATGAATGAATTCAGATGAGAGGACAGGACCGATGACACGGCAGACTCTTTGGATTTTATCAAGAATCTCTAAATGAATAGCAGGAGCACCTGACCAGATGTGACAGCAATATTCAATGCATAGACGAATGATTTACTGATACATTTGTAAGATAAGATTCTGGAGATAAAAATTGTCTTGCACGACATAGTGAGCCAACTTATCTCGCAGCAGACCTAGCAGTTGATTCAATATAATCTTTCCACTTCATGTCAGCGGAAAATGTTAGCTTGAAAAGGCACAACGAATCTCTCTCCTGGAGGTTAGCATCAGCCATGCTGTTGGAAGGCAGAGAGAGGTCTCTCAGACAGATCGATTGATGCAGATATTTGTCATTCGTAAGTTATATAAAGGTCATCTGTTGTATGTAATGTTGAGAAGAATTATTTCAACAGTAAATCAGGCGAATAATTAGAAATGAGTCATGTATAGAAATGATATTGAAGATGATGATGTATTAGGTTAGTGCAAAAATAATGTCGTTTTCTCGCATATCTTACTATGTGAGAAAACGACATTATTTTTGCACCAACCTAATAATTATAGAATGTATAGTAAATGATATCAGTGTAGAAATACTTTGTAAATATATCGTTTAAAGTTTTATGAAGGGATTATAATTTCAGTATCCCATTTTTAAATATTTAAAAAAGGTTAAAAGCTGAACTCCGTGTGGACTTTTAAGCTAGATTCAGTGTAGGAATAAATAGGCATCTGCCTAAAACTAAAAGTGACCTCTGGTTAGAAAATGATAATTTTGAAGAAATAACTTTGAATTCCTCAATTCACTCTATGGAACTTTAAAACCTCATTTTAAGTCCAATTCCGGCTAAAAGCTCGATCTTGGCCGAAATTCCAATTCAAGCCGAAAATTGAGTTCTTCAAATCACAGACTCCGTGGAACTTCAATTGAGATGAGTTCTTCAAATCACAAAGTCTACGGAACTTTAAAATTTCACCACGCGAAACCTCTCTCTCTCTCTTTTTCTCTCTCTCTGTCTGTCTCTCTCTCTCTCTCTGATTCTTTGGCATTTTGAAGAAATAAAATTGATTTCCTCAATTCACAAAGTTTTAGACATATTTTAACCTGAATTTAAAACCCCCCAAAAAATTAATTTCACAAAATTTTTGTGTTACTTTAAACTCAATATAAATTAAAAACTTTTAAGATCACTAATTTTTTTTTTTTTTCATTTATTTTAAAATTTGAATTTTTAACTCTTCCCTCCTTATCCAGACACAAATCTCAATGCTGGATATTCAAGCACCAGACGAATGGCAAATTTTGAATCCCGGGATCATCCTGATTCTAAACACGTATAATATGTCTATGTAGAGCAAGTGAGGCCCGAATCAGAGGGCTTTTAGATACACGGACGGACAAACAGAATTTAACGTTTATTTATTTAGATGTATTAACGATTATTAAACATAGCATTTAAATATATATTGATTTAGATTTACATTAAAAATTTACATTTAAATATTATATATTTATTTAGATTTACATTAAAAATTTACATTTAAATAATATATATTTATTTAGATTTACATTAAAAATTTACATTTAAATATTATATGTTGAAATATTTTTAAACATTATTAAATATTTAATTTCAATATAATATTTTCTATAGAATATAATTCCAAGGGCTGTTTGTACGTTTAAAGACCTTTTTTTAGGTTTTTTGTCATATATTTTGTTTGCACAGCTGATCAATCCGTAGCATTATTCAAGCGTATATAAATTCGTAAAGAAAGATTTTCTGTTTGTTTGTTTTAAAGAAAATGTTCTAACTGAAATGACTGGGGATTAATTTGCAGTTTTCTCACTCAAGCAAGTATTTTTTTTCTAGCTAGTTCATCTCACGTGTCACTCGAAGTTGACCTTGAGCCAGATATGGCTTAGACCCTTGAAAATCTGCAAACGTGAGTATGACAAAGCATCGTTCCAAGCTACACAAATTCTTTTCTGTTGTTGTTGCTGTTGTTCGTAAATAAGTAAACAAGAGTTACGTGATGCTTCCAAACTTTTCAAAAACATATTGTCTGAGTAGGAGGTCGTGGCGCGGGGATGGGGGTCAGGACAAACGAACAGAAGAAAAATAAAAGGTCTTTAGTCTCCGTGCATACTTGTTTGAATATATTTAAAAAACAAAAAAATATTTCTCTCTTTCTCTCTGCACACTTTACTATTACATTGGTGCAAAAATAATGACGTAATAATGTCGTTTTTTGACTTTAAAAATTACGTCAAAAAACGACATTATTACGTCATTATTTTTGCACCAGCCTAATAATAAGGGTATGCATATATGTGCATTTGTTTTCGCCCGAATCATCTTGCACACACACACAATTTCTCCACCCCCCTCTCTCTCTCTCTCTGTTTCCAACTACTTACTACATCAATCTGATTTACTTTCGTTCACTTTCTCTTCCTCTTTCGTTGTAGCTGGTTTTCTGACTTGGTCATGTTCCTTTTGTTATTTTTTCTCTGTTTCTCTTACACCTACTCTATCTTCCCTCTCACTCTTCTCTCTCTCTCTCTTTCTCTCTCTTCTCTCTCTCTCTCTCTCTCTCTCTTATCGAATTAACTTACTCCCCAGAGGGAATGGTCTGTTACCGGAAATTACAATAGACTCTTGAGAGGTAAACACATGATGGAAACTATGTGCAAAATCATAGCATCAATTCAAAAAAATGTCTGTCATTTGTGCATGCGATTTCGTATTCATTTCCGAGACAAATGACGATGCCATACGAGCGGCAATTTGCTTCATGGCAAACTATAAAACTATTATTCGTTTTATTGCTAACACTTCAAAAATTAAAAAGGAAAAAAAATGGTGATTTTGCAATATTCATTCCAATTTTTCGCAAAATAAAACTGACGAAGCGATTTTGAATCCTAATTCTTAACTCTTTCTCTTATTAGATTTCTGTGGAGGTTTCTAGTGAAAAATCGCTTATCGTTCATTCTCTCGGGATATAACAGTCAGCGCAACCGGTACGAAAAATGGAAATCAACGAACAAATTCTAAGCGAGTCCGTTACATACAATTCGCACTAATAGCCTCGAGAGAGGCATGAATCAATCTCTTCTTCCGTAGTCCCGACCCAGCTATGAATCAAATATCAGGGCAGATTGAGCTCATTTTTTAACTGGGCTGGTAGCCAATCTCAAAACCGTAAAAAAGCAACAGCTAACCACTTCACTGTATTTCACTATATTTGGTAATTCACACATATTGAAGAAAAGGAAGCTGCGGAGGGTCATAAACGCCTATATCCTGAAGGAACATAACAGTCCCATCACTAGTCATTTTTAACTGGCTCCAGATTTTAATTTTGGAACATGATAAGGGATGTATCAGTCTATGCATATAGATAACCCGTCCCTTATTTTTCTTATTCAATTAATCCGTTTTCCTAATAATTATTAATATTTTTATACAAATTAATCCTGGGCAATCATCTCTAAGATTAAGAAGTGACTTGAGGCAACAGAAATGTGGTTCTACAGAAGGATGCTGAGAATAACAAAAACCGAACATGTGAGTAACAACGAAGTTTTAGAGAAAATTGAAACACAAAGGAAACGTATACTTAACATCAGGAAGAGACAGCTGAAATTTCTAGGGCACATAATGAGGAAAGAGGGCTTCGAAAACCTGATACACGCATGACAGAGGAAAACAACGCATAACATAGTAAGCTTGAGTAAATAAAAGATGGAACAGAGTTTGGGAGAAATGACAAAAAGACTAAATTTATTAAGTCCTACAAAGGAAAGGAACTTGTGGAGAGCCATGATCGCCTACGTCGTGAGGGGACACAGCAAATGAAGAAGAATTAGAAATGATTTACGCTATTGTGATAGACAATTTGTTCAGAACGATAATGATTTTTACTAAGCAGCTAAGTCTTAATAGTTTTAATTCAAAATGGAGCCATTTTTATCTACCGCAGTTCAAGAATACTCCTGTAACAATATGAAACGGTTTTTCTTGTAACAGAAATGTTTAAATGTTGTGACACTCCAGCATCGACAAAGATTACGGTTAATTTGATTAATTTAACATCTCACCCTTTCTTCGCAAATATAATGTCGAATATAATACTTCAGTCATTTATGTGACATGCCTAATACACGTTTAGGCGATCATTTATCTCTCGATACATGAGCGACGAAGCAGATTTTTTTCCCGCAGTAGGTTGCCATTTCTTTCTGCGTTAGACCAGTTGCCATCCAAGGCTATAGAACCCGGTCTGTACTGCTATTTACCCATAGCTAGGCGGAGAAGAAGAGGATTCATACCTTTCCCAAGGGTATTAGTATGTAAGTGAATGTAATGGATTCGACTGGAATTCGAACAAAAATCGCATTTTATTAATACATAGGCAGACTCGGCGAAGACTACAATTCTTCAAACATTTTAGGCTGGCGCTACAGAATCACAAACAATGGACTGTAGCAAATAACAGAAACCACATCACTTGAGTACTCCTAACAGCAACAACAACTAACATAGATAGCACATTTGAATCAAAGAGAAAATAATTTCAATTATCAAGATGTTGACATTCCACACTACTTTAAATAAACGGTTAGGAAGGAAAGTTCCATCAATACTCAAAGGAGCGATAACAGTTACTGGACTTGAGAAACATATTTTCCTGAAAAATTGCTTTATGAGAAAATCTTTATAAATTTCAATCGACAGCATTACTGGCTGCAAGGTCAATGAATGCCGAATGTTTCATTATAAGGAAACGGCTAATAATATCATTACCATTATATTCGAGACGCAGACCTCGCTTACAGGCGTGTCAAAAACAGATACAGGACCCGCTTACAGCCGCGTCAAAAGCAGACACAATGCCCGCTTATAGCAGCGTCAAAAGCAGACACTGGCCCATTTTACAGCAGCGACAAAAGTAGACACTGGTCTAGCTTACAGCAGCATCAAAAGCAGACATTGGTCCAGTTTACAGCAGCGTCAAAAGCAGACACAGGCCCCGCTTATAGCAGCGTCAAAAGTAGACACTGACCCAGCTTACAGCAATGTAAAAAGCATACACTAGCCGAGCTTACAGGCGAGTAAAAAATCAGACATAAGTCACACTTACACCCGGTCAAACACAGGCCCGGCTTAAACATGTCAAATGGCCGATAGAAGTCCGGATTAAACACCCGTCGAATGGTTAGCAGATGTCCGGCTTAAACCCCGGTTAAAAATACTTGGTTCGCAAGCAGAGATACTGTCACATTACACAAAAAGGGATGATAAATGTGTAGTCTTTTGCTTCTAGCAGTAGTCGAAGAATGAAAACAAATTCACGATGACGCTTTACAAAGGCGCAAAAATGATCATTCCAACTCATTATATCGTTGACCTAACAAGATAGTCGTTACATGAACACCAAATAGACAAAATTCAGTCATACAGCAACATTTTCCCTCGGTTAGTTTTCTCTGGGGGCATATTGTTTGTCGACAACTACTAGTAGTAGATGCAATAGTCTTAACTTAAATTTCATATATTATTATACATTTATTCACTAGTATTTACATGCATCGTAATTTTGAATTCTTGACGGCTGTAAAATCCAACTTGTAAACCCATCACTTCACTAATAGGATAAAACTAAGCTAATTTAGCTCGGTTGGTTTGACGTCATTTCAACCCTTACTGATTTATTTAATGTCAAATTTGCTATGGAGCACTCAGTGAGAATCGAACTCGCTCTTCTATGTAATGTTTCTCTTTAGAATTTAGGCGATCATGGTTCTTCACAACTGCCTATTCTTCGTAGCTCTCAGCAATGTTTGTCTTTTTACAGTTCTTTTCCACTCTCTACTATGCTATTTACACAAGTTTGTTAGATTACTCACTCTTACTTCGGTGGGCGATTTTAACTGTTTTGTGGGAGATGAGCAACTGAACAGAAAATGGTGGGCAATTGGAAATTTTGGTGATCGGTGTAGGATTTTGAGTATTAAAAAAGTATTTCAACATATGCTACCTGAAAAAAATTATTCAAAGAGGATATGGAATTGACCAGTATGAAAAATACAGGAAGCTGAATGCTAATAACTATGTCACATTCCTAGATAAGATATAAACGTCCCCCACAAACAACGAATATTTTGGTATTTTCCATAGTTTTGAGAAGAGTCACTAACATTCAAATAGTTCTTCTGACAATATAACATTTTTTCCGGATATGAATGTGATAAAAAAATGGCAAGAACGACAACAAAAATATTCGGTGATTTTTTTTTATTTGTTACTAGTATATTCTTTTTTATTTTATAATTATGAACAAAAATTGTTTAATTTTTGTCAGAATTTACAACGCTAACTCTAAACCTAAAACTAACCTTGATCATAAATATCAATTATATATATATATAATTTTCAAGGGTCAAGTTTGGTATCGTTTGTTCTTTAATACGGTAGTAACAGCAGCAGTCGTCGGATAAATCAACGTTATTGGTTACCTCTTTTTGGTAAATTTTACGTCTTTTTTTTTTTAAGCAAGTCACTCAAGCAAGGCGGGAGTGACAATAGCACGCAAGCGGTTACAGAGGATTTAGAACAAGAACAAAGAGGCTTCATTGAGGAAAGGATGCAGAGAAGGACGGGTGAACAAGATGAAGGTATCAGAAGACGTCGACTGACATCAAACTTGAATATTTGAAGATTATAGTTATCAGGGAAGCAAGCAAGAGGAAGGGAGTTACACAGACGGGAAGTGCGAGAGAAGAAGACATCTGAGTAGAAGAGACGTTTACATTTAACCGTTTCGGCAGTGAAAGGGTGGGACCGAGTTGCCAGCCTAGTAGTTCGCTGACATCCATGCAGTCTGGGAACCACCGAAAGTAGCTCGTCAGAACAGTTGCCTTGAAAATACTTGTAGAAGAGACAGATGGAAGCCAAGGCACATCCGTGAGAAAGTGACAGCAGACGAGATGCCAGATCAGCACCTATCGCAATGCATATTCGTCTCTGGATTTTGTCGAGGACATCGAAACGTACAGCGGGGGCACCAGACCATATATGCTATGCAATATTCCATGCAAGGACAGAAGATTGATTTATAGATTTGAAGAATCGTCTCAGACAAGAAAAACTTTCTGATACGACACAGAGAACCAACTTTCCTTGCGGTAGATGAAATTAATGATTCAATGTATTTGTTCTACCTCATGTCAGCGGACAGCGTGAGACCGAGCAGGCGTAACGAAGCGATCTCGAGGAATTGAGCATCAGTCATTCCGATAGGAAACAGGGAGGGTTCTCTATGGTGGGTAAAGGAGAGCAGTTTCGTTTTGGATGCATTAAAGTTTACAAGCCATTTCCTGCCCCAATCAACCACAGGTTGGAGATCCTTTTCGAGCCAGGTTAGTTTTTTCAACGATACCAGATTTACTATTGAGGCAGGAGTAAATAGTAGTGTCGCCCGCGTAGATACCTACTTGGGAACTGATGACATCGGGAAAGTCATTAATGTAGATCAGAAACAGTGTAGGGACCAAGATAGAGCCTTGAGGAACACCAGCATTCGTGATAAAGGAGCTGGAGGAGAACCTGTTTAAGAAAACCTTCATTTCACGGTTTGACAGGAATGATTGTATTAAGTGAAATAATCGTGCTGTAATACCGTATCTCTGAAGCTTACAAAGAAGGCCGGCATTCCAAACCCAATCAAACGTGTTAGAGATATCTAGAGGCACGGCTTGAGCATCTCCGTTAATGTGAAGTGCTTGGTATACAAATTCAGTTATGGCCGTGAGCACGTCAGTGGTAGATCGGGAAAAGCGTAAATCATATTGCTTGTCGGAGTGCAGATTATCTAAAGTAAGGTGCTTAACCACATCGGCTTTGATTATAGCCTCGAAGACTTTACCGAAGAATGGTAAGAGACTGATAAGACGGTAGTTAGACGGGTCAGAAGGGTCACCAGAATTCTTAAAGACAGGCACAACAGATAAGGACTTACAACAGGCTGGAAAGCAAGAGTCAGCGAAGCAGTAGTTGTAAAGTTTAGAGAGGACAGGAGTCAGTTCAGGAGAACATTTCTTCAGGACAATGGCCTGTATCCCATTTCCACCACTAACCTTTTGGGAGTCTAATTTAGAGATTATGTCCTATACTACTGTTGGAGTTATCTGCATCTCACTCAATAGAGCCTAAGTTGTAGGGGGAAATTAAGTGTGGGTAGAGCAGATTAGTCTAGCGTTGAATTGGATAAGAATTTACGAGCAAAGCATTCAGTCTTATCAGCTGAGGAAGTCAGGACCTCAAATTGATTAGATAAAGGGATGTATTGTGGATTTGCTGTTGTTCAGCACGTTCTTGTAGAGCTGCCAATAATATTTAGAACCAAACATGCGAGACGCAATACGTTGTTTAATGCTTTCGACAAAGAATAAATTTGCTTCATTGGGGACACGCATGCACTCATTACGGGCAGTGACAAAGAGACGTCTGTTGCAATCAGACATGCCGCTACGGTACAGACGGAAGTAGTGATTCCTGTGGGCAATAGCAGCTGAACAAGGGGTGAATGCGATTTCACTTTATATTTTCTTGCAGAGATGAAAGCCTCGATTTCAGCTTTTACCCAGGATGAGACCTCAGACACACATTTTTGGATGGGGAGATTAAAAACAGCATTCCAGGGGACATCGCGAAGGAAATCACGGAACGGGTCCCAGTCTTCTCGTTGATAACAGAAAGATGTTCTGCTGATCGGAGGTTCTTTACTGGCGGAAGAGTAGAAGGAGATATTAACAGACACGAGGACAGAGCTGCGTCTCACAAGACTCGGGGATGGAGGTAAAACAGAAATCAAGAAGGAAAGTCTTACCATCGTGGTTACTGGGGAAACGCGTAGGAAAGTCAACCACTTGTGTGAGAGATTGAGTGATTGGAAAGTTAAGTGTTTGCATGCCAGGAAGTTCTGTTACAGACTGTTTATGCTATTTGGTATGTTGGCCATTCATTACACCATAAATTCAGTCTAAGAACCAGTAACAAACGTTTACCTAGGTACCTCCACGAAATCGCTAAAAAAGAGCATAGCTTAATGAAAAAGACGCCAACCTTGCCAAAAACAAAATTTTATCGTCTAAATGCTTATGCTATTATTAAGAGGAAAGACCAAAGTTTTTTTTTAATTATTTAAAAAAAATTTTCCTTCTTTTTAGAACATTCTAAATTTTGATTAAAAAAACCTTGTTTGTCTTTGTATCAGCGGAACTAGTAAATAACAGGCAATTTTTAGCACTTTTTTTTTTTTTGGTATGACACACATTAATTTGGAAAATCTTGCAAAAATATAAATAATTGTCAGATATTAATGAAACTTTCAGGAATTATCAGATGATCGAAAATATTATAAATATGTTTTTTATTAAAGTCATAGTAGAAATATTTTTTTTATATTCATTACCCCCCCCCACATAACTAATTTTATGAAATCGCTAGAAATTCGATCGCGTCTAGTTTAATGATTACAATAGTTAAAAGCACAAGGCTTTGAGGAATGCAAATCATGTTTATGTTTTTAATTGGAACCCCTGCCTGAAAATCAGCTCTGAATTGTAACATACAAAACTCAATAAAACAAAGATACTATTTGATTTCAAATGCTTTTATTTGTTTTTAGTTGTTTTTATGAATATGGACAATATTTTCTGAAAGCAAAAAAATTTTTCGATGAAAAATGAATTTTTAATACAATTATTTGTTATTTCTTAATTATAATAGATTTTTACATTTAATTTTTTAAAATATTATAAAATTAGTTAAAAGCTGCATCAGGTTTCCCGAGTCTCCTTATGAGATAGATCTTTTTAGCGCGTTGTCAATTGTATCATTTTGACTAATCAGAAGATCCACAGTAATTAAGAAATGTAATTTTGTGTTTATAATCAGGCTGTAGTTTTAACGTACGGAAGACCAACCAGAATACAATTAAGTTGCGTTATTTGAGTTAAGCATTGTTCTCAGCTGTTAAGGCCTTTACTTTTTCGAAATACAAGTAGAGAAGTTAATTTAATTTTTCAATTTCAACTGAGAAGGGTACCTACAAGTATCAGTATCATCTTATGAAATTTATATGATCTTATTTTTATATTAATCTAAGTTATGACATTTTTCCATAAATGAAATATCAAAATTAATAATAAAATGAATGGAAATACAAATAACATAATAAAATGTAATAAATGTACATAACATTATAGTATCTTATGTACATTTCTGATTAAATTTCATAAGAAAGGTACCTATAAATTAATTAGATACCTTTCTTATGAAATATGAAATTAAATCTCACTCTTAACAGTCTTATTTTAATTTCTTTATAATATATTTTCCATAAAGCATCGTAAACGTAAAGGTGAAAGCTAAGTACAAAAAAGAAAAATTAGAGCGCTGAAAGTTTTCCTTAAAAATAACGAGATAAATAATTTGTTCACTTAAATGTAAATTATTTCACTTTTCTCCTTCCGTAGAACAAATTAGTCTCATGGAATCCGTCAATATGTCATTCATCACCTGTCAAGTGACGCGAAAGTTTATGACCTGCTTTGTTCTATTTTCAAATTACATCTTTTCGGCGCAGAAGCTAAGTTAGACTTGGTTCAAAATATTTAAAATAAACATTACAATTTCTGATTTTCTTAAAATAAGTTTTGAAAAAATGATAATTGATATTTAAAAGAATTTCAAAGTGAGATTTCCAGTTTTTTTATAAAATGGAAAAGAATGGTCAATTTTTAACGAAAATTTCGGACGTGCTAGGAACGATTAAAAAATGTAAAAAAATACCCAAAAATACGTCGATCTTTCCTCTTAATAATAACATAAACATTTAGACGATAACATTTTGTTTTCGTCATGTTTGGCGTCTTTTTTATCATGTTATGCTCCTTTTTTTAGCGATCTCGTGGAGGTATCTACGTTTACCAAACAATTTTGGTATGTTTTTGATTATTATAATATACAGATGGGCGGTAGAAAATTTTCCCATGTGAAAGTGGGCGATGACACAAAAAATGTTTGGGAACACTTGATCTGAATAGTGCATAAATCTTGTGTTTTAAAACGAAATATAATCTTATAATAAAGATAAATAATTTATTATTTTTATTCGGCACGAACCGGATAAAGTTGAACAAATCTTAAATATACATTAAAGTTAACTGTTATTAGGTTGGTGCAAAAATAATGGCGGTTTTTGACGTTAAAAAATACGTCAAAAACCGTCATTATTTTTGCACCAACCTAATACAAACTCTTAAATGTCATACCCGTCAAATCCTCCTGAAACGGACATTATATTAAATGGTTGGATTCTGTACTTGTTTTTCAGTTGAATTCCAAGTTACTCAGTACAGTCGTAAATCCTGCTAAAGGTTGCAATGTCTCAGTTTTAGAAATGGTATTGCTTTTGATGGCGACGTTCCTCTCTCAAGCAGATAGATATGATCTGTCGTTGTACTACCTCCATTGTATTCATAGAATCCTTTTATAGAAACATGACAATAGTTACAAGTCTTCTTTTCCGCTGCGAAGAAATTGTTCATCATTCACTGCCATTTAGGATAATTTATTGTAGAAGAAGTTCAGCAGTCTTTTTTTCTAACGAAATTTTCCTGTTTCTTAATACAGTAATACCTTGAGCTACGAGAGCACCGACATACGCGTTTTTTGAGATACGAGCCAGAGTTCGGCCGATTGTTTGCCTTGAGATACGATCTAGATTTTTAGATACAAGTGAGTTTCAGTTAAGCATCCACTAGATGACGCAGCGAGCGCAAAGCTTCGAAACCTTTGCTTTAGCAAAGAATAAAAATTCCTTTCCTGGTTGTCATTTTTGGTTTATAATTTCCAAAGATGATTAGCAGTACTGTTTTCATTTAAAGGGATTTATGAAGAATCCTCTATTTCTTAGAGGTGCTGATAACGACTGATTTAAATCCCTTGACGAAAGCAAAAAAGGAAAGGATTATCCACCCCTTAAAGATTAAGGAATTTAGAATCTAGTTTAAAATATCAAATGATGAAGTCTTGATTAGACATGGAAACCATGTGCTTGTTGACTCTAGATCTTTAAAAATAAAGTTTTGTTTTTTTGTTTTTTAATATTGGGTTGGTGCAGAATTATCAGGCGCTTTTAAACAATATTTATTATGAAAAAAGAAACATAGCAATTCAACAATAACTTTTTAAAATGATTATTCCGGAGCCGATGATTATCGACACGAATTTTTATAACCTGAAAATAAAATATTTTTTATGAAAAAAAAAACCAAAAAAAAACCTAGCAATATTTAACAAATAACTCGCCTGATAATTTTGCACCAACTCAATATAAAAATAATTTACAAAATACTCTTCTGTCAATTTGGGGCGTACCTGACGACCGTTATTGCGTCCTAGTGCATCGGTTGAGAAACTCTGCCTTGGAGATAGAACGTGTCTCGTTTCCCACAGGCGGGCGGGAGGGCTTTTCTGTCTCCAGCGAACCCCATGAAACATTGAGCATAACGCAGGAGAGTACAGATCATACAATCCTCGAAGCTTACTTGATTACACACAGCCATATGTAATAATTTTACCCTACCAACAGATAAAGAATTCTTTTCAAATGAAAGTCTCTTGCATTCTTTCGTTGGCACGTCCCATATACGCACTATAAGGATATCGCTACATACATATTTTCATTCGCCAATTTTGTATTCTTTCTTTCAGGTCATCCCATAAGTTCTGTCCGAATTTTGAATAAAGAAAACAAGTGACCAAATGTTACATTTAATTACAGATTCAATTAACAATGTATTTTCCCTGATTATCTATGACTTTCTTACCATCTATTAACAAGCTTACTAATTCCATTACTGTAAAATTCTTTTGGCTTTGGTTCGAAGAACTCACAAATGTCAGTTTTAACCTCTTCCTGTGTTACAAAAGCTGTTTCTTCCAAATGATTCTGTAAGCTACAAAACAAATGGTAGTCTGAAGAAGCAAGACCGGGAGAATAAGGTGGATGAGGAATTTTCTCCCAACCAAGTTCTTCGATCTTTTGTGACGTGATTCTTGCTGTGTGGGGTCGCGCATTGTCCTGATGAAACATCCCCTCTTTTCGATTCACTAGAGCAGGTCTTTTTTTCCTCAAAGCTTGGTTCAAACATTCTAATTGCTGACAGTATATGTGAGCATTAATTGTTGTATTAGGTGGTAAGAATTCAAAGTGGATTATTCCTTGGTGATCCCATCAGATTGAAAGAAGAACCTTTTGCCCATGAAGATCCCTTCTCGGCTGTGGCTGGAGTCCTTCTCCTTTACCAAGCCACTGTCTACGACGCTTAACATTTCAATAAAAGATCCATTTTTCGTCGCCAGTGACAAGTATATCCAAAAAAGGTGAAACAAGTTGGCGAGAATGGAGAGAAGAGCAGATGTCATCTCGGGTTTTGAGGTTGTTTTCAGAAAATTCACGCGGCACCCATTTTCCAAGTTTAGGAACTTTTCCAAGTTGTTGAAGATGACGATGAACAGTTGTATGGTTTGAACTGAGAACCACTGCCAATTCCTCAACTGATAAAGCAGGATTTTCTTCAAGGGCTGCTTCAAGAAGCTTTTCATCAAACTCAACTGGACGTCCGGTTCGATTTTCTTCTTCAAGGTTGAAATCTCCACCTCTGAATTTTGCAAACCATCTTCTTCAAGTTCTTTCATTCACACATTCCTCTCCATAAACTGAGTAAATGTTTCTAGCCGCTTCGGCTGCTGAGTTTTCTTTCTTGAACTCATAAAGCATTATGTGCCTCAAATGATTCTTGGGTACTTCCATGTTAGCAGTGTTTTAATCAAACAAAATTTAATTTTATTGTTCTCTGAAATAAAATTTGATCGGTTTCAATGCATCTAAACATAAAAAAATAATGTTCAGCTCCATTAGACATTATAAAATACTCTTTAAATTTCGTTCATTTTAACAAAAAGTTAAAATTCGGACAGAACTTATGGGATGACCTGATATTTAGTTTGATAAGGCAATAAAACATGTTATATATACATAAACGTATTTATATTAATTCTTAAACTTATGGCTATATCAGGTTAAGATACCTGTTCTCGTATGATATACCGAAGTTAAGCAACGTCGAGCCGGGTCAGCGCATTTAAGCTTGGATGGGTGTGTAGTTTAATGGATAACAGCTCAGAATTGGAAATTGGAGATCCAGTATTTACCCGACCTCCCCATGAGGCATGATGTGACACAAGGCCGGTTTTTATATGGGGCAATTCCGAGCCCATAAGCTCGTGCAAAAATTCCCCGCTGTCCCCGCATACACAGGGTCGGGTTTATCTGTCACTCCAGACGAAACTTCTGGGTTCCGAGGGCTGAGTTCCAACTTCCGTCGAGTTCATTATATTTACCTACTCGCGCGAATACAACTAGGAAAAGTATGAACTCTTCTCGTCTCACCACCTATGGATTAATTAGTATGATTTGTATCAGTAAATCATTATTATTTCCTGAAAAAAAGTAAAAATATTTTCTGGCTTTAAATAATCTGCAAAGGTTGATGAGCCGTAAAAAATCAATCAGTTTAAATTCATTCTTATTCTTTTGTTTAAAGAAATCCCAATACATCCACTATCCTATTAACAAATATTCACCAACAGCAGGATAGGAACTGGTGGCATAAAAGCTGAGACCTTTGTGTTCAATTCACGTTAGTGCCTTTTAGAAAGACTCGAATCCACTTATGCTGCAGCGATGGGTAAGATAGTAGGGTAGACAGCAATTTTTTAGCAATCAGTCAAGAAGGAAAACCGTAAAAATAGAAACAGAAAACCACTGACTTATCTTTTCCAGTAATAAACATACATATAAACAGACTTTTAAGTGTAGAAATCTGTGGAAAATCATGATCACCTACGCCCTGAAGGTATAGGTCATTTTAAAAATGAGAGTTTGTGACTACGTTTATCCGGTCCAACTGCATTCTGATCCATAATGAGTAAATGTAATTCTATATTCGCTTAACAAGAACACGAAACATTCCACTTCTGATAAAATAAACATATTAACATCAGTTTCTTTTAGTCTTAAAAACCGGTTTGGATTATATATATATATATATATATATATATATATATATATATATATATATATATATATATATATATATATATATATATGTATGTATGTATATATATATATATATATATATATATATATATATATATATATGTATATATATATATATATATAAATATAAAAGTGAACATAGAAGTCAACACTTAGAGGCGACAGTCTTTTTCATGCTATATGCAATCGTCAAGCCACGTGTGCTGTTATTTTTCTCGGCTATTTATATATATACGGGTTAGTGGTGCATTGTGGGTATTCTATTATGGCGGTTATTTCACCGGAAGTCGTTTGTTTATCTATTTAGGTCAAATTATATTGCTTGTTTTTATTTTTGTTTCTTATTTTATTTATTTATTTATTTATTAACGTAGTAAAAATTTGTTTATATCAAACTGTTAAATATGTGATACAAACAAATTTTTACTACGTTAATAAATAAATAAATAAATAAATAAAATAAGAAACAAAAATAAAAACAAGCAATATAATTTGACCTAAATAGATAAACAAACGACTTCCGGTGAAATAACCGCCATAATAGAATACCCACAATGCACCACTAACCCGTATATATGTTCTGGTCTGACTTGAAAAAATTCCCAGTTTGATTTGAAAAATTACCAGAATATTACACATGGAGTGTCTACCACATGACACGTGACTTGAAAGTTAAAAATAATATTAATTTAAGCCTCAGAGCGTTATTCGTTAGGCCAAAATGCAGTAAAAAGAAAAGTTAAAAATATTTTGAATTTATAATAATAAATATAGACAATCCCAGATAATTTAACCTCTTGAAGATGGTTTTAATGAGAATAAAAGTATTTTAGAAAATAAAAATTATTTGAAAGAAAACTTTGGTTTTTTTCTTAATCAATTTTCCACAGCTGCCAAGAAATTGGTCCGTGGACTTGAAAGAAACGAAATAAAAATAAATAGACATAATATGTCTAAATTATTTAACACTTGTAACCCAGGGAAGGTTACTGAATAGAACAATCACACGAAGGTTGGTAATGAACGATAATACTTAGGACAAGAACAACACATATAAGATTCACCAGCGGCGTGTAGAAGTATTCAACTGCTAGAAGTGAGTCAAGTTAATTCCGCAATGAATCTCCAATTGCAGGATATCTACCAGCCGCCCCAGGCTGTCAGATGTGGCACAAGGCCGAATTTTATGTGGGGTATCCGAGCCCGTAGGATTGGCAAAAAATTCCCTGTAGACCCCGTATAAAACGGGGTCGGGTAGCTCTTTTCCGAGACGACATTCTGCCCTTCGATACAGCTTCTCTGGGGATCCTCTCTGTCCGGAGGCAGAGAGTTTGACCAGCAAAGCTGGAGACGAATCTACAACTGCAGGATATCTACCAACCGCACCACGCGGACAGATGTGGCACAAGGCCGAATTTAATGTGGGGTTATCGAGCCCGTAGGCTTGGCCAATAATTCCAGAATCACAACCTGCAGTCCAACATACAGTATTTACTACTACATTTGTATGAATGGGGATATACCCACTATCATCCTTAAATATGCTATAACATTAACCAAACCTGTTTGAATGAAAATATGCCGCCTAACTACACACACACGCGCGCTTGCTTGCACACATGCATACATACATATATAAAGTGGACACTGAGATCAAAACCAAGTGATGTCAGTCTGATTTTTTGATTGAACACAGTCTTCAGACCAGAAGATTGCATTTAAGCATGAAGCAGACTTCGCTGCTTGGTTTCCACCTTAATGTCCCCTTTTATATACAGACGCTTTATCTCTGATATTAAGCACTTTTACCCATAAATATAGCGTATCTTAAAACTATACTTTTATCACACACACACACACACACACACACGCATATATATATATATATATATATATATATATATATATATATATATATATATATATATATGATGCGGGGAGAAGCAATATTAATAAAACAAACGCGGGACACAGAGATGAGATGTGATGACGCGATATTCAGAAACCAATATATATATATATATATATATATATATAATGCCTGTTGCTCGACTCATTCTGACTAATCCAAACAACTCACTCAAAAAAATATTAAACAATTTACACTCAATCTCAACCCGGCCTGAGAAAAATTCTCAGAATAGAAGAAAAATATGAATATAGAATAAATATAGTCATATTTTTAGTATAAAATATATATTTATATTTGTTCAGAATCAATAATTAAAAATAATAAAATAAAATAAAAATATATAATTATCTGAATAATTTAAAATAAATATTTAAGTTTCAAAATTACGATAATATAAGTGTCTCTAATGCTTGTTTTATGCAGCTGTTGATGAATTTACTGAGATATTTTCTAAGATTTTGTTTATATAATTGTATTATATAACAATGAAATTATATTGAAAATAATCGAACATTTTAACGTTCTTAACGGACTGAATCATTGGATAAATTTCAGATTTGGAATTTGTTCGGCGCCTATGATAATATAGAATATGAATTTGTCGAACCAGATGGGCGGTATGATATGACAGTTTGGAGTCGGGCAAGAGATAAATCGCTTGAACTTTTATTAATTTAATTTAATACCCACGCACACCTACACACACCCACAAACATATGTGTGTGTGTGTGTGTGTAGGTGTGTGTATGTAGGCTACGATTGTCGTCTAAATTAAGTAAAAATAAATAAATAAATAAAATAAAACTGGCATCTCATTTTAACAGATATATTTACTAAAATTACAGAAAAAATATCTTGAAATACTAGAGAGTAAATTTATTCAATAAAATCGCGATTGGCTTCAACCACGGCTTCCAGACGACTTTGGAATCTTCTGCAACTCTTCTGGATGGTTTCCTTGTTTAAGTTGGTGAATGCTGCCATAATCTTTGCCTTCAGTTCATTTTTAGTGTTATTTTCCCTTTTAATTTATGTGGCATTTTTTTATGTTTCAACTGTGGTTAAAACTCTAATTAAAAGAGAAAATCATTCACTAAGATGAAAATGTCTAGAAAGTGCTTTAATCGTTAGCTCATCCACAGTAAATTTACGTCCAGGTTTCTACAATCTATCGACATTCATGGCAAATTTTCTCAATGTCGGATATTTACAAACAAAGATGATGGCAAGGAAAAGAAAATGAATAGATGAAGTGGGCTAGATTGCAAAAATTATTTTAAAAAATTCTTTCAAAAATTTTGAAACAAACAGCGTCTCTCGTTCATGTGCATGTGTAGCCATAACAACGTCAACAAACCCAGTGCAATGAAGTCCTACTAGATAAAACGCGTCACAAGTAAACTTTTTCCCATTCTGTCTTAAAAATTTTCTCAAAACTGTTTCTTGCCATATTAAAATATACATCGTTATCTCACATAATTTAGCTCTTGAAAATATATTTTCAACTGAGCACTGTTGAATGACAATCTAATTCTAAAAACAACGCTCACCTGCGTAAATGCGAAGCTCTTCAGTAAGAATGAATGGAGCACTATGGCTGCTTGGCGTTTGTTTACGTTTGTAAAAACAATTCGCTAGATTTGGCTGACTCATTCTGTCGAGTGAAGATAGCTCAGTGGTAGAAGCTCCGAATGACACCAAGTCGGATGGGTTTCGATCCGGGTTTGAGGCATTCGGTTGTCTAGTCGCATTGAGGAGCTGTGATACAGCAAAACAGTACTGTATGCAAATGATATATATATATATATATATATATATATATATATATATATATATATATATATATATATATATATATCTTTGAAAATTGAATGTAGAAAAATTCGAAAGTACTTGTGGGGAAAAATAATATAAAATGAATTTTAACAAATTTACTGATTACACAAAACAGTTTATTCGGAAATTTGAAAGATTTCATTAAAAAAATTGTTAGAAGGGACTTGTCTATATTATTTAACAAAATATGTTTGAGAGAATTCTTGCTGTCGAAATACACCTTATATTTATATGTATGTATATATCCAGAGGTGTGGGGGGCATAGAAAATGGCTTCGAACAAGAGATGCCCTTAATAAATTAAGGCCAAGGTCTGAACAACCCGGATAAAAATTTCCTTTTATTCCTAATTCCGTGATAAAGAATTCGGTTCACGATATTTTAACGTGAGAAATTCAAAAATGCTTTTGAATCCTCGTTAGTAACCACAAAATCAGGAAATGCCTTCTCTGTCCTCTTGAATTACAGTGGGAATGTTCAGTTTAACGGAACGGCTCATCGGTCACCATCTTTCTTAACATTTTCGGCTTTTCCGTACTTTAACGGTTTTTTTTAAGCATTTAAATAACATCCCTGATACTGATGTGTCAACCTGTGGCAGTGAGAGGGTTAGAGAAGGGTAACGGTAATCTGAAAAGCAGTTCCGTATTAATCTTGTTTTAGAATTCTCCAGAATACCTACAATAGGGATTAACGCAAATACATGCATACATATAAAAATAAGGGTGTAGTTCGGCAGCAAGAATTCGCTTAAGCATGTCTCATTAAATAATGTTGACAAGTTCCGTCTGTAAATGTTTTAATTAAATACTGTTAGAAAATTCCAAATGAAATCTACTTTCAAATTTTGGGCCATCATATTGTTATTTATGAGGCACGAAAGAAACGGTTCAAAGATCGCTTGAAAATATCCTTTGGTGCCAATCACATCAACATCTGCCAGTGTTCAACCCTAGCTGAGAATCGTGATGTTTGTGAAACGGATTCGTGAGGGCACACTGCAAAACACCGTCTTCTCTGATGAGAAACCGTTTACAGTGAAACCGATTTTTAATCATCAAAATGATCTTGTTCTTTCAACAAGTCGTCAGTCATTTCCTGCCGCTTCAGGAAAATGTCTTTGAACGCAGAAATCGGCATCAGTTATGGTTTGGGCAGCCATTTCAGAAAGAGGAAAGTCTCTTCTTGTTTTCGTGCCTTAAGGGATAAAGATCAATAGGAAAGTATATACACTCCGTGCCAAATTATTAACGAGATAACTTATTTTCTAATATTTCAAAAAACCTCAAATCAATTCACACAAAATTTTCACACAATGTTGGCAACACTGACCTGCGTAATCACTGAAATTTTCGTACTGATCTGCGCAATGTAAACAAACTGGCGCTATATTTGTTATCAGCACGGTGATTTGAGCGTGCCAAATTATTAGAAAGGTTTAGTAAAATTCCAAGAATTGAGCAAACAAAACGTTTATTAATGTTGTACGTGAATGTTTATGATCAAAAGAAGCTAATAAATAAGATAATCAAACAAATAATAACAGATACAAACAAAGGCACAGTTTTAAACAAATTAATAGGGAATGTGCTTTCCCTGTTTCGAAATTACTTGAAGAAGTCGACGATCCATAGAATTTGTTAATTGTAGGATGTCATCTGCTGTAATGCCGCGAGATATGTCAAGAATTGCTTTCCACAACTCAGTGTTGCTCCTGAATTGTCGTCCGTTGGCGTACAGTCTTCGCTTCATGATGCTCCAAAGGTTTTCGTTTGGGTTCATATCCGGAGAATTTGCTGGCCACTTCATTTTTCGAGGTCCATCGAAGCCTAACTGTTTCAAATATTCAGTAATCTTGTGAGCAGCTTGTGAGGGAGCATTATCTTGCATAAAAATAATGGCCCTTCTGAAGGCAACTCTTTGCCTTTTCATCCACAGTTCAAGATGCTCTTTCATAAACGCTATGTATGCATCAGCAGTCATTTTGACGCCATCTGGTACTCTCCATGGGCTCACTAATGTTTTTCCAATAATACCACCGCAGATCATTATGCCTCCACCGCTTTGTTGGCGTCTCAAACACTGATGGCGATTCTGTCCGTTCATTACCCAGCCTTTGCACCATCTATCTGGCCTATCAAGTGTTGCTCGAGTTTCCTCTGTGAACAAAACTTTAGAGGAGAAGTCAATCTTCATATTGTCCTCGGCCCATTTCAATCAATTTTGAATGTGATTTCTCGTCAACGGAGGCTTCGATACAGGTTTGACTGTTGTTGCTATTTCCCTCAGATACCGACACCGAGTACTTTTCGACACAGTAGGATCGCCAATGCAACTGAAAAGCTTTTGACTGGTAAGTCCAGGGTTCTTCGTGGCCTCTCGTTTAAGTCGTGACATGAGACGACGTGAAATAACCTTCGGCTTGCCTTTATCTGCTCTTTTGCGTACTTGTGTAGGGTCGGCGGTGAACTTTTTCACTGTTTGATGACACCTCCCTATCATTTTAGAAATTTCTACGGTAGATTTACCTCTTGAGAGTTCTGAGGTGATAGTTTTCTTTTCAGCATCACTTAAACTGCTTTTATGGCCCATCTTTTCACTAAATTCTTACACTTTTATAATAATTTGGCACGCTCAAATCACCGTGCTGATAACAAATATGGGGCCAGTTTGTTTACATTACGCAGATCAGTACGAAAATATCAGTGATTGCGCAGGTTAGTGTTGCCAATATTGTGTGAAAATTTTGTGTGAATTGATTGGAGGGTTTTTGAAATATTAGAGAAAAAGTTATCTCGATAATAATTTGGCACACAGTGTAATGAAGTCGGAGTTGGATGATTGACGTAATGTATTTTTTTGCCACCATATAATCGAGAGCTGAACCAAAGTTGCGCTTATTAAATACTAGCTTAAAAGCCGCCCGATGGGATGACTTTTAAGCTAGCTCCTGGCGAAGGACTCTTGTTGGGGTCTTCGGCTTGTTCACGAGTTTGAGAGACCTTCAGTCTTTGCATATTCTCAGCATTGGAAGCTTTCCTGGATGCCATTTGATCTGGGTTTTCATTTGCACGGCGCTTTCTTTTCCTCGCTGCAGCCTTAGCTCTTTTGATTGCAATCTGGTCCTCCGTTGGCTGAGATATCTTTTAGCGAGGCACACAGCTGCCGTATGCGATAGGCAACAATAAACTACAGAAGAATTCAAGATTGATCACTGCATTTAAATATCACATATATAATATTTAAGTTTATCTTTTGAAAGTTCATTGATAATTCTTCTGTCGCCACTTAAAGACAATTTGATGTACGTAGGTCCTTACTTTCCATACAAACAAATATTTTTATTTCATGGGCGACTTTCGCTGGATTTTGCAATTAAATTCAATTTTTCACAAATTTATTTCCAAGTTATAAAAATTGTTAAGGTACAGAATAAGAAAGAATGAATGAAAGAAAGAAAGAAAGAGAAAACAAGATAATAGAAGATAAATAGAAGCTTTTAACGCCTTTTCCAATACCTCATAAATAATAGACTATTCCGTTCTGGTCGTGTGAAAAGAAGGGAAAAGACACTACTTGGTTTCAGTGAAAATATAAGAGAAAGAAAGAGAAGAGAAAAGAAGAGAAGAGAAGATAACATAGAAGTGTTCAACAGCTGTTTGAGTGAAATGTAAAAAGTTCTCAATTCAAATCTTTTTTATTTTTACCCACTTCTTAAAATAACGAGGCAGATTTTTTTTCCCGCAGTAGGTTGTTATTTCTATCTGCGGTAGACCAGTTGCTATCCGAGGCTATAGAACACGGTTTGTCCTGCTATTCACCCATAGCTCGGGAGAAGAAGAGGATTCATACCTTTCCCAAGCGTATTAGTACGTAAATGAATATAATGTATTCGACTGGAATTCGAACTCGGCTCTCAGATTTCTCAATCCGAGCCGCAATCCATTACTTCATTATTGTTGTTGTTGTTGTTGTTGCTATTATTATTATTATTATTATTATTATTTCCGCATGACTTTTTTCTTTCAACTGGAGATCTTGGATTATGGGTGTCCACCATTAAGCCGTACGACTTCAATTAAATAGCTTTTTTCTCACAATATTTGTAGTTTGAAGCAACGCGGACTTTTGAAGACATGGGATATTAACTTTTATTCTGATTTTCTTAATGTAAGACTTTACAATCGGTGGTATAGACGCCAAAGGTTTGTGTATTTTCAAGTTTACAAATTTCTTTGACCTTGATATTATTGTTGTTATCATAAATTTGAAACACGTTTCAATGATATATATATATATATATATATATATATATATATATATATATATATATATATATATATATATATATATTGTTTTAAAAACAAGGAAAATATTTGTCTCTAAGGCCCTTTCATCCAACATCACATCAGGAGCAAATCGTTGGCAATATATTATACGAAAGTACAGTAACAACGAAAATGAAGATAAAAAAAATGGTGTGGAAAATACGATATATATATATATATATATATATATATATATATATATATATATATATATCGAGGGAAGGGGAAATCTCGTGTAAATACAATTAGCGAGGGACAATTAAAATAAAAAATAATCCTCCAACAAATTAAGAGACTTGACAAAATCCTGCTGCGCAAACTTTCTCTCTGCAGGCAGAAGAATTTTGTCAAGGCTCTTAATTTGTTGGGTGATTTGTTGTTACTGTTCTTTCGTATAATTTATTCCCAACGATTTATTCCTGATGAGATGTTGGATAAAAGAACCTTAGAGACAAATATTTTCCTTGTTTTTAAAATAATATATTAATTTTGTGCATATATATATATATATATTACTTCTCATATATCAACAATTCTTATGTTTATTTCAATCGATTTCTTTGAACTAGTCACACTATGGTGCTCTCCTTTCGTTGATGTGAGACTTTGTCTAATCGTTCATGGAAGAATTGTATGTAAGCAGGAAGTCGTAACTTAAGAACTTGAGAGGTTAATCGTGCAATCAACTGGTGTGACTGCAGTGTGGGTGTTAGTCAAAGTCGAACCGGATTCCACTCATGGAAGCACTTTAGTGACGCAAGTCCCAAAATGTCGCGACAGCAAATGGTGACCTTCCTTTGTTCAACTTCCCCGCCCACAGAAACGCAAAAAAAAATAATAATAATCAAGAACATAATAACAAAATGTCATTTTACCAAATTGCATTTTGTGTGTCCTAAACTGGAAAAATACATAACCTTGGGAATTAAAAATAAAACCGAATCCGTTGTTTGAAATTATTCATCCTTAAACAACTGATTTTTTCCCTTAATTTATCCTCAAGGAAATTTGAATTTAGAATAATTCTCAAGTTAACCCTAAGTCTTCTTCAGCTTAGCCCCCACAATTTAGGTTTAACATGAAACAGACCGAAATCTCCGCTTTAAAATTTAACCTCGCACAAGTATACAAAATTCTGGAAATCTACAAAATTTTTAAAGCGAAATTAAAACCAGTGATGAACAGGGTCTAAAAATATTGATATCCAGAAGACAGAGCAGATTGACCCACAACTATCATTTAATATTCAAAACGAATAAATAAAGTTTTCAAAAACACACATGGAAAAAAGGTACAATTAAAAGTTTTTGTACATTATTCACACTATTGTCCTCATCTTTGTCGCCATATTTATCATATTTCGGCCGTTGTACGTTCCGGCCTTCTTCAGGTGGTTGGAATTTCGAACTGAACCCTTTATTTCGCTCACTGCGGTAGACTGTTCTAGTTCCACGTGCCATGTTTGATGGATGTCAGTCATCAGTTATCTCCTGCTAATTTCCCTCTGAAATTTCTCCACTGCCTTAACCGGGTATTGAACTCACACTCTTTGGGCCCTGTCACTGGATCTAACCAACGTCTTTATCCACTGTGCCATGTGTCCTTGAGGAAACACAGACATAAAATTGCAGGCAGAGTTATTCGCCCTTACTGAATATTTGCATATTTTCTAAGGAAATGCGAATATTTCCAAGTACTTACTGAATTTACCATAAATAGCTGATTTAGTTTTGAATAATTCGTGAAAGTTTAAGAAATTTATTATATTCATAGTTATAGATTTTTCTAAAAATTGGTGCATTCTAAAATTATTCGCCCATCTCCCTATGGAAATTATGAAATAATATTCCTCTATGGCAATTGTAATGTTTTTTGTTTTTGTTTTTTTGTTTTTTTTTGTTTTTGTTTTTTTTTTTTGTTGTTTTTTTTTCTTAATTTGACATTTAATACAAACACCCTTTCAAAATGAAATAGTATTGACCTGATTCTATAACATTTTAAAAGGTAATGAAGAAGACAATATGTGAGTGCCACGTACCACGATAACTCATTCATTCTGCAAACATGGTAAACATGGCTGAACTTGACAAGAACCTCTGAATGAAAATAGTTGATGCGTACAAAGAAGGTGATGGATATACAACACTTTCCAAGCGTTTAAATGTTCTTAGATCGACAATTAGTAGCATTAGCAAGAAATACAACGAAACCCATTGTGTTGAGAATAAATTAAGGACTGGTAGAAAATGGTAAATTTCTAAAAGAATGGAAAGGGAAATTGTTAGAGATGTCTGGAAGAATACTCACTTAAAGACAAAGGGCGTTGTCAATGATATAAAGACATCAGGGTCGAATGTATCGACGAAAACAGTCGCTAGATGCTTTCATCGAGCAGAACTTCTAGCTTGTCGCCCAAGGAAAACTCTCTTACTTAACTCGAAACACTTAAAATGCAGATTATCTTATGCTAGAAGCCCTCTAGAACATGGGAGTAAATATTGAAACGCTGTTTTATGGTCAGATGAAACCAAACTAGAATTATTTTGTCACATAAACTCTCGTTATGTATGGAGGAAAGAGAATGAAGCTCACAAAACAAAAAATACCCCCAACACCTACAATTAAGCACGGTTTTGGAAACATCCTCTTTTGGAGATGTTTCACTGTTTCTGGAGCAGGAGAACTAGTAAGAGGGTATCATGGATAAAGAGCAATATTTGGCTCTTCTAAAAAATAATAAAAAACAAAGTGCATGAAAGCTGATTTTGGGGCATCACTGGATGTTCTAACATGACAATGACCTGAAACACACGGCATAAATTGTTATAAAATATTTAGATAACAGCAAAATTAAGATATTGGCGTACCCCGCACAAAATCTTGATCTAAACCCCACTGAGCATCTTTGAGGAAAAAAGTAAGAGAAAGAAGTCCTTTGAATTTGAAGGAACTAGAAGCTATTGCCAATGAAGAATGGAGCAAAATACCTATCAGTGTGTGTAGGGATCTTGTTAGGAACAATAAAAAATTATTAAAGAATAAAGATTACACAATTGATTATTAAGGCAAGAATGCCGATAATTTTTTCCTATGTTAAAAGTTTTTTGGTGTTTTTGTATAATTGTTTGACATTAAAACAAAAATTTTGTTGTGGATATCACTGCACATTCTTTCAAATGCATTATTTCATCATTTGTGAAAAAATGCAGATGAAGTTTCCATGAAAATTTGAGATTTTACAGCTTTATTTGTAATTAAGGAAGGTGGGGTAAATAATTCTGTCTACAACTGTATATTAAAAGTTTACAATGCTGTTTCTGTTAATTTGTTCTGAGTGTGATGCGAATATCAGCTGGATTACCTCGTTTTTAGTCTTCCATACTTATACTAGAGCGATGACTTTAAAGCTATTATCTATGTTGAACCTAAAAGCTTTAGTAACATCAGAAAACAAGATCAACCCAAAGAAAACTAAACAAGGAAATAAGGCGTAGATGATGGAACCCTTGAGATGATGAAAAGGGGAGAGAACCAAGCATGTAGAGTTATTGCACAGAATATAGAAACAAATGCAAGCAGAGAAAAAAAAAGGTATGACTCAATAAAACAGAAACTTTAAATTTATATATATCCTCCTCCTCCCTTATAAGATCCTCATTCTTGTGATGTCCATTATTTTTGTTTTGCCGAACATGGTGAGATTCGAACCCGTATCACTTGGTCGGAGCATATACAAACGCTTTTTACGCTTCCATGAATGTTACTTCTGTTATTCAGATGACGGTCGTCTTCGAGTATAGAATCCAGAGGTTAGCAGTTAATATTTCAGAGACAGTACGAAAGCGTTGTTGAGGTTAGCAGTGGATATTTTGGTAAAAGTAGCAGAGCGTAGTACTTCCTTCTGTTCATCTTCGCCTGACAAGTCGGCACTGGTCATTCGGGTAGGGTAAACAAAATGGCCGCCTTTATACACGACAGATTCAATGTTCTATGTCTTCTGATTGGTTAACCTTCTATTGGTAGACTATAAAGTGAGTCAAGGCATTTGAACTAACTCACTAGTTACATTATATATACACAAAAAACTGTAGCAACTTCTGCATCACCCTCATTGAATACTGGTGCTGTTTCTTTACGAATAGAGATTCTTCAAATATTAACTTTATACTGTGAAAGACAACTGTAATAATCCGGCTACATGGCAAGGCCTGGAAACTATTATGTTCCAAAACTTTGCCTCTTCGGTGAATCTCTTTTTAAAATCATTTCACTCTAAGCAAGACAATAAAGCCACTAAGACGCAAGGAGTTTACTGAATGTTAGAGAATACCAGAAAAAAAAATTATTAAGGAGTGACAACAATAAAAGAAGAATAATTAAGAAGACAGAAGATAACGATTGACATTGCACTTAAATTTTTGGAAATAAAGACTACAAAACAAGAAGCCGGAATAGAGATCTACATGCAACTGATTGTAGGATGTACAAAAAAGTGACGATAAAAGTGCAATTCTAGATCAAGACTGGATATAATTGTTTTTGATTATCCAACCTTGATCTAAAATTTATCAGCATCACTTCTAAAACAATAAAAGATATAGTCAGCTCTAAACCGAATGGCAAAACAGTGGACCTAAGACAGAAATGCGCAAAAGAAATTGCACAAAATGCAAAATACATCGGCGAAACATTTAGAAATTTCAAAAAAGAAAAACTTACATACGAGCATCACAGATACCTATTGCATAATATTACTAAACGCACTAATAGTTCAATTTAGATCTAAAAATGTTAGTCTGATTAAAAGAGAAAATAATTTACTAAGAAGAAAATACATTGAAAGTGCACTGATCTCAAAGTTCTCGATGGTCAACATTATACTGAGTTCATATATTATTCCTTATCTTTGTAAAAGCATTGGTAGTGCAAAAACAGAGAAAGATCTACTTAGGGTGAGAAAAATTTCAAATCCAGCAGCTGACGTTAGAAGCTCCAGTACATAAAACAGCGGCACTCTTAGCGCAACATCAGATACGGGATCTTATTCCCTGGTTTCCCATAATTCATCATCCTTATTTTCACACAAGATTTTCTCTCGCAACCATGACAATAACTACAACAAATAAAAAACGCGAGCTTTGTATTATTATCTACAATCTCCATATATATGTCAAAGGTTGTGTAAAAAAACACACAATAATTTGGACTTTGCTAACCAGATGCTAAATGGTATAGCACGTCAGATCAAATGACGGTTTCTGTATAAGAATACAGCTTCGATTCCTGTTGGAGAACGCATATTTTCTATGGAATTTCTAGAACATGCAGGCCGGTAAATGAAATTAATACTATTTAATTAAGAAACAGAGCATTTACTTAAATAAATTGTATCTATAAAAATAACGTATAAACATAAGATATTATAAACAATTGATTTGATTGAAAATAGATATGATTACGCGTTTCGCTTTTCTAGGCTTCATCAGATTGAAAAACGAAAGAAAGAAATGTATGTATGTATGTGTGTATGTGTGTGTGTGTATGTGTGTGTGTGTGTGTTCTTAAATAATGAATCATAGTTCTTTTTCACTAAGCTGTGGTCTCTCGTGATTAAAGAAAAAAATGAGTGACTTTTTTTAACATTTATTCTGTATATTTTCTTTATAATTCTTAGTTCATGTCGAAAGTTGTTAATATATTTCACCAGTTTTGTTTTTTTGTACAGTGTAACCCGGATATAAGAGAGTTGTCGGGACCGGAGAAGAAGTCACTTATATCCGGGTTTCTCTTATATCAGGGTTTGGTCTATTTTGTTTAGGTAAGTATGGCTCTAATTTGGGACCAGAGAAAATATCTCTTATATCCGGGTTTATCTTATATCCGGGTCTCTTATATCCGGGTTAAACTGTATCGAATTAAAGGCAAATCCTCTTCTCATTATCAGAATGGCTCGAAAGAAAGATAATTCATATATAGCCTACTCTGAAGTTAAACCAAGGCAAATCCGCATACAATCCTTCAGAATGAGTTGAAAGTAAAAAAATTATATGTTATTTCGTCTCCCTGTGTTTTCCGTATCGACAATGTTTTTAGAATGGGTTACAGAAATCCCGACAAAGTTTTTAATAAATTTGACAAATAATACATGTTTCATTGAAAATAGATTTGATTATGCGTTTCTTCATTTAAGGCTTCATCAAATCCAAAAACGAAAGAAAGAAATGGGTATAAAGAATAAATATTAACGACGTTTTTAAAATTTACTCATTTTCTTCTCTTCTTTAATCAGCTTAGGGAAAAACTATGAATGGTTCATTATTTAAGCATACACACAAATACACACGCACACACATTTCTTTCTTTTCGTTTAGAAAGGCGAAACGCGTAATCAAATCTATTTTCATATATTTTCTATTTGTCAAATTTCTTACATATATATATATATATATATATATATATATATATAAAAGAATTGTGTGTTTATGTGTGTGGGTGTGATTGGATGTTATTTATGCGTTTCCACAGTTTTTATCCTATTTCGATGAATGTTTTTTTTGTTTGATAGATAATTCTTCAGTGCTGGTTTTGAGTCCAAATTGGCTGGAAAAAATTACAACCTTAAAGGAGAAAAGTCGAAAAAACTGATTTTTTACACAAATCAAAGGCAACATTTAATGCCTGTAAAAAACAGCGTACAATCAATTTAAAAAGCTGAAATTTAACACAAAAGATTATTAGTTTTGTAAAATAAAACAATCTTATTTTAAAGTGAAGATTAACCTTTTAACCTTTTGCTATTTAAGTGTTAATCCTCACAAGATGTAACCAAACTTAGCTAAGCTTAGTAAATATCACTATCTGGACAAAAGAAGCTACAGGTAGATTTAAGTATATGGAAATTCATTATTTTAGTCTTGTGTACACTATCGTTATTGCAAGGCTATAGAGCCTCTCAAACTAGAAATGTTACTGAATGATGTTTTATGAACAAAAAAGTCGGGTGCTAAGAAATGCAGATTATTAGGATAAATAACAGTTAACCCTAGATTTGAAGAGGTTAAAATAGTAGTAACTGTGAAAGCATTCTCTCAGGAATCTGTTCCACAAAGTGCGGTCCTTTCGGAAGAAACTTTCTCAGTGGAACTTCTTCCTTGTCAATAGCATTTTTAGAATGATTCAAGCTTGCGTATGTATCATGGCGGGCTTTATCTCTAAAAGTTTGAAATGGTGGAGCTAAGGAATGAAGCTCATCAGAACGTGTTCCATGCAAATAGGGATAGAGTAACGAGGGTTCTGGGACATTTGCATCCCAGGACATTTGTTTTCCTAGACAAATACGTCTCTGGATAATTGCGTGCTTCTGATAATTTTTGAAGATTTGAAAGGCAATTACCATAAATTTTGAAAAAAATAGCATAGGTAGTAATCATAATGTTTTAAAAAAAGAATAAAAGAAATAAAATCATTAAAAGTTTTTTTTATTTTATTTTTGGTGTTTAAAATGCAATGACAGAGTAACAGTGTTGCAAGATTGATCTACATATCGCCAATATATTCTTGTTTCATCAGCGTTCTTCTTATGAGAGTGGTAGCTGTAATTTTCATCGTCCACACATATTTTTCCAACGGTGTTTGATTTACGGAACTTAACCATCGGTTCCAAACAAAAAAATATAATCTATAAAATCCAGAATTTATTAGATGTTTGTGGTACGCATTGCTGGAGTGAACTGAAACTGCCAGCTTAATTTTCTCTGGCTTCAAAAAAGAATTTTTTTCTCTTTTTTTTAATTTATTTCTGGTAACTACCTTTCTGCTTGTTTAGAGTAATTAAAGTTATCGGCGCGTAAATTTCTATAATAAACAACTCTTTAAAAAAAAAAAACAATTTTTTTTCTTTCGAAATTTATTAACTACGTTTTTGCTTATTAAGAATAATTAAAAGTTGGTTTGTAATTAGTCGCTCTTAAGAAAATAAAGTATGGTAACTTCAAAAAATTATTAGAGGTAGGTACTTATCCAGGAACGCATTTGTCTTGGGACGCAAATGTCCATGGGCGCAACTGTCAGTCCACCGGTAACGAGATGCTTACGACGCTTCGTCTGCGGGAAAGGGGTTGTAGAGTGGAAAATAATTCATCACCCACAAGGCAGCGCGCGCGATTTTCAACTTTGTCAAGGGTGTAAAGAGAGGATTGAATAGCTCCATCCTAGATATGGCTGCAATTACTCCATTTTTGTCCGTCTTAACAGCGCTTAGCATACTATCTCTTACTATTGTAAGGAGTTCGATACTTAATCCTCGCTTGTAGAATTGTGCCAGACTATGATAGGATACACAAAATTTGAGGATTAGTATTATCCTATGCTATACACCAGAGATTCGCAAACATAGGAGAATTCACCCCGGCAGGTACTTTAGAGTTTCAATGGGTGATATTTTATTTTTCCTTGATTTATAGAATTTTGTTTATTGAATTACAATACCATGGCATTCTATCGAAACTTTTGTTTATTGAAGTCTGCTTCAGTTTATTATTTAATAATTAAGCATGAATGTAAACAAATTACTGTACATGTATTCAAGTTTTAAAATCCATCAAAATTTTCTATTGCTATTAAATTTGTAAAATTCCACTATAAAAATAATTCATATTGTAAACGTTGTAGTACAGATGCAAAAGTCGCCTAGGATCGGACATGTTTGCCAACACCAGTAACAGCCAGAGTTTTCCCGTTAGCAGCATAACAGTTTGGTATGACTAGATACAGGCCTCTTTGCAGCTGGTCAAGGTTCGGGTGTTTGCAATATGCTTCATGCCAATAAAATCAAAATAAAAAAAAAAGGAAAAAAAATAACAGTAGTCAGTAGTTGGCAATACACGGTGTCTGGTGAAGTCAGTCCCGCAGGCATTTTTGTTCCTCAAGTTGTTGTCATTTCCAAGGCAGTGTTATTTTTCTCACCTGTTTCTCTCCTCTCTCTGCCTATTGTCCACCGTAGTTGCTGGGTATTGCAATCGGCTTGATTTTCCTCGCCAACCTCAACACATTCTTGCTGTACCTTACAACAAATATATATGTGCTAATACGGAAAAGAATGTAGATTTTTCAATAATATATACATGCCCGTCTTCGACCAAGTCTTTCATTACTGGGAATTTTTGCCGTTCAATTGGAGCAGTTTAAAGTCAGCCACCTGAAAGTCAATATTAGTAACAACAATTGGGTGCAACTGAGGCACATCCCCAAATGGGATTATGTACATATCACTCAGTATAGCCTCAGTTCTAGGGGCGGGGGGAGTCAGGTGTGGGCATTCCAAATCAGATCAAACCCATACCCATTTTTTCTATAAATATTTTCAAGGTTATTGCTCTAATGAACTTTCCACTTTGGAAAAATGTTATCCCGCCACCTACAGACAAATTGTACATATGGGACCAAATTAGGACTGCACAGAGACATCGTAGCATTGTGGTGACTGTAGTAAGAATGTTGTTTAAGAATGTGTTGTTTTGGTGTACGGAATACTGTGGTATGTTTGGGTGAGTAATTGTGGCTAGCTAAGTTTAATTATAAAACAGAATAAGACCAGCATTCCCTATCCCTCCTTTTGGTCTTGTGCCACATTTTTTTATATTTGACTGAAATAAATATTACTTTCCTCTATCGTACTTAAATACGTTTGTAGTTGCGGAGCCGACTACATAGAGAGAACAACTCAACGCTTATACATGAGAATAAAACAAAACGTTCCTACAAAAATTAGAAATCACACCTTGCCTTTGAATAGACTCGTCCCGAACACCTATAGTTCCGCTATATGCGAACACCTATTAAAGAACAGAAATTGTGCAGCCAAATTTAGTGTTGACTGGTTCAGTCTGAAGTCGGACGACCGGCTGACAGGCTGATCGGTTGAACTCTCCGCCTTCGGGCGGGGAGGAACCCGAACGAGTCTACGACGAAGGGCGGAGTCTTTTTCGGGGAGGTAAACCGACCCTGACCCCGTTTATACGGTTCAAAGGGCATATTTTTGGCCGAGCCCACGGGCTCGGAGATCCCACGTTAAACCGGCCTTATGCCACATGATGCTCTCGTGGTGGGTGGTGACTAAATACTAGTTTTGATTGGTTCAGTCTGAAGTCGGACGTCCGGCTGACCGGTTGATCTGTTGAACTCTCTGCCTTCGTTAAATCCCACGTTAAACCGGCCTTGTGCCACATGATGCCCTCGTGGGGGGGGTGACTAAATCTAGTGTTGACTGGTTCACCTTGTTGTCCCGGTCTCACTCCTTATTTCATCTAAGGTTCTGGAGGCACTTTACATCGGGTCCCGTAAGCCTTCTTTGTGCAAACAACGCGAGTGTTTGTTGGGACTCGCTGTCATTTGTTTCTAGTTCCTTTTGCATATTTTTTTTTGTTTTTTTTTTGTTTTACAATTCCTTTTATTGTACATTTTTCTGTGTTAATTTTAAATCTCCCGTTAAGCCTGAAGAGCGGGAGCGAAACCGGTTGCTTCACCTTTTTTTTTTTTTTTTTTTGTTTTTTTTAAATATGTCTCGTAATATTAAGTTTTATACTTTTATTTCGATCATTAAATTTTGTACCTACAAAAATATCTTTAAATATATATATATATATATATATATATATATATATATATATATATATATATATATATATATATATATATATCCTCGTAATTATTTCCTCCTCTTACGTTCATAACACAACATATTCAGTAAACCTCTACTTTGAGGGGCGCTTGTTTCATGTGAACTGTAGTGAAGGAAAAGATTTGTTTAATTCCCACGCCATTTTGATGTCTTATCTTTGACAGCGGAAAAGTGGAAGGTAAACGATATAAAGCCAAAATTACACATGTGTAAGAATATTGTACATTGTTTTGTAAGTGTCAGATTTGCTTTTTGATGTTGGATTATGACAAGACATGAAATAAATATCTACTTGTCAAGATTTTGATATAAACAAAAGCGACTCCATCAATGGACTTTTTTTATTATTCAGTTTGGAAATTTTTTAATCACGTCAGCAGTGTTTTCAGCTCTTATTTCATCTTTCAGCAAGAGGTGATGTGTTGACAATGTGTATGTTTGTGTGTATGGGTGTTGTTCTGAGTGTGTATGTGATTGTGTGCGTGTTTTTATATGTATGCGTGTGTGCTCTAGTGTGTTTTGCGTAACTGTGTGCTTATATATGTGTTTTGTGTTTTATTGCTTGTGAGAGTTTTCTTGTTTAGGTTACAGAAGGATTTTTTGTCATTAAAGAAGAAACAGATGTCTATATTTTTAATGTACGACTACCTTTTTAATGAAAGAACACAAATTAACATAAATTAACATAAGGATAAAAAATATACAGGTATCAATGACCGAAGATATTTTTCAAAGCAAGACGATTGTTTGTTTATTTGTTCAGCGGCATATCAACTCTTTATCATTTAATGCCGAAATTTAACTTTCTCCAAAAATGTACAGCTGGTAACACACACACGCACACACACACACACACACACAGACACATATATATATATTCATACACGTTTCATTAAATAATATAGACAAGTGTTGTCTATTTATTTTATGTAAATATTTTTCGTAACTTCTGATAAGTTTAATAACATTATCGTTGAAAGAAGAAAGAAATTCACAGTAGTGATCCATATTGTTTTAATACAATCTAAGCTTTCGGCTTACTTAAGCCATTATCAAAGATGTCAATTACAACATATTAAACAATATACGGACATGTTGTAATTGACATCTTTGATAATGGCTTAAGTAAGTCGAAAGCTTAGATTGTATTAAAAAAATATGGATCACTACTGGGAATTTCTTTCTTCTTTCAACGATAATGTTATTAAACTTTTCAGAAGTTACGAAAAATTTTTACATAAAATAAATAGACAACACTTGTCTATATTATTTAATGAAACGTGTATGAATGGAAAGATGCTGCCTAAATACACACAATTTAAATATATATATATATATATATATATATATATATATATATATATATATATATATGCAAGCAAATATGTGGATATAGATCCGACAGTATGACGAAAATATGGAAAAACAAAAATCTGAATATGCAAGTATGCTGCTTTAATGTTGTTTCAATGTCGACGCCAGACGTTTCGGTCTAGTAGATACAGTAGGATCCCCAATGCGACTGAAAAGCTCTTGACTGGTAAGTCCAGGGTTCTTCGTGGCCTCTCGTTTAAGTCGTGACATGAGACGACGTGAAATAACCTTCGGCTTGCCTTTATCTGCCGTTTTGCGTACTTGTGTAGGGTCGGCGGTGAACTTTTTCGCTGTTTGATGACACCTCCCTATCATTTTAGAAATTTCTAGGGTAGATTTACCTTTTGAGAGTTCTGAGGTGATAGTTTTCTTTTCAGCATCACTTAAACTGCTTTTATGGCCCATCTTTTCACTAAATTCTTACACTTTTATAATAATTTGGCACGCTCAAATCACCGTGCTGATAACAAATATGGGGCCAGTTTGTTTACATTGCGCAGATAAGTACAAAAATATTGTGCAGGGATTGTGCAGGTCAGTGTTGCCAACATTGTGTGAAAATTTTGTGTGAATTGATTGGACGGTTTTTGAAATATTAGAAAAAAGTTATCTCGATAATAATTTGGCACGCAGTATATATATATATATATATATATATATATATATATAGATATAGATAGATAGATAGATAGATAGATAGATATAGATATAGATATATATATATATATAGATATATATATATATAGATAGATATATATTCAAGAATGTATTACTTGTAATTTATTTTTACAATGAAAATGTATTGCTGTTATTTTTACTACGAAGATGTAATTTTATACTTTCATAGAGTTTTTGACCCCAGTTTGAGAGTGGGGAACTATTAAAGGGGACGCTTACAAGTGCTGAATTCAGAGTTGGTTCCACGCTCTTCAAAACCTCCTGATCAGAGATCTAAAACACATTTAAATAAAAATCTAAGTGAAAATAACTCTAAAAATTCAGGGATCAATTTGATACTGTATCTATATTATGAACAGGACTCTCTATCTAAATCGATAAAAAATCAATATACTTTTTCTTCTGAAAATGTCAATACTTGAAATTGTCTAAAGAATGTTAATCTGCAAATATTATTACCCAGAAAAACCTTTGTTTTTAATCATTTAGCCACTCTGATACAATGGGTTATGAAAAATAGCAATAGTGCAGCGAGAGGCATGTTACGTTTTGTCTGTGGGAAGGGAGGTGTAGGTTGGAAATAGTTCATCACCCAAAAGGCCGTGTAAACACTTTGTTGAGACTGTAAAGTGAAGACAGGGCTCCTCCTGCCCATCTATGACAAAAGTACTTCATTTTCGGCTTGATCTAGTCCTTGTACAGGTAGATGATAGCAGGAGTTAGGCACTTACTGCAGTGGTAGAGAAACGACCATTTTCAGGGTCGTATGTTCGAGGTCCACTTAAGGTCTAAGTTGAGCGTAAGTCCGAATAGGCACTCAAGGCACTGGGCCTTCCTGACAGAAGATCCGCTCCTTGTCTGAAAAAGAAGTTGATAAGTTATTGCTAAATCTTGATATGCTGCAGTTTTATCTAGGTCAAACCTCCGCGATCTCCGCTCTATTTTGAAGAAACTGATACTAATTTTGTTTTTTTGTTTTATTTTTTGTTTTAGCTAGGTCGTATTAACATTTTATTCGACTAACCTCATATCTACTCTTCTTTTCAAATTATGAGAAAAAAACAAAAACACGACGTGACAAAAGCCACGAAGCAAATAATTTTGCGTCTAATTTTCTTTCAGTTTGTTCCGCTTCCTGTGATTACACAGGAACCTACGAGACCGCGACGCACGGCAGTAAAAACAAACGTTACGTGTAACGGATATTTCGTCCGACGCAGCAGTTGTATCATATTCTGTAGCTGTGAGCTTTTTTTTGTTGAGACAATTTTAATGAAGTGTGGGAGCGGATTGAATGATAAAACGAGATTTGAATCTTCATCACATAACATTATCTGCATTCCAATATTGCGCCAGTTGCTATCAGCCACTCAGATCTAGCTGCCCGATCCGTCACGGGGACCCAACATTCCCCACCTGCGATGTGTGAGACATTGGCCCTCCATATCTAAGGTGGTTATTGCTTTATCTACCTGTCCAATATACTCGTTCTTATGCTTACAATAGTAAATAAGTGTAAGGTCTCGTAGTTCTGTATTCGGTGACCGGGACTAACACCCTTCACCTAGCTTTAATTGTGGTCTGTTGGAAAATCCGAGTGAAACGTCTACACCGTAACGTGACTGGTTCATCAAGGCTGCAGGAATTTATCAGTCAGCAAGGATTTACAAAAATCTGGTATCTCTGCGATGCACACCTCAGGTAACATCTGCAAATTGTATGAAAGCATTAACAGTACGTCTATACCAAGATATCCTGAATTTCTGGGTAGAAAAAATTAGAAATAATCTATTAAAAAAAAGTTCTTTAATAAGTTACTTTTATTTGTTTTTAAAAAGTCAACGAAAAAATTCATAGTTTGCATGTTGTTGAGTTGGCTTCGCGCTGAGTAGGCTGGTAGTGAGTTGCCCTGGTGTTGAGTTATCAGGGAAATGTGTTGACCGGTGTTGAGTCGGCGGTATTGAGGTGAGGTGGCGGTGATGAGTCGTCTGCATCCTAATAAAAATATCTAGAAGAGAAAGATCATGTGTCAGATTTGTCCTGGAGATGAAAAATACTGACATGTCTATGTTCTTAATTCAGCAATTCAAATCATCTGAACGTTATGCACTAAAAAAAAAGTCAGATCAAAATTAATTGTAATGCTATGGACCTATTGGCTCCTCCTCTTATATGCACACACACACACACACACACACACAATAAGCACAGACAATATGCACGTACATATATTGCTTAAAATTTGCAATAGTTCTAATGAGCTTTCATCATTGGTACCTCAACTTTATAACTTTAAAAGTAGTACTAGTTTGGTAACTACACGGTTTTTAGCAAAAGCACGAATTGCAAATCGGAGATACCAAAATCAAACAAATGCCGAAATTTAAATATCTGGGAAGTGTTTTAACAGAGGACGGAAAGAGCGACCCTGAAAATCGAAGACACATTGGCAGAGCCAAGTAAGCATCCCAAAAGCTCTGAAATATGAAAGAATTTCGCAACAAAGAAAAGAGTAGTAAACTGCTATGTTATATCTGTCCTGTATAGCAGTCAGTGCTGGACGATTTCCTCAAAGATAAAGATGCGATTTGAAACAACAGAAATGTGGTTCTACAGAAGAATGATGAGGATACCGTGGACCAAACATGTGAGTAACGACGAAGTTTCAGAGAAAATGGAAACAAAAAGGAAACTAATACTTAACATCAGGAAGAGAGGTCGATGTTTCTGGGAATATAATGAGGAACGAGGGCTTGAAAAACCTAGTACTCACGGGAAATGTAGAGGGCAAGTGGGATAGAGGAGATCAACGCATAACATACTTAGCGATATATCAACAAGAAAGCATTACCCTAGAACGTAATAACTACCTTGGGTATATGGCAACAGTTCCGACAAACTGGTATAGAAGGGTACAAAAGGATAACAACACACACAAAACAGCTTCGGTCTGCCTACCCTATGTGAAGGGATTATCGAAAAGAAAAATACAAAACATTTGTGGGCCATAAAACATGAGGACGACCTCCAAAAGTGGTTCAACATTCCGGAGAAAACTCCTCAAGGTAAGATTCTCTCACCATAGAGGACAAGATGACTAAAGAACTGTGTGTACGCCATCACGTGCAGCTGTGGTAAGAAAGAAAAAATAGGTCACCCTCTTAAGGTAAGACTGCAAGAACAATGGAAAGCCGTAACACGAGGGGAATAGAAAAAAATCAGGTGTGGCTGACCACATCTGGAGGAAAAAGGGAAATCGCCCCCCCTTTATTGGATGAGGTTGAAATAACAGACAGAAAGCATTACTGGAAAGTACGAAAACTTATGGAATCAGCGCATATGCTAGGCCCCAAAAAATCTCCTAAGACTTCCATGCATAGAAATTAATACAATATGGAAGCCAGTAATACGGATTGCCAGAGAAAAGCAATAATCACAGCAAAAATTGCAATATCAATGGTAATGATAAATTTAAATGCAACATCAGTCAGTTTATTCTTTTTTTCTTTCTTTCTTTCTTTCTTTTTTTTTTCTTTCTTTCTTTTATTCATTTATTGTTTATTTGTTCATTATCGCTTTCCTTGCTGGCGGGGTGGGGTGCGGAGATTAGATTTATGGAGAAAGAAATATCAGGAATAGAGCGTGAGTAGCGGTGACATACAAATCAAAACAGTATGATGATAGGCTTTTTCATGCCTTAAGTAATGATCAGACCATGCTCGTAAGCCGTAAAACTACCAATTATTGGACAACGCTGTCCTCTACGGCTACAGTACACACACACACACACATACACACACAGAGGCACACACACACACACACATACACACACACATATATTTATATATATGTATGTATGTATGTATGTATAAATGTGGATATAAACCAAATAATTAGATATTTGCAACTGCATATATGTGGGTTAGCGTGCATACACAGGTAAGCGAATAAATATTTACTTAATTAATATAATGTGTAAACAAAACATGTGTTTAGACAGAGCTAAGAAGTATATAATAATCAATATATATATATATACATGCCCACGTTCGTAGTTCCGTGGTTCTACCAACTCACTTGGCACGAAATATAAATATTACAGTTGATTAAAAAAAAAAAATACTATTATTTACAAGTATTTTTTGCACCATGCCGCACAAGAAGGAGAACCTAGTCATGGCTGTCAGGCAATTTCTGCAACCACATCACCCCTTAAATCTGGCCACCTAACTCCCCAGATCCCCTTGATTATTATGTGTGAGGCGCAGTTGAGCGAGAGACCAACAAAACTCCTTGTAACAACAAAGATGAACTGAAGGCAAAGATTATGGCAGCATTCGCCAACTTAAACAGAGAGACCGTCCAGAAGAGTTGCAGATGCCGAAGTAGTCTGGAGGCTGTGGTTGAAACCAACTGTGCGGCATGGTGCAAAGTCTTGTTGCCAGACATAGAATCTTCCAGCAGCCACTATCTTGACTCAGGAGGAGGAGGAGGAGGGGAAATTAAGTGTATAGGAAATATATCAGGGGGGTGGTTAAATGAAATATACATACTTTCTTTTCATCCCACTTTAGATGAACTCAGAAAGAACTTTTTAGTATATGTACAAAGGGGTCGTGATTTCCGATCTCTGACTCAAACGTTTTTGAGGATTGGAAATGTTATAGCTAATTTTTCTTATTTACAAAGGTTACAGATGTTGCTATGATTGTTGTAAGGTTTTGCTTTGAAACGTTGTATCTTAAAAATGATAAAAAATATCTTACTGAAATTTTCCGAAGTTTTTATAACACTACTGAATTCTACTTTGAAAAATAAGAATGTGTAATTACTCTCCAAACTTAGCAGAAGAATCGTGATAAAAAAAGATCATAAAAGAAAATGACATGTTCATCAATAATTAATCATAGTTAAGGATCAGAAGCTCATGAAGGATTGAAATAAAGTGCATATATATATATATATATATATATATATATATACATTTCCCCAATATATATATAGATAGATAGATAGATAGATAGATAGATAGATATAGAGGGTCTAACAGCAAAATTGTCCAAATTGTGTAACAGCAAAATTGTCTAATTGTTTATTAATTTCTGAACCGTTGTATCTTAGAAATGATTAAATATATCTTACTGGAATTCTCCGAGATTTTTATAACACCATTGGACTCCACTTTGTGCAATAAGAATGTATTTTTTCTCTTTCTCCTTTTTTATCCCGGTATATCTGTCTGAATGAATTGATTTCTGTTTAAAAACTTTCTTTCTGAAGAGATGACTATGACAAATTTCATGGAAAAATTATAACCGATATGGATTGTAAGGGGTTTTGCATAATTTATCATTATGTTCCTCTGTAACTTACATTAAACTCTCATTGGATTAAAGTCCTCCTTGAAATTAGCCTACCAATTACAAATTGATATTATATATATATATATATATATATATATATATATATATATATATATATGAGTATATACCGGGTGTAACAGCAAAATTGTCCAAATCGTGCACAGCCAAATTATCAAATTGTTAGATTAAGCTCTGAACCATTGTATCTTAGAAATGATTAAAGGTATTTATAACACTATTAGACTCCCCTTTGAGCAAGAAGAATGTATAATTACTCTCCAAAGTTAAAAGAATCGTGATAAAGTCGATCAGAAACGAATATAACATGCTCATCATTAATTATTCATAACTAAGGTTCGGTTTGTTATGAAGGATTGAAATAAGGTTCCAATATATATATATATATATATATATATATATATATATATATATATATATAATATATTATAATAATATTTTTTGTTTAAAAATATGATTCCTTCGCTACATAAGAGTTCTCATGTTTCAAAAACGTGAGCCGAAATCATCCAAATAATTAATAAAATTAAGTTGGATTGAGGTGTTTAGTCACGTTTCATCTTCAAGCGAAATTTTAGGAATTTAATTTTTAAACAAAAAATATTATTATAATATAAGCTCTACTTCTGTATGGAGCACTGTTTTTTAAAAATAAAAACAAAAATACTAAGGAACCCCGGATTATGCACCCAACGTGTTCTTTTGTATTTTCTGCATACCTGCACAAGGATACATATATATATATATATATATATATTATCCCAGGATTATTTTCAAACTTATTCAAGAGAATCTTCGCCCTTTCTAACCTTCCAACTTTTTGACCCCGATTAAGATGCCTTTTCGAATAAATATATATTTTTTCGAATCTATCTATCTATCTATCTATCTATCTATCTATCTATCTATATATATATATATATATATATATATATTCGAAAATTATAACATATATATGTTATAAAATCACAACAAAAATAGCCATTTTGTTTCAAAATTTCTAGTGTCTTATCAAGTGACAGTGTTGAATCCAAATTCACTATAATTGAGAGAATAGAAAAGTTCAGTGCAGATAACATTAGAAAGATTTTAGAGTCCCATGAAAATAAGTGGATACAACGTCTAAAAACAAAATATCCAGCCGGGCTAAACCATAAATTTAACAATATATAACTCAACAAATCAAAACCTACTCACATTTCTCATCCACACAAGATAGACATGCTTACGGAGGTGTGGAAGCCTCACATTTATACACTCACCCACACGAATATACACACTTACACACATCATACGCACTCACTCCCTAATGAGCCAAATGATAACACACACCCACAGCAATACACACGCTTACACATATCATACTCACTCACTCCCTAAGAACCAAATAACACACACACAAACACTAAACAGAGACACATCCCCTCACCAAGTCCAATAAAACTGTCAAACTGACCAGAGAATTCATAGCAGCATGTATCTATCCAGCTCTTATCTCAAATAACAACTTAAAAGAGACTGTTTCACCAACACAAGGAATGTTAAAAGATTCATGTTAAAAAGATAAAAAAATAAAAAAACAAATGAAAACTACAGACAAAAGTTCATTTTCTCCATCAAGAGATTCATTTCTGTAGTTTAGTGCTAGCAGCAAGCAGAAATATTTCTCCTCCCGATGATGGCCATTTTGGTCGAAACTAGTCTAAATGGAATAATAATAAAAAAAAAAAACGAAAAAATATTAATCTACAACCCAGTGTGTCTAAAGGTTTTAATTTTTTAATTGTTCAATATATATATATATATATATATATATATATATATATATATATATGAATAAAATGACAATTGGAAAAAAGATCTTAGATTTTGCCGACGCGTTTCGTCTTCCGACTTTTTCAAGGCAAAAATGAAATCGAAATGTTCTTGTTGTTATAGTATTGATCTGGGAATTTAACTATATATATATATATATATATATATATATATATATATATATATATATATATATATATATTATTTCAATTTATTCAAGATAATTTTCTCCCTCTCTAAACTTCTAACATTCTCTCATGCAGTAACAAGTTGCCTCGCAAGTTTCACGGACAATTTCATTTTCAAGTCTTTTTTCACTGCTCTTTGCATTGTTATAGCTGGAACTCCTCTCTCATATGCCGAACGTCTTTTGGATTAAATTGGATCTTTTCTATTTAATCTCTTTATCTCTAAGTTGAAATGATGATCCCTCTTCCTGTTTTGACCTCCTGATCCAGGTTTCCTCCCTACTGTTCCCTTTTTTAAACTTATTCACTGTTCTCTTTATGGTTCTTGAATGGACTTTAGAGATGGAAGCCAGATTATGAATGTTGGTACCATTACTGAAGTCCTGAATGATTCTTCATCTCACCATTGCTCAGTTGGGAAGACAGTGGGGCTGACACAAAACGATTTGAACCTATTCTCTTTCTAGTTGAATAACTCAAAGGTTTTTTTCCAGTGATTCTTATGATAAATGGTGTCAGGATGGGTAAATGCCTCATCTAAAAACCTGGGGAAAAAAAACTCAATAAGTTTAGTGTGTTTTTTAGATATTAAGCATTTTGTGGTATGGATAATTACACTGTTACACGATTTTGGACAATTTTCTGTTACACCCGATAGGCACACACACACACACACATATATGTATATATATATATTAGGTTGGTGCAAAAATAATGACGTAATAATGTCGTTTTTTGACCTATTTTTGAACGTCAAAAACGACATTAGTACGTCATTATTTTTGCACCAACCTAATATATATATATATATATATATATATATATATATATATATATTTATATATATATTATAATGAAAACAAAGAACAGTAAGATATATAAATCGGTTTTGGAAACATGGTTAGTACTGTGTACCTAAGAAACGACATTTTAAATCAATTAATTTATAATATATATATATATATATATATATATATATATATATATATATATATATATATATATAAACCTGACCATTGCGTCTAGCATGAAACAGTCTGTTGTTTCTGGGTGTTGACTTCAATGTTCACTTTTATATTTACACACGTTCTATCTCTGATATTGAGCACTTTATCCCATAAGTATAACACACCTTAAAACTATATTTCTTCATATATCTATCTATCTATCTATCTATCTATCTCTCTCTCTCTCTCTCTCTCTATATATATATATATATATATATATATATATATATATATATATAAGCATATATTTCTCGCTTATCGACTGGATTTCTCCTAACCGCTATATCCGGCATTATATGCGTGTAATGGTTTAATCTCAAACGATTCTAAATAGCTTTAATGTCTACTTCGCAACACTTGTAAAATTTCTCATACATTTCTAAATGTTTATACATTACAATAGTGTATTGAATAGTAAATATAATAAACAAATTCGAAAGTCTATCCTATAACTAGAATTTCGGTTTGCATGCTGTAATTCAGGACAAGTAAATGTTTATTTATTTTTCAATGTCTCATTTATTTTGGTTCATTTAGAATGAGAAAACAGTCACCATCATTAGGAAATCCGGCGAAAAAGTAAATATATGGCAATTTGAAAAAAGAAATCACTTATATCAAAGTTTCACCGATCAAAGTGCGTCACCAAAAAAGAACAAAAACGAAAAAAACGGATGTTATTTTGACTAGATCCCTATCACTGTGACAGATCGTGATTGAAAGCAACCATATGAAAAGCTTTATTTTTTCCTTAACTGCAACGTTTTAGAAATTACATTTGACTAAATTCAACCCTGTTGTTTTGTTACTGATGAAAATAAATCGAGCGTTCGTGTACTTCCCGTAAATCCCGTGATTTCAATTCCTGAGTTAGACAGTGCTGAAAAATCCCATACTCTGGTTCAGTGGAAGAACAAAAGGATGATGCAGCGCTGATAGCAAACACAGAACTGCAGGTACTCTGACAAAAGGTAATAAAGGAAATCAAGAAGAAAGACCTAAACATTAATTTTATGAAGACAGGGTAAATGGTTCTCAACTAGAGGAACAGCCTGAGATGCGAAGTACAATTTTGTGATGCCAAAATCGAGAGAGAAGGAACATTTCGATATCTGGAAAGCGTTCTAATAGAAGGTGGAAAATGTGACACTGGAATCTGAAGGCACATTGGAACACTTTCAAAATGGTTGACTGCCAAAAACCAAGCAAAGCAAGAAACAATGTTAGAAACAAAACAAAGTTCCCCTATAGGCAGTGAATGTTAGAAATCTCACAGATAAAAAAGTGATTTGAGGCAATGTAGTTCTACAGAAGGATGCTGAGAATACAATGGACTGCAAATTTGAGTAATGTGAAATTTTTTATAGAATTTTTTTTTAAAAAAGGACACTTAGAATACTATCTTAAAAGCCGCTCTATCGGGCGGCATTTAAGCTAGCTCGTGCAGATTGGACCTTCATCACAATAGGTAGGAAGAGGTAGATGCGACAGGCAATAACATACTACAGAAAAACTCAAAATTGATCGCTACGTATTGTATTAATATTTAAGCTTACCTTTCAAAAGTTCAACCATAATTATTCTTCCGCCACTTAATTTAAAGACAGTTTGATGAATGTAGGTCCTTACTGTCCATACAAATAATTATTTTTATTTCATGGGTGACTTTCGTCGGATTTCGCAATTAATTTCGATTATTCCCAAATTCAATTCCAAGTTATAAAAAATATCGTACCAAAATTCGTTGCAAAAAAAAAAAAAAAAGAAAAAAAAGAAAAAAACACGTAGAAAATCGCCGAAAAGAATCGCAGTTATCAAAATTTGGAAATCCAAAATTTCAGGATATCCGGTCCGGATCCGGTCCGGATCCGGCCCAAAATGTTTTTAATTTGTCCACGTAGTAGGCCTGATTCCAAAATGTTATGATATGTTGGACTCCGGCCTCTAGGAATAAAGTTGAAAAAGTGTGACACACGGACATTCGCATTTATTCTATAGAAGAAAGAGACCGTTGAAATTTCTAGGAAAGAAGGCTTGGAGAATTTGGCACACACATGACTTATCGAAGGAAAGAGGTACAGGGGAAATCAGCGAATAACCTTCCTAACCAACTTGTGTAAAGTGGTTGAACAGTGAATGGGAGAGATGGCAAATGACAATTTTTACTGAGCTAGAGGTGGTTGTGGAGAGACATGATCGCACACTGATGTGAGCAATCTATACTATGAATGAAATAAATTTAATTTAAAACTCCGAAAAGGTTACTGACACCAGAATAAAAGCGAAGAGTACAGTAATTCTAGATCAATTTTAATTTGACAAGAAATATCTGTGAAAATTGAAGGGTTTTCCTATTTTCATTTTCTGATGAGTTTTAATTTAATGATTAAATGTACTCTTTGCGAGTCATGCGACTATAAAAATAACCGTGGAAATTCCATTTTTACTTCGTTAAATATTTGACCTGAATAACTTTAACAAAATATTGCAATAACAAACATAAGTATGACTGTAGGTAATTATTTAAAGAAGTAGGTGTGTAAAAATGAAAAGATTTTAAATAGACGAGTTATTCGATTTCACTGAAGCAGACGTTAAACACATGAGAGCGTTATCGCCCCTACTACCTTCTTTTTATTTATTTCCTTCTTTCTTTTCATTGAAATGCGTTCTCTGATATGTCTTTTCTTTCTTTAATCGCGACCCAAACGGAATAGTCCATTATTTATGAGGTATTGGCAAGGAGTAAAATACGCGCTACCTAACTACGGAACGAAGAAAGAAGCAAAATTATATGATAATACAGGGTGCGGTAGAAATAACTCCCATATATATCACCCAGAAATACCCCACGAATCGTGTCAGGTAAGTTCACCGCCATCAAATCATCGTGACTAATATTCACTGGCGGAAGGTTCAACGCGAGAAAAGTTCATCGCAAGGAAAGTTCACCGCAAGGAAAGTTCAAAGCGAGGAAAGTTCAACGTGATGAAAAATTAACCGCGAGAAAAGTTAACCGCAGGGAAAGTTCACTGAGAGGAAAGTTCAGCTTGAGGAAAGTTCACTGGGAGGAAAGTTCACCGGGAGGAAAGTTCAACGGGGGGAAAGTTCAACGGGGGGAAAGTTCACCGCAAGGAAAGTTCAACGGGAGGAAAGTTCAACGTGACGAAAGTTAACCGCAAAGAAAGTTCACCGGGAGGAAAGTTCAACGGGGGGAAAGTTCACCGCAAGGAAAGTTCAACGGGAGGAAAGGTCACTGGGAAGAAAACTCACCGTAAAAGAATAAAAATTTGAAATTATTTTTAATAGGTTCTAATTTTATTGATCAACGTACCTAAAACATTTTTAAAATAGGATAAAAGTAAATAAAAACTGATATCATCCGTTTTAATTTCATAATTAAAACTTGGGTATATATGGTACCCTTTATGAATAAAAAAAATAAATGTCGGCATAAAATGAATAGGATTTGAAATATTTTTAAATCCTCCAACCTAGCCTAACCTATTTGTCTTAGTCTGTCCATCTATCGATATTTTTTACTGATACTGTACTAAGCTTATAACTATTACAATGTTTATGGAAAAGAAGAAAAAGTAAAAGTATTCTGTTAATATGACGTCGATGAGGAATAAGAGGTTCGCGAACACTTTGAATTGCTCTTAAAGTTTACTCAACATTTATTGATTGAACTAGAAAGATTATGTACAGTATTTACATTAGTCGGACTATTGTCCTCATCTTTGTCGCCATACTTGTCACACTTGGTAAAAAATGGTTGCTGAAAACATTAGGTTTATACTACCCAGAAATTCATACCCAGATGTCCTCATGGCACAGTGGATAAAGGCGTTGGTTAGATCCAGTGACAGACCCAAAGAGTGTGAGTTCAATACCCGGTTAAGGCAGTGGAGAACTTTCAGAGATAACTGATAACTGACTGACCATCAGTGGAACTAGAACAATCTACCCCAGTGATTGAAATAAAGGGTTCAGCTCGAAATTCCAACCACCTGAAGAAGGTCGGAGCGTACAACGGCCGAATCGTTGTGACAAGTATGTCGACAAAGATGAGGACAATAGTCCGACTAATGTAAATACTGTACATAATACCTCATCTCAGAAATATAGACAGACTAGAAAGATTATTGAATCAATAACTAGGTCTGCTGTTGTGTCAAGCGAGACAATTTTTCTTATCTTAAGAATCTATCTTACATTTTTATAAGTCTATCATTCATCCATGCTTAGAATATTGCTGTCACATATCGTCTGGTGTTTCTGCTGTATATTTAGAGATTATTGATAAAATCTAAAGAAGACGTTATTGTTCTTGACCAGGCATCCAGGCTTCAGTCACTTTCCCATCGTAATGTAACTGCCCAGTTCCTTTTCAGTAAATATTTTTTTTATGATAATTGTTTGGACGAACTGTTGTACATAGACATTATTAATTTAAGCACAGTACTAGATTGGCAGATAGGTCTCACCATTTTACAGCTGAATTGGTTAGATGTAACTGTAAGTTCTTTGATAACAGTCTCTTTTCTCTCGGTTCTTGCTTTCCATCTAACTTTGATCTTCAAAAATATCATTATTAGAAAAAGGACAGGTTTGGAGATCTGAAATGCAATCTACTGATGGAAACACCATTTTTCTTTTATTGGTGAAATTCAAAAGAAGTTCGTTTAGAAGAATTTCTAGAACCTTGACAGAATAGCTGAGGAAATGTCAAAGATATTGCTAAGTTTTTCCTAACATTCTTCAATAGATGATGCAGCATAATTTTGAATTATATTAATATATTATAATTAAATCCCCACAATCGCTCTCTCACTATCCCCACTCTCTCTTTCTGTTATAGTGAAACACACCTATTCTATAGTTAATAGACTCTCCCACCTATAATAAGTAGGAGTAACAAGAGTAACAAGTGAGTCGGAGAGAGTTGGTCAGTCAGTCGATGTCGGACGACCGTTAGTCGGATATTAAAGTATCAGCCACCACAACGAGATTACTGCGTCATTACCTATTATATCAAGTTCCTAACGTTTTGTACGTCGAACCTATTTTAGGACCGACTTAGTACAAATACAAGCCTCTACTGTGAAACCACTACATAACACTTCTGTCTGTCTGTCTCTCTCTCGTCTTGAAAATGACGGTAAACTACTTCCGGTAGGAAAATCTCTAATCGGAAGATCGGAAGATTTTGTGGAGCGTGGAATTACCTCTTAATTGCTATTCACCCTGATCCGGGGGTGATATCACCTATTATGGTCCCAGCTATGGCCAAATAGTGAAACCCCAAGACATTAATGAACAGTACATTTTTATAGCAAAATAACAATCAATGCAACGCAAAAATATTTAAAAAAAACATTTTTGTAGTAAAATGATCTACAAAATATATATGTCTAAAAAACATACCTTTTCTCTGACAGTATAAAATTAAGTAAAAAATATCTGCAGTTGAAAGCATAAAATTATGTACAAAATATTTCGATTTCGTTATTAAGTAAACAATAGAGGTCGATATACCACCAAACAAAATCAATCAACCAAACAGCCAACATGAAAGAACTCTTTCAATGCATTAATCCATATAATATCCTACACTTTCTTAAATCAAACGGTATAGCAAAAATATAACTTCAACAAAACTACAACATACACAAACACACACATATCAGCTAATCTAGTAATCATGTCCGCGCAAACATGTATATGCACGAAAGCTGAGTATCATCTACTATGTACTCAATTGCGAAAGCAGAATAAAAAATGTCATATTTTTATTACTTCAAAGCTCCCAAGAAATTATATTTCGGCATTAAATGATGCATAAGGAGTTGATATGCTGTTAAACAAACAAATCTATCTATCTATCTATCTATCTATCTATCTATCTATCTATCTCTTTCAGTACCAAATATGGTGTAATTTCTCAAAATTTGCTTCAATATTTAATAGAACTAGTTCTGTTAATAGAAATATTAATAGAACGATAAAATATTTTTTTGGCCATCTTAGCCTTTTTGGTTACATCACTGTACTAAGATTATAACGAATACAATAATTTGTGGCTTACGGCCACACAACGTTAAAACACCGGTTTCCGTTCGATCAGCGAAATTAAGCAACGACGAACCTGGTCAGTACCTAGATGGGTGACCACTTGGATGTGCAGATAGTGTAATGGATAATGCCTCGGAATTGTTAATCGTAGAGCCGAGTTCCAATTCCTGTCAGGTTGGTTATATTCACTTACTTTGGAAAAGGTATGAATCCACCTCTTCTCCCCCCAGATAAGGATTAATTAGTAAGACTTGTATCACTAAATTATCTCAAAAAAAAAAAGATTTTTAGGTTTCAGCATTAAATAAACCATAGAGGTATTGATATAGCGCTAAACAGAAACAAACAAAAATAATTTGAACTGATTTAATATAGTAGATACTATTTTTAGGATTTGGTTCCGGAGCTGTTGCAAGAAGTGTGCTTTGGATAAAAAAACAAAAAAAAAACCAAAAAAAAACGAACATAATTTTAAATACTAAAAATAATGAATCCGGCTTTCTCGTATTATTTAAAGACCAATTTACACATTGCTGGTTAATTCGGTAAAACAGTATTCAATCCTTACCGGCTGCACTACAACTTTAACCAGGCTTTGATAAAGAGATCCTTGTCATGCAAAACGTTTGTCTCGTTGACCAGTGTTAATTTATCTATTTTGATTTTTACTTTGAGCTCCAAAATTATGGCGTTATGCCAAACCAGGATTTGCTAAGGAAATACTTATAAACGTAAGCGGACATAGATAGGAGCGCCCATGTTTGGCTGATGGGTAACAAGATCAAGATCGTCCTGCTGACAGAGTTGTCACTGTAGTGAGTTCATTTTTCAATAGGTTGCTCCGCGACTGTGGCCTTGTGTAAAAGTAAGATAACATCGGAATAGATAATTAAGATGTTAACAATGGTCAGCGTTCAAATCTAGATGAAAGCAATGCTTCCACTGTGAAGAAATGTAACCGTAAGTTCATTGCTAATAGATTTTTTTTTTTTTTTTTTTTTTTACTTCTCGCCTATGGAACTCTCTTCCGGCTTCTTGCTTTTCATCCAACTTTGATCTTGAAAAATTTACATGCAATGTCAATTATTACCTTTTGTCTTCTTGATCCTTTTTTATTGTTCTCCCCCCTTAATAACGTTTGTCTTTTTCTTATTCTTTCAAAAGCAGTAATCCCTTGTGTCTTAGTGGCTTTATTACTATGCTTGGGATGAAATGATTCAAAATATGAAAGTGGATTCATACTTTATTCTTGAGCATTGACAACAAAGATATTAAACACTATGTATCAGATTCAATAAAAGAAATTTTTTTTTGTTTATAAAATGGTAAATAATAAATACTACCTTGTAATTAGTTTACACATTTTGATAATTTTTAATTTTTTATAAATTTTTGAATAAAAATATTTCTTTTCAAATTTATTTCTTTATAAAATGGCAAATAATAAATCTTTATAAAAGGTGAATAATAATTGCATTGTATTTGGTTCCTATATTTTTATAATCTTGTAAATTAACATGGCCTTGGGAGTCAAAAGTGTATACAGTAATAGCGGTGTCAAAAGAATAACCGCCCTTTTTGACACATTGTTTTTTCTTTTCTTAAACATTTGCGTCAAATAAATAACAAGGGATTATCATAGAACTTTAAATAATATTGCAACTATGTTTTTTTTCTACTCACTCAATTGCCTTTAACTCTTTTGAGTTATTCACAAAGTGCAGGTTAGTTTGTGCCCAGGTTCACAAGTGTGGAGCAAGCAGTGGCGACTCCGGTGGTCGGGCTTGTCGGGCTTGTCGGGCTTAGCCTGAGTCAGTAAACATTCAAGCATATCTATTTCAAAGCAACAAAATTATTTCGTAGTGTGTCGTTTTCATTTTTGATTTCAGCTGGATTCCAAATTAATTGTTGTAACTCTGTGCCTGAAAATATTGACCAAAAGAAAATAAGTAAAAAATAATTAAATGAAATTATGTGTCTAGTCGGGATATGTAGATCTGAGCCATATCTGAGTCCTATTTGAGCTGGAGACATTTAATAGGCAATGTATTTCTTGCTTTAATTTTATAAATAATCTTTCAAAAATGGATAGCAGCTCGGATCGAGGAATCGGACAGCCGAGTTCGAATTCCAGACGAATCTATTACATTCACTTACGTGCTAATACCACAGCTATGGGTAAATAGCAGGACAGGCCGGGTTCTATAGCCTTGGATGGCAACTGGTCTACCGAAGAAAGAAATTGCAACCAACTGCGGGGAAAAATCACACATAACTGACTGAATGACTTGTATGCCCCGTTTTTCAACTTATTATTTTCAAATATCCATTTAATTTATTCTGTACAGAATAAGCTTTTTTAGCACAATGTATCAATTGAAAAAGGGCAAATTAAATTTAGCACGACCTAATGTCATTGAAAATTAAACAATGCCTTAACTCGTCAACTGCAGGGTTGGGGTGAGAAGTGTGATTGGGCAGTGTTGAGGAAATATGATATCAATTAGCAGTACTGATCATAAACGTAAAATTGAGAGAGCGACATAAACACACTAACACATACATATATATACAAACACACACTCGAGATAGATATACATGTTATTTTTTTCCAAAAAAATAACATACTTGGTTAGAGATTTTTTTAAATTATATATTTTAGGTAGAGTGAACGAATCATTTTAGCATCTAAGTTATATACCAATATTTTGTTAAAGATTGTAATGAGCCCGACAAACATTGATGACCTAGAGTCGGCACTGGGAGCACGCATCAAGGCTCGATCTCAATACTAATGATTTGCAAATCTAATTTTCATAACATTCCACCACGAAAAAGCGCCCACACAACTCTACTTTATTACGTGCACAGCATAATTAATGATGTAAATAGGGGTGATGCTGAGCATGTCTCATTCTAAGTCCTCTCCAAAAATATCCATCTCCACTCGAGGTCGTATTCACAAATAACCGGCGGTAAACAAAACTGAGCTGGGTAAATAAATCTGTTCTTATCCCAGAGTACATGTGACTGCTTGTTTTTTTTTTTATATCCAAACAATGGGCGTGCGCTTTGTTTTTTTGTCAACTGGGACACTATATTACCCGTCAGGTCGCATGCCGTTTCACAGCTGTGTACGCCTACCTAATTTCTTATTTTCACCACCCTGGGTACTGTAAAGTTTCTTAAGATACGCGCTTTATTTCTTATTTTTATTTTTGAGTTTTTAATACAAAAGTCTACCCGCATCTTTCACGTCATGGGAGATGTTTCAGTATGAGGTAATGGTTAACGATCTCTAGTCTGATTCAAACCCTCACTGGAAGCTCCTCCTCCTTTCTGCGTTTGTACAAAACGAAGCTTCACCGAATAAATAATAAATTTCTTTTCAACGTACTTTTTTTCTTAGTTTTTGTTGAGATTTTATTTTCTTTCTTTCTTTCTTTCTTTCTTTCTTTTCTTTCTTCTAAAATTGTTATTCTCTTTCAGTAATTCCTTTTCTTTTCTCTATTCTTTCTTTCTTTCTTTCTTTCTTTCGTATTTTTCCAAAATTTCATTCTCACAATGATCTTGTTTTATTTCTCTATTTTCTTTCTTTTTTATTTTATTCTTTCTTTCTTTCTTTCTTTCTTTCTTTCTTTCTTTCTTTCTTCCAAAATTGTTATTCTCCTTCAGTAATCCTTTTTCTTTTCTCTATTCTTTTTTTCTTTCTTTCTTTCTTTCTTTCTTTCTTATTTTTCCAATATTTCATTCTCTCAATGATCCTGTTTTATTTCTCTATTTTCTTTCTTTTTTATTTTATTATTTCTTTCTTTCTTTCTTTCTTTCTTTCTTTCTTTCTTTCTTTCTTTCTTATTTTTCCAATATTTCATTCTCTCAATGATCCTGTTTTATTTCTCTATTTTCTTTCTTTTTTATTTTATTATTTCTTTCTTTCTTTCTTTCTTTCTTTCTTTCTTTCTTTCTTATTTTTCCAATATTTCATTCTCTCAATGATCCTGTTTTATTTCTTTATTTTCTTTCATTTTATTTTATTCTTTCTTTCTTTCCTTCCGTCTTCCGTTCTTTTCTTTCTTCCAAAATTTTTATTCTCTTTCAGTAATTCCTTTTCTTTTCTCTATTCTTTCTTTCTTTCTTTCTTTCTTTCTTTCTTTCTTTCTTATTTTTCCAACATTCTATTCTCTTTCAAAGATGTGTTCATTTCTTTTTCTTTCTTTATTTTCTTTCTATTTTTTTCTTTTTCTTCGAGCTTGTTTATTCTCTTTCAGTAATCTTTTGGCATTCCTCTATCTTTTCTTTATTTTTTTCATTTTCCAACATTCCATTCTTTTTTATGTTTATTATCGTTTTTCTTTCTTTCTTTCTTTCTTTCTTTCAAATTTTTTATTCTCTCTTTCAATGATCCTTTTTCATTTCTTTATCCTTTCTTTCTTTCTGTCTTTCTTTCTTTCTTTCTTTGTATGACGATAAACTACATCTGGCAGCAAGGCTTCTGATCGGCAGATTGGAAGTTTGGAGGAGCGTGGAACCACCTCTTAATTGCTGATGTTTTCAGGTCCACCCTGACCCTGCCTGGTAGCACCTGTTAGGGTTCCAGCTATGAGAATTAGTGAACCCCAAATAAAAAACAAAACACTATGAAAGTATAAAAATACATTTTTATAGAAAAATGACCAAAATATCTATTTATAGCAAAATGACCAATAATACATTTTATTGCAAAATGCCCAAAATACTTTTTATAGCAAAATGACCAGCAATACATTTTATCTTTAGCTGAAGGCATGCAATTTAGTTGATGCCATAAAACTATGTTAAAAATATTTAGATTCAGCTATTAAATAACTCAAAGAAGTTGATATGTCACTAAACAAACTTAAGCAAACAACCAACATGAATGGACGTTCATGACATTAATCCATATAATATCCTAGAATTTCTTAAAGAAATTAAACTGTATTCCTAAATAATTGCCTCTAGCAATTATGTCCACACACACATGTATATGCACAAAAGCTGAGTATCATCTACCATGTATTCAATTGTGAAAGGAGAATAACATATATTTTTTATTACTTCAAAGATTCCAAGAAAATTACATTTTAGCATTAAATGAGCCATAAGGAGTCCATGTGCTCTTAAACAAACAAACAATATTTCTTTCTTTTTCATTGATACTTTTCCATTTTTTTTTTATTCTTACTTTCCTAAGAGAGAAAATAAAAAATGTAAAAATGATATTAGGTTTTCATACATGAAATAATGCACATTGTAGGAAATTAATAAAATGCTTCTGAAATGATAAATAACTAATTTATTTAGTTGAAAGAGGCACCATGTTGATGAATGACTGTTCTCCAAAGTACCTCTAAATTCTTGATCCCATCTTTAAAGAAATGCTCGTCCTTTGATGCGATAAACAGTTCAAATGTTTCGATTACCTCTTCCTTATTGGAGAACGTTTTATTGCGTATGAAAAGCTCAAAATGTTTAAATAAATGATAATCAGTAGTAGAGATATCTGGTGAATATGGAGGATGAGGTAAAATGTCATAATTCAGGCCATGACAGTTGGTTGAGAAGCGAGCGGCCGTGTCATTTAGGGTGTGCTTTTTCAATTTTTGGTGCGTAGACTCAATACGAGGTTGCTGCTATTGTTTTCCCTTGAAACAATAGTGAATAATCCCTATACAGTTCTTCTTCTTATGACGGCATTCACCCGAGGTGGGTTGAGCCGGCTCCAGTTTCATGGGAATTTGGAATTCATATTGGAGTTTCATGGGAATTTGGAATTCACAAGCGGTCCCCAACCCGCATGTATAGCACATGAGATTTGATTATAGTGGTGAAGGTTTCGTGCAGGACCATTCACACTTTTTGAAGGGCCGATTTGGTGCACTACGACCACAAGGTCCCCAAACGGCCCTCCGCAGGTTTTGAATTCAGAGTTTTCCTTCTCCTAGACCAGTTGCTATTTACCCATAGCAGGAGGGAGAAGAAGAGGATTCACACCTTTCCCAAGCGTATTAGTAATTGATTCGACTGGAATTCGAACTCGGCTCTCCGATTCCTCAATCCAAGCCGCTATCCATTACTCCACCGTGCCTCCTCACCATACAGTAACTCTTAACGTTTTAAGGTGCAGTAGAGGTTTTGGCTATTGTTTTGGTGATTCACTTGCATCTAAACACTGGCCTATTCTTTTAGGGCAAAAATGGTTCCCATTCCCCGTTTGTACTTATACAGAAAGATTACCCCATATTGTTTCATTGTGATCATTTTCATTGTGCTTATGAGCAACAATATATTGAAAGAAAAATTATCTGGAAACAAAAAGGATCCGGAATAAGTCAAGATTTTTTTGATATACTAAGGAGGTTATTTCGTTAGTCGACCGGATCAACAACCAACCAAGAAATACGTAATTTCATGTAGCGATACAATAACAATGACAAAAATGTAAAAAAAAACAATGAAGATATTTGCGCTTGGATCGGCACTTCAAAATGTCGCTCTCAGACATTTCTGTCTAGAACAAGAGTGTAGTATCTGTACACTATGTGAAATGTATTATAGACAGAAATATGTGTGAAATGTCTACGAGAAAATTGTAATTGTTATTTGCGATTTTTAAAAAATCCTTTTTACATATTGTTTCTATCATTTATACTTACAAAACTATTAGGTTGGTGCAAAAATAATGACGTAATAATGTCGTTTTGGACGTTAAAAAATACGTCAAAAAACGACATTATTACGTCATTATTTTTGCACCAACCTAATACAAGTATTTTAAATTGCACACAGATATTATGAACCTCTTATATATGGAGGATTCCTACTTTAACGTAAACATTGGACCATATTCCGTTGGAGTGGGTGTGAAGGAAAATGCCTATTGTGGTTCAGTGGAAGGAATAAATTAACAGCGTAGAATTCACTTATACAAGTTATTTCCCCATAACATGGACAGCGGATTGAGATCACACCACCTCCGTAGATTGAAGAAAATACTCGATTCGGAATTCGCAGAACGTTGCGGGATACCACAGGCACTTAAAGAATGTCGGAGAACACATCGGTTGAAAGTTTTTAACTATTACAAAGGAACCAGTTCGAATAAATCAACATATAACAAATGATAATTCATCATCGCAATTTATTTATTCATTTCACCCCCAAGCAAGGTAATAGAGCCACTAAGATGCAAGGATTTACTGAGTGTTAGAGAATATGAGAAAAAATATACTATTAAGAAGAGAAGACAAGAAAAGAACAAAAATTAAGAAGACAGAAGATAAGGATTGACATTGCATTTAAAATTTTGAAGATAAAAGTTGACGGGAAAGGAAGAATGATGGGACCTTGCCGCCAATCTAGTACTGCGCTTAAATTCATAAATTTTAGGTACTATGGAGGGAAGTTCATCAGAACAATTACCATGAAAGTATTTACAGAAAAGTCAAAATAGTAAAAAATAAGGAGTAAAGGTTACTGTGATGTAAATTACCCACTTATAATATGCACTCATATATAAAACGCACCCCTACTTTTGTTACGAAATTGTCGCAAAAAATAAAACAGATTTCATGCATAATAGAATTTGCAGTAGCTAAATTACATCTGACTCTAACATTTCTTCAACTTTTTTTATCCGGTCCTTATCGGCTAAAACTAAGAATTTATATAGTTTATATTTTGTTTAGAATCACAAAATTTGTGTCGTATTTAGAGCGAACTCGCCGACATGTTCATAGAAAAAAAATAACAAGTTTGTGATAGAAATATATTCACTCTAGGGTAAAGAAAACTATACACAAACACGCATTCTAGTGGCTAGTTCTCTGGAGACATAGAACACAATTGAACATTACTAATACTTGCTTTTTGAGGAAGACGGACAAAATAGCTCTGTGGACGATGGGCTCTGTGGACGATGGCTCTGTGGACGACGGCTCTTTCTCACACATTAATTAGATTGGAATAGACGTATAACTTACTTTCCATCATACCGTTCCGAATATGAAAATACATTTAGCTGGAAAAAAGTTAATACGTCCTGGGTATGACGTTAAACTACATCCGCGTCCTGGGTACGGTGATAAACTACATCCAACAGCAAGGCCTCAGATAATGTTTTCGGAAGAATAATGTTGCCAGCTATACGTTTTTGAAACAATAATGTTGCCAGCTATCCGTTTTTAGAACCATAATGTTGCCAGGTATGCGTTTTTGAAACAATAATGTTGCCAGCTATGCGTTTTTGAAACAATAATGTTGCCAGCTATACGTTTTTGAAACAATAATGTTGCCAGCTATCCGTTTTTAGAACCATAATGTTGCCAGCTATGCGTTTTTGAAACAATAATGTTGCCAGCTATACGTTTTTGAAACCATAATGTTGCCAGCTATACGTTTTTTGTAAAAAATAATGTTGCCAGCTGTACGTTTTTGAAACCATAATGTTGCCAGCTATACATTTTTGGAACAATAATGTTGCCAGCTATTCATTTTTGAAACAATAATGTTGCCAGCTATACGTTTTTGAAACCATAATGTTGCCAGCTATACGTTTTTGACTTTTAAAGTCACTCAAAATCATTTTCGGCATAAAGTGACCACTAAGGTTGAGATGCCGTTAAACAAAACAATCAATCAATCAATCAAGAACATGAAGAAATTATTTGCAAAAACTGAACCAAAAATTATATTGGATTTTCTAAAAAGAATTGGTCTCTTATCAAAGATGTAGACTGATGTGTAAACAACATATCCTACTTTTTACCATTTTGCAAATAAAATGTCCTTATCAAATGGAAATTCTTGACTTAAACAAAAATACCTAGGATTATTTTGCAGTGTACAAGCAAATAAGCTCAAGGTTGCTAAAAATGTTCCATACAAAATAGGCATTTAAAATTCATATATTTGGCATATATATATATAAAAACTGGATTTGGCATTAAATAACCCACAGTCGTTGATATGCCATAAAACCCAAACAAACAAAAAAGTTAATATCTAGTTCTCGTGTATAATACGCATTCTAGCTATTAGGATTAACAATCTGAAATTTATGTTGCCATTTCTTCCTGTGGTTGACTAGTTGTCATCCAAGGCTATAGATCCTGCTATTTGCCCATAGCTGGTGGGAGAAGAAGAGAATTCATACCTTTCCCAAGTGTATTAGCACATAAGTGAATGTAATGGGTTCGACTGGAATTCGAACTCGGCTCTCCGATTTCTCAATCCTAGGCGCTATCCATGACATCACCGTTTAAATCAATATTTTTTTTACAAATATTTAAACTGTAATTTAAAAAAAGCTATAATTTTGGAAAGTGAAATTTTCAGTGAAACATGCTTAAAATTTTCCAAGTCTTCATCTGAAATCTAGAAACGTTTGACAGTATATAAAAAATGGAAGGCGTGAGTTTAAACTGACGCCAGTAGGATAGGAGTTAATCTCCGATGCTACTCACTGTTCTACCGCGACTATGTTGACTTGCTTAAGGATATATGAACATCTATGTATCAATACCTGTGTCTCTACCTAACTTACTATATATAGTGTCTTAATTTCTCCAGGACTTATTTTTTCATTATGCATCACAGAAATGTCTCTTTCTAGGAACAAGTCTCTTTTATGTTTCCATTTTCCATCTGGTGTCTTCTGTTAGACGATACTTTCATGGCAATATATTCCGACAAAAATTCTATTAGGTTGGTGCAAAAATAATATCGTTTTTTGACGTATTAACATGTGTGAGAAAACGACATTATTTTTGCACCAACCTAATAACAATACAATCCTTGTTGGATGCCTCGTCGCGCTGCAATTGTCAGCAAACGAAACTACCATATCATCAGTAATTTAGATCGATCATCCAATGTGCCCTATAATTGCAACCTTGTGCCAATCTAAGCGACGAAGAAGCATGAACAAAACAACATCGACTTAAAGAAAAGGCTAAAAAAATACGTTCTTCATTAACGAACATTTCATAACGCAATCAACAAAATTTATGCAATTTAACATATGATTTGACATACATCACCGATTTGGTGATTAGCTACTTCAATAATTAAATGTGTAAGATTTCTTACGAGGGAATTCTATTGGACATATAATAAATGTGGCAAAAAAGAGTACATGAATAAAAAAAGAGACTAATTAATTTGTAATGCATGGTAACATTTATTAGACAATTTAACAAAAGGAAGTTTTAAAACAAGACTTTCTTTTGTTTGACGTAAATTTTATACACGACGAAATGTTCATGAATGTTATAGTGGGAACTTACTGTGTTTGTATGTGTTTTTATTTCTTCTAAAATATTTTTCCTCAGTTTGTCAGATCAGCTCAAGATAGTCAATTTATTTTAGACATCTGGAATGGCAACATTTGAGGACAGTAAAAATAAAATTTCAAGGAGGATAAATTCAAATATTTTTGTTTGAATTTTACTAAATTGATTTACTTTTTGTTTATCTGACAGCCACTGACTTTTTGGAATGTAAACAATAGATTAAATAAAACTGAAACACAAAGTTGATATTTTCAGTAAAATGGAGAACTGCGAGAAATGTTGTCCTGGAATAATAGAGCCATGAAATGACATTCGTATTTCAAACCTTTAGTGGCACAAAGCCAAGGAGCTAAAAAGAATCCTTTAAAAGAAATCTGTAATTTATTAAAAGATAGGGTGATGTAGCAGTTAACAGGACAGCGGACTCAACTGCTGTTCCTGTTCCTCTTATGAAAAGACGTAAAGACGTTTCATCTATTACTTCGTAAATAATTAGGTCCTAAAAACTTCATTCGTATTTTAGAAAATTGCATGGAACAAAACAATATATATATATATATTAGGTTGGTGCAAAAATAATTTCGGTTTGTGACGTATTTTTTAACGTCAAAAACGCCATTATTTTTGCAACAACCTAATATATATATATATATATATATATATATATATATATATATATACAGAGAGAGAGAGAGGGGGGCGATGGATAAATTGTCGTCTAAATTACGCAAAAATGAAAATAAGACTGCCAACTAATTTTAACAGATATATCTAATAAAATTACATAAAAAATATCTTGAAATACAAAAGAGTAAATTTATTTAATAAAATCGCCATTGATTTCAACCAAACAACTTCGGAATCTTCTGCAACACTTCCTCCTTGTTTAAGTTGGTGAATGCTGCCATAATCCTTGCCGTCACTTCATCTTTGGTGTCGTAAAAGCTTTTGTTGGTATCTACGCTCCACACACAATAAACAAGGGGTTTGCAATTTGAGGAGTTAGGTGGCCAGACGTAAGGCGTGATTTGATCGCAGATATTGTTTGACAACGATGAGTGTGTTGTCCTTCTTGTATGGCATGCTGCAGAGTCCTGTTGCCAGACATAGGGTCTTCCAACAACCACCCTCTTGACTAAGGGCAGCACTACCAACTCAACGCATTTGATGTAGTCCTCCGTGTTGAGTCTGAGACTTTGTAGGAGGATGAATGGCGGCATGACGTCGCCATCACTGTCAATGAATCCTCTACAATGTCCTCACATTGACACCCAAAAACTCTGAAATGTTCGTATTAGGGTTTCCGGCGTGAATACTAAGCAGTACAGCAGACTGCTTCCAAATTTCAGCTGGAATGACTTGCGTCATGGTGCTATTTTTCTTTTCAACGTGGGCATTCCGAGCCCGTGGGCTCGGCCAAAAAATAGCCCATTGAACCCGCATAAACGGGTTCAGGGCCGGTCTACCTCCCCGAAGGAGACTCCGCCCTTTGGCGTAGCCTCCTTCGGGTTCCTCCCGCCCGAAGGCAGAGAGTTCAACCGGTCAGTCGGTGGTCCAACTTCAGAATGAAATCAGACCAACTCACTGAGCCGACTGGCGACTGCTACTATTCCTACTTATTATAGGTGGGAGAGTCTATTAACAATAGAATAGGTGTGTTCCAGTATAACACCAGCTGACCCTACTATACTGTGCAATCGACAAAATAAAAAAAAAAAAAACAATACACATGCGCGAAATTAAAAATATAATATTGCGATAATGTTCCCATCGCACCCTGTGTGTATATATATATATATATATATATATATATATATATATATATATATATATATATATACATACATACATATATATATATACACACACACACACTCACCGATATATATATATATATATATATATATACATACATACATAGATAATGTGTGTGTATGCGCGCGCGTGTGTGTGTGCGGCTCTGTGCGCGTCTGTAAGTTTAAATAATCTGTGAGTTTGGATAAATTTTTATTTTAAAAAGTCATGTTCACATATTTTGCATGTTTTGTCTTTGATTGGCTCTGAAGAGCGAGGAGCGATAACCCGTTAACCAATTTTTCATTGTTTCTGTTTTGGTAATAGAATTTTCGATTGGCCACTTGAAGACGTGTAATTTCTTTTCGATCTTATCTTCAGATGAAATTTGAGGATAAACTGTCCAAAGTTCATTTTTTTAATTCTGTTTTTTTAGTGTAGTTTCGACCCCTACGATTATTATTAGGGACTAAATGTTGTCAGTGCCGTAGACAAAATATTTGTCAGCAATATCCTGCCATTTTTTGGAATGTTATATTCCAAATTCAAATATACGTGCATCAAAAGTAATCTCACAAAAACAGATCTAAAACCCGAACTTCGGACGGTTTATCTACAGTTTTGATCAGTGCAAACATACGTCGTTCTGCTCGCCAAGCTTCCCACCGACCGGCCAATGATTACCACACGTTGCGTCTTCGTTTATGTCCACATCGTTGTTCAACGCAAACTGAGGATAGACGCACAGCATGTTTCCAAGGTAACGAAGATGAGGACAGGCGCTTCAGCAAGGAATCATGACTAGAGCCTTGTTGTCAATAATACTTTGCTTAGTTTTTGGATGGCGTCTTTAGTTATCCAAACACGTCTTCGGAATTCGGTGTCGCACATTCCGTCCTGTGTTAAAACACTTCCCAGATATTTAAATTGTTGTACTTGCTTGATTTACGTACCTCCAAATTTGGAAGTTGTATGTTCAGCTGTTCCTCTTGCTGAAAAACTATGCCTGCTGTTAACCACAAAAATTTAAATCCTGTTCTTTTTATTGTTCTGTCACTTCAGTAACGTTCGCTCAGTTTTTTTCAGCCTTTCTTTCTCGGTAACTCTTTACGTCTTAGTGACTTTATCGCCTTACTTGGGCTGAACTAATTACAAAAAAAAATGTCATCTGAAGGCTACGTATTGCGAACTTCAAAACCAGCATTCGAAATCCTAGGTTTAACTTCGATGGTAAATTTGTAACTAATTAAACCCTGGGCCATCATTTGTGCTCCACATTTGTGGCGTTGTTAGAACCTAAGTTCAGTCAGTCATGTGTCATGCGTGATACACGCTCGAACGATCATGTACCTTTTGATACATGACTGATGAGGCAGATTTTTCCCGCAGTAGGTTGCCATTTCTTTCTGCGTTGCCATCCAACAGGGTCTTTCTTGCTATTTACCCATAGCAGGAGGGAGAAGAAGATTCGAACTTGGCTCTCCGATTCCTCAATCCGAGTCGCTATCCATAACTCCACCAAAGGGAAATCTTTAAAATGAATAAAAAGTAACGGGGAAAATAGAGAAATCGTAGAAATAAAAAGAAAATGGAAAAATAGGAAAAGAAATAAAATAATTTGATTAGCTTTTGGGAGGCATCTTTAGCTATGACAATGCGTTTTCGGATTTCATTATCGCGCTTTCTGTCGTCTTTTAAAACATAGAAAGAAAGAAAGAAAGAAAGAAAGAAAGAAAGAATGAAAGAAAGAAAGAAAAAAGAAGAAAGAAAGAAAAAAAAGATATGCATCAGAAAAATGTGCTATGCGTGATACACACTTAGGCGATCATGTCTCTTTAGATACATGACTGACGAGGCAGATTTTTCCCGCAGTAGGTTGCCATTTCTTTTTGCGGTAGACCAGTTGTCATCCAAGGCTATAGAACCCGGTCTTCCCTGCTATTTACCCATAAATGTAGGAAGAAGAGGATTCATACCTTTCCCGAGGGTTTTACAACGTAAGTGAATGTAATGGATTCGACAGGAATTGAAGCTTGACTCTCCGATTACTCAATCCGAGCCCCTATCCATTACTTCTTAAATAACCCTACCTAAATGGTCATAAACAAACTTTATTTGTATTTGTGTTAATGCCCATTGTTGGTATTCTGGGGAATTCTAAAACAAGGTTAAATTGTTAGCTGTAACCATAAGTTCAGATTATAATTATATTAGGTTGGCGCAAAAATAATGTCGTTTTCTCACATATGTGAGTAAACGACATTATTTTTGCACCAACCTAATAGTTCTCTAATCATCTCACTACTAAAGGTTGACATCTGAGCATTAAGGATGTTATTTTAGCACAAGTGCTTTTTTTTTTCTTCGTTTTTGAAAACATTTAAGTACGAAAAGGCCGAAAGTGCTAAGAAAGATGGTGACCGATGACCCGTTCCATTAAACTGAACATTCCCACTGCAATTCAAGAGGACAGAGAAGGCATTTCCTGATTTTGTGGTTACTAACGAGGAATCACAAATATTTTTTCAAACTTCCCACGTTAAAATGGTCGTGAATGGAATTCATTATCTGCGAATTATGAATAGAAGAGAAATTTCACTTGAGTTAATTTATTAAAAGCACCTGCTGTTCGAAGCCGCTTTCGGAATCTCCCCACCCCTGGATACATACACGCATACATATATATATATATATATATATATATATATATATTAAGAACAACCTACCGTATAACAACGTATGACCACCTTCAATAACACTTACACGCATCCACACACGCCGCAACAGACGCGCGTGCGCGCACACACACACACACACATATATATATATATATATATTGTGTATATCACATTAAATTATTTTGACAAGTTTTGTCGATTTATTTTTCATAAGATCCTCTCGTAATTACGGACAAGTTTCTTTAAAATTTTAAAATCTTATAACTTTCACTGAGAAATCATTTTATAACCAGTTACCTACCATCTCCTGAGGAAGTACAATCATAGTATTGAAACATGAAAGCTTTTGTGTAGCGATTTCAAAATGTTTTTATTATAACCTCTTATAATAAAAATATAATTATACATACATACATATTGTCATCCACAGACAGACTGTTTCGCTGTATCACAGCTCTTCAGTGTGGCTCGACGTCCGGTTGCCTCTAGCTAGGACCGAAACCCGGCTGAATTGGCGTCAGTCGGAGATCTACCACGATATATATATATATGTACATATATATATATATATATATATATATGTGTGTGTGTGTGTGTGTGTGTGTGTAATTTATGCATTAAGTTTTAGCTATATAACAATGATATGTTTATTATTATTTTTTTTAAATTTTGCTTCGATTCCGAGAATCTTTCTAATCTGGGTTCACCCTGCACTGTCTAATATGGTTGGGTGATTTCTGCTTACATCACCCATTATGAAGAAATGTATTTGTGAAGAGATTTATAAATATGCGATTTTATAGTATTTATTTTTATAGTATTTATTTTATAGTATTTATTTTTTTCGAGCATCGCAACATCATGTGTATTTGCGTGTATGTGTGTGTGTGTGTCCATCCAAATATGATCCGTCGTGGGTATGACGATAAACTACATCCGCATCCTGGGTAAGAAAATAAACTATGTCCAACAGCAAGGCCTCTGATCAGGAGGTTTTGAGAAGCTTGGAGCCACCTCTTAATTGCTGGTGTTCCCAAGTACACCCTGACCCGGGGCGGTAGCACCTGTTAGCGTCCCAGCTATGGGCAAATAGTTAACCCTCGCAAACTGGGTCAAAACACTATGAAAGTGTAAACATAGGTATAAATATCAGAAATACTTTGTAAAAAAATATTACCAGCTATAAATTTTGAAGGAAAATTATTACTAGCAATACATTAAAAAAATACTAGCTATACATTTAAAAAATTACCACCACTACATTTAAAAAAAAATTACCAACAATAAATATCTTGTCGGCATTAAATAACCCATTGAGGTTGATATGCCGTAAGACAAACCAAACGAAACCAAACGAAACCAAATATGAGCATATATATATATATATATATATATATATATATATATATATATATATATATATATATATATATTCATGAATCATTCATACAAAAAACAAATATAGAGGGTAATGATTTAAAAGACGAGAATACATCATCGCAAACAATATAAATAAGATACACCAACCCCGAACCTGTATATGAATGATTTGAATCCTGCTTATAAATTCCAGTTGCATAAGATCTTTTTAATTTTTTACAAGATTTCGTCTATTCCTACAGACATCCTCAGGTATGGAAATAGATTTTGTTCTTGTTTTTACTTCTCGGTAATAAGAGGACAACGAAAATAGAGATGTAATCCGAAAAAATGCTATGAGAAATGTGTTATTGTTTTGGGACGTGCGGTCGCAACGGTGAGTTTGAATTTAAATTTTAAGGTTGTGCGTTTTTGTACAAATATAGCAATGAGAGAATTCTTTTTTACTGGTAGATTTTCCGAAGTCCGCAGCTTGACTCGTAACTTAATCATGATCTGGCATTTTCACTGTATAATATTCAATATCAAGTCAGTGGTATTCACCACTGAATTAAGTGCATTGACAACGAATGAGATTACGTTGTAGATTCGATCTGTTGTGTCAACTATTTTTTTTTCTTTTATCACTCGGCTGTAGTCACTATTAGTGACTATAAGTATTATATGCTATGGTCAAGTATGACTCCAATATATATATATATATATATATATATATATATATATATATATATATATATATATGGTCAAGTATAACTCCTATATATATATATATATATATATATATATATATATATATATATATATATATATTCTTAATTATGTGTTATGGCCACTCAGAACGTAAGCGATCATGCCTGCATCTATCTATCTATCTATCTATCTATCTATCTATCTATTACAGTCTGTTTTTATCTATCGCGAAGAAAAAATGAAAAAAATCGTTGACCGGAAGAATGCAAGCTTACAGCAGTTGCTATTCTCCAGCCGTCACTCATCTTCGTGGACGTTTTTAAAGCAAGCATTCTTTATGATTAGGCTGCCTGTTTCGTTAATGTTACGATTTCTGTTAAACACCTTGTTTACATTAAATGACAGTTGACGAATACAGTTAATCTAAACAAAGGACACATGACAGATGGCATGGATTTTACATTCCTTCAAATAAATGCTAATTCCAGAGTCATCGGTCAAGGCCATCATTTTGTTTTATCTTAGTTCTTTCTTTACTGTTATATACCGTAGCTATGAATGCTAATGGTATAGCCCAATCCTCATAAATACGTCGGACACTATTGTAAGTGGTGGGTAATATGCTGTCTAAGTAGTCCACCATAAGCAGTGGTTTACCTATTTCACGCCGCTGGCGAGTATTGTATTTTGTTGATGTTATAAAGATTATCATTTCATTTCCAATCTCTGTTTTTGTTATTTCTCATTCAGTAACCTTTTCTAGGCTACAACATTTACATAAAAATAATTTGACTGCGTCGTTTAGCGTGTTATAGCTAGCACAGACCAAGAGAAAACCTACAAATGTTAAAACAGACACTTGTTAAAAAGAAGACCCTGATTTTTCGCCTTTAGTCTCTACTGGGTCTCAAGTTCAACTCACGCCTTAAGAGCTTACGACCATATCACGTTGAAACACCAGTTCCCGTACGATCGCCGAAGTTAAGCAACAGCGAGCCTGATGGAAGATGGGTAACCGCTTGGAAACACCAGTTGCTGTAATCTTGGATGTGCAGATGGTTTAATGGATATATTGGAATAATGAATAATTACTTTCCACCCTACAACCCCTTTCCTCACAAACAAAACGTTGCAAGCCACTCTCTGCTCTATCGCTATTTCTATGGAAAGTGCTCAGAAGAACTACATTCCTTTGTTCCACCAATTCTAATCTTCACATCTAAGACCTGCCATGTTACGCACATTGTAATGAACCACCTTCATTCCCTTCGTATTCTATTGGTGAGATGTAAGTTCCACTCGAGCAGCTTCTTCCCACGAACAGCTGCTTTGTGGAACCGACTCCTAAGAGCATACCTTCTCGATCACTACTATCTTAACCTGTTCAAGTTTAGTGTTAACCGTTATCTTACCCAAATGTTTTCATAAACTGCTCCTCTTACATTGCAATACCCTTCTACTCCGAGTGGCTCTTGGGGCTTGTACAGGGCGAACATAAAATTAAAAAAAATGATATTCTATTTTAATTTAATTTATTAACGGGATTGTTAAAATATCTCATGACCATGATTTTCGTTTATATACCATGTTCCTTCAGGAAGTAGGCGATAATGGCTCAATATAGCTTCTTTTTCCTTGTAGCCCTAAGAAACATTTGACTTCTTCCTCTTGATCTGCCATCTATTTACACTGACTTATTAGGTAAGTTGCTCCATGTTTCTCTCTAGCACTCATTTTTTTAAGGATTTCACCCGAAGCAAGGTTGATAAAGCCGCTAAGACAAGACGCAAGGAGTTACCGCGTGTGAAAGAATCTGAGAAAAAGAAAAGCATTATTAAGGAGAGAAAACAATAAATGAACTGGAATTAAGGCGACAAAAGATAACGATTAACGTTGCATTTAAATTTTCGAAGATCTCTGTTGACTGCAAAGTAAAAAGCTGGAAGCGAGTTCTACGAGCAAGAAGTGCCATGGAAGAAACCGTTAGCATAGAACTTATGGTTACAGCTAACAATTTAAACTGTAAAATGATGAGGCCTATCTGCCAATCTAGTACTGCGCTTAAATTCGTAAAGCCAAGGTACCAAAAAGGAAAGTTCATCCGAACAATTACCATCAAATTATTTATAGAAAGTGCACATGGGAGGTTATGTTACGGCGGTGGGTAAGTGACTGAAGCCGAGATGCCAGGTGAAGACGGATAAGAAGACTACTCTGATTTATTAATCTTTACTATGTGGTAGATGAACCATTTAGGTACATACACACACACACACACACACACACACACACACACATATATATATATATATATATTGCTATGTTCTTTCTACAGAAAGATGCTGGACTGAACGACGAGGTTTTAGAGAAAATGGAAACAAAAAAGGAACTTTTACTTTAACATCAGGAAGAGATTGTTGAAATTTCTATGGCACGTAATGAAGAAGAGGGCTTGGAAAACCTGATACTCACAGGATACAATGTGGGTAAGAGTGACAGAGTAAAGCAGCGCGTAACATACTTGATGATCTTGAGCAAATGGATGTTAGAACAGAATTTGGGAGAAATAACAAAAAGACAAAACTTATTACGAGCTACAAGGGACAGGAAATCGTGAAGGGCTATGATCGCCTACGTCTAAAAGAAGAAGAATGTCAGAACGAAGGAGATGGTTGCTCGCCACAAATTACTTTTCTTTATTATGTATGAATTATGATGACTTCGGCGAAATATGGTGAAGTGGCTTCCCGTTATCAGTTATTCTTTTGTTTTGTTTTTTCTTTTTTTAAATTGTCCAAGAAAATAAGTTAAATGAATAACTGTGTAGTAATCTTACTTATTATAAAACGCAGATTGTGTGTGTGTGTGTGTGTGTGCGTGTGTGTGTCTGTACGTTTATATATTGGATCGGATTTCCTACATTTTTCAACCGATTTCAACAAAACTTCACAGGACTGCGTAAAATTACCTTGCGGTGGTTCTGACAGCGCCAAAAATTGGAAAAACACAATTGTTTTTGCACGAAATCAATTTGAAAACACGATAAAACACGATTCTTTCGCCAGAATGAAAGGGGGACAACTCATATCGAGTTATACTTATTATAAAACCCAGGTTCTTTGTGTGTGTGTGTGTGTGTGTGTGTGTGTGTTCGTTTATATATGGGATCGGATTTCCTACATTTTTCAACCGATTTCAACAAAACATCACGTTTTTTTTTTTGGCAGGTAATGTTTCTTATTGTCTTGCACACTTTTTTCTTTATTTTTACATTCAAAATGCTTTAAAAATTCCATTTACAAGACAATTGTTTATAATAAAATTCTATTCAATCGGTAGACTCATAACGATTGAAAACAATGTTTTTGTTTGAGTTTGGGTTTGACCAATTCATGAAAAAAAAGAACTAATTAAGACATGCGTGTCCGTCAACCTTAAACAATAAACATTGTCAATTTTATTTTTCAGTCTTTATGATGGTCGATACTTGATCTATCTCTTACTGTTCCATCCCCGGGCAACGCCGGGCTCTACTGCTAGTTGATTATAAATCTAAAATATAATAATATGTGGCAACAGTATGCTGTTTAATCCAGAACTGCATATATCAATTTTTTTAAATGCCATACAAAAATTTACTAAGAGCTTCAAAGAACAGTAAATTGTTTAGAGGCATGATCTCCAAAACCCTGAAGAAAAACGACATATACAAGAAGAATCCTCTCTAGACGCAGTGATAATGATTCTCCATCGATTACTTTTCTTTATTATCGGCAAATTCTCCTGACTCCTTCGTAAGATGGTGAAGTGCTTTTTTAAGAGGTTATGAATACACGTTTTTATATCCATTGGACTGTCTGCCAGCCGTTATCTTTCACAAGATAGTAATTCATGGATGATAATTAAAAAAACAAAAAAAAAACGTAATCTATCTTCTTCTTCTACGTGCCGTGTTCCTTCAGGACGTTGGCGATCATGACTCTTCACCATTTCCTGTCCTTTGTAACTCTTAATAAATTTTGTCTTTTTCTTATCTCTCCAAACCCCCGTCCTTCCATCCATTTACTGAAACTCATTAGGTATATTATGCGTTGTTTTCCTCTTGCCTTCAGTCTGTCCTGTGAGTATCAATTTTTACTATCCCTCTTTCCTCATTATGTGCCCTAGAAATTTTAACTGTCTCTTCCTGATGTATATGTTTCCTTTTTGCTTCCATTTTCTCTTAAACTTCGTCGTTGCTCACATATTCGGTCCATGGTATTCTAAGCATTCTTCTGTAGAACCATATTTCTGTTGCTTTACGTCTCTCCTGAAGAGATTGTCCAGCATTCACTGCCATGTAGGAGGACAGATATCACGTAACAGTTCAGTACTGTTTTTTTTTTTCGTTTTGTTTTTGACAAAGTTTTTTTTGTTTCCTAATACATTGTTTAGCTTTTAGAATGCATCTTTGGCTATCCAAATGCGCCTTCGGATTTCAGTGTCACACTTTCTGTCCTCTGTTAAAACACTTCCTAGATATTTAGATTTTTGTACTTATTTGATTTTAGCATCTCCGATTTTTAATTTGCATTATCATTTCATCCTTTTGCTAACAAACATGCCTTCTGTCTTCTTGTAGTTTTTACTTCGTCCTTTCGTTTAATGATCTTTGAAAAAGCCTTAAAAGATCTTCCTCTTCTTGTTTCAGGTGGTAACCTGTCTAGGAGAACGTGAACTCTGAATTCTTATTGATGATGTGAAATTCGAGAAGGGTGTTCCCACCATTTTTTTTCTTTTTTTAGTCTGTCTATTCCCGGCAATAGATTTTCCTGTAGGCGTCTTAGTTCCCTCTTGCTGTTGGATTATGGCGGGAATGATGAGAGCGTGTGTCAGGACATTTCTTTCTTTACGCCTTTTTTTTTTTCACCACCTTCTGTAGAAGTACTTTTACTTTCCTTTCGTAGCATATCAATATAGTGTTATCTGCATATATTTTGACGAATCCTGACTTCTAATTCTCTCATAATTATTAGGTTGGTGCAAAAATAATGTCAACGTCAAAAACCGATAATTATTTTTGCACCCACCTAATAACTCACTGTCTCATTCTGATGTTAAGTATGAGTGTCCTTTTTGTTTTCATTATTTTTCTGAAATTTCATCGTTGGTCAGACGTTCGCTCCATGGTATTCTCAGCATCCTTGCATAAAACTGCATTTCTCTTTGCCTCAAATCTCGTCTTCATCTTCATCTACAAGAGAAAAAGCCCAAGATGCGAGCTTCGAATTGGCAATATAAATATCATGCAGGTGGAGAAGTTCAAATATCTTGGAAGCGTTTTAACAGAGTTTGGTAAATGCGACACCGAAACCCGAAGTACGCATTGGACTAGCGAAAGAAGCATGCCAAAAGCTAGACAAGGCGTCAAGAAACGGAAAATTTCGTTAGAAACAAAGAAAAGCGTGATGAATTTTTATATGATATCCATCCTCTTATGTAGCAGCGAATGCCGGAAAATCTCTCTACGACAGTGAAAACTGGTGGCAGCAAAAATGAAGGATCTAAGAACCAAGTAAATACTTCCTGACTCAAATCTAAACGACCAATATTCACCTATCCTTGAACCATATTGAGTGAAATGTAATAAAATAGAAAATTATGTCGACACTAAATATTCCAAGAATGGTTGACTTGTCATAAAATCAATGAATAATCTGAACAATTCTCCAAAAACTATTCAAGCTGCTAGAGTATTAAAAAAAACTTTATATTAAAATTTAAATTCCCAAATGTCGAAATCCTGAAATCTAAAATCCCGAAATTTCAAATCCTGAATGCAACAAAATACCGAAAGATCAAAATCCCGATAAATCAAAATCCTTAAATTTAAAATTCTGAATGTATCAAAATCCTGAAGATCAGAATCCCGAAATTTCAAATCCTGAAAGATCAGAATCCCAAAAAATAGTCTCTGGGAGAAATTGAAAAGAGAAAAAAAAAATGGAAATACCTTTATTTCTAAACATTTACAGAATAGCGTTTAAATATTGTTTATACATTTGAAACATTTAAAATTCATTAAAAATATAAAACCATAATACGGCATAGCGGATGGGGTGAATTTAGTCGGCAATACTCATGTCGATGTTTATCACCTTATTGGAGAGTTTCAAAAAGAGCAGCAGCACGTAGAAAACGAATGTGAACGCATTCTCCGACGAGAGTCTTGTCCCCCCCCCAAAAAAAATGTCTATTTTATCGTGATGAAAAGCTTAAAAATATAGTTAACCATCGTGAAAACCGACCAGACCTTTTGGTCTATCTTAGGGCTCTTGCTCATAATCTCTCATTATAAATTCTTCATATGTTCTGGTTTTATATTTTTTTGAATGTTTCAATTGTATAAACACTATTTAAACGCTCTTTTGTAAATGTTTAGAAATAAAGATATTTCCATTTATTTTTTATTTTTTTTCAATTTCTCTCAAAGACTATTTTTAGGGATTCTGATCTTTCAGGATTTTATAAATTCTGGATTTTAAATTTCAGGATTTCGGGATTTTACGATTTGGGATTAGGATCGGTACCCTTGCGAAAGAGTTAAGCAAAGAAAAACGGAAAATTTCGTTAGAAACAACAGACAAAAAAAAAAAAAAAGAAATTGCTATGTGATATCCATCCTCTTATGTGGCAGCAAATGCCGGAAAATCTCTCAGTCGATGAGGGTTAAAACTGGAGGCAGCAAAAATGTGGTTCTACAGAAAGATATTGAGAATTCCATGGACGGAGTGAGGAAGTAACAAGGAAGTCTTAAAGAAAATAGCAACAGAAAGTATTCTTATACTCAAAATCAAGAAAAAAAAACACTGAAATTCTTTGGACAAATAATGAGGAAGGAGGGCTTGGAAAACTTAATCCTCATGAGGCATATTGAGGGCAAGAGAGATAGAGGAAGGCAGGATGACACTTACCTGACGAGCTTGTGTGAATGGATGATGGAATGGGGATGGGGTGCTTAGCAAAGGGAGATAAACTGCTAAGAGCCACATGGGATAGAAAGTTGTCGACAGACATGATTGCATATATCTTGAAGGAAACGCGTCACATAGAAGATATACGACATTTGTTTTTCTTGCTCTTTTTTAATATCAAAATTAATTGGTTATTCTTTTTTGATAATTTAAAAAGAAAACAAAAATAAATGCCAGGAAGCTTTAAAAGATATAGTAATTCACAAATAAGAAAGAAATGAAATCTGTGGAGAGTCACGACCGTATCTATCTTAAAGAGACGTGTTCAAGACTGGAATAAAGAGTTTAGTGTTGTTCTGTATAATCATATTTTGTTTACTGACTGTTTAGTTTTATCAGTCCTAGATAAAAACTTTTACTGCGTATAGTCAAGAGAGTTTTTAAGTGTTTTTGTTTTTTAGAAGCAAACAACTTGTTTATTCTCCTTGATAAATTAAAAAAATAAACAAAAATAAATAAATGTTAAGCGACTGATTGAAATATAGTAAATAAATATATTGCTTAGTCTGTTTTTCTCTGGTTCGAGTGTTTCCTTGGTTCGAAATTATACATCCCTTGTTTAGGCGAAAGCCTATGTGAGGGAGTATCAAAAAATATTAAGCACAAGCCCCAGGGAGTGGTTTTGGTTTATTGCCCGGCAACTGAGGCGTTTCCAAAAGAGAACGTGCCGAGGGGGGGCATGTGCAAAATTTCCACGGTATTGTCCTTAAACCCACTTTAAACGTCGCTCCTGTGTCACATTCGATAGCGACGTGAGCGCGCTGAAAAAATACCCTTAGTTTCAAAATATACTTCCCTTATTTAGGCAAAAGCCTATGCGAGGGAATTTTAAAAAATTTCAGTCCAAGCCCCAGAGGCCTTCTCCTCCAGACAGTACCTCTCCTTCGGCAGAGGGCTGAATTTATTGTCAGGCGTCCCAAAAAAGGGAGTTTTTCTAGGGTCTTGGTCAATTTTCCCATGGTATTTCCGTTAAACCCACTTTCAACTTCGACTTTGTATCATATACGCTAACGAAGTGGGCGCGCTGAAAAATATCCTGGTACCAAAATATACTTCTCTTGTTTAGGCGAAAGCCTATGCGAGGGAGTATTAAAAAAAATTAAGTTCAAGCCTCAATGGGCCTTCCGCCCCAGGAAGTACCGCACTTTCTGGAGGTGGTGGGGGCTAGGTTTATTGCGCGGCGCCTTTATTCCCCGGGCAAAATTTTTCACGGTATTGCCGTTATTTAAGTGTAGTGAGTTTCAAAATATGTTAAGCCCAAGCTCAAGGGGGCCTTTCGTCCCAGGCAGTAATCTCCTGTATTAGTCTCCTTCGATGGGGGACGCTGAAAAATACCCCTGGTTTTAAAATAAATGAATATAAGTTTGCTTTGATATTTAAAAAAATAATTCTTAGTTTATTCCCAGTTTATTCATTGAGCTTGTCGGCCATTATATTTAATGAAATCTTAAAATGAGATATTTTTCTTATGGTTGATCAAGACGTCCATCTGAAATAACGGATATGCTTAATCAAACCTGAGATTCTTGAGGCTAACCACAATGGCGGAAAGCGGATTTCAGGAGCCGGTTAAAAATAAATAGACCATCGGTGGGAATAAAAGGTCGATGGATGTGAAATTCTTTTTAAACGCATGACTTTGTTTTTGTAGAGTGTTTCTTCTCAGATATTCAAAGTCCAAGCATTAGAATGTATCCCTTGAAGTGTTGGTTTCAGGATATAGTGTTATCAGAAATATTTTAAGCAGTTTATTGCATTGTATCATCTGTTGATGTAAATTTGTTTATTCTTCAGCAAATAAAGTGTCGAATTCGTCATTTGTTAATACAAAGACGGATTTAAATAGGTTGCGTTGTATTATATGCTGTTTTTAACTGTTAATACAGTGTAACCTGGATATAAGAGAGTTGTCGGGACCGGAGAAGAAGTCTCTTATATCCGTGTTTCTCTTATATCCGGGTCTGGTCTATTATATATACATTAACACAGGCTCTAATTTGGGACCAGCGAAAATCTCTCTTATATCCGGGTCTCTTATAATCGGGTTACACTGTATTCGACTTTATTCTAGTCATCTGGGCGAAGGGACATCGCATTAATGTACAAATAATGAGGAATCTAGCTTTCTGGGATCGCTTAACTGAGTTCAAATTTCAATCGAAACTGTCGCTTTCATTTTTACCCAAATGCATGATCTAGAGAAAAAACAAACAAACAAAAAAAAACTCATATATGACTTGGTCCAAAGAGCAACAAACTAAAATCTGACAGAGTTCAAAGTAAAATTTGATACGAATTTGACAGGCCCACGGGAACAAACAAAAAATTGAAAGGAAAAATAACAGTGATTTGAAAGGTCCAAGAGAACAAACACAGATTTAACATTGTACTAAATATTAAACTAAGATTTGATAGCACTAAGAGAAAAAAAATGAAATTTGAGTGGCTCTAGAGAAAAAAGAAATATGATAGGAACGGGAGAACAAATTATTATCTGACGAGGTTCAGGAAAATTAAATTTGATAGGGTCCGAAGAAAAATTGTATATAAAGAGTCAAGCTAACAGAAAGCTGTATAGGAGACAGTCAGAAACCGGCTCGAGTGTGTCGTGTGATGAAACTAGGCTTTAATCTGCTTAAGACATTTTTGCGCCCATTTTGAGGGCCTATGATAGTCAGCAGATGGCGCGGCAATATATTTTCAAAGTAACCACACAACCGCCAACCGGATGACGATTGCTAACAAAGCCTGATTCGTAAACTAAAAACCACCAGCCAGATTAAAAAATGGCTCGCCCCAGTCGAAGTTAATTAAACAAACATATATTATGTGTTGATATCTTTGATTCTGTTCCTTTCTTTCAAAGTGTTCAGAAGTTTCTGATAAATATTACTAAGACCTTCTGTGGTTTTTCCACGCAAATATTTTATTTTCATATTTAAAAAAAAAAATATATGACTTGGTCCAAAGAGCAACAAACTAAAATCTGACAGAGTTCAAAGTAAAATTTGATACGAATTTGACAGGCCCACGGGAACAAACAGAAAATTGAAAGGAAAAATAACAGTGATTTGAAAGGTCCAAGAGAACAAACATAGATTTAACATTGTACTAAATACTAAACTAAGATTTGATAGCGCCAAGAGAAAAAATGAAATTTGAGTGGCTCTAGAGAAAAAAGAAATATGATAGGAACGGGAGAACAAATTAATATCTGACGAGGTTCAAGAAAATTAAATTTGATAGGGTCCGGAGAAAAAAGTTAAAATTTGACAGAGTCGAGATAAATAATTTAAAAGTGACAGGACTAAGCAACAAATTAATATCTGTCAAATTTCAAAGTAAAATCGGGAACTGCAACGTGATTAGCAAGCTTGTCTCGCTAAATCATTTACGATTGAGCAGTGTTCGATCCTCCCTGGGTGTCTCATACTTTTGGCCTTGTGCCACATCTAAGCTACGCTTGGGAGATCACCAATTTGAGCAATTCGATGTGACGTAATGGTTAGCAAGGTTGTCTCATTAGGCCAGTTACAACTGAATAGTGAGTTCGATTCTCACTGGGTGCCCCATACTTTCGCCCTTGTTCCACATTTAAGATAAGCTTAGAAATTATTTTTTTATGCCACAATTGCTGTATATTAACCGAATAAATCTCGAATTCAAAATAAATTTGATACAATCAAAACTCGAATTTGACCGGCGCGCGAGAACAAAGATGTAAAGAAACAAGAAAAATAACACATTTGAAAGACCTAAGAAAACAAAAATAGATTTAACATTGTCTAAAGACCAAACTAAGATTTGATAGCGCCCAAAGAAAAAATTACAATTTGAGAGGATCTAGAAAAAAAAAAATTAAAATGAGAGGAACGGGAGAACGAATTAATATCTGACGAGGTTCAAGAAAATTAAATTTGATAGGGTCCGGAGAAAAAAGCTAAAATTTGACAGGGTCCAGAGAAATAATTAAAAGCGACAGGAACTAGGGAATAAATTAATATCTGGCAAAGTTCAAGGAGGAAAGTGAAATTTGGCAGGGTCCAGAGAAAAAGATAAATTAAAATATGACAGAGTCCTAAGAAGAAAATGAATTTTGATAAGATCCAGAAATTAAACTCAATTCTGACAGGAAGACAGAGAAAAAATGAAAATCTACTCGTATTCAGGGAAGAAAATGAAATTTGACAGGGTTCGGCAAAGAAAGACAATTTTGCAAGAAACCAGAGAAGAAATTAAAATTTCACAGGGTCCAGAGAACAAAATGAAATCTGCGAGTATCCAGAGAAGAATTTCAAGTTTGAGGTGTCCAGGGAACAAATTTATATTCACCGGAAGTAGATGAAACATTTCTTATGAAATAAGATATTTAAACGTTAGTAATTTATGGATAAAACATTTGAAGTTTCCATAGCTTTACCTATATTGTGTGCCCAAATGTAAACATTAAAATATGAATATAAACTTTAAAAAAATTAAAATAAGGCATTTGTTTGACACTCTTTTCTCTCTCTCTCCTTCTCTCTCCTTCTCTCTATATATTTATCTCTGAACCAATGAGAAGGAAACTCTCATATAAAAAGAAGAGAAAGAAAAGACTGAACAACTGCTGCAAAACGGAGGATCACTAGTCCAGGGTCGAGTTATTATGATTAGAAATCTACCAAAATAAGAGAGGCTCCACTCATGACCTACCCTATATTAAAAAAAAAAAGAAAAAGAAAAAGAAGGAACGCCGGAAAATAAATACCAAAATTTGGACCAATCAAAAAAATAAAGAGGCTTTAGATGTTAGCGGAAACCATGCTTTGCGCCAAGTAGTTTGGAGCCTTTCAAAATTGTATATAAAGAGTCAGCTAACAGAAAGCTGTAGAGGAGACAGTCAGAAAACAGCTCGAGCGTGTCGCGTGAAGAAACTAGGCTTTCATCTGCTTAAGACATTTTTGCGCCCATTTTGAGGGCCTATGATACTCAGTAGATGGCGCCGCAATATATTTTCAAAGTAACCACACAACCGGATGACAATTGCTAACAAAGCCTGATTCGTAAACTAAAAACAACCACCAGCCAGATTAAAAAATGGCTCGCCCCAGTCGAAGTTAATTAAACAAACATATATTATGTGTTGATATCTTTGATTCTGTTCCTTTCTTTCGAAGTGTTCCGAAGTTTTTGATAAATATTACTAAGACCTTCTGTGGTTTTTCCACGCAAATATTATATTTTCATATTTATTTTTTTATATTCTGGCACACCACACATATATTGAATTCGTTCGAAGAAAATACTATTTAGTTTCATATCACCTTTGCAAAAAAGCAATTGATGTTAATTATACGCATTTTTTGAATTAAAAGAATACCATTTCTTTTGTGATATACAGTGCTTAACTTATCCCTCTACTAAAATCCATTACATGTGGAACAACTTATGTTTAGAGCAGTGAAGTGGTTCTAGAGTAGAATGAATCCTGTTAGGAAACAGAATTTTCTATTCCTATGTAAAACTATATATTTATCTATCCCAATTTTTTCATACCTATTTATCTAATTTTTTTTCAATCATTTCACTTCAAGTAAGGCGATAATGCCGCTAAGAAGCAAGGGGTTCTTGGGAGTGAAAGAGAATAAGAAGACGTTAGAAGGAACCGGAAACACAATTCTAAACAAAATACAAGGGATAAACTTCTACTCCTGTTCAAAAGACGATGAAGGATTGTGAACTGGGCGAAAAGCGAACTTGTCTACTCCTATTGAAAAATAAAAAAAATAAGAGGAAAATAAGTAAAAGTCTATCTATCTCTATTCATGTCTGTCTATCTATCTATCCCAGTCTGTTCATATCTATGTCTGTTTATATATGTCGATCTCTCTATCTATGACTGTTTATATCTATCTATCTATCTATCTATCTATCTATCTATCTATCTATCTATCTATCTATCTATCTATCTATTACACTGAGCCATAAGCAATTTGCGTTTTGGAAAATATATTGTAATAACGAATGCATGACCCTAACCACACGCTTCAGTTAAGAATGAATTTCGAGTGATTTAATGTGGTTAATCCAAAAGCTCGGCATAGTATTAAGAAACAGAATTTTTTCATTAGAGAAAAGAAAAGAGGTCCTCGTCTCTAGCTGTTAATGCTCGACAATCTCTTCACATATGAAGAAGAGACATGCAGCAACAAAAATATTGTTCTACAGAAGGATACTGATAATATACCATGGACCGAACATGGGAGCAACAACGAAGCTTTGGGGGAAATGGAAACAAAAACACACTTATACTTAACATCAGAAAGAGACAACTGATATTTCTGTGGCACATAATGAGGAAAGTGGGCTTGGAAAATTTGATCTTCACATGACAACTTAAAGGCAAGCAGGACAGGGGAAAACAACGCATAATCTATCTAGCGAGTTTTATTAAATAGATGACAGAACAGGATTTAGGAGAGACAACAAAAAAAAGAGAGCTTTTATTAAGAGCTACGAAGGACAGGAAAGTGTGGGAAGCGATTGTTGCCAATGTCCTGAAGGGATATAAGAGGAAGCATAAATAAATAAATAAATAAATAAAATAAACGTGAGGAAATAACAATAAATAAATAATCGGCAATTTTCAAATATTACAGTGGTTTAAATATTCGAATATTTTTTTTTTACTATAAAATCCTTCGTAACATATCCTGAGTCAAAATATCATTTTTATTGGGGATAATGTAAAAATATGAAAATCGAAAAATTTGTTTAAGCGTTGTTTCGATATAACGTTTTGATTTTCTTTTTTTTTTCTACAAAGATGTTTAATGAGCTTGAGTAAATGGATGGCGAAATTGGAATTAGGAGAAAAAAACAGAAAGGCAAAGTTTATTAAGAGCTGTAAGTTACTGAAAGTTGTGGGAGTCCATGATCGCCTACTTCCTCAGGGGACACAGCACATAAAAAAGAAGTAAAGTGTTAACATTTTTCCGCTGTTATGAAGTACAAAGATTATACAAAGTCAATTGTTAACACTGCTGCTAAGAAATTTAGTTCGCTCTGTCGTGCAAGGCAATTTTTCTCTCCAGAAACTATCTTATATATTTAGAAGCCTACCATCCGTCTATGCACTGAGTATTTCTACCACATATTATCTGGAACCCCTGCTATACATTTAGAGATACTTGTTAATAATCCACAGAAGAACCTGCAATGTTATTGGTCTTGACCTGGCATTTCGGCTACAGTCACTTTCCCACTGCCATAATGTATCTTCCATTTTCTATAAATAATTTCATGGTAATTGTGTTGATGAACTTTCCTCTGTGGTACCTAAAATTTCTGAATTTAACCGCAGGCAAGGTTTCATCACTAGAAATGGCTAGATGTAAACGACAGTTCCATGCTGAAAGTGTCTTCTATCGCACTTCTCGCTTCTCTTTCGGCTTCTTGCTTCCCACTTGTTGCTTAACCTTCAAAAATTTAATGGCGATGGGAATCGTTATTTTCTGTCTTAGTTACTGTTCTTTTATTTTTCTCTTTTCTTACTAGTATTTTTCTCATATTCTTTTAGTCTGAATGTTCTAGTGGCTTTATTGGCTTACTTGGGATGAAATGAGTAAAAAAGACGAGCACGTTTTCAATTTGTTTGGCGTGAATAATCTTATGTTAAATTGAATAAATTTATTTGACACTGACGAGTGGTGTTTCTGCGAAACTTGAAATCTGCTAAGCAAGTCTTTTGAACTTTTCTTTATCTATTAACTATTGCTAATTTATACTTTTAATATCGTGCACTTCGCTTACAAAAAATTAGTGACGTAAAATTGTAATCTACAGGACTACGTGTCTTCCTAGGCGTTTCAAGATGCTTGCTGTTGATATGGTTACTAAGTTTGTGTTCTACATTGTATTGTGCCGCTGCAGTAGAAATTCTAAGCTGTGCTAGAAGAAATGTAGCTGGGATTCCTTTTAGGCATGTCCTTTAAAGGACCGGCAAACACGTTACTCCCATTGTTAAAAAGGGTAAGATTTAGGATTAGCTTAAATTGTTTTATATAAAGAGATTCAATTAACCCAAGGCATCGTCTACAATTAGAGTTTTTAGAATTATGGTGTTATCATTCACGTATCCTCCAGCACCGAGGAAAAATTTCAAGAACATTAGAAAAACTTAATAAAAACTTATGAGAATTCTATAGTTTATCACATAGAACGAAACGTATATATATATATATATATATATATATATATATATATATATATATATATATAATGAAAGATAGAAAAGATGGAGTTAGAATCCACAGTTCTCAGCATTTAATTTTTTAAAAGTGCTCAATACAGCCGTGGTGCAAAATATATTATTATTAAAATATTTTTATTATAGTAGATTGCAATAAAAACATTTTACGTCGCTACACAAAAACTTCCACGTTTCGGAAATTTAATCGTTCCTTGTCGGGCGATGGTAGATAACATATGATAAAAATAATTTATTTGGGAAATTTGAAAAGAAATCGTTACCGCTTTTTTAACTTTCAAAAGAGGTGAAGATTTTTTTTAAAATTTCCCAAATAGATCATTTGTATCATATATAATCTACCATCATCCGACAAGGAACGATTAAAATTCCGAAACATGAAAGTTTTTGTGTAGCGATGTAAATTGATTTATTGTAATCTATTGTAATACAAATATTTTAATTATATATATATATATATATATATATATATATATATATATATATATATATATATGATAAAATATAGTTTTAAGATATGCTATATTTATGTATTAAAGTATTCAGTATCAGGAATAGAAAGTATGTAAATATATAAGTGTAGCCAACATGTTTCATGTGAGAAAAAATGGGGGAGAGGTTTTTTGGCTTGTTGCTCGTTTCCGAGAACCCTCGTCTGCTAGGGCGGCCTTCCAATCCCCATTGTAGACGTCAGCACAGGCACATTTGTGTTTGTTCAAAACCGTAAAAGCCAACTTGAGGTTTATCCTGCAACTATGCTGAGCGAAGCTGTAACAGATTCTCGGAATTAACGCATAAATTGGCGTTATCATCAGTTTGAACAAAAATCCTGTACGTTCAGAACCTCAGTCATAATGACTTGTGACCTCATGCTAGCACAATTATCGGAAGTTCACTACCAAGGCCTGGGTCAACCGGTGGTATGGTTGTCAGACACTTCCCGACTTCGCAGTATATATCTTCTGAGTTGGCAGGTTTTCTATCGTGTAATTGCGTTCGATTCTCTCACGGCTACGTTGTGAGAACGAAACGAACCTCTCGCGAAATATTTGTCATGCCAATGCAGTAAAAGTGTAACGGCTAATAAAGAATAAATAATGGGAAAAATCATTACGTGAATTGACACAATGGATGCAATGATTTTTTTCTATTTTTTTTTTTTTTTTTTTCACAGCTGCATGGGAAAAATGTTGTGTAACAGAAAGCGCGAAATATAAAACAAGTGGGAGAAAGAAATATCCAAACAGATAAAATTTCAAGCGGAAATACACTTTTAGAAATACTTACAGTGGGGGTGGCTCGGTAGACATCACAACGAAGAACATTTAAAAAAAAAAAAAAAAATGACAATAAAAAGAGCAATCCTCCCACACTATCTGAGCGTCCGAAATATGGAAGTAATTTCCTGTTTTTCAGAGCAAATGGTGAACACTCCTTCCGGATAAGCCATTGACAATTTAGTCTCGGCCCACCGTCATGTTTATAGACATACACCGGAATAGGTAAGTGATGCACTGTAATCAGTCGCGCCTGTTCGTTTTCAACATTTACGTATATTAACTAAGTAGAGGATAAGTATGGGAAGAAAGGAGAGATTTTTCTTTAGGTACTGTGTCCCCCCAGGAAGTAGGAGATCATGGTTCTCCACAATTTCCTGTCCATTGTAGCTCTTAATAGATTTTGTCTTTTTGGTATGTCTCCTAACCCTGTTCCGTTATCCAATTACTCGTTCACCAAGTATGCTATGCGCTGTTTTCCTCTCGCCCTCTTGCCTTCAATCTGGACTATTAGGATCAGATTTTCCAAGCCCTCTTTTCTCATTATGGGCCCTAGAAATTTCAGCTGTCTCTTTCTGATGTTAAGTAAAGGTTTCCTTTCTGCTTCCTTTACTTTTAAACTTCGTCGTTGCTCACATATTCGGTCCATGGTATTCTCAGCATCCTTCTGTAGAACCATATTTCTGTTGCTTTAAGTCTCTCCTTCATCTTTGAGGAGATTGCCCAACATTCACTGACATGTAGGAGGACAGATAACACGTGACAGTTCAGTACTGTTTTCTTTCTTTCTAACGAACTTTTCCTTTTTCCAAATAATCTGCTTAATTTTTAGAATGCATTTTCGGCTATCCCAATACGCCTTCGGATTTCATTGTCATACTTTCTGTCCTCTGTTAAAAGACTTCACAGATATTTAGATTTTTGCACTTGTTTGATTTTGGCATCTCCGATTTTTAATTTGCATTTTGGGCTCGTCCTTTAGCTAACAACCATGCATTCTGTCTGCCTGCAATTGATGTTTAATCCATTCTTCTCGCTTTTTCTACACCACCTCCTGTAGAAGTACTTGTATTTTCCTTTCTTAGTCTGTTAACCTTACAGTACCTCCTGCATATCTTTTGATGAATCCTTACCTCTCTCATAATTAACTCACTGTATAGGTTGTATATCTATATGTCCTTATGCGTGTCAAAGTTTCCAAGCCCTCTTTCTTCAATAAGTGTCCTAGAAATGTTAACACTCTTACTGATATTAAGTATAAGTGTCCTTTTTGTTTCCATCTTTCGTTATCCCAATGCACCTTCGGATTTCGCTGTCGCACTTCCTACGTTTAAAACACTTCCCAGATATTTAAATTCTTTTACAGACTTGATTTTCGCATGTCTAATTTGTAATTTTTATGTTGCGCTGTTAGATTTGTTGCTAACCATAGATTCTATCTTCTTGAAATTGATGTTTAGTCATTTCTTTTCCGCTTTCCTTCATTATTTTCTATAGGAGTTATTGTAGTTTCCTTTCTATGCCTGCCATCTACACTGTGTCATCAGCATATCTTATGTTGTTAAGAATATGGCCGCCAGTAATGAATCCTGGTAGCTCTTCTAATTCTCTCAAAATCTCCTCACTGAACAGATTGAATAAGTCCAGTGAGATGACACATCCTTGTCTTACACCACTTTTTTTTTTTTTGTATATTTACTGAACTCATAATCTCTCTGTATGCAGGCAGGTTCTGGATTATTCTAAAAACCATCCTAAATATGTTATGGTTACCTAGTAGTTCTAACAGTTCTTTGTGATTTACTTTATCAAACATTTTTGCATAATCTATAAAAATACAGGTACACATTCTTGTGCATTTGTATTGGTCTTTCTGACATCATTCTGAATATGAATATTGCATTACTTATTCCAGTGTCTATAATGAACCTGTACAGTTCTTGACGTTTTCAGGTATGATTCTGCTGCGTGCATGACAAAAATTGCTTCCTTCTTAATGAAGATTAAACACATGAGCGACCTAACAAGCTTGTGTAAGTGGATGGCAGAACAGGATTTAGGAGAGAAGACAAAAAATTAAAGGACAGGAAAATGTGGAGAGCAATCGCAAAATTGTAATTTGCGTATCGGGCTGTACTTTTTGCTTACAATCATGAACATTCCATCTTCTTGCAATTGATGTATAGTCCTTTCTTCTCGCTTTCCTTCACTATTTTTTATAGTTTCTATTCTGTGCCTGCAATCAACACTGTGTTATCTGCATATGTTATGTTGATAAGAATGTTGCTGCCAGTAATGAATCCTGGTAGGAGTTCTAATTCTCTCAGAATCACCTCATTGTATAGATTGAATATGTCTGGTGAGAAGACACATCATTGTCTTACACCCATTTCTATTTTTGTAATTTTTCAACAAATCATTTTTATTTAATCTGAAACCGATTGTTTAATAGAATATGTTCTAATGGGTCCGCCAAAATTTGAATCTGTTTAATTTATTTGTTTTACAAAATCTTAATTTATATAGATTTATTAATGTTTTTCTTCACAAACATGACAGCATTATTCAATTAATTATTTGTATTTCATCCTCATCTTTGTTGTCTTCAATTCTCCATTTCACTCTGCAAATATTCCTGCTATCTGCAGCTGCATATTGCATTTTAACACTTACGCACGAAGAGAGAATAAAAGAGAAATGATGGATACTGCTTTCGCCCTTGTAAAGAAACTGAAGAAAATCTGATTTAGCCCTAGAAGGCAATCAACAAAAGAAAAAGCCCAAAACTCGAGTTACAAACTGAAGATATAAATATGTGAGAAGTATTTCAACAGAGGATGGAAAATTTGATACCAAGATCCAACCAAACATTTGACTAGCGAAAGAAACATTGTAAAAGCTAAGCAAAGTTCTGAGAATTTAAAGACGATTTGATGTACGTAGATCCTTATTTTCCGTACAAACAATTATTTTTATTTCATAGGCGACAGAACAGTGGACAATTTGTAAGATAAAATTAATATAATGTAAAGATGGGAAAATAGAATTAGTTATACATCCAATATTTGAAGAGTTAGAGAAAAATAATAGCTAATTAAGTAAAACCTATATTATGGAATCTATATGAATAAATGCTAAATTGGAGCACAATTATCCAACGAATTCTGTGATTAAAAAGTAATTTATTCGCTAAAAGCTCAATATCTGTAATATATATTATCTACTTCTAGGCGATATCACTCTTCAGGTTTAACTAATTTGCATATTGATTTTAAAAAAGTATACTGTCCTTCATTAGTTTTCTTTTATTCAAGGATTGTTCTCATTTTGATATCAAAAATAGTTCTGTTTAGGAATATTGACTTAAATAGTGCAGAAAATTATCTGAAATTTGCATTTTACTTGGCCTTCAACAAGTTGGCATCTATTTGTAAAACTTTCCTTAACTATAAAAAGCCAATTTATGAATGAAATGTTCATTTAAAATTTTTGTTTCAAAGATTTCAAGTAGTGAATATATCTTACTTTGCGTAGCAATAGCCAGCCGGCCAAGCCAGATAATTCATTATAAAAACTCAAGATGTGAAATTAGTAAATACTAAACACTTCAAATACTTCGGTGTATGGATCAGTTCTACTAACACCGTAAATTGTTCTGTTTCCAAATTGTCTGCATTTTTTAAGTTTTTTCTCTGAACACTGTCAAGGTTAAGCTACTTTTTTATTTTTATTCATTGTTTTAGACAATGTCAAATTTGTGTTTGTTCACTGGAGCAAATGTTGCCCTACCAAATTCTTCGTTTTTTGGACACTATCAAATTTGAGTCTGCTCCCTTCTGCCGTTCATAGTTGAATTTATTCTTAAGATTCTGTCGTAGCCTCTGGACATTGTCAAATTTGATTTTGATCCCTGGTCCTATCAAATTTGAGTTATTTGCAGTACCCCGTTGAATCTGAAGTTGTTTGCTAGTTTTTTCATTTTACAGTGAGATTCACTCTGTTCAAGTCCTGGGAGCCACTCAAGGTAGAGGCACAGTTTATACGGATATGCAGGGAAGATTATGATTAACCCTAGACTCGAACAGGTTGAGATTGTAGTGATCAGGAAAACATCCTCTCGGACTTGTGTTTCTTTTTTGAACTCCGAACAAATTTGAGTTTCTTCTCTGAATTCCAGTCTCATTTAAATTTGTTATTTGGTTATTAGAAAAATGTGTTTGGTATAATGGTTACTTGAAAAATGAAACGTAATTTACAAAATCTTGTTCGTCTCATGCCTAGTTCAGCTCTGGTCTGATCCTAATCTTAAAACTGTGATAATTTCCGCTAAATCCGAAATTAATTATAACATTAAACTGCCAATCTTATGGATTTCGTAAAACAATAAATGTTTTAGATATTTGCTTGAGAAAACAAGTCTAGAATTTCAATGGATTATTTAAAGAGGAAAAATTTCACTAATGGTTCTAACAGAATAACAATCTCTACAAATGGTATTCTAATCACAAATTGTCGAGACGACATGGCAAAAGATTGGGGCTAAATAAATGCTTTAAATAAAATGGCGAATTTTTCATTCACACAACATTTTAAAAAATATGATAATGCGTTTTTATATAAAACAGATTCTATCAAATTTTCATGCTATATACAAGAAATGTTTCAAATAAATTGGCGCTTTCTGCTTTCACTAGTAAAGAATCTTTCTGAAAATGCGTTTTATATAAAGAAAACCATAATTAGAAGTGCATGCAAAATCGAATAATATTTATTCTATAAATTGGTAATTTCTAGATTCACTCGAGAATGAATTTATACAAAGAAAATGCTATTAAGAGAGTCGTGCTATATAAAGGAAATGTTTCAAATAAATTAGCGCTTCCTATATTCACTCAGCGTAAAGGTTTATGCAGATGCGTCTTATATAAAGAAAACATTGCAAAGAAGTTCATGCTAAATGGAAGAAGTTTTCCAAATAAATTAGCAATTTTTAGATTCATTCAGTGTAAAAAAATATGAAAATGCGTTTATACAAAGAAAATGCAATTAAGAGATTCATGCTATATAAAGGAAATGTTTAAGATAAATTAGCGCTTTCTATATTCATTGCCGTCCTGGGTATGACGATAAACTACATCCGCGTCCTGGGTAAGACGATAAACTACGTCTAGCAGCAAGGCCTCTGATCAGGAGGTTTTGAGGAGCGTGGAACCACCTCTTAATTGCTAGTGTTCCCAGGCTCACCCTGACCCAGCAGATAGTAGCACCTGTTAGGATCCCAGGTAGCGGGGGTTAAAACGATATGAATGTGTAAAAATAGGTTTTAATACCAGAAATACTGCGTAAAAATTATTATCAGCAATAAATTTCTGAAGAAAATAACTATTACTAGCAATACATTGAGGAAAAAATATTACCAGTAATAGTTTTTTGAACAAAAATTATTACCAGCAATCCATTTTTGAAGGAAAACATTATTACCAGAAATAGATATTTGACAAAACAAAATATTACCAGCAATAAAAATTTTGTCGGCATTAAATAAACAATTGAGGTTGATATGCTGTAAAACAAAACAAACCAAACCAAACTATATTCACTCGGCATACAAACTTATAGAAATACGTTTTATACAAAGAAAATGCAATTAAGAGATTCGTGCTATATAAGGAAGTGTTTCAAATAAATTGGCACTTTCTATATTTACTCGGCATAAAAACTTATGCAAATGTGTCTTATACAAAGAAAATACTGTAGAGATGTCCATGCTAAATGGAGGAAATGTTTCAAGTAAATTAGCAATTTATAGATTCATTTGTGTTTAAAAAAAAAAAAATTATGAAAATGCGTTTTATACAAAGAAAATTATACCAACTGATGTGTGTGTGTGTGCGAACCCTCGAGTGTGTGCATACTGCGATGCGTGTGATGGCTACACCTTATAAATAGTTCGAGAGAATGAGTAGTATTAACTGGTTGAAGTCACAAACGGGGTATTCGTTAGAAATACAAACCCTTTATAACATCAAGTCCGCGTCCGGTCGAAGCGTTTGATACGCCGACATTGACAAAGCATTGAGTGCGGTTCATTTCAGTGCATGTGCATCAGTGTGGGTGGCCGGGATCTCTAAATGCGCTTCGCTATGGGTCACTGCTTACGTGGGATTTCATACATCATTTACTGCGCTAGACTTTTCTGTTTCTTAACTTCCTTACTCTGAATAAAATTACACACACACACACGTACGTACTTACTTACTTCCGAGCCAACAAATCTTTCTGTTCTTACCCTTTCTTTTCTTTTCTTTCTTTTCTTTCTTTCTTTCTTTCTTTCTTTCTTTCTTTCTTTCTTTCTTTCTTTCTTTCTTTCTTTCTTTCTTTCTTTCTTTCTTTCTTTTGGTTTTTTCAAACGTCTTCTCATTATTAAATGCCCGGATGGTAAAATCTTCGAATGCATTTACAAAATTTTAAACAGGTTTTCAACGGTTGACAAGTGGAGGTGTCATTAACTTTTACAAACACGAGTGCAAACACACCTCGTGTGATGAAGTCATTGGTTCCACAGACCACTGATTAACATACGCTATAAAAATAGAAAGAAAACCCATATTCACGCATACTGTACGAAAAGAAAGAAAAAAATGAATAGAAAGAAAGAAAGAAAAGAAAGCAAGAAAGAAAGAAAAGAAAGCAAGAAAGAAAGAAAGAAAGAAAGAAAGAAAGAAAGAAAAGAAAGCAAGCAAGAAAGACAGAAATAAAAGAAAGTAAGAAAGAAAGGAAGAAAGACAGAAAGAAAGAAAAGATAGAAAGAAACGAAAGAAAGAAAGATAGAAAGAAAAGAAAGAAAGAAAGAAAGAAAGAAAGAAAGATAGAAAGAAAAGAAAGAAAGGAAGAAAAAAAGAAAGAAAGAAAGAAAGAAAGAAAGAAAGAAAGAAAGAAAGAAAGATAGAAAGAAAAGAAAGAAAGAAAGAAAGATTGAAAGAAAGAAAGAAAGAAAGAAAGAAACACGCCCTTATCTCCGATTCACTAATCGGTATTTTGCCATTGAGGTCTTCACTCATACATGCAATCGTAACTGCAAGCAGACGAATTTAAACGCGGTTTATTTTACCTTGACGTAATAATTCGCATTTTAAAAATAGGGGGTTCGAAAAAATTATCGGCTCGACCAAGAATCCTTTTTATCATAAAATTTGATGTAATTTCGATAGATTTAGGGAATTTAGTAGGACGAAGTTAATATCAAAAATTATTTTCTGTCGTACTTGACTCTATAGGAAGACATTGCTCGTAATATACGTGAGTCTATATAGGCAAACATTAGTCATATTTATGCTTGAACAATAGGCAACCATTGTAGGTTTGTACTTATAATTTATATTTGATTTTATATAGGCAAACATTGGTCGATTTCATAAAGAAACACTGGCCTTGTATATACTTGAATCTATAAGTAAATATGGACCGGGTTTATACTTTATTCTATGGGTAAACATTTTGGGGATTTATACTTGTGTCTATAGGTAAATATTGGTCCGTTTTGTACTCGTCGATAGGCAACTATTTTTCGTGTTTATACTTCAGTCTATAGGTAAATATTTGTTGGTTATATTCTTGGATTTATATAGGTAAACATTCTGTTTATCCTTGAGCCTATAGGTAAAACTTATTTATAGTTAGTGTGTAGGTAAATTTTGATCGCGTTTATACTTGAGTCTATATGAATCGTTCATGCTTGAATCCACAAAACTTCCAAAAGATTGACTCGTCTGGACGCTTTTGTCCCTCTGCATGAGATGAAGTTCGTGTATTTTAGGTACCACCAACAGAGTACTGCAAACTTTTTATATAAAATATTAAATGCTAGCTATTTAATAATTTGCGCGTTATATGTCGTGAAAAATGATATTACCTAAGCGCTTGGTTGTATTTCTTTTTTCTTTTTTAATGTTGAAATCTAAATATTTTAGACACAATTTTATTTAAGTTTTTGGCGGTGGAGATAATAATGGGTTTCGTGATACAAGTTTTACTAATTAACCCGTGATTGTGGGGAGAGAAATTGGATTTATATCTTTCACCCGTCCTGGATATGACGATAAACTATATCCGTGACCTGGGTAAGACGATAAACTACATCCGACTGCAAGGTCTCTGATCAGGAGGTTTTGAGAGGCGTGGAACCAGCTCTTAATTGCTGATGTTCTCAGGTCTGTCCTGACTCGGGGTGGTAGCACCTTTTAAAGAGCTCAGCTTAAAATAATAGTTAACCCTGAGACTAGGGTCAAAACACTATGAAAGAGTAAAAATTGGTTTTAATACCAGCAATACATATTTTGAAAAAATATTACCAGCAGTACATTATTACTTGGAGTACATTTTTGAAAAAGAAAAATATTAGCAGAAATACATTTTTGGAAAAAAATATTACCAGCAATAAAAATCTTGTCGGCATTAAATAAGCCATTGAGGTAGATATGCCGTAAAACAAACCAAACCTTTCTCAAGGGTATTTGCGCATTAGTAAATATAACGAACCAAAGGAAATTGCAACTCGGCTCTCCGGTTAACAACTCGAACCGTTATCCATTACACCACTCGTAGATCGAAGCTTATGGCAACTTTTACGGCTTATCAACCTTTTGCAGGTTATTTAAAGCCAACAAAGTATTTTAGATTATAAGAATATTTTTTGGTAGGGGGGTGATAATAATGATTTACTGACACAAGTATTACTAATTAACCCATAGCTGGGGGTGAAGAGATGAATTCACAGCTTTCCCAAAGAGTATTTGCGCTAAAGTAACTACAATGAATCCAACGGGAATTGGAACTCAGCTTTCCGATTAACAATTTCGAACCACTATTCATTATATTACCCGCACATCCAAGCTTGTTATTCCAAAGTGGTCACCCATCTAGATACTGACCTGACTCGAAGTTGCTTAACTTTGATGATCGTACGTGGTGTTTCAACGTGATGTGGCCGTAAGCCACAATCTTAAGAGCGCCAACTAAATTCATAAAGTATTCAATTCAGAAAATATGAAGTTTTTGACTACAGTGGAACCTTGTTCACGAATTTAATTCTTTCCTGAAAGCCGTTCGTAAACCAAAATGTTCGTAAACCGAAACTATTTTTACAATAGGAATCAATGTAGAGAAAAAGTCACAGTGTAATAAAATTGGAAAAGAAAAGCACACCACAATACACGAATGTATACAACACGGCGGTCGATTCAGAAATTATTCCGTTCGGATTAACTCTGTTCGCCAATGTTGTTCGTTAACCGAAATTTTGTTCTCTAACCGAGGCATTTTTATCTCGAATTTTCTGTTTTATTTTTTTCTTCTGTTCTTTTCCATAGAAATGAAACCCAAGAGTCGGCAATCGTAAGTTCAGGGTGCTCTAGAATAAGCTTTACCACCTGGTAATGACACCTAACAGGCTTATTCTTCCTCGAGGTCGAGGGTGGTGGTCTTGTTTTGCTTGCTTCAGTCAGTTGGATTTGGGGATTCTGATATGGCTAATGAGATCAATTTTTGCTTGAAAGATCCTTCGACATTGAGGACAGGTTGTTTTTGATGGTGGATTAGGTCTTTTTTGTTGTTGTTTTCTTTCTTTTGAACGCCTTCTTTTGTTCTTCTAGTTCGACTGATCGTTTGGATTCGAAGATTGTTGTTTCATCTCTGACAATGGATCTCCGGAGATTCCTGTTCATTGCACCATATTCCCAGTTGTTGATGTTGATGTTATATTCCTTCATGTTTTATTTAAGGGCGTGGTTGAATCTCTTCTTTTGCCCCCCACCTATTTTCCGATATCCTTCTTTGTGTTGGGAGTAAAAGATTTGCTTTTTTAGCCGGTTGTCATCCATTCGCAACAGAGGTCCATTCCATTGAAATTGACTTTTTTTTTTTAATGAAAATGGCTTCAATGGCTTCATTTTTAGTTGTTTTTTTCAATCCACTGACATTAGATCTTCTGTTTTCCCAAATGATGGTGTAATTTTTCATGAGATTTCAGATCTCGTTGATAAGTTGTCCAGGTCGCAGAGGCATGCAGGAGAGTTGGAATTACTGTCTTGTACACGGACATTTTGGTGTTGGTTCTGATATCACGATCTTAGAAAACTATTTCGAAGTCGAACAAAAACTGATCCTGCACTTGTGCCATTTAACAGTCCTATTTAGTACACATTTGTTACATATTGATAGGTTAGATTTTAACCGAGAAGTGTAAGGACAAACACGGAAGTACGCGTTTCTGGGAAGTATTTTAATAGAGGATGAAAATAAAACACCGAAATGCGAACGGAGATTGGATAAACTCCAACAGCGAAACAAAGTGCAAACAAGCGGGAAAATTTCGTTAGAAACAAAGAAAAGATTGCTAGCTTGCATTCATTTTTTTTTTTTTTTTTTGTTAATCATTTAACTCCAAGCAAAGCAATAAAATCACTAATACGCAAAGGGTTACAGAGTGTAAAAGAATATAACAAAAGTAGAAGCATTATTAAGGAGAAAGAACAATAAAAGAACAGAAATCACGAAGACAGAAGATAACGCACGCCGTCGCCTCTCTCTGTCTTTTTTACAAATACTTACATGGTAATTGCTCCGGTGAGCTGCATTCGCTGGTTCCCAGACTTCATGAGTTCAAGCGCCCTACGAGGCTGGCATCCCGCTCTCACCCTTTCACTGTTGAAAATATTAAATGTAGGCGTCTCTTCTACTCCAATAGCTTCATATCTCGCACCTCTCGCCTGTGGAACTCCCTTCCCTATTCCAGTTTCCCTGAGAGCTATAATCTCCAGCTATTCAAATGTAATGTCAATCGACATCTCCAGTTGTCTTGATCTATCCAATATTCTTCTCCTCATCATTTCTTTTATCACTCCTATCTGATCTTGCTCCAAATTTTCTGTAACCCCTAGCGTCCTAGTGGCTTCTTGCCTTGCTTGGGGTGAACTGCTTAAAAAACTCCAAAAAGCAAAAAAAAAAAACAAAAAAAAAAAACGCAGTGACATTGCATTTAAATTTTTGAATATCAAATTTGATTGGAAAGCAAGGAAATAGAAGAGTGTTCTACAAACGAGAAGTGCGAGAAAAGAAGCTGTTGGTATAGAACTTACGGTTACATCTAGTCATTTCAACTGTAAAAAGATGAGACCTTTCCGCCAATCTAGTACTGTGTTTAAATTCATAAAGTCTACCATAGAACAGATTTCATCAGAACAATTATTGTGAAAGTGTTCATAGAAAAGTGACAGAAAAGCTACATTAGTGCCGAAATGACAGGTCAGGAACAACAGCATTTCAGATACTTCTTTGGTATTTATCGAAGATCTCTAAATATATAGCAGGAAGAACCAGACCATATGTGGCAACAATATTCATGTTCTGTGTGTGTCAAATTTTCTAAAACTTCTTACTCATAACAAACCAATTGTATATATAGATAGAAAATGAATTCAGCCCTTAGTAAAGCTTGTCTTTTTGCTATATCTAATAAACCTTGTTCTGCCAATCATTTACATAAGTTCGTTAGCTAGGTTATGCACAGCTTTCCACTGTCCCTCTTGACTTCAATATGTCCTGTGAGTGACAAGTTTTCCCAGAACTCTTTCTTCATTATGTGACCTTGAAATTTCAAAAGTCTCTTTCTGATGTTAAGTATAGGTGTCCTTTTTGTTTCCATTCCCTCTAAAACCTCGTCGTCGTTCACCTGTTTGGTCCATGGTATTCTCAGCATAAGTACATTTTTGTTGCCTCAAGTCTTTCCTTTATCTGAGATGACACTGCCCATCATTCCCTGCTATGTAGGATGACTGATATTACGTAACAGTTTAGTCTCTTTTCTTTGTTTCTAACGAGGTATTTTTTCTGTTTCTTAATACGTTGCTTTGTTTTGGGAAGGCATCTTTCTCTATCCCAATCCGCTTACAGATTTCGGTGTCACACTTTCTGTCCTCTTAAAACACTTCCTAGATATTAGAATTTTGTTCTTGCTTGATTTTTGGTGTCTGCAGTTTGTAATTTGCATGTTGGCCTGTTCTTTTTTATTAACAACCATGCATTCTGTTCTGTTGCAATTAATGTTTAGTCCTTTTTTTAACGCTATCCTTCACAACATTCTATAGGATTTCATGTACTTGTGCCAACAGCCAATACTGTCTTATTAGCATATTTTATGTTATTAAGATTGTGACCGCCAATAACTCAAGTTGAATAAGTCCGGCGAGAAGACGCATCCTTGTCTTACACCCTTCCCTATTGTTGTATATTTACTGAAAACATTTTCCAACTGCATGCAGATGATTTGTCTCAATATAGGTTTTTGACGTGCCCCATTCTAACAGCTAGTCTTTTCTTAATATCCACTTGCAAATTTGTAAGGCTTTTTTTCAGTTTCTTTTCTGAGTCTGCCATCAAGACAGATTAGAAAATCCCCCCCCACGTCAAAAAATAATATAAAATAAAAAAATAAAAAAATTTGAGCAATCTTAGAGAAGTTGTCAAATCTCGACTGCTTATATCCTTACCCAAGATCTTCTGAGAATTAGCAATCATGTCACCAAGCAAACCTTATTAAATTATTACAGAGTAGATCTAGTTGCAACACTGGAGCTTTGTCTGTGAGTGTGAGAATGCAAACATTCTCTGTGCACATGCGTACCAATGGACGACAATCCGTTTTCGATAAATAGCCTCTAACCAAGACTGCTTTATGTAGTATGTTATATAAACCTGAGATGTTAACAACACCTGACACCTTCGGCTCGCCCAAATACGTCTGGAGACATGTCTCGTTTATTTCCATAATTTCTTTGCTCTTTCTCACAACCGTGCCAATCTTCCATTTTGCCAACCAACAGGTAACCATGGCCTAACTCTACGTCGATTACCGTGAGACTATTTGAAACTCGGCTTACTTCAAAGAAACAAAACGACCGAGGTCGTTCATGAATACAACAGAAAATAATAATAATAATAATAATAATAATAATAATGAGAACAAAAAGAAGAAAAAACGGATGAAATATAGTCAGAATAGAGAACTTACATTACATTATTCGGACTGTTATCCTGATCTTCATTGCCATATACATAACGTTTCAGCCGTTGTACGCTCCGGCCTTCTTCAGGTGGTTGGAATTTCGAAAGGAAGGAAACATGGCCCATTGGATAAAGACGTTGGTTAGATTCAGTAACTAGACCCAAAGAGTTGTGAGTTCAGTACCAGGTCACAGTAGTGGCGAACCAAAGTTGAGTTAAAGGGAGATAACTGAGACATCCGGAAGAGGCATGGCACGCGAAACTAGAACAATCTACCCCGGTGGATGAAACAAAGGTTTCGGTTCGAAATTCCAATCACCTGAAGGCCGGTGCGTACAACGGCCGAAATGTTGTGAATATGCCAATGAAGATGAGGATAACAGTCCGAATAATGTAAATGATGTAAGTAATCATAATACCCCATCTCAGAGATATAGACAGGTACAGAATAGAGAAGTTTCTATTCTTGTGCGCATGAGCGTTTTATTTCTACAGTTCAACCGGAACAAAACGGAAATTAAACGATTTAAGGAAATGGAGAAATTAAAAGTAATAAGATAAATTTTATGAAACCTTTTTACCTTAATGTATATGAGTACAATTTAAAGACAATAAAAAATGGGGTTTAGAATATTGAAAACATTTTTTTAATAATTTCACCAGAAATAAGGCAATAAATCCACTAAGCCGCAAGAGGTGACTGAACGGGAAAGAATAAGAAAAAACAATAAGAAAAAACAATAAGAAAAAACAATAAGAAAAAACAATAAGAAGCGAGAACAATAGATGAATCAAGAAGATCGTAGATAATGAGTGATATTGCATTTAAGTTTTTGAAGAACAAAGTCGTCTGCAAAACAAGAAACCAGAAGAGAGTACCACAGGAGGAGTTCGAGGAAAGAAACTGTTAGCATAGAATTTGTGGTTATATCTTAACGAAATCAACTGTAAAATAATGAAACCTTGTTGCAAATCTGCTACTGCCCTTAAATCCATAAAGTCTCGTTACCATAGAGCAAACTTCACCCGAACAATTACCATGAAATTATTTATAGAAACGTCACAGAGAAGCTACATTACGGAGGTAGGAAAGTGACTGAAGCCGGGATGACAGATCAGGACCAATAACATTGCAAATCTTTATTTGGATTTTATCAAGATTCTCTAAATATATAAAAGGAGCAACTAATCATATGTGGTAGCAATATTCAAAGCATGGTCGAACTTATGTAAGATAGATTCAGGAGAGAAAAATTATGTAGCAAAAAACAAAATTATATATACGGTTATCAGTGGCTGTTGACTATTTCACTGCAACAGCGTAAAACATAACTAAACATTACCACTCCGTCCGTGCGTGACATGCAAAAGAGCCGGAAAAAATTCTGTCCGGAAGTGATAATAATATCCTTTTTCAGGACGAACAATAGGGTGACTTTATGGACGATGACGATATGTGTTACGCAGGTAACAGCTGAAACTGTAATATCATCGAATTTTGACAAGGACAAGCAGACTAAAATGTGCGCCTTAAAGATTTTCCAAGCGTAACTTAGATGTGGCACAAGGCCGAAAGCATGGTGCATCCAGTTAGGATCGAACTCACTTTTCAGTAGTAACTGACATAGCAAGACAAGCTTGCTAACCATTACACCACGCCGAGGTGCCAAAATGCGCTCAGTATCTATGGTAATGAAAATATTAGGTGTTTCCTTATAAGGAAACATTCGTCATTCATTGCCCGAGCATCCAGTGCTACTATCGTGTAACGTTTATAAAATAATCCTCTTAAAACAATTATTCAGGAAAATAGGTTTTTCAAGCCCAGTAGCTGCTATAGGTCTTTCCGGTATCGATGGGAGTTTCCTTCCTAACCTTTTATTTGAAGTAGTGTGGAATGCCGATATCCTGACCATGTGATTTTATTCTCTTTCAGTTACTTGTGATATCCATTTTAGCTGTTGCTGCTGTTGAAAGTCTTCAAGCCATGTCGTTTCTGTTATTTGGTACTTTCGTCGTGATCATGTAACGCCAGTTCGCCAGTTCCGAAGACGGTGGGGTTCTCACTAAGACCTACACGCTTCATTCGCTGGAAGCCATTTTAACGATTGATCGAGGTAAGCGGATATATACAGCTGAGAGATTAGATATTTCCGAATGAGTTTCGCGCCATAAATGACATCCATATGAAAGTCTCGAACTGATGAAGCTATTTAAAAATATGTCTCTAGTTTTTTTTTTATGTTAAATGTTTTGGTTTTGTAGCAATGTGCGGTATTGGGTAAAACTAACCACAGCACAGCCTACTCTATCAGTATCTGTCTATATTTTTGAGATGAAGTATTATATAGACTATTTACATAATTCAGACTATTCATCTTTGTTGCCATATTTATCACAACGTTTCGGCCGTTGCACACTCCAGCCTTCTTCAGGTGGTTGGAATGTCGAACTGAACCCTTTATTCCGCTCGCTGGGGTATACTGTTCTAGTTCCACGTGCCATGTCTAATGGATGTCAGTTATCCGTTATCTCCTGTTAATTCCCCTCTCCAGCTACTGAACTCACAACTCTTTGGGTACTGTCACTGTATCTAACCAACGCCTTTATCCACTGTGCCATGTGTCTACCCACAGCGAGTGAAATGAAGGGCTCAGTTCGACATTCCAACCACGTGAAGAAGGCCGGAGCGTACAACCTCCGAAACGTTGTGATAAATATGGCAACAAATATGAGGACAATAGTCCGAATAATGTAAATAGAGCCTATTCTATGTTTAATTTCCTTATATCTTGTACTAAGATGGCTATACTGGATTAATTCTGAAAACCCAACACTACTAAATATTTAATTTCGCTACTAGAGACTTTTGGGGCTGCTTTTAGAACAAGCTGGGATGTCTTCGTTACTAACGAAAAGAAAGAACCTTTGCTAATTATAGTCCAGTCTATCGACCCTGTGTAGGAGGCTCTCAAAATACACACAGGTGGAAAATAGGACACGGGCACTTTAGTGAGTTATGCAGATATTACTGGTTGCACGCACATGCATCTGTTTAGAGTGGTTGAGATTACGACATATTATCTGATTATTTATTGCCGAATATTGTACGGGCACCCAGTGAGGATCAAAGTCTCTACTTATTAGAAATGGTAAACCAGACAAGCTTTGCTAACCATGGATACTTGTTGAGGCACCTAGATTATGTTATGTTAGGTTGGTTGATTTTATGACATGTTCAGCCTTATTGGATTATTTAAGGCCTAATTTTGAATGGGTCATCCGGTGAGGATCGGACTCACTATTCAGTAGCAATGGTTAACCAGAGAAACCTCGCAAAACATTACCAGAGTATGCCGGAGTATCTATTTGGTATGCACATAAATAGAAAATACAGGAACCGTAAGTTCTATGCTAACAGTTTCTTCTCTTGCACTTTTCGTTTACGGAACTCTTTTCCGTCTCCTTCTTTCCAGCCAACTTTGATCTTCATAATTTTGACCGTAATGTCAATCACTATCTTCTGTCTTCTTAATTTCTGTCCTTTTATCGCTCTCCATTATTAATAATGTTTTTTTTTATTTTATTGTTATTCTTTCACACTCGGTAACCGCTTAAGTCTCAGTGGCTTTATTGCCTTGCTTGAGGTGAAATGATTAAAAATAAATTGACGAGTGGTATTGATGTACTTCGACATATTTATTGCATACATATATAGTACACGTTTTTATTTTTTAAGTGGGTAGTTATCAAACCGTGTGAGGCACGGTGGAGTAATGGATATCGGCTTGCATTGAGAAATCGGAGAGCCGAGTTCGAATTCCAGTCGAATCCATTACATTAACTTACGTGCTAATATCCTTGAGAAAGGTATGAACCCTCGTCTTCTCCCTCCAGCTATGGGTAAATGGCAGAACAGACCGGGTTCTGTATCCTTGGATGGAAACTGGTCGAAAGAAATGACAACCTACTACGGGAAAAATCTGACATGTCAGTCATGTATCGAAAGATACAGGATCGCCTAATCGCGTATCACACATAGCACATAATTCGCTTTTCATTAATGAAGGTTTTCCATGTGAAATATTTCTCAGCAATCTAAAAACATTTGGTGCAAGCCCAGTGAAATATGGTAGGTAGTGCAGATTTATTTTTGCGTGATTCTTGCTGTAAGCAGCCATGCGTAGTCATGTGGAAAAACAACTTTTTTCCTCCTATTGACGAGCGTTTCTGACCAAACAATTATGGACATGTAGCTGCTGGACGTATAAATGTGCTTTTAATGTTTTATTGTCTTTTAATAAATGAATTATGCTTCAACGATCCGTCCGCACACACAAGATTATCTTTCTTCCATGGAGCTCAGCTTCAATGGTCGGTTGTTGGTATCTACCCTTCTTATAGCTCCACTGCCATTGAACATTGTCTGCAACCCATTCTCCATCGCCTAGAAAGAATATTGAGAAGAGAAAGATAGATATAAAGAAATTTTAGTTATGATCATTACAATTGGTTCCACAAACGAAAATTATTTATGACTTAATTTCTAAGTACTATTTGGTTGGAGAGGGGGAATGTGGTTCTACAGAAAGATGCTGAGAATGCCATAGACTGAACATGTGAGCAAGGACGAAATTTTAGAAAAAATGAAAACGAAACGGACACTTATACATACCATCAGGGAGAGACAGTTGCAATTTAAGAGGAAGAGACAGTTGCATAATAAGAAAAACAGGACTTAGAAAATATAGTCCTCGCTTGGAAAGGATTAAAGACCAATTGCAGGAAGACAGAATGCAATGCTGTTAACAAAAAGAAACAGTCCAGCGTGAAAATATCTGGGGAGTGTTTTAGCAGAGGACCGAAAGTGCGACACCGAAATCCAAAGGCGTAGTAAGATAGCGAAATATGCCTTATAAAAGCTAAGCAATGTATTAATAAATAGAAAAGATTCGTTCGAAACAAAGAAAAGAGGAATGAAATGTTACGTAATATCAGTCCTTCTATATTGCAGTGAATGCTGGGCAATCTCCTCATAGATAAAGATGAGACTTGAAGCAACAATAATGTGGTTCTACAAAAGGCTGCTGAAAATGTCATGGACCAATCACGTGAAGAAAGATTAAGTTTTAAAGAAAATGGAAACCAAAAGGAAACTTATACTTAATTAACATCAGGAAGAGACAGTTGAATGTTCTAGGGTACATAATGAGGAAAGAGGGTTTGGAAAGTGCAGTAATCACATGACAGTGAAGACAAGAGGGACAGGAAAACAACGTATAACCCACCTAGTGAGCTTGAGGAAAGTTGGTCGATTTTGCTTAACAACACCTCTATAGGTTATTTAATGCCGAAATCTAAATATTTTTAACACAATTTTATGGCTTCAACTATGAATAAAATATATTGTTGGTCAATTTGCTTTAAAAATGTATTATTGGTCATTTTACTATAAGTGTTTTTAGTAATTATTTATTGCTGATATTTTTGCTATAAAAATGTATTTTTATACTTTCATAGTATTTTGTTTTTGTTTAGTGGTTTATTATTTGCCTATATCTGGGACCCTAACAGTTGCTACCAACCAGCGATGGCGAAACAAGGTTTATGTGAGATAACAAAAAGACAAAAAGTATTAAGAGCTACAAACGACAGGGATCTGTGGAGAGCCAGGTTCGTCCTGAAGGGACACGACACACATAGAAGATATTGTAGGAGGAAGCCCCGTCTTTTCAAGCATGAACTTTTTTTATATTCATTTTTCTTTTCTTTTTTTTTTTTTTGGTTCGGTGGGGGGGCGGCTTCTTCGGCGTCAACTGGTGATAATCATTACTTTTTTTCTCTTTATTTTTATGCAGAAATTAATTATTCTCAGAAATTCACCCAGTTGGTGACTTTATAGTTTGTCCGTCCTTCGCGTTACTCCAACACATAATCAATCAACTCTCTACGTGTTGGTTCACGCCTACGTTAAAAACAGCAAAAAGCCGTTGGGCCCCTCACAAAGACATTCCAAGAAGCCAGCCACGAGTGTCGGTCGCTCGGTCACTTTTAATCGATCCAAAAAATAATCCAGTAGTTCGTCTGGTTAGCATCTTCACTCATGGCTCATGAATTATTAATTAACTTTCATTTCAATTCATTAATACTCCTTGTTGTTTTGTGACATTGATATGGACACCATGTTTTCTCAATAAGCAGCTGTCCTCTGACTATTAATTCGCAACTTTCCGGCTATATACCCACTGAACTCGTCCTGTAGGTTTACCGGTGAAAAACTCCAATGTCTAATCATCAAAAAGAATTACACAGCCTAATACGTAAGAAGAATAAAACTTTTATATGAGCAGCTTTGTACTCGCCGTATTACTGGCACACCAAAAAGAATGATACAACCCACCATATGATTAGATTAAGGCCTTTTATGTGAGCAACTTTGTACTGGCCGTATTACTGGTATACCGAAAAGAATGACACAACCAACTATATAAATAGATTAAGGCCTTTTATGTGAGCAACTTATTACTAACTATAGAAGTTGGGTACCAAAGATAATTCCCTTTACATTACTGATATTAATAATAATAATAATAATAATAATGTTATAATTTTGTTATTTCCTCCCTTAGCGAGACCGTTACGCCCTGTTAATACCTCATAAAACATGGACTATTCTGTTTTGCTCGCGTGGAAAGACGGGAAAACATTTCGGAGACGCTACTTGGTTTCAATGAGAAAAAGAAAGAAAGAAGTGTTTAATGTCTCCTGCCAATACCTCGTATATAACAGACTATTCCGTTTTGATCGCGAGGAAAGATGGAAAAAAAAACATTTCGGAAACGCTACTTGGTTTCAGTGAGAAAAGGAAAGAAAGCACTGCTTAACGCCTGTTTCAGTGAAATGAAAAATAATACCAATTTCATTTCTTTTCATTTGTATCCCCTTACTTACATATTTATAAAAGTTATTGCAATATTTTGCTAAAGTTGTTACGCTCAAATATTTAACGATGCGATAGGTGAATTTCCGCGGATATTTCATTGTCGTAGAACCCGCCATGAGCGAATGATTAACTTAAAAATTAAGATTCATCAGAAAATTTAGATCTGTGAAATGTTCACGGGTGCTTCTAGTAATAATAAACATCAGGCATTGCTGGCGTTCATGGTTTTCAAGTTACGTCTAAGTACTCTGTGGTACTGGACGACATATTTTCTGTAGCCCATCTTGATTCCCCAAATCAAGATGGGCTACAGAAAATATGTCGTCCAGTACCACAGAGTTGCTTGACACTTGCCTCACTCATCCCCCTGTAAAGTAATTAGCCATGGGGAAGGGTAATTGGCAGAAATACACAAAAAAAAACGGAATTGACAAAGTTTCCAATAAACACTGACAAAAGAAACAAAAGAACAGAGCAAAATAATACTAAGCAAACAATATATATCCAAGACAAAACTAGATAAGGCAACAATAATAAGGCAAAAAGTTCACAAAGTACGAATGGTGTTAACACGCAAAAAAGATACAGTCAAGTGATTGTAGTCTTTCGTACTTATATGAGCAACTTTGTACTCGCCGTATTACTGGCATTACCAAAAAGAACGACACAGTAAGACAGGAAAGAACAAGACGATGGCGGATGAAAGTAAGAAATGGTCTATCTAATTGGCCAGGAAGAAATTCCAGCATGTATCTGTAAGATTTGTCTATGAATTTGGAGAGAGGATGTTTTTAGCAGTCATTCCAAACAGATTGAAACCAATACTGGCACATCTCGGCACATCTCTGTTCATGAGCCGAGGGAGTGGAGGGAATGATATGGCCGGGTATCGAGAAGCTTTTTTTTTTTGTTTTTTTTTTAATTTGAGGGATGAGGTAGAGAAATTGACTTAGGAGGTCCCACCTATCGATGTCTAAATCGTCTTGATTACGAATCTAAAGGTATTTCCAAATTAGGCCCACCTACAAAGTTGTGAGACGCTCTTATCAAAAGCTGCCACTATGTCACCCACGTTTGTGGTTCCTGTGCCTGATATAACCTTATCAGATTGGGTGTCATTTTTATATTCATTTTCACCACATAAAAGACCCAAGAACCACTCAAGGTAGAGGGTTACTGCGTGGTGTTGTAAGTGCGTAGGAAAGGGCGATAACTGAAGTTCATTGGGCTATACAGGCAAGATAATGGTTAAACCTAGAACTGTAGGAGTCAAGATTCTTGTGATTAGGAAAACATCCCGCCGAGAGGCAGTTCTTCGAAATAAGCTGCCTGAAGGAAACTTACGTCTTGCTATTGGAATACAGGAGTAATGGGCGTGATTCATACTTACGGACGTGGTGTGTAAAGGCCAGGGAATATAGCTCGTCAGAACACAGGCCATGGAAATAGCGAAAGATTCGAGAGAGGCTTGTAACGTTTCGCCTGTGGAAAATGCGTTATAGGGGGGAAAATAATTCATCACCCAAAAGTCCTCGCAAGCAAGTGAAGCTCCAACCCAAATATGACAGCAAGCTCCCATTTTGATCTGATCTGGCTTTTGTAAAGAGAGTACTGCAGGTGAGTGTCAGATACTTACTGGAACGGTATAATGAAAGGAACATTTGTTTCAGCATCTTCAGCAAAACAGGTGTATATTAGACTTTGCGCCGTAACATCACTTCCTTGAAGAGATGCTCTCTCACTCAACGACAATAATAGTAGTTGCAGTACTTGAAAAAGAAACTTCTGCAGAAGGATGCTGAGGATACCATGGCCGAATATATGAAGTGACGAAGTTCTAGAGGGAATGGCAACACAAATGACACATACTTAACAACAGGAAAAGAGAGATTAAATTTCTGGGGAATATAGTGAGGAAAGATGGCTTGGAAAATGTGATACTCACGGAACTGATAGAAGAAGAAGAAGAAGAAGAAGAAGAAGAAGAAGAAGAAGAAGAAGAAGAAGAAGAAGAATGAATGAATCTATTGGAGTCTTTTCCAATCAATCCGAGGGCTCCAACTACAACTAGAATTGTTAATGCCCTCCTGTGCCACATTTTTTAGATTTCGATTTCAAGGTCATGGTTTTTTTGTTTTTTTTTTGAAGATCTTCAAAGATACATTGCAGTCTGCTGTGACTGTTATTTCAATAAGGAAGAATATTTTGCCTTTGCAGTCTCTAATCGCGATTAGCTATGTTTGTTCTGTCTCTGTGTGTTGTAAAGTCCCACAAAATAGTTACAGGCCCTATCTCTGTAACTGGGTCTGGGTGGTGTTCATACCAATTTCTTGCAGTTTGTTTTTCATAAGCTTTGCAGATATTTCAGTGCAGATATTGGCCAACTCTGTCGTGGGTGCCAATACCCTGCAACCTGATACAAGATGGTCAATTGTTTCTGGATATTTATGACAGAATCTGCATTTTGGACTAACACAATTTTTCAGTCGGTGTGCTTGCTAATTTCTAGTTAGCAAGCATTGCTCTTCTGCAGCAAGAATAAAACCTTCAGTTTCAGCTTTTTAGCTGGGTACGGGGTTTGTCTACATCACCTTGTTTGGCACCGGAAGTGTATTGCCATCGTTTCTGTATCTGGTCGGTTGCATTTGCTTTTGCATCATCATTATTATTATTATTATTATTATTATTATTATTATTATTATTATTATTATATGGAGACAGACTTGATAAAAGGTGCGCATAACTTTGCAGGTGGGGCCCAGGTAGAAATAGCTACAGGATGGGTAATCGAGTCTGCTCGGGCGGTCTCAGATTAAAGGTGTTCCCATGTATCTAGATGTGACCGTAAAGGGTTGATAACGAGTAGAAAACGAATCAATCAATCAAAATGTATCAAAGTGCTAACTGATAAGTGACAACTAGTCTTTGCAAATAATATTAGGTTGGTGCAAAAATAATGTCGTTTTCTCACATAGTAACATATGGGAGAAAACGACATTATTTTTGCACCAACCTAATAATTGAGCAAAATGAAATTATATTTTATTTTTTGAAGAATGACGACAATAAAAACGGAAATTATTTATGACTCAAACTTATATTTATTTATTTATATTTGGCTTTTTTTTTTTTACACTTACTTATCTCTCTTTCTTTTATATCCTCCTTTCTTAATGTCAACAAATCTTTTCTTTAACTTCGCACACAATTGACAACACTTACTGGTCGAGCCCTGATAAAAGCTCGTTCTCTATGCCTGGACATAACATAATATATCACTGGCTAGCATGAGATGGCCTTGGATATTAAAAAGAATATCCACTAAGCCTTGTTGATATTGCTGCTGCTGTTATTTCTTTTGTTATTGTACGGCCGACCGCTGAAAACTAGTGACGTCAGCAGGAGATGATGACATCCGGAATTCAACTGCTTCGTTTGATAAGGGTCAGTCATGGCCACTGTTTGGAAGACTATTGTGTTAACATTAAACATCTTACTAATCTCTTGCGTCCATTACAGGCCTTTGTTTTTTTTGGGGGGGTGGGGGTTAACTTTCTTTTTTTTTTAATAATTTTTCACCCAATACAAGGCCACTCAAGCTAGAATGTTACTGAATGGAGGTCGTTGTATGAAGGTTTAGAGGAAGCGGAAAGCGTCATATTGATTGATTCATTCATTTTCTACGATTTATCAACCTTTTGCATGTTATTTGAAGCTATAAAATTATTTTTCGATTGTAAGATAATAATGTTTCTTTAGTGACACGCGCCTTACTAATTAACCCATAGAACGGGGAGAAGAAGTGGATTCATATCGTTCCCAAGAGTACTTGCGCGTAAGTGAATATGACGGAACCAAAAGGAATTGGAATTCGGTTCTCGGATTAACAATTCCGATCTATTAACCATTACACTACTGGCACATCGAAGCTTACAGCACTTGATATTCCTAAGCGGTCACCAATCTTTATACTGAGCAGGTCGATGTTGCTTAACTTCGGTGCTCGTGTTTCAGCGTCAGGTAAGTAGGAAACGGTATAAAGTGCTGTTTATGAGGATATTTGGGAACAATAATGGTTATTGTTAGATTTGAAGTGGTTAAGATTGTAGGAATCGGGGAAGCATCCTCCTGGGAGTCTATTCCTATTTTACAAAGTAGTGGTTCTTGGGAAGAAGCTGTAAAAATGGAACTTCTTACTAATGGAATACAAAGGGAACAGGGTGATTCGTTATAATGTACGTGGCACGGCAGGTCTTAGTCGTGAAGGTCTAAGGGATGTAGATCATGAAGCGAGGGGCTTGCGACATTTGGTATGCATGAAAATTGTTGTAGAGTTAAAGGGCTTATTTTATTTCGTTTCTTTTTATTTTCTTTCAAGTCGAGTATTTGTCCACGCGTTTGTATAGCGAAGAAATTTTACAAGTATAACACGAAGTTTATAGTTATTTTTTGCGACCAAGTAAATGTTAAAAGAAATCAACAAAACAAGTGTTGCAGATATATCATATATTAAACAGTAAGTACAACAGAAGAGTATTACACGACTAGTAAGTGTGTGTCGGGAGACCAGCGTTCAATCTATTCGACTGTTATATTTACCAGCCTCCCCACAAGGTAGGATATGGTACAAGGCCGAGTTTAATGTGGGGCAATCCGAGCCCGTAAGCTTGGCCAGAAATTCCCCATAGACCCCCGTATAAAATGGGGTCGGGTAGCTGTTTCCCGAGACGAGACTCTGCCCTTCGATATAGCCTCGTCTGGAGATCCTCTCTGTCCAGAGGCAGAGAGTTCGACAGCACAGTGCGACAGGATCTGTTCAACTGTTATATTTACACACACACACACACACACACACACACACACACACACACACACACACACACACACACACACACACGAGGGATGTATGTGGCACAAGGCCGAGTTTATCGTGGGTTTTCCGAGTCCGTAGGCTCGGCCAAAAATATTCCCTTTGAACCCGAATAAACGGGTTCAGGGCCTGTCTACCTCCCTTGACGAAACTTTGCCCTTCGGCAAAGCCTCATCCGAGTTCCTCTCTACTCATAGCAGAGAGTTCGACAGATGAACAGTCTAGTCGACTGTTCCCCCCAAGGCCTACTCTCCTACTAATCTTATAGTAGGCGGAAAAATCCAACATAGACTCTTTAGATTGGAGGACACCACAACCGTTTTAGTTTTGTGAGTAAAATAGTACATTAGTGCTGAACTGTTACGGAATACCAATCCTCGTATATAACAATATCCTCTCAGATGAATAGGTGACTGAGAGTAACAGAAATGTGGCTCTACGGGTGGATGATGAGAATAACATGGTTGAGGTATGTGAGTAACAATGAAGTTTTAAGAAAGCCGAAAAGAAAAAGAATACTTACAAGTATATACTTATATTAGAATAGCAAAAGTTGCCTTCTCAAAGCAAAAGAATGTATTAAAAAACAGATGAAGAGGAGACTTGGAAACAAAAAGATATAGTTCTACAGAAGAATGTTGAGAATACCATGGATGAAGCATATAAGTAATGAGGAAGTTTTAAGGAAAAGGTGAATGAAAAGAACACTTAGAATCAAAAAGAGAAAACTGAAATTTCTGGAACACCTTATGAAGAAAGAAGTCAAGGAGAATTTGACACCCACAAGACGTATTTAAAGAAAGAGAAACAGAGGAAAGTAGCGAATGGCCTACCTAAGTAGTTTGTATAAATTTGATGGTAGAACAAGGAAGAATAGTAAGCGGACAAACATTACTTAGAGCAAGAAAACAGAGAAAGCTGTGGAGCGCCATGATCACCTACGTCCTGTAAGGAAATGAGATATATAGAAAAGAGTGAGAAAGAAAGAGAGACTACGGCATTAGGAATAAATTGAAGAAAAATGAAATAATTTGATTTTTTGGAGCAAAATCAGTACTTGAATTAGTGGAAAATAAACGTCTGATTATTATTTTCACCCCAAGCAAGGCGATAATGCCACTAGGACACAATGGGGTGGGGGTTACAAGGAGTAAAATCGAATGAGAAGATTTTATTGGGGGATGATTGAGGAAAGGACAAAAAAGAACAAGTTTCAAGAAGATGACGATTTGACTGCATTTAATGTTTTGAAAATTGTGGTTATCAGGGAAGCAAAAAAAAAAAAAAACGGATGGGAGTTCCACAGGCAGTAAGTGCGCGAAAAGAAACTGTTAGAATAGAAGTGGTGGTTGCAGCTTGCTAGTTCAATATTAAAACAGTGAGACCTAGCTGCCAATCTAGCAGCACGCTTAAATTCATGCAGTCGGACACCAGGAAAAAAATAACTCATCTGAGAAGTTGCCATGAAAGTATTTGTAGAAAAGGCACAGGGAAGTCATGTCATGTCAGTGAGAAAGTTCTTATTTTATTTTATTTTATTTACTAACCATTTGAAATGCATAATGAGGTCATTTTTTTTGCTATTTATTAAGATGAACTTATTCTGGTCAAAAGCAACTTTAGAGAAGGATGTCGAATGAACGACCTGTTTGTTTTTTTTTGTTTTTTTTTTTTTTTTATCGGTATCACCTCAAGTAGGGCAGTACAGCCACTAAAAGGCAAGTGGTTACAGAGTGTGAAGGAATTAAGAAAAAAATATTACCAATGAGCGGAAAGACAACAGAGTAATTAGGAGGACAGTAGTTGGCGATTGACATTGCATTTAAATTTTAACAGATTAAAGTTGGCTGGAAAGCATGGAGCCGGAAGGGCGTGCCACAAGCAAAAAGTGTGAGAAAACAACCTGTTAGTATAGAATTTACGCTTACATCTAGCTAACTCAACTGTAAATTGATAGGATTTCAGTCTAGTACTGCGCTTAAATTCATAAAGTCTACGTATCATAGCAAAGAGCTCATCCGAAAGATTACCATGAAAATATTTATAGAAAAGACACAGTGAGGCAACCTTATGCCATTGGGCAAGTGACTGAAGTCGAGCTGCCAGATCAGGGCCAGTAAAATTGCTGATTCTTCTTTGGATCTTATCAAGGAGCTCAAGGTAAATAGCAGGGGGTAGCGGATCATATTTGTTAGAATTATTCTAAGAATGGAGGAATGGTTGACTTATAGATATGCAAGATAGATTCTGGAGAGAAAAATTGTCTTGCACGACACAATGAACCGAATTTCATAGCAGCTGACCTAGCAACTGATTCAATATAGTCTTTCCACTTCATGTCGGCTGAAAACGTTAGCCCCAGAAGGCGCAATGAGTCACTTTCTTAAAGGTTAGCATCAGCCGAGCTGATGGAAGGTAGCGATGTGTCTCTCAGATGATTAATAGAGAGTTTAATTTTGGAGGCGTTAAAATTGAGAAGCCCTCTTTTGCCCCAACTAACGACGTTCTTGACGTTGTTTTGGACATCAGCTGCCATTTTAACCTACCATTGTAATAGACTTCGAAACGAGCTTGATTACGATACAAAGAAGGTATTAGGCATTTGTATTCTGTCAACCATTCAGGTGAGGATCGATTCATTGATAACTCACCATTCTGGGTTGTTTTTTTACATTGTGAAATTCAAAGCAATAGTGGGAAATTAACAATTAACAAAGCCCGCCAAGCAGGCAGTCTATTGATTTCTTGGGGGTGGGGGGTTAGATGATTTTTTTTTTCTATTTGTAATTAAAAGGCCGGAAATGTCATGGCAGTTTTTGTTTTTAATATAACTTTAGTTTTATTACAGTCTCTTGAAATGAAAAGCGAAAAAAAAGGTGTTTGTTGTATTATTTTTGTCCTTGATCTCGCTTCTTTCGTCCAGTGATTCTGTTTTGAAATTCACATCTTGAATGTCGTTCAACGTGTTTTAATTGTAACTGTAAAAATATCCGTAGAAAATGTGAAAAGGAGAAAAGTGACATGAAAGAATTCGATAAATGAATAACGCGAAAGATTTTCAGTAAAACTCTAAGCACATATACGGAATCAGTTTGGATATATTACAAAGAAAGAAAGAAAGAAAGAAAGAAAGAAAGAAAGAAAGAAAGTAAAAGAGAAAAATACAAAGAAAGAAAGAAAAAGAGAAAAATACAAAGAAAGAAGAGAAAAAAGGAAAACGGGAGAGAAAGAGAAAAACAAAAAATGCAAAGAAGGGAAGGAGGAAATACAGAAGAGAAAGAGAACAAAACAAAAATACAAAGAAAAAATAAAGCAAGGAAAGAAAACGAAAGAGAAAGAGAAAAAAGTAAAAATTCAAAGAAAGAAAGAATTTATGGTAAGAAAGAACGAAGGAATAAATTATTGTGAAGATAGAAAGAAAGAAAGAAAGAAAGAAAGAAGGAAGGGAAGGAAAACAGAAGAAAAAGTGAAAAAAATACAAATAAGGAAATAAAGAAAGAAAGACGTGAAGGAAGGAAGACAAAGAAAAGTGAAAAAAAATTACAAAAATAAAAGAAAGAAAATAAAAATTTAAAATAATTTAAAAGAAAGAAAAGGACAACAAAGAAAAGAAAGAAATAAAGGAAGAAAGCGTAAAAATAGCAAAAGTAAAGAGAAGAGCCATAAAGAAGAGAACGAGAAACAAAAGCAAAGAAACAAAGAAAATAACGAATAAGAAAGGGTCTAAAAGATAAGAATGAATGAAAGAAAACGACAACAAAGAAAAGAAAGAAAGGAACAAATATAGCGTAAAAATAGCAAAAAGAAAGAGAAATACAATAAACAAACGAATGAAAAGAAAGAAAGAACAAAACAAAGAAACCAAATGAACGAATAAGAAAAGTTCTAAATGAAAAAAGAACGAAAGAAAGAAAACGACAACAAAGAAAGAGATATAAGGTAAAAATAGCAAAGAGAAAGAAAGTGAAGCGCAATTAAAAACGAATGATAAAAGAAAGTAAGAAAGAGAAAGAGAGAGAGAGAGCACAACTGCTGTAAAAGAAAATTTTATCAGTAGTATTAGGTTGGTGCAAAAATAATGACGTAATAATGTCGTTTTTTGACGTATTTTTAACGTCAAAAAACGACATTATTACGTCATTATTTTTGCACCAACCTAATACAAGGAATATTTCTCAAAATGCCACAATGTTTGTTTTTTCTGAATCAGGTAAAAGACGTATTTTCAAACGTTGTATTTCAAGTTAAGGTGATTTGACCCTGCGCTATAATAATACTAAGGAAAATTCCAATGAGGCATTCATTATTGCCTGACTATACCTAATTGGTAGAAACCGCGAGAACAGGAATATATATATATATATATATATATATATATATATATATATATATATATATATTAAGACATGGTCTCATTGAATAATTTAGACAAGTTTTGTCTACCTATCTTCAATAGGATTCTCTCATATTCAAGGACAAGTTTTTAAGTATCCTTATTAAAGAAAGAGAGAAAATTACCATGTTGATACATATTCATTTATTCCGAGTACTTTCGACATTAGCTCAGTGTCATCATCAGGGTGATATTTTTTTGTTTGTTTTTCAAAGTTAAAACTGTCGTGTCCATCTGAAAGTTATTTTTTTTTAAACTGTGATATAAAAAACGCTAAGGTTATGTACTGCACGATTCAGACTTCATGATGTACACATCCGGGTAGGTAACTAAGTTTGGAATGTCTATATGTTTAAAAAAATTATTAGTTAAACTTTGATATTTTAAAACTATCTTCTGTAAATATTTTAAAACATGTGCAGTATTCATAATTAATGTCCTTAAGTGTAGGTTTCAATTTTTAGTATAGATTATCTCAAGAATAAGAGGATTATATTGAAAATAAGTAGATAAATCTTGTCTAAATTATTCAGTGAGACATGTCTTAATGAAAACATGCAGCCAAAATATACACTATTTAATACATATATATATATATATATATATATATATATATATGGATTGGATCGTAATTACGATTCCAATGTAATAAATTATAACCATGGAATATTAGTGTTTAATCCTTTTTAGTATATATATATATATATATATATATATATATATATATATATATATATATATATGGTGGACTCTCGCGTCGTATTCGACGTATGAAGGTCAAGCAGCTTCCTACGAACCGACTGCCCAAACACCAGCACATATGATTTGGCTATAGCGGTGAAAGGCCAAATGCAGGTCCCCAGGTTTTTTGAATTCAGAGTTGTCCATCCTCGAGTCCAGTTGCCATTCAAGGCTATAGAACCCAGTCTGTCCTGTTATTTGCCTATAGTTTCTTGATATATGAAAGTATATGCCACTATCTCATATATATATATATATATATATATATATATATATATATATATATATATATATATATATATATATATATATATATATATATTTCAAAGTCAATCAAGGTGAGGAGTGACGTTAAACAGGGTTTTGTTGTGGCACCCAATCTCTTTGCCATTTATTTTGCTGTCCTCCTGCAACATGTTTTGATGGGAGCGAAGATGGAATTTACCTTAAAATCTGAAGTATTGATTAGATAATTACTTTTCAATATCTGTCTATATTTCTGAGATGAGGTATTATGTACATTATTTACATTATTCGGACTATTGTCCTGATCTTTGTCGCCATATTTGTTACAGCGTTTCGGCCGTTGTACGCTCCGGCCTTCTTCAGTTGGTTGGAATGTCGAACTTAACCTTTTATTTCGCTCACGTGCCATGTTTAATAGATGTCAGTTATCAGTTATCTCCTGTTAATTTTCCCTCCGAAAGTTCTCCACTGCCTTAACCGGGTATTGAACTCACACTCTTTGGGTCCTGTGACTGGATCTAACTAACGCCTTTATCCACTGTGCCATGTGTCCTTGAGTGTTAGGAGATAACTGATAACTGACATCCATTAAACATGGCGCGTGAGCGAAATAAAAGGTTAAGTTCGACATTCCAACCAACTAAGGAAGGCCGCTAGCGTACAACGGCCGAAATATTGTAACAAATATGGCGACAAAGATGAGGACAATAGTCCGAATAATGTAAATAATGTAATTATTTTTCGTTAATGATGTTGCGATAGCGGTTCACAGTGAAATCGAGCTTCAACGACCAGTCTATAGCGGAAGCATACGATCTCTTCGAGTTTACAATCAGCGTCAAGAAAACTGGGGTCATAATAGGACAAGGGAGAAACTCATCACCAGAAATAAAACTTGATGGTGAATCTCTGAAAACAGAAGATAAGTTTGTTTACTTGGGATCCACCATGACATCGACTCCATCTTTGGATGAGTATTTGACAAGCAGAATAGGAAAAACCACAGCAGCATTCAAGAAACTGATGAAGAAAGCTTGGAAATGTGGTAAACTTTGGATAAAAACCAAGACTCTAATTTACCAAACATCTGTACTCTTGACAGTCCTTTATGGGAGTGACACGTGGGCCTTGTATGCTGGAGAGGAAGTTAAATAGTTTTCACATAAGATGTTTAAGAAATATTTTTAAAAACGTTAAATGGCATGATAGGGTCCCGGATACAGAAGTGCTTCCGTCCAGGGTAAGACGAAAAACTACACCTCCGTCATGGATAATACGATAAACTATATCCGCGCCCTGGACACGACCATAAGCTACATCCAACAGCAGGACCTCTGATCAGAAGGTTTTGAGGAGCGTGGGACAACTACTTAATTGCTGGTGTTCCCAGGTTCACCCTGACCCGGAGTGGTAACATCTGTTATGGTCCCAGCTATGAGCAAATAGTTGACCCCCAAACTGGAGTCGAAACTCTCTGAAAGTGTAAAAAAGAAGTTTTTAATACCGGCCATACATTTTTGTATGGATGAATGTTTGAAGAAAGGAAATTATTACCAGCATAACACTTTTGAAAAAAAATATTTCTATCAATAAAAATCTTGTCGGCATTAAATAACCCATACAAGAAAAATAGAGATTACTTTTTACAATGACACACCTGTCTTTACCTATCAAGTACTTACCAAACAACCGAGGTATTTATTTATAAAAAGAAAGTTTTAACGTAGTGTACTGAATTGTATATATGTTGTGTTATGTATATTTAAATTTATTTATTAATGTTTTTATAATATATTATGCGTTTATATTATTTTGCACGGACATAACAGTTGCAATATAATATGTAAGTGTTTTTGGTTTGTTTTTTTTTACATACGAGGATTTCTTTAAAGAATGTGTATTGAAAACGAATATTGAATTTCCTATTAACAGTGCTATGAAACCAGAAAACGGCCCTGGCTCAAGAACCCCTTGTTTAATTTTAATGAAATTTGGCACTGCATCCAGCACTGGTTCACGGTACAATATGCTCATAAATTGGTTTAGGTATGTTGTATCGTTTAAGTTGCACCTTATGAATACGCCTACATACAAGATTAGAATTTTAGTATATATATATATATATATATATATATATATATATATATATATATATATATATATATAAATGTCGTTTCATTTCATTTTTGGAAGTGCTATCTGATGATCCGGCGTCCTTTAAAAGGACTCTGGTGAAATAAATTATTATAATGGTACCTTAAAGTGGTCTGTTTTTCTTTTAAATATTAGCTCTGGATTTACATTGAGCTCTCAGGTTTTCATCCTCCTTGGGATTACCCATACGGATTACCAAGTTCTGCATAACTTAATTATATATATATATATATATTGTACCTTATTTTTTCAATAGACGGGACGGAACAGCCCTTTGAGGATAAAACAAATAAAGACAATATTGCTTGTCAGTCACGTATTGTATTGTTTATAAATTGCCCAACTCACAAGTCATGACAAAAGTTTAAAGCTTTTGTTTTTGATCCAGTAATTACGAACATCTTCAAACGAGCAAACAATGAATTCACATAACTTTTATCTCATCCAATGAACACGATTGTTAAGTCAAACAATTGTTTCCACCGCCGTTTTTCTCATGAGATCCTGAGAAAGCATGACGATAGTTTCCGATAATAAAGCTTCGTCTGTAGCGTCAGGACTGTGAGTAACAATTTGGATGTGTTTTGTTTTTTTTATAAATACTATTTAACGCTTAAATAATTTATTTTGGCAAGAAAAAATGTTTTGGTTAAAAGAATAGGTCAATCTCCTCTTCCTGTTCTTAGATATAAAGATTTATATCATACTAAACAAAATGTTTGTCGATGAATATACACCGTACGTTTTAACCATGTCAGAATTTAATATAAGACATTAACCCCCCTCTTCTCATTCTCTTTCTTGTCACTGAGTTGATTGATGTTACCTTCAGCATATCCCGACTCCAGGGTATCGTAAACGGATGCTCCGGGAATTACTCAGTCTACTCGTCAGTGGATATGAGCAACTGGCTGCTTATTCTTCTCGATTTTTCTTATATATATATATATATATATATATATATATATAGAGAGAGAGAGAGAGAGAGAGAGAGAGAGTCAAACCTAGAGAGCCAAACAAACCTAGCAAGGTTTCACCTAAGCGGATCGTCAGGGAAAAATAACTAGGTCTGCTCTACTTTTGTATTGAGCACTTTTTTAGTTAGTTGATTACTCGTATCGGTTTTTTTTTTCTTTGGGCTTTGGACCTGTATGCTGTACGATTATTTTCGACAGACGTTCATATTCCTAGCTCTTTCTTTTTTAAAACATTTTTTACCATCGAAATTGATTTGATCATTAGCAAATCAAGAAACCGAAGGTTTTCCGTGACAAGTGTAGTTACCTATATATATATATATATATATATATATATATATATATATAATAAGTTAAAATAATAATCCGTATGGAATTTTGAAGAGGATAAAGATCCAAGGAGAGCTCTATGTCAGTGACAGAGCAAAATTATTAACTAATAAATATCAAACACTACGAGAAACTATATTCTTTACCAAGATTTAGTGGGCGCGAAAAAAAAAATGGCTGAAAATTCCAGTAATGCAAATAGTAACATTTGCCAGCTCCATAAAGCAGAGGATCTCAATCAGGAGGGAGAATCATCCCAGTGCTTATTTCAGGGTTTTAGGGGGGTTAGATACATTTACGTGTTTTTCATTTGCAGAATTGTGTTTATTGAAGTACTGGCATTTTATTGAACTTTTTGCTTATTGAAGTAAGCTTCAGTCTCTTAATTTAATTAGTTATGAATTAAAAGAAATTACTGCGCATATATTTAAGTTTAAAATCACATCAACATTTTCTATTGCTATTAAATTTGTAAGACACCTCTATAAAAATAAGCCATGTTAATATATCTATATCTATAATTCTCAAAATGTGTGTGTGTGTGTGTGTGATTGGATGTTCTTTTTTCATTTCCACACTGGGGTAGACTGTTCTAGTTGCACGTGCCATATTTAATGGATAATGGATGAGCGAAATAAAGGGTTCAGTTCGACATTGCAACCACCTGAAGAAGGCCGGAGCGTACAATGGCCGAAACGTTTTGATAAATATGGTGACAATAGTCCGAATAATGTAAATAGTGTACATAATACCTCATCTCAGAAATATAGACAGATAATGAAAATATTTGTAAAGAATATTTCATTAAATTTAACTTGCATTTGTTTTATATCCCTTCTGATAAAACGGAATTACTTACCGAACATAATAATACACTAAAAAGATTATTTCCTGAATGTGTAGCTACTATGCAGGTACTTCTTTACGCTGTCAAATACGGTAAGTGATTGGCATCGGTGCTGCTAATTCAAGTTCAAATCGAGGTAAAAATTCAAGAACTCGAATGCTGGTTTTCAAAATAGGAATGCTTTTCTCTTTGGAAGATCGGCGTAACCTATCAATTACGATTTTTAGCTGTTGAGATCTGTTCCGGGCTGTGCTGAGGTGCGAACGAATTCCAACTCCACCGGACTCATCAGTTTAATGAGCCACATAGCTATGGTTCACACCCTGAATTTAACGAACCGAGCGCATCGCATAATTATAACAAAATTAGGGCAATAAAAACATGGCTGAGTTAAAGACACTGGAACAAGAAATGTAATCTTTATGTCCGGAACGATACCAGAGCGAGCAATACAAACGCAGAAAGGATGAAAATCTTTTTTGTAGACTATGCAATAGAATTTTTTGAGATACAGCTTCTGTGTTTCGTCCCTTTTAGAAAGAGGCGATCATGGCTCTCCGCATGTTTCCATTCTCTCTTTGGTAAGCCCCACAAGGCCACCGTTCCGCTATCCATTCACACAAGTTTCTAGTAAGTGGCATGCTGTTTTCACTTGTCTTCAATATACTCCGTGAGGTTTATGTATTTCAAGCCCTCCTTTCTCATTATATGCCCAGCAAATTTCAGCTACTTTTACTGATTTTGAATATGAATGTTTTTTTGGTAGACATTTTCTTTAAGAATTCGTTGTTACTTACTCACTCCTTCTGGAGAACCATTTTCTATTGCCTCAAGACTCTTCTTCATCTGTGAGGAGATTGTCCAGCATTCACTGCCATATTAATAAGAGTTGATCACTCTTTTCCTTGATTGCAAAGAAATGTCCCTGTTTTTTAATAAACTGCTTAGATTTTGGAAGGCACCTTTCATTATTGAACAAGTCTTTGGATTTCGGTGTCACATTTTCCATTGTCTGTTATATCACTAACTAGACGTTTACATTTCTGTGCTTGTATGATTTGCACATTTCCAATTTGTCGCTCGTCTCTTGAGCTGTCCCTCATTGCTAATAATGACTATACATTCTTTCTTCTTTCAGCTGTCTAAATATCTAAATCTATCTGGGGTTTTCTTTCTTCGTCTCTCAGCAATCCTGATTCTGGGCCCCGGGCAGTGCTTTGTGAAGCTCTATATCTTATAAACACACACACACACACACATATATATATATATATATATATATATATATATATATATATATATATATATATATATATATATATATATATAGTTTATGCAAAACTAGGTAATCCGCATGTAAAATTAACGAATTGAGGAAGTGAAACCCACTCATATCTTATCTTCTCTCCCACCTTACTTCCTCACTTCGTTGATTTTACATATGCTTGATGAGGTCCATCAAAAACGTGTGAATTTCTTTTCATTTTTCATTTCAACCTTTGGAAGTAAAGTCTGATGATCCAGAGCCCTGTTAAAGGGGTTGTGGTGAAATAACTTATTATATGGAACCTTAAAGTGGTCTGTTTTTATCCAAATATATATATATATATATATATATATATATATACTTTAAATTAAGCTAGCCACAACTATTAAAGGATGAAATTTTTTCACGGATTTTGACGTCATTCTGAGTTCGTTTTTAATACAAATCCGTGAATTTATTTTCTTCATGCTAAGTCGCGAAAAAAAAAACACAATATAAAATTCATTACTTTGTATCCATAATGTTGAATGTGTTAAATTATTCAAACTTTTCAACAACAAAAAAATATCAAGTTGATGTTAAAAATGGCCGCAAAACATTGTTTATATATTTAAGATGGAATTATCTATTATGACATGTCTCTTATTTGTATTTAGATACATTGTATTTATTTTCAATTTTTTTGTTGAACAAACTATATATATTTTCTATGTAAACAACCTATATTGCATATGATCCATTATTGTACATTATTGTACATAGGTTACAATAAAATTTGCATTTTATATGAATACCATCTTATGAAAATTAAGATGTAGTAGAGTTGGGCGGTGGCTGTATCATAGATGTCCAGGCGTATCATAGATTCGGGAGGCACGTGACCCTAGTAGTTCCGGCCCTGCTTAAAACTGTAAACTTCCGTGGCACACTTAAATTATGATGACCAAAAAAGAGTTTTCCTTTCTTTCTTTTTTTTAATTAAAACAAAGAAACTAATTTATTAAAATTTGTAATAAAAAAATAATAATTAAAATTCTTTAAAAAACTTGTATTTATTTACATTTTTGCGCGAATACAAAAAGAGGAAGCAAGTGATGAATATAAGTAGGAAGATAGATAACATTCCTGTTTTGAAAAGGTCTATCAGGGATACAACCTTTCCGATTACCACAATCTCTATCTCTTCGTCGAGGATAAATCGTTGTCTATCGTACATATATATCTATAGGCAGCTGTGGAGAAACATGGGCGCTCACGTTCTGTACAAACATAGAATGGTGATGCGTGTGAGACGAGGGGATAAACAAACGCGTACGATTGAGGCGCTATGCAGAAAACGCTACTTTTGTTCAGCGTTAAAACATCGTTACTTCGACAACAACGGCGAAAAGCACGGGGAAAAGTTTGAAAGATGATGGTGGCGGGTAGAGAAAAAGAGAGCTATGTTGATGTACGTATGTAGAGGCCTGATACAGCGACACGTGTCATGTTTAACAATGGAACAAAGAGAGAGGAAGTCGCGCGACAGCTTGTTATTCCCTTGAACATAAGCCCGGCAGGTTACGCCTCGATCGAGTCTCTTTACTTTACTTTTTTTTTTTTTTTCGTCTGCCCTATCGTTCGCCTGCTGGTGTCGAGAAGAGGTCGGCGCAGCGTAAAGACACTCTCAAACAATGTTTCTTCTTTCTTTACTTGTTTTGTTCCACTCCACTATTTTATTTTAAATCTCCATGACGGCTTTGTTCCTGTTTTTAAGTTCTTCTGGACCCTGTATAACTAAATTCGTTTTGCATGTAAACGGATGGGACTCTCTTTTGTTATTATTATTATTATTATTATTATTATTATTATTATTATTATTATTATCAGCATTATATTTTGATTTCTGCTATGGTGACACTACCTACCAAGTCTGCAAGAAGAGTTAAGGCAGTTTGTGGTGTGTTGTTTCCTGCTTTGTATCCTAGAGAGTCGGGTCCAAACTATGATCCTTATATTATGATCAAAAAAGTATTCGTAGTACATAGATCGATCTTCTGGGCAACTTGTATGTTAATATTACTTGAGACACTGTTAGTAAAAATCATCAATTCCTTTTCTCACGAGGTCTAAAGCTCCGATTATTATTTGTACAGTATCAGTCTTCCTTCATTATACAAATCCCATCAATCTCGCTCTTCAGGTCCTTGTGTTTGGACAATTTCTAGTATATGGGATGTTCTTAGTAGGGCGCTTTTTTGGCCAATTTGTATTGTCAGTAAAATTATCCATTCCTTTTCTTAAGAGGCTCACGTCATTTTCTTAAATTATGTTTTACAAAACTTTTAACTACTGTTAGTAAAATTATCCATTCCTTTTCTCACGAGGCCCAGAGCAGCGATTACTGATACAGTCTCAGTCTTCATTCCCCACATCCTGTTAATCTCGATCTTCAGGTCTATGTATTTGGAGAATTTCTCGATACTTTTCATGGAGATTTTTCTCTTAGGTGGTACTATTATTATTATCATTATTGTTGTTGTTTTTGTGTTATGTTTCCTGCTTTGTATCTTGTAGAACCGGGTCCAAACTATGGTCCTTAGGCCCTATAGAAAAATTGTCATTTAATTGATAGCACTTTTCTTAGTATATGGGATCTTCTTAGTAAAAAAAAAATACGTAGATAAAGCCCTTCGTAAAGTGTGGGCTGTACTTGTCAGAACAATTTTTTGTATCTCTTTGAGGCATGGACTTCCAAGAATCCCTTCAGTTAGTCTACTGGAATCTTTTCCAACCAATCCTAGGGCTCCAACTACAACAGGGACTGTTGATGTTCCCATATGCCACATTTTTGAGATTTATTATTATTATTATTATTATTATTATTATAACTACTAGTAGTAGTACCTATGAAGATTTCATGGTTTTATTTTTATTTTCTGATAAATCTTAATTCTTAAGTTTCTGACTGAATGAGATCCATGTATATAAAATACCTACAGGGTTTCTCCTATGATATATTAAATATTTCAGCTTAATAACAAAATATTACACTAATAATCATTTGCGATACAAATGGTTTAGAATTAATTTTTATAAATTAAAAGGCTTTCTTGAAGCTTTTATTGAGGGCTAAAGGATTAAATTTCACATTTCCAGTAAGGAAAATACTTTGGTGTATTTCAAACAGAAATTATATTGACTGGAATCGATTTTTGTATTCTTTTTCTTTTTTTCTTTTTTTTTTTTTTTTTTGATTTTTAATAGCTGATTAGCACTCATTTTTTAGTCGTCTTTCATCGGAATGTAATTCTCTGTATTTAAAAATCTTCCAAAAATAAAACATACTTTTCTGAAACTTTATTTGGGGGAATATTAGCTGATTACAATATAATCAGATGAAAAAAAATACTTTAAGTTTAAAATAACACAGAAATGTGCATTTAAAACAAACAGTAGCTGTGTTTTTAACCGACATCGTCATGTTTACGTAACTGACGAGATGATGACACATTGATTGTTGTTCTACGGATACTTTATCTGTAAAACATATTTTAAGAAAATGATGTGAGCGCCTTTATTTATAAAACTTTTAACTACTCAGTAATCTTAAAAATGCTGGACAATATTCTCCGTAATCATAATTTTAGCCATGTTGACATTAAATTCACTATAGTAATCGGACTTATATTCTGATAATGCCGTGTATAATCGACCATACTTTTAAAAATTGGTACGTTACTTAATATTTTATATACATAAAAAATATTTGTAAAATCTTGGGGCAAAATAATTTGTATTAAGCTTTTCAATTTTTGATTAGTAAATATAGTTTTCAATTAATAACAATATCGCCTAACGAAATTAAACTAATGTAGAATTTTAAAAGATTCTTTTTTAATTATTATAATAAATTATTATAATTAAAATTTAAAAAATGAAAACAATTCTTGTAAAAATTCATCATTCACTGAATATAGCTTATTTGTAAAAGCATTTAAATGATTTTTTAACTAAATGTCAGTTTTATTGTTTTTTTTTTGTTTTTTTTGGTTTTTTGGTTTTTTTAAATTAGGAGCTGATTTTCGGGAAATAAGTAGATGTTTGATATAAAAAAAAATGATGATTTACATTCTCCAAGGCATCCTGCTTTTAATTAATAAAAATTTTGGGGATGAAAATTTAAAAAATTTAAATCAATGTGTCTTTCAATAGAGCTAAAACACTAATCGTAAGTATTACGTCGACCGCTAACGCAAAAAAAAAAAATAATAATAATACATATTTTTAACCAAAATTTCGAAAGGATTTTTTTTACATAATAAAACAATTAAAAGTACTTTGGTCTTATGTCTTATTAAAATTAGGTTGGTGCAAAAATAATTTCGGTTTTTTACATTAAAAATTACGTCAAAAACCGACATTATTTTGCACCAACCTAATAACAAACTTTTTTTTTTCCATTATTTATCAGATATTAGCAGAACTTACGTACTAAAGAACGAGGAACAGAGTTTTTATATGATAGTTATTATTATTATTGATTGTTATACTCCTTTAGTATGGTTTTTCTTTTTCAACTGAAGATCTTGCAATAAAAGAATCGTACGACCTCTAGACCAAGAGCACCGTTCGCAGAATATATTCAGTGCCAGGCAACGCAGACTTCTGAAGCGATGAGACACTAAGCTTCATTTTCTTAATATAAAACTTTACGTTTAATGGTATAGACCCCATTGCATCAATTATAACTAGAACAATCATCGAAGTTAAGCAACGTTTGGTCAGTGCCTAGATGGGCGACCGCTTGTGCTGTAAGCTTAGATGTACAGATAGTGTAATAGATTATGACTCAGAATTGTTTATCGGTGAGCCGAGTTCCACTCTCCACGCAAAAGACATTGTAGCAAACCACACACATTCCCTCCGTATTCCATTGGTGAGAAGAAAGTTCCACTCGAACAGCGTCTTCCCGCGAGACAGTACTCTGTGGAACCAACTCCCAATAGGATGTTTCCCTGATCATTACAATCTTAACCTGTTCAAGTCTATGTAGAGTTAACCGTTATCTTTCCCTCCGAGTCGTATAAACTACCCCTTAACGTAACTCTCTAACTCGAGTTGTCCCCGGGCATTGTACAGGGCAAAACTTCCTGAAAAAATGAAATGGGTTGATAAGTAGTAGAAAACGAATTAAAGATGGAAAGATTACTGGGACAGTAGTAGCCTGAACTCTAAACATTCTGGCAACTTCACTCCTCAGGTCCGTGTATTCTTTAAACTTACCATTTTTTCTTACCTTGATATTAATAATATTGACAGCCACATCGATGATGAGGCTTTTTTTTTAACGGTAGTGTTATCTGGTTTGCTGGCCTCAAAGACACAATCTGTTTAAATTCCGTATAGTTCTTGACTTGGTCGTTTTCGATCATCTTCTCTGGTTCGTAGCGGTACCATTTCTGTTCGATTTCGAGTTCATACTTCCGACATAGGCACCGATTCAGAGGAGGGGGCGACACTTTATGATGGCGGCGCTTGTAGTCTTTCTGTTCAAGCATTCCACAAGCGCTAATGATGTGGGTGACATTTTCCACCACCATACCATACAGCCATTTATCCGAACCCACTTGACGGTAGATGTTCTTCCAGACTGAATTAGTTTTGGATGGCTTCCAGTAGGCTTTCTGCCTCGCGTTTCAACTGGGGTTTCGTCAACCATTTCTACGAATCTTTGGACTTAACTGCGACGGTGTCCTTCTCAAACTCTCCATGTGGCACTATTGCCCTCTTGGTTTTAGGTTCACTTTCATAAGCCACGCCTATCGTCCAGTTTACACTCCTCTCTGGTCTTTCAAACAGAAATAGGAGGTTTATCCCCTGTTTCCTGTTTATGATTGGGTTTCTGATTCCTTCAAAAGTCTACTTCAGGTCTATACTCCTAACGCTTGTCCTTTCCTATGCAATAAAATTCCATAGAGTAACCCTCTACTTTGGACCTTGTATTGGGTGAATATTAGCGAGAAAAAAAAAGACATTGAAAATAGGTAGGAGGCTGTGTTAAGTGACCTGGACACATTCATTTTGAATGATTTCAGTGGGGCCTTCACAAAGTATTAAGAAACGGAAAACATCAATAGAAATAAAGAAGAGATTGTTGAATATAGGTAGAAGAAAGCAAATGTTGATGAGGAATCGTGGTTCACAAAGCAGTCCGGGGCCAACAATCAGGCTTGTCGAGAGATAAAGAAACTAAACTTCGGAAACTTCAAGATAAGATAGTAAACAACAGCGAGAAGAAAGGACTATCAATTATGAGAAGACATTATGTATGGTAATAAGCAATGAGGTACAGCTCAAGATACGAGCTATAAATTGAAAATGTCAAAATCAAAGACGTACAGAAATTTAAACACCTAGTTAGTGATATAACAGACAATGGAAAATTTGACACCAAAATCCAACGAAATCCTAAAGGAAAGTGAGAAGCAAAGATTCACGGTCAATTGTAAAGATACAGAATGTATTGTTGTCAGCAAGAGGTAGAGCTCACCATGCGAGCTACGAACTAGGAATCAAGCAAGCAGGTACAAAAATTTAAATATTTAGTGTTTTAAAGGATTATGAAAAAAATGAAGCCGAAATACGAAAGCCGGTTGGAACAACAAAAGAAGCTAAGCAAAATATTAAGAAACCCGGTTCTTTTGAACAAGAATAGAGGTTTATTCCTTTTTTCCGGTTCCTTCATAACTTCTGACGTATCCGCCTGAAATCTGAAATTTTATTCCGTAAGTAAACTACCCACGACTCCTTGGGTCACTGATAGTTCAGGTTATAAAACATTGAAGTTGATTTCAACATTCCATTGAAAGTAAACTTAATTTTATTATGATTCAGTTAAGTATTTCAATTCGTTCGTGTAATTATTGGTCTGGTTTACAAGTTCATGTTTAATGTTCTACTGATTGTTTACCGGAATAAACTTGAAGTTTAAATCAGATTAATTTAAAAATATTTTTTAATATGCCAAAATATATTTAAAAATCTTTTTCACTTGAAAATATTTTTTTTAAATATGCCAAAAAATATTTCTTAAATATTTAAAATATTGTTTGTTTAAAGAAAGCTGAAATATAAATAATTACACTACAAACAACTGGACGAAACAGCAAATCGGGATCTCTTTGTGTCTGTATTAAAAAATATTTTAATTAAAAAAAAATTGTCTGTTTGCAGAAAGTTAAAATAAAAATACTTACTGTATAAACAACTCGTAGTTGAGAACGTATTCACTTAAAATATTTTTAAAATCGGATTAATTTATAAATATTTTTTTGAATATTTAAAATATTGTTTGTTTAAAGAAAGCTGAATATTAATAATTACTCTACAAACAACTGGACGAAACAGCAAATCGGGATCTCTTTGTGCCTGTCTTTAACTTAAACATATTTTAATTAAAGAAATTATCTGTTTCTAGAAAGTAAAATAAAAATGCACAATAAGTATAAACAACTGGTAAATCATTACACAAGCGGGCAGGTATAAACACAAATACAGATTTTTAGTATATATAGACTATTATTACTTTTTCCACGTCCAATAGATGTAGATAGTTTTGCTTATCGTTCCGTTCATACTCCTCTCCCACCTCGGTTTCTAGAATAGGAGTAGAGGTTCCTCCCTTGTTTCCTATTTAGGGTGGGGTTTCCAGTCCCTTCTAAAGTCTACTTCAAATCTATACTTACAGCATTCCTGCCTGAACTCTGAGCTAATTAAATCTTGACATCTTGAAATCTAAAATTTGCAGTCTACCTTTCCTATTATCTTGCCCTTTTTATGCTAGTGCAACACCACACAGTAACCCTCTACTTTGAGTGGCCCTTAGGTCTTACATTGAGTGAACATTAGTAAAACAAGAAAAGAAAAAAGAAAAATTTTCCTAGAAGAGAGTGCTAAACAGCTACGTAATATCACTACTTCTACTAGAGCAATGATTAAATTGCCGCCATTTTATATTTTTAACTTCGCGCGTGCGCATTCTTTGATTTTTGATTTTGTCGACTACACAGTATAGTAGCGTCAGTTGGGTACCGTCTGTGAGAAAAAGAGCACCATGATGCTATTCACTCCGCCAGAAATTTAGAAACTGCATGCTGTACTGGTTGGCATTAACACCGGAAGCTCCAATACAAACATTTAACATGTTTGGGTGTCAAAATGAGGACGGTGCACGGGATTCGGTAAGAGTTGGATGAGTCTACGATTACGAAAGTGTTTGGAATGATCACTACTGATGGCGACCTTATGCCTCCATTCATCTTCTCATGAGGTCACAGACTCAACACGGAGGCCTACATCAAGTGCCTTGAGGAGAAAGTACAACATTGGGTCAAGAGGGTGGTTGCTGTAAGACCCTATGTCTGGCAACAGGACTCTGCACCATACAACACAAGAAGGAGAACTCATCTATGGCTGTTAGACAATTTCTGCGACCACACCACTCCTTACCTATGTCAACCTAACTCCCCAGACTTCAACCCACTTGACTTTTATGTACGAGGCGCAATTGGGTCAGAGACCAAAAAAAAAAAAAAATTCCGTGTAACACCAAAGAGGAACTGAAAGCAAAGATTATGGCAGTATTTACCAACTTAACCAAGTAGACCGTCCAGAAGTGTTGCAGGAGATTTCGAAGTCGTCTGGTGGTCGTGGTTGAAGCCAATGGCGATTTTATTGAATAAATTTTAATATTTCAAGATATTTTTGTGTAATTTTGGTAAATATATCTGTTGAAATGAGATGTCAGTGCTATTTTCATTTTTGCGTAATTCAAACGACAATTTATCCATCGCGCCCAGTAATTCTCTTGAAATAATTACAAAGTCTGAATTTTCAATTTACGGGCGGAAATACGGCTGAACAAAAAAAACAACCAACAAACAAATCATCCACTCATTATTGCTGTAATTCAGACGACAATTTATCCATCGCACCCGTGAATGCTGGACAGTGTCCTTACATATGAAGAGAGGAATTTAGCCAACAGAGATGTGCTTTTACAGAAGGATGCTGGGAATACTATGCACAGAGCATATGGCCAACGTGAAGTTTTCAGGAATAATGGAAATTAGTAGGACACTTATACTTAGAACTGGAGACAGATAATGGGGAATGAGGGTTTGGATAATTTGACAATCACATGACATAGTGTAGGCAAAATGGACCAAGTGGAACAGCGAATAACCTACCTAACGAAATTGCTAAGAGCAACAAACGATAGGAAGCTGTGGAGAACCAGGATCACTCAAGTCCTAAAGGGACACGGTACATAGAAGTAAAAGAATATTTTGAGTGCGGGTTAGTGTGATATTTTTCAGTGCGAGAAGTGGCCGCGGCGAGCAGTGTTCAAATTTTTGCTCAGCCAACTGCGCTCACATTCATTGAACATCCGTCTCTTTGCCGGTGACATGCTTGACAAGCTGGTAAATTACTCGCTATTGAAGTGTTTAATAATTGTTCTTAGTATTAATATTTCTTTTAATTTTCAATAAGTTAAAATATACTCGGCGTGGTCGATATTATACTCATATATTATTTTGATATTTAATGATTTTAACTCGATCCGCTAATAACAACGCCATACATTTAGGGACAACTTGTCATTTTCAGGATGTCATGGCAGATTCAATTCCTTATTGTTATGCCATAGTACCTATTCTAGTGTAATAGACTCTCCCACAGATAATAAGTAAGAGTATCAGTGGCCAGTTCGGCTAAGTGCCGTCCCGCGGTCTTTGACTGCGGACGCCTTCTGTCCAACTCTCTGCTAAGGCAGAGAGGAACCCGGACGACGCTTTGCCGAAGGGCAAGGTTTCGTCCGGGGAGGTAGACAGGGCCTGAACCCGTCAAGGCGGGTTCAAAGGCCATATTTTTGGCTGAGCCTACGGGCTCGGAAATACCCACATTAAACCGGCCTTGTGCCACATTTGATCCTTGTGGGGGGATTAATAAATACTAAGTGCCGTCTCGCGGTCTTTGACTGCGGACGCCTTCTGTCCAACTCTCTGCTTTGCCGAAGGGCAAGGATTCGTCCGGGGAGGTAGACAGGGCCCGAACCCGTCAAGGCGGGTTCAAAGGCCATATTTCTAGCCGAGCCTACATTAAACCGGCCTTGTACCACATTTGATCCACGTGGGTGGATTAATAAATACTCAGTGCCGTCTCGCGGTCTTTGTTTGAGGACGCCTTCTGTCCAACTCTCTGCGTTAGCAGAAAGGAACCCGGACGAGGCTTTGCCGAAGGGCAAGGTTTCGTCCGGGGAGGTAGACAGAGCCTGAACCCGTCTAGGCGGGTTCAAAGGCCATATTTTTGGCCGAGCCTACGGGCTCGGGGATACCCACATAAAACCCGCCTTGTGCCACATTTGATCCTCGTGGGTGGACTAATAAATACTCAGTGCCGTCTCACGGTCTTCGACTGCGGACGCCTTCTGTCTAACTCTCAGCATTAGCTGAGAAGAACCCGGACGATGCTTTGCCAAAGAGCAAGGTTTCGTCCGGGGAGGTAGACAGGGCCTGAACCCGTCTAGGCAGGTTCAAAGGCTATATTTTTGGCCGAGCCTACGGGCTCGGAGATACCCACAATAAACCAGATTTGTGCCACATTTGGTCCGCGTGGGTGAATTAATAAATACTCAGTGCCGTCTCGCGGTCTTTGACTGCGGACGCCTTCTGTCCAACTTTCTGCGTTAGCAGAGAGGAACCCGGACGACGCTTTGCCGAAGGGCAAGGCTTCGTCCTGGAAGGGAGACAGGGCCTGAACCCGTCTAGACGGGTTCAAAGGCCATATTTCTGGCCGAGCCTACGGGCTCGGAGATACCCACATTAAACCCGCCTTGTGCCACATTTAATCCTCGTGGGTGGATTGATAAATACTCAGTGCCGTCTCGCGGTCTTTGACTGCGGACGCCTTCTGTCCAACTCTTTGCGTTTGCAGAGAGGAACCCGGACGAGGCTTTGCCGAAGGGCAAGGTTTCGTCCGGGGAGGTAGACAGGGCCTGAACCCGTCTAGGCGGGTTCAAAGGCTATATTTTTGGCTGAGCCTAAATACTCAGTCGTGTTGAACGAGTCAGTTGATATCGGACATTGAAGTACCAACCATCACAACTAGATTGCTGCGTCATTAACTCTTATTTCCAAGTTCCTAACGTTTTGTACGTCGAACCTAATTTAGCACGACTTATTGAAATACAAGCCTCCACTGTGAAAACTACTCTACAACACTTATCGACAAAAATACTCAATAAGGACAAAGAATTTTATAACAGAAAAATGTGTAATTCGTTAAAGATTTCTTTTATGCGTGTTTGTTCTTTGGCTACTGAATGTTTTAATAGAGGATTCATATTAATTTGCACAGTTCTTTTGTCTTCTTGTGAACATGAAGCAGACCATAACCCAGTTTTTGGAGCACACCGACATGAGCGAGAATGACCTAACCTGGAGTAGTCATTGGCTGGTCGGTGGGAAACTGGATGCACCTATAGTTGAATATTTGCAATTGTAATCCAAACATTTCCCCATCTTGAAATCTGATGATAATTTTATGAATTCAAATGGAATGCAACTGGGATAAGTGCTTTCTTAGAATGATAACAGCTTTCTGAACTGAATATCATATTATCGCTACTTTCAGTTAATACACCAGCTGTTTGACTACCAGTTTTATGCCATTATATAAATTTGGATCGTTCATGTTCCTAAGCAGGCTTGTTGCTCCTTACTTTAATATGGACCTGTGAGGTGGCACAAGAGTCGCTTCGAGATTATTACGATTATTCAGTAGTGTTGTAGCATAGCTCGCGATAATGGGTAAGTCCCCATTCACATAAATACAGTAGTAAATGCAGTTGGAGCTTCGTCTCCAGCTGTGCTTGTCAAACTCTCTGATTCCGGACACAGAGGTTCCCCAGACGAGGCTATATCGAAGGGCAGAATCTCGTCTCAGGAAACAGCTACCCGTCCCCGTTTTATACGGAGTCTACGGGGAATTTTTGGCCGAGCCTACGGGCTCGGATACCTCACATTAAATTCGACCTTGTGTCACATCTGTCCGCGTGGCGCGGTTGGTAGATATCCTGCAGTTGGAGATTCATTGTGGAATTCACTTGACTCACTCCTAGCAGTTGACTACTACTTCTACGCGCCGCTGGCGAATCTTATGTGTGTTGTTCTTGTTCTAAGTATTATTGTTCATTACCAACCTTCGTTTGGTTTTTCTATTCAGTAACTTTCCCTAGGTTACAACAAGTAGGTTAATTCACGTCTTCGTTTGAATCTGTAACAATGCCAACCGAATTAGATACACTTAGATTACCATGGGACTGCGGAGGATTTGTTCATTTATCCTGTTAGCAGGATGATTGGTTGTAGCAATTATTCCTTTTTCATGTAGGCATTGGTGATTGTATAGCTGTATACGTAGAGTAGCGTGGCGACTATCGACTCGAAATGTGAGAATGGAGTGTCGCGTTAAAATTCCCTCCGAGGATGTCGCGCTCGCTCGTTTTCGCGTAAATAGCTTGGTATACGAATCTATATGTTCACTCCCTTGGCCAGGGGTTAAATACCCCAGTAAATTGAAAATTTTAGCCGTTTTTGGCACTCAGTCTAGGATAAAAGAACCTTTTAATTTTTTTTTTTTTTTTTACCATTTTCTCATAGATTTTCATTTAAATATTTTTTCCCAGTTTGTCATAGATTTTCATGAAAGCAACTTGGAATACAAAATCGATTGGACGTAGGGCTTTTAGACTCCATCTTATAATAACTTACTTGCTACGGAAGTGTTGAAACTGGGGGATCAACAAGGTTGACATATATGGATGGGTGGGTGGGGGTAGTCCTGTTAAATGCTGGGAAAGTCATTACTTTGAGTTTGTCAGTGATGTCATGGAAATAATTTAATTTTCAGGATCAATTACAACCTTTCCTTGATCACTTTCCATTAGAATTTTAAGAAAAACAACAAAAGATGATCATTTGTCTTTTGAAAGGTGTGCTAATATGTTTTTTGTTGTTTTTGTTTTTTTTTATCCAGTTTTAATGTCTTGGCGTGATTTCAAACAGTTTTTGATTTGATCTGCTTTTCTGGAATTACTGGAAATATTTGACAAAAATTCTCATGCTAATGTCTAATCTAATGTTTCTCTGCCCATAGGAACATTCGCTCACAACAAACCGATCTTGTTGCTTTGTGTGCATTGGTTAATGTTACAGGTTTAATGCGTCATCACTGACAAGTTTCAGTAGCACCTTGAATGTATTGTGAGTTGTTTTCCCAGAAAGCAGAAAGTAAAGTGACACCAAGAAATTGGAGAATCAACTGCCAATGAAATTTTCCTATATTTTCCCACATCAGTTAACAGTAAATTTAGCGCAAAGTTTTTTTTTGTTTTTTTTTCCTAGTTCTTCTAGTCGAATAAAGATAAGTTTTTTTTATCGTTTTTTTATAATTACAAATTATATATCATCCAAATAAACAGCAAACTCTGTCCGTTTGCGTGTCTGAAACCCCTCTAAATCGGCACACGCTTGCGGCACACAGGCATATTACACTTTTTGGGAATTAGGATGATTCCGGAAATGATAATCTTCCCTTCATCTGGTGCTTGAATATCCAGCATTGGGTTTTGTGTCTAGGTGAGGAGGGAACACTTAAAAATTCAAATTTTAAAATAGCTGAAAAAAGTTTTTAATTTATATTGAGGTTAAAGTAACACAAAAAAATTGTGAATTTAAAAAAAAAAAATAGTTTTAAATTCAGTTCAAAATATCTTCAAAATTTTGTGGATTGAAGAAATCAATTTTATTTCTTCAAAATGCCAAGGAATCAGAGAGAGAGAGAGAGAGAGAGTTGCGTGATGATTTGTAATAATGGATCATAGGCAATACAGGTGAGCAATTCAACAAGAAATATAGAAAATAAATAAAATGTATCTAAATACAAATTAGAGACATGTCATTCCATCTAAAATATATCAACAATGTTTTGGGGTAGTTTTTAACATCAACTCGAGATTGAATAATATAACACATTAAACATTATGGATAAAAAAAAATAGTGAATTTTATATAATGTTTTTTTTTCTAGACTTGGGCAAAACAAATTCACGAAATTCAAAAAAGGCACCAGAATGACTTAAAAATCTGCGAAAATTGTTTATCCTTTATTATTATATTGAGCTTAGTTTAATTTGTAACGTATATAACTATAGGTAGAAAAAAAGCAAATGTTGATAAGATAGCGAGTCACAAATCACTGTCTGGGGCCTACAGTCAGTTTTGGGCTCCCCCGACGCCGTTCCTGCAGATAATTAACTAATGCGTCTGGGCTACCTTACATTAAAACAACGGGAAAATATGGCACTAATACTCGCAAATGATAGCAATTTACGAATAATTAAAAACGGACTTTGTGGAGAGCCATCATTGTTGATAAAGGGCACAGGCATGTCCGAAAATTCCTACTTTAAAATTCTTCTCAATATGCTTCCATTTCTTCAAAAGGCCTGCTAATATGAAATAAATACTATTAGTGCTATTAACAATATTATTATCATTTTTGTTATTTTTATCTCTGGATTTCATTAACCGGCCCATTAAATGTACATACATACATACATATATATCGCTCGCTCGACTCTTCCGTCGAATCCGACGTATGAGGGTCAAGCAGATCAGTTCCCAGGAAACCGACAGCGACACATGAGAATTGATTATAGTGGTGAAGGTTTCGTGCAGGACCATCCACACTTTTTGAAGGGCCGAATATAGAGACCTGGTGCACTACGTGTCACAAGGTCCCCAAATGACCCCCGCAGGTTTTGAATTCAGAGTTGTCCTTCTCCTAGACTGGTATATATATATATATATATATATATATATATATATATATATAATCGGCCTGAAGATTGCGCCTAGCATGAGACAGCCTGTTGCCTCTGAGTGGTAACTTCAATGTTCACTTATATATATATATATATATATATATATATATATATATATATATATATATTGGCTGGCAATCGTTTCCAAGTAGATCTATCTGCTAGGGTGGCTCTCTAATCTGACGTGCTTGGGTACATTTTGTTCCTTCAACGCCCACAGAGCCAGCGGACTTACAGTTTCAGGAATAGAGCGTATAATTCAGTCGTTGAACCAGGCCAGTACGCTCACACCCTCGGTCACAATGTCTTGTGACTTCGTGCTAGCACATCCATCGATGCTTTCGGAACAGTTTCCTCTACTAATTTTCATCCATAAGGCTTGGGTTAATCCATGGTATGGTTTTTAGGCACCCCCTATCATCGATATCCGGTACTTTTCTCCTATAAATATAGCAAAGTTTAAACAATATACAGAGTCCTCAAAAGTTTCATAAAAGAAGTACATAAGAAATAGACTAGGACATAAATTTATCATTTTAATTTAACAAATGAAATAAACTTCCTAAAATTGACCAAGTCATTTGAAACTTCATACACACGGACACACACACATATACATGCATATATATATATATATATATATACATACATATATATATATATATATATATATACATACATATATATATATATATATATATATATATATATACATACATATATATATATATATATATATATATATATATATATTAGAGGGGTGCAAAAAACGATATTGTTTTTGCAGCAAACAAATATATATATATATATATATATATATATATATATATATATATATATATATATATTGAACAATAAAAAATATTAAGAAATTAAAATCTTCAGACACACTGGGTTGTAGATTAATATTCTTTCGTTTTTATTATTATTATTTCATTTAGATTCCTCGACTAATTTCGGCCAAAATGGCCATAATCAGGAGAAGAAATATTTCTGCTTGCTGTTAGCACTGAACTACAGAAAAAAAATATTTATAACCAAATGAATAAACATAAGTAAATATACGAACGAGCGTTCGTATACAAATACATATATATATATATATATATATATATATATATATATATATATATATATATATATATATATATATATACTCTATAGTGTAAGAAAAAACAGTAGCCAGTGTTAAATAGGAGATGGTGCGTTTAAAGTTTTTTTAAAAGGTCTTGCCCCGCTCAATTGTTCACCGAGAACACAAACCACTCGAACACCACACTGTAAAACTACTATGTAGCAGCCACACACAGAATTTCACCATCCAAAAACACATCCTCGATAATGGCTAGAGAAGTAACCGAAAGCGCTCCGGATAAATCCTATATTCTTTAACCCCTGAAAAATAGAAAATGTTATATTGCTAGAAAAACTCAATAAAAGATTAATTAAATTTTCCTTGTCGGCCGTTTTCAATAAAAGATACATATATATGTATACATAGGGCGTTTCATTAAGACGGATCAAAATCAGCAGTAAATAAATCAGTATTATTAATGAAAATTTATTTATTTCTCTATTGAATAATATTATTTAAGTCATGGTAATTATATGAGAAAAATAATATCGCTCAAATGTCCACCAAGGCTTCGACGACAAACCTCCATTCGATGGTCAAAATTTTTGATGACGTTGCAGAGTTGCTCTTCGATCTCACCAATATGCCTTATTATTTCATAACCTTCAGCTGTTGAATTGTTGTTGGTTTGTTGGCATAGACCTTACTTTTAAGATGATCCCAAAGGAAGAAATCTAAAAGCGTCAAGCGAGATGATGCCACCTGGAAACTTCTCATTCAAATTAAGTTTGAACGTCCATTTTCGTAATAGGCTTCGATAACTTTAACACGTTGTTTGATTGTTCATCTTTCCATGGTTGAAAGTGCCAAAGATTTAAGTTGTTAAATCTGAAAGAAAAAGAAAAAAAATCATTAGACGCTTAAACTTAATTCACATTTAAAATCGGTTCAAGTTATTGGAACACCCTTTATTAGCAATCGTTCACCCGATATAAATCCCAAGAACCCCCCCCAAAGTAGGAGGTTACTGAATGATGTTGTTATATAAATATAAGAGGAGGAGGTAAGAAGTGCTCTTGATGAGGAAAGATGGCGATTAATCCGAGGCTTGATGATGTTAAGATTGCAGTGATTGGGAAAGCATTCTCTCGGTCGTCTGTTTCACAAAGTAGCAGTTTTGGGAAGAAGCTGTCCGGATGGAACTGACCTCGCCTTAGAGTAATTTTGGAATGTTTGTCTGACACATTGTGACCTTGTAACAGTCTATGAAAAGTTTTTTTTTTTTTTTAATATACTCACACTCCTACACGTACACGCACCCCACACCCCCACACATAGATGTGTCTAAAGAGAGAGAATGAGTGTGTGTGTGAGAGAGAGAGAGAGAAAAAGAAAGAGAGGGTCAAGCAGTGAAGGTGCGGTTCTAGTAAAGAATGTCTTTAAAAGTGAAATATCTATTGAATATAATCTGGTCGTTCACCTGGTAGAGGCTTGTAAGAACACTTCCGCCCCTTGTCTATCCAAATGTCAAAGAAATAAATGAGCATCGTGGCGGGGTGGGGGACGGTCCTGATGGCAATGAAACAGTGTCATTCCCAAATGAATAGACAATGAGACACTGAAAAAAACAGATGGAAAGCGAGAAGCAGTTTGAGAAAAAACAGATTTGGATAAAATTCTTTTTAACAGTATTCAATATGGTTGCTCAGCAGTGTGTTCGCCGACCTTTCTCTCTTTCTTTAGTTCATTTTTTTTTTCTTTTTATTAAATATGCAAAAAATATTTAATAAGAAAATTTATTTATTTTTCTGCAACGTCTTTCTTTCTTTATTTCTTTCTTTCTTTCTTTATTTCTTTCTTTCTTTCTTTCTTTATTTCTTTCTTTCTTTCTTTCTTTCTAAGTTTTTTCCCTTCATTCGTTCACTGTTTTGTTTTGTTTTTATAAATTGTTTTATCTTTCTTCATTTTGTCGGGTCTCATTTTTTTTTTTTTTTTCGTCATTTTTCTCTTTTTCATTTTTATTTTTATTTTCTTTTTACTTTTCTTTTTTGACTGGTTTTACTGTTCTTCCTTTTTATCTTTTTTAATTCTTTTTCTTTCTTGTAAAAGATCTTTCTTTGCTTCTTTCTATTAGGTTGGTGCAAAAATAATGTCGTTTTCTCACATAGTAACATATGTGAGAAAACGACATTATTTTTGCACCAACCTAATATTTTTTTTAAATTGTCCTCTATTGTTTGTTTACATTACTTTTCTTTCTTTCTTTCTTTCTTTCTTTCTTTCTTTCTTTCTTCCACCATTTCTTCTTCTTTTCTTCCGATACACCTCCTCTTCTTTCTTTTGTCGACAGGTCTCAGTTTTCTTCTTTTCTTCAACTTTTTACATTCTTTTTTTCATTTTTTGTTTCTTTCTATTACTTGTCTGTTTACGTCGCTTTTTCTTTCCTCGTTCATTCACTATTTCTTTCCCTTTTCTTTCTTTCTTTCTTTCTGTCTTTCTTTCTGTGATTTGTCGGGTCTTGTGCTTCTTTGTCTCGTCATTTCTCTTTTTCTTCCTTCCGATAGATCTTTTTTCTTTTTCTTTTTCTTCGATTCTTCAACTTCTTTTATCTTCTTTTTTTTTCTAGTAATAAAACTTCTTTCTTTTCTTCTTTTTTCTTTTTCATTTCCTTCTATTACTTATTTGTTTATCTTACGTTTCCTTTCTTCTTCATTCCTTCCTTCATTAATACTTTATTTCTTCCCTCTTGCTTATTTGCTTACGCTTCTTTCTTTCATTCTTTCTTTCTTTCTTTTCCCTCGTTCTCTCTTGTTTGTATGTACATCTTAGTTTCTGTATCACGGGCACCCTAACACTTAGCAACCAGCCAACCAGTTAAATCAATTGTCCAATCAGTAGCCAGTCAGCTGTTTGCACCTGTCGCCATATCACCTGTAAGTGTGGTATGTGTACCTCTAAAGACTGCGTCTGGCTTCCACCTGTGGGTGATGGGTGGGTCACCTATCAAATCCAAGCCTCGTGCCTGCCGATTATTATTATTATTATTATTATTAAATAAAAGCCCTTTGTTATTTGGCACGAGTTAGGATAAATTGCCAGGGACAAGGTAGGAGGAGTTAGCTTATCGATGAACAAAGAAAAACAATAGTCGCTTGGCGTTCGGTACCTACGTTTTAAAGTTTTACTTTTTGGGACATGTGAAGACAAAAAATACATTAATATTAAATACTATCATTTCACGATAACATTGATGATTATACGTATTGTATTTTTAAAAGTCCTCGTAGCCTGCTTTATGAAGCTAACGAAGCTAAAAAGAGGTATTGCGCCAATACTAGATTCGTCTCAAATTGCAAAAAAAAGATTCTTTCGTTCCAATGAACACCATAGATGCTGACAATACATAGCTTAGTATAGCACAAGATCACTAATGTAGTTCTTACGGAGCGAACGAGCTTTTCTATGGCCTTTTTATATAGTTTTTTGGATATTTTTTGTTTTGAATTTCGTTTCACTTTTTAGGTGTCCTCCACGCGACCGTACCTATGTTCATTCGTCTGCGATATTTTATATATACTTTATAAGTATTTTATGGATAGTTGTCTTCTTCCAATTTCGTTTCACTTTTTAGGAGTCCTCCACGCGACCGTACCTATGTTCATTCGTCTGCGATATTTTATATATACTTGATAAGTATTTTATGGATAGTTGTCTTCTTCCAATTTCGTTTCTCTTTTTAGGTGTCCTTTACATGGTCATGTCTATGTCCATTCGTCTGCGATATTTCATAATTGCTCTTTATATATTCTATGGAGATTAGATTTTCGATTATTCATAGAGAGTTTTGTTTTTCCATTTCGCAACAAAACAATAAACCCTACCCAAAATAATAACCCCAACCCAGATTTGAGTTTCAAATAGATGGAGTGGTTGGAATAAATGGAAATTTTTAAAAATAATAATAATATAATTTTCAGTAATGAAACGGTTTGTCCGAAAAATGCTCGCCTCTTCGCGTGGCGAAGTATCTAGCAAGTATTCGCGAAAGTTAGTTTATTACACAGCATCCATTATTATTTATAAGCCCTTCCTTTCAAACCATTTTGGTTATACTCACAACGTTTCGGCCGCTGTACCCCCAGACCGTCTCCAAGTGTCTGTCGTACACGTTAACCTCCTGGGAAAATTTTGAATCGAACCCTTTATGTCATCCACAGAGGTTTTCTATATGGCATAACTCCTCAGGACGTGAGCGGTCATAGCTCTCCGCGACATTCTATCTTTGGTAACACTTAGCAGCGTCTTTTTATTACCTCTACCAATCCTTATTCTGCTATCACCAGGTCATTAGATAAGTTACGCGCTACTTTTCTCTGTTCATATGAATGTCAATTATTCCAAGCCTCCTCCTATCCTCGTTGGATACATACTCCGTCCATGATATTCTCAGCATCTTTCTGTAGAACCACATCACTGTTATCTCAAGACATCTCTTCATCTGTGAAGAAAGAGTACAACATTCGCTGTCTCATATAACGGTTAATATTACATAGCAGTTCACCACTTTTTTCTTTGCTTCTAACGAAATTTTCCTGTTTTTTAATACTTTGTTTAAGGAATCTTTCGCTCTTCCACGGTAACTTCAGATTTCGGTTTCTCATTTTGCATCTACTCTGAAGACACTTGCCTGATGTTCTTGTACTTGTTTGATTATGGCATCACCAATTAGCAACTCGGATCTTAAAGTTTTTCACTTGTTGGCAGCAGTTCATTTTGTCTACTTCCAACTAATGGTGCGTCTTTTCTTCCCCCTTTCCTTTACTATCCTCTCTGAGAAGCCCTGTAATTTTCTTTCTGCGTCTATCATTGGAACAGTGTTATCTGCGCATCTTATGTGTTCATCACCTATAATAAATCCTGGTAAGACTTCCAGTTTTCCTAGAATACTTTCACTGGCTATGTTAAATAAATCTGGTGAGAAGACGCATCCTTGTCTTATGACTCTTTCTGTTTTGCGCACAATTCATTTTCTATCCGGATGCAGGCTCTTTGTTCCCAGTATAAATTCTGGTTTATTTTCCTCAAGCGTTCTTATTCCGATTTCCATATTAGTGACAATTAATTGATACGTGATACCTCCTAAGAATGAACAGTAAAACAAGAACAATCTATCCCTTAGATTGAATAAAGGGCTCGTTTCAAAATTCCGAGAAAGTTATCTAGCATGACAAACATTTGAAAAAGACCGAAACGCTGTAAGTATAACATTCAAGATAAGGATATTAGTCAGAATAAGAAGTCATATAACAGTGATAAGTCCTCCTAAAAAAAAAATAGCATAATTAGAAAAGATGCATATAATGTCTATAATGAACCGTGAACCTATCATTGCTCTACGGCGATACAACTTATTATAAATCAACAAGTGTTGAATAATATTTTAAGGCAAATTCAATTTTTCTAATAACTCCTGCTGCCATGTTGTCTTTATAAGAATGAAATCAGACCATAAATGGAGTATTGCTGCTCAGTCCTCTCTGACCAACCTTGACAGAGTCCAAAAGCTACCTTACGTGGCCTTGTAGGTGATGGATTATTTTTCAAACCTGCAACTCCGATCTACATATCAAATGTTGTTAGTTTTTCACAATTATAGCGCTATTAAAATGGAAAAAGTTCAAACGAGCTATATTCCTTAGTTTCACCTGTTCTGACCTTCACAGCTAAGACCCGCCAGGCCACATACACGACGCCAAATCATTCCCTTTGTATTCCATTGGTAAGGAAGAGGTTCCGCTCAGTCAGCATTTTCCACAGAACTGTTATTTTGTGAAACAATCTTCTATGTGGATGCTTCCCAGACCACAACAAGTTAAACTCTTCAAATATTGGGTCAACCAATTTCTATCCTACATATCCTCATAACATGCGCCTCTTGTACTTCCCCTTTCACTCCCCTCAACCTTGTTCTTGGGCCTTGTATTGGGTGAAAGAAAGTAACACAAAAAGGAAGTTTTCTTTCAATAGGTTCGTCTCTCGTACGGTTCACACTCCTCCCCGTTTTTGTTTTTTTTAACAGGATTAGAGGTTTACCCCTCGCTTCTTGTTTAGGGTTGGGTTCCCACTTTCTTCTAAAATCTGCTTCAGCTCTGTATCCCTAACGTCTGCGCCTGAACTCTGAAATTTTATTCACTAATTACATATTTTATTTTATTTTCTCCTCCTCGCCAATAGGAGTAGATAGGTTCGCCTATCGTCCGCTTTACACTTCTCCCTGATCTTTCGAACAAGAGTAGAGGCTTATCCCTTGTTTCCAGTTTCGGATTGGGTTTCCAGTTTTTTCTAAAATCTACTTGAGCTTTAAGCTTCTAACACTTGTCCTTTCTTACGCTAATACAACTCAATACAGTAACCCTCTACATTAAGTGGCTCTTGGACCGTTGATTCGGTGAACATTAGTAAAGAAAAAAAAATCAGTGCAACAATTAACGTCGAGCTTGAAATGTGGTTTCAAACCCGTCCGTCAACAATCTGCGTCGTAAGATTAAAAACAAAATGTGTCCTTTCAGTTTAGATTTAGTAAACTTATAAATGACAACCTCGAGATGTCAGGCAATTATCTCACCAACAACTGACTGTTCACTAATGACCTGTAAATCTTTATCTACGTCTATCATATATATACACATGGATCAGAAAGGCGTGCCAAAGAACAAAATGTTTGTCTTCCACTTGACAGGCAAGTATGTTTACCGTCTCTGATCCCTACAATCTTGACCTCTTCAAATCTGGGGTCAACCGTCATTTTTTCCTACTTTAACCTTATAACTCTCACTTTTTGCCTTTTCTTACGCTCATACAACACTACACAATATTACTATACCTTGAGCGGCTCTTGAGTCTTATATTGGGTGAAAATAAATTGTACAACAAATATATGAATACATACTATGGGCAGAACAAGAAAGTTTTCAAATAAAAATAAAAAGAAAATAACTTATACGTTGAATCAGAGAATAACTGAAATTTCGTGTTGGGATGTATAATGAGGAAGTAGGGTTTGGAAAATTTGATACTCACAAGACGCACTGAAGAATAGTGGGATGAGTGACAAAAAATTGTCACCACAAAAGGAAATTGTAGAGTGACATGATCACCCCCGCCCAGAAGAGAATTGACAAGAAAAAGATTTAAAATTTCAGTTTGGTTGGAGTTATTAAGTAAATCGTAAAATATACAGGGCTCTTTTTAGGCTGAACGAAAGATTAATTCAA
>OZ010586.1:74186586-74216586 GCA_963932145.1 Acanthosepion lycidas
CTTTCTTTCTTTCTTTCTTTCTTTCTAACTTAACAAAGCCTTTAAATTTGTGAATTATTCAAATTGCTATCTCCTCCATCGAAAATTTCCCAATTAGATTTTCGGGAAAATCATTTAGTCACCCGGCCATTTCCCAACGAAGCATTTCCCAATGGGACATTTTGCACTCAATCACCTCACCTTATGTCTTCTTTGTTTCCTAAAATATTCGCTTAAATAATTTATCTCTATATGTAAATGTAAGCAATGGATTTTTTTTTTTTTTTTTTTTTTTGTTCTTTAACTTTGAGCGACTAACTGATTTTCCATTTGTTCTTAATGTCGGTTACAATCAGTTAATTCAGAGATAAAGATCTCCAGGGTGTTCCAAAAAAGTCATGAAAAGGTCACCTCTACCAACCCTTCAGTTCTGGGTGGGTGGGTAAGTGTTTTATTGTTTGTTCTCATCAGGAAGTTTTAGGGCAGAATAACAGTTACTGCTGACCCGAGATAGAATTCCTTTTTAGATTATTTATGTTTACTTGGCGACGTTCTTCTTTTATGCAAAGCATCTATTCAGGACATGGGCGATCTTGTCTCTCCACAACTTCGTAATTCTTGTAGTCTTTAGAAGTTCTTTGCTAAGGCTCCCGCCCTCTGTTTCGCCTCCCAGTCACACCACCTCATCAAGTAGGTGGCTCGCTGTCTTCCCCTATCACTCTTGCCCTCAATATGCCATGTGTGGGTTAAGTTTTCCAAGCCTTTCTTCATCATTATGTGCCCAAAGAATGTTTCTTCCAGATTCTGAGTATACGTGTTCTTTCAAACATCCTCGCTCCATTTCCGCTGCGACTGCAAAATACAGACTACGAATCGGCGACTGCGAATGGTGACTCCGATTCAGCTAATTTGCCTTAAATTTAGCTGTTTCTTCTTCTATGTGTCTCTTCAGGGCGTTGCCGATCATGGCTCTCCGCAATTTCCTGTCCTTTGTAGCTCTTAATAAATTTTGCATTTTTTGTTATCTAGGTAGGGTAAGCGCTGCTTGCCACTGTCCTTCCTTCTTTTTTTTTTAGTGTACCCAGTGAGTGTCAAATTTTCCAGAGCCTCTTTCCTCATTTAGTCAATTATACACGCTTAGACGATCATGTATCTTTCGATACATGACTGGCGAGGCAGATTTTTCCGGCAGTAGGTTGCTATTTCTTTAAGCAGTAGACTAGTCTATAGAACCCATCCTGTCCTTGTGGTGGGGAGAGACGTAGAGTATTCATACTTTTCACAAGGATAATAGTACGCAAGTGAATGTGATGGATTCGACTGGAATTCGAACTCGGCTCTCCGAAGTTCGACTGTCTCTTTCTGATATTAAGTATAAGTGTCCTTTTCGTTTTCACTTTCTCTAAAACTTCGTAATTGCTCACGTGTTCAGTTTATGGTATTCTCAACATCCTGCTGTAGAATAATATTTCTGTCACTTCTATAATAAGATTGTCCAGCATTCACTGACATATAGGATGATATCTTTCTTTCTAACGAGATTTTCCTGTTTCTTAATAGTTGGTTTAGTTTCTGGAAAGCATCTTTCGTTATCGCAATGCGTCTTTGGATATCGATGTAGCATTTTCCGTCCTCTGTTAAAACACTTATCAAACATTGTACTTGTCTGTTTTTGGCACCTCCAAATTGTATTTCTTCGCTTTCTAATATTACGTACAACTGTCCTTTTTGTTCCCATTTTCTCTAAAACTTTATCGTTGCTCACTTGTTCAGCCGATAGTATTCTCAGCATCCTTCTGTAGGACCACATTTATTTTGCTTCAAGTCTCTTCTTCATTCACCGCCATATAGAAATACCAATATCGCGTTTCAATTACGATGTGGTCCTACCTCCAATTACCATCAGTGTCGAGGTTTGTATTGCCTGACCTTATTACAGCACAAGAATATTTTCATCTATTTCAACACATAAGGTATTTGAATCCACGTAATAAAGGATTTTTTGTTTATGATGGTGGTGGAATAAATAGTGCGATTTAAAAAATTACTCAAATGACTGGGAAACAAAAGAATACGGATTCTTTTATTGATTGCTTAAGTATTTATTTGCGTATACTTATTAAAATGCTGGTGGGAAGTAGGCAGGTGCTTAAGTGGAGATAAGATCGTAAGTTATCTGAAAACGAATGTTAAGATTGATATGTATGTGTACGCACAGTTCGTTTCAGTTAAATGTTTGTTTTATAACGCATTTGTTTTATGCTGATATTTTCACAGATTCATTGCGTCACACATTGTTCACTTCATGTATCAACGACATATGAAATACTTTTTCTTATAGGTTTATTTGCTGAATGTTCTATCTGCGCAGCGAGGATGAAAGCCGGTTCTTTCTGCGCAGATCCAATAAACGGCAGCCATTTGCATAAAAATCTTTGAATTTCAGTTTCAAATTGACAGATATGCTCCAACTTTGAAACTTTAAAATATGTCGTAAGGCTGAGTTGAGGAATTTTGTTTCAAACTCGAAATTCTTGTATTTCAATCAAACTGAAATCTGAGTTTATGATTCGAGATGATTTCTTTAAGAGATACTTACCTGGCACAGGGCTATGTCCTGACGCTGGTGGTATCACAGATATGACTGGCTCTGACCAGCTTGGACCAGCTAAGACCAGCTATGACTAGGTTGGACAAGCTATGACCAGCTAAGACCAGCTTGGACCAGCGGTCCGAATGAAAACACTCGGGTCCCTACGGGGCTCTACTTTATTTCCTTTGTATTCCATTGTTAAGACGTAAGTTCCATTCGGACATCTTCCCAAGAACTACTGTTTCATGGAACAGACTCCCAGCAGGATTCCAATAACGGCAATCTTGACTTCTTCAAGTCCAGTGTTAACCTTTATCTTTCTTTAATAACCCCATAGAATACACTTATTGCCTTTTCTTACGCCCATACAACACAGCACAATAACCCTCTACCTTGAGCGGCTCTTATGCCTTCTATTGGGTTAATATTAGTATAAAAAATAATAGGTAGTCATAGATTGACAACCTCACTGAGTATACTGGTAAATCATTAACAAGGACTCTGGTATTGTTACGCACCCAAAACATATGAAGGGAGTTGGTCAGGTGCTCAGCTGCGCGATGAACCTACGACCACACCAAGTCATGGGACTCAAGATGACTTTTTCGATATTACATTTATAATGTTTTCAAGTTTTTTTGTCCAGAACGTTTACTGCCAAAGAAATGTATGTTAAAAATGTGTGAGGGGACTCAGTCAAGCGTACTGTCCTTTTGCAAACCTCTCACATCACCGACAATAGATGACGAGTTTCCATATTCGGCATCGGTTTAGGCAGTTAAAGAATAAGATTATTTGCGGGGTTACGAACACGAATCCCATGACCCATTAGGATCGTTGGAGCAGCACATATACTGCAGCCGTAGCTCCATTGGTGTGCCATGGGTAGTGGCGGATCTATTATGAAATTAATGAAGCTTAAGCTTGGAGGCCCCCAAATCCCAGATCGACCCCTGAAGTAAATTTTTTAATGATTGAATTTTTTAACAAAATAGATGTTATTTTAGTGTCTTTTTCAGTCATTTTAATGATAGAATCATAAGCCAATGGGTGGAAGTAGCTAATATTGACCTTAGAATGTGCTGTAATCTCCCTTTCATATTGCTTCAAAATTATCCTGTAATTATTCAAATTTCAGAAGTGTCTTAAGGGCTTGCAGCGCCTGAACACCGAGCTATTAGCTTGGTGCAAAAATAATGACGTAATAATGTCGTTTTTTAACGTTAAAAAATACGTCAAAAAACGACATTATTACGTCATTATTTTTGCACCAACCTAATATATAGGTTTGTTGTGTTCACTAGAATCTATTCAGAGACTGTCTTTTAGCATTTGGATTCTCAGATCTATTTTTGATGGTTGCGAAGGGGCCTCTATATCTGTTCAAGCTCCGGGGCCCCACAAGATGTAGGTCCACCATTAGTCTTGGGCAATATGTTCTGACGTTTCCCTATCCATCTTCAGGTTGTTACGCATTCAGTTTTCCTTCTCTTAGACTGATTTCCCAATCACGGTTAAAAAACCAAATCTACTCTGTTATTTAATCTATAACTGGAGGAAGATGGATTCATACACTTTCCCAGAGGAAGTGCGAATTTAATGAAACAGATTTAGTCAGAGTTTGAACTTAGCACGTCGATTCCACTTTCCGATTGGATAAGCTTTACTGTGTCTGTAAATCTGAAGTTTAGGGTCTGGGAGCGTTAAGAAAAATTTCAATCTAAATTAATATTAATTAGCTCTTCGTTTTACGCAGTTTTCGTATAACCGAGGAAATCTGCAGTAATGTAGGTCTTTCGTAAAAGCAAAATGCCGTTAAACGAATATTCGATATATTCACTTATAAACATTTCTATTCTGATAGAAATATAAACAATTATTATTATTATTATTATTATTATTATTATTATTATTATTATTATTATTATTTCTTCCTTTGATTTCTGGTGTATACTCATTTCTTTCCGGGTCCCCACCAGAGACCTAAGGTCAGAAATGGCATCTTGACATTTTCCACTGAGCAGTTTTGAAAAAAAAAAATCATACATATTTTACATAGATAAAGCCTTTCGTAAAGTGTGGGCTGTACTTGGGACATAATTTTTTTTACGTTTCTTTAAGTCATGGGCTGCCAGGAATCCCTTCAATGAAGTGGAGTAAGAGGGAGATACGATGGAGTAATGGATAGCGGCTCGGGTTGAGGAATCGGAGAGCCGAGTTCGAATTCCAAGTCGAATCCATTACAAGATTGTATCCATTTCTTCTCCCCCAGCTAAATAGCAGGACAGACCGGGTTCTGTAGCCTTGGATGGCAACTGGTCTACCGCAGAAAGAAATGGCAACCTACTGCGGGAAAAATCTGCCTCGTCAGTCATGTATCGAAAGATACATGATCGCCTAAGCGTTTATCACGCATGGCACATAACTAACTGACTTAGCGTTAAAGACCAGACTCAAACCCTTCAAAATACAAGGGGACAGAATGCATGGTTATCAGCAAAAGGATGGGCCCAAAATACAAATAGAAGAATATGGCTGAGAGAAGTGTTGGATTCTTATTTTATAAGGCGATATACATTTTAAAGTTGTTTTTTACATCCATCATTTTATTGCTTCTCATTTACACCTGATCTCAAAAGACGTAATAATATTACATTAAGATCTAATAATGCATTACTACAAAAGATGTCATAATCTATTGCTACAATATTACATCAATAACTATGTATTGAGAAATTATCGCGAACGTGTACATTTCGTACATTACGCGCAAATATCATTTGGAAAGGTATGAATCCATTTTTTCTGCTCCCCCCACCTAAGGGTTAAATAACACGACAAATTTGATCCTTTACATTTGGTTGGCAACCAGTCTACCGCAGAAAGAAATGGCAACCTATTGCGAAAAAAAACAACTTTTGTCTAGTCAGTCATGAATCAAAAGATCGCCCAGGCGTGTGTGATACACGCCTGGGCGATCTTTTGATTTGGATGACACTTAAATGACTGACCGTGTTGTGATAAAGATGTCTTACTGACCGATGATCCACGGTTAGGTAAACCAGAGGCAATCGATCAAATCAAACTAGTATTTAAGTTTAATCAACGTCGGATAGCCAATGAAGTCAAAATAACACCTAGGAATTAGAACAATTAAAGATTATTACATTTTTTACGATAAGGTGTAAACGAGAAACAGAATAAATATGGATACAAAAATAACTTTAAAATTAATATCGCCATATAAAATAAGGACTGAGGAATCGTAAAGCCGAGTTCGAATGCCAGTCGACTTTATTATATTCACTTAGGTGCTAATACCTTTGGGAAATATATGAATTGATCTCTTCTCCTTACCCCAGCTATGGGTTAAATAGTAGGATATCCTGAAGAGAAGAAAAACTGAATTCAAAAGTGTATGTAGCCCTGGCGAAGCTCATACTATGCAGCTAACGGAAAAGATCTTTCACATTGACTAGATGATCCCAACTATGGTCGACTCATTGTGATAAAATAAGGCAAGACATGTTCAAACTATTGAGTCGGGAGGAAGATTTTTTTAAGTGAATTTTAAAGACAATATTTAGACATGTGTACAAAGAGGTATTAAACTACACATCTTGTTCCGTTATCTTTGGTCATCGTTAAGGCAGTCTCATCCTCCCAGAAGAGGGCATCTTTCTGATTGATGAACTGGTTTATATAGTTTCTACAGGCTTCCAGAGGATTGAAATTCTTAACATTAAAAAGATTTTTTAGCAATCAAAATGAGTGGTACAACGAAGGTACAATATCAGCTGCGTATGGCGGGTGTAGTAGAACATCCCAACCAAGCTGTACTGATTTCTGCCTGGTCTGCAAAGAGACGTCACATCTGTTTGATTCAATGTCAGATTTTTCGAAAGAAGCTCATAATTTGCAATGCTCTTCCAATGCCAGCAGATACAAGCAGACAGTTTTTTGGAGAAGTTAACGCTGGCTAATTTAGTTTTCCTCGGGATATTTCGCTCCATATTGTTGTAAACAAAGCATTTCTGAGAGAATTAGAAGTTCTACCAGGATTCATTATTGGAGGCAACAATCTTAACAATATAAAATATGCAGATGACACAGTGTTGATAGCAGACACAGAAAGGAAACTGCAAAATCTCCTACAGAAGGTAGCGAAGGAACGCGAGAAGAAAGGACTAAGTATAAACTGCAAGAAGTCAGAATGCATGGTTATCAGCAAAAGAATGAGCCCAAAATGCAAATTATAAATCCGGGATACTAAAATCAAACAAATACAAAAATTTGAATATCTGGTAATTGTTCTAACAGAGGACAGAAAGTGGGACACTGAGATCCGAAGACATATTGCTATGTCCAAAGATGCATTCCAAAGGATAAGCAGAGTATTAAGAGACAGGAAAATTTCTTTAGAAACAAAGAAAAAAAATTGAACTGTTACGTGGTATCTGTCGAAAGTGCGACACTGAGATCCGAAGACGTATTGCTATGTCCAAAGATGCATTTCGAAAGATAAGCAGAGTATTAAGAGACAGGAAAATTTCTTTAGAAACAAAGAAAAAAAATTGAACAGTTACGTGGTATCTGTCGAAAGTGCGACACTGAGATCCGAAGACGTATTGCTATGTCCAAAGATGCATTTCAAAAGATAAGCAGAGTATTAAGAGACAGGAAAATTGAACTGTTACGTGGTATATGTCCTCCGGTATGGAAGCGAATGCTGGACAATCTCCTCAAAGTATAAAGAAGCAAAAGAAATGTGGTTCTGCAAAAAGATGCTAAGAATACCATGATCCGAATATTTGAGCAACGGCAAGGATTTGGTGAAAATGCAAACAAAATGAAACTTATATTTTAACATCGGGAAGAGGATATTGAAATTTCTGCGGCACGTAACGAGGAAAGACGGCTAAGAAAACTTATACTAAGAGGACAGATTGAAGGAAAGATAGAAGAAAGCAGCGGGTAACATGCTTGATGAGTTTCAGTAAATGAATGGTTGAACAGAGTTTGGGAGAAAAAACAAAAAGCAAAATATATTAAGAACTAAAAAGGACAGAAAGATGTGGAGAGCTATTATCGAAGGGACTGAAGGGACACGGCATATAAAAGAAGAGAATATTGAGGGATAGAGGAAAGAAGCACATAACATTACTTGATGAGCATGGGTAAATGGATGGTAGAACAGGGTTTGGGAGAAATAAAAAAAACACAAAATTCAATAAGAGCTAAGAGAGGCAGGAAGATGTGGAGGACCATCACCAACTATCTCCTGAAAGGACACGGCATATAAAAGAAGAGGATATTGAGGGAAAGAAAGAGAGAGGAAAGAAGCACATAACATTACTTGATGAGCATGGGTAAATAGATGTTTGTACAGGGTTTGGAAGAAATAAAAAAAACACAAAATTCAATAACAGCTAAGTGAGGCAGGAAGATGTGGAGGACCATCACCAACTACATCCTGAAGGGACACAGCATATAAAAGAAGAGGATATTGAGGGAAAGAGGGATAGAGGAAAGAAGCACATAACATTACTTGATGAGCATGGGTAAATGGATGGTAGAACAGGGTTTGGGAGAAACAACAAAAACACAACATTTAATAAGAGCTACGAGAGGAAGGAAGATGTGGAGGACCATCACCAACTACATCCTGAAGGGACACAGCACATAAAAGAAGAGGATATTGAGGGAAAGAGGGATAGAGGAAAGAAGCACATAACATTACTTGATGAGCATGGGTAAATGGATGGTAGAACAGGGTTTGGGAGAAACAACAAAAACACAACATTTAATAAGAGCTACGAGAGGAAGGAAGATGTGGAGGACCATCACCAACTACATCCTGAAGGGACACAGCACATAAAAGAAGAGGATATTGAGGGAAAGAGGGATAGAGGAAAGAAGCACATAACATTACTTGATGAGCATGGGTAAATAGATGTTTGAACAGGGTTTGGGAGAAATAAAAAAAACATAAAATTCAATAAGAGCTAAGTGAAGCAGGAAGATGTGGAGGTCCATGACCAACTACATCCTGAAGGGACACAGCACATAAAAGAAGAGGATATTGACGAAAAGAGGGAGAGAGGAAAGAAGCACATAACATTACTTGATGAGCATGGGTAAATAGATGGTAGAACAGGGTTTGGGAGAAACAACAAAAACACAACATTTAATAAGAGCTACGAGAGGCAGGAAGATGTGGAGGACCATGACCAACTACATCCTGAAGGGACACGGCACGTAGCAGAAGTGGATATTGAGGGAAGCAAGGCCAGAAGAAAGCAGCGCGTAACATACTTGATGAGCCTGAATTATTGGGTGGTGGAACAGGTCTTAGGATGTATAACAAAAAAAAAACATTAAGAGCTAGAAGGGTCAGGAAGATGTGGAGAGCCATGACCATTTACGTCCTGAATGGACATGGCACATGAAAGAAGAGGATATTGAGGGAAAGAGGGACAGAGGAAAGTAGTGTGTAACATAACTGATCAGCTTGAGTAAATGGATGGTAGAACAGGGTTTTGGAGAAACAACAAAAACACAAAATGTATCTCTATCTATAAAACGCAGGATGTGTGTGCGTGTGTAACGAATGCACGGCCGCAATTTTCGACAGATTTGCACCAAAATTTGCATGCACATGCTCCAAGTTAGCAGGAAGGCCATGACCGACTTTGCATTTTCCCAAATCCCATCGATAGTAGAAATAATTCATTTTTTCATGCTTCTACGGCAATTTTCATGTAGTTTGCGTCCATTTTGTACTGGCCAGAGTGAGAGCCTATAGCTGGCTGCCACGAATAGGCAGGAAGATTCTATTGACCAGCGTGAGAGCCAACAGCTGAATGACACGAATGTTAACTAGCATACTAGCATGCAAAATAAAATCGATAGCTGAATTCGTCACCAGTTGGAAAAATTTAAATCTGCATGGCACTTTACTCCAATTGGCTCATTCGCTTGCTTAAACTCAACGTTGATTCTGATTCCGCAGAACTGGGTTTGGGTGTGTAAAAGTATTTGTTGTTAACATTCTTTTTTCATTCGTTTTTTTCCAGTTACGAGTCTTTTTTAAAGCTGATCGTTTTGTGTTCATTTTGTTTAGTTCTTTTTTCGTAACAGATTTAATGTTTAGTACAGAGCTTAGAAAACATTGCAATATGAGATATGTGTTGTATCTCTGCGATGTTTCGTGTTGTGCGAGCTGAATTATTATGGAACAGTACACTCAGCTATAACATTATCCCCATAAATGGCATGCATCTCTTGTACAAAGCATTTTTTTCCAGAAATAAAATATCTCTAAATGATGAAAATATATTATATTTTTCTCAATTTTCACTTTTAAAGTAAAAGACTTTTAAAATCCACGATTCACGGAGAAATGGCATTATTCAGAATATGAATTTATATTGTTGTCAGTCACGTGTGAAACGGAATCATGTGTTCAAACGACATTTATTGAAAAACGATATGAACTTTTGAGCTAACCCAAAATCAAGTCTAGTCCTACTGCTTGATGTAAACCATCACCAAAAATAAATTGAAGAAATACGAATTAAATTTTAATAATTAATATTTAGTTTAATGATAGATTTCCTAATATAGGGAAAAAAATGATAATTCTTCCTAAAACACGTTATGGCATCTCAACACTGTTACATCTATGACGACTACGAGGTCTAAACATGTGATAAAAATACGAAGAAAGACTAGTTAAAAATTAACAATAATGGCAACGCTTCGTCAAAGAAATAAATAAAACTTACAATAATAATTACGACTATGTCTAAATCAAGCAAATGCAAAAATGAATGTGGCAAGTGTTATGATAGGGGACAAAAATGTGACACAGAGATCCGAAGGCCCATTGGGATAGCAATAGATGCCTTCTAAAATCTAAGCAAAGAAACGGGAAAATTTCGTTACAAACAAAGAAAAGAGCGTTGAACTGTTACTGAATATCAATCCCTCGACAGCGAATACTGGACAATTTCCTCATAGATGAAGAGAAGATGTGGTTCTATAGAAGAATGCTAAGAATACAATGGTCGGTACATGTCAGAAACAAGGAAATTTGATAATTTAGTCAGCAATCTTCAGTGTAAGCATCAGATCTGCCAAATAAAAGTAGATATTGCTTCTCGATTCAACATGTATCAGAAAGGTTTCTTTATTCATATTCACATCGTTGTGTTCAAGATACGAAATGAGATGACTGCTGATAAAATTGCAGGTAATTACCAAATGTCAATACATAAAGAATTAAAAGCCATCCTAAAGGGAAGTAACAGGAAAAATTCATTAGAAACAGAGAAAACAATGTTGAGCTGCAATGTCATACAAATCTTCTTATATGGCTGTTAATGCTGGGTAAGTTCCTTAGAGATGAAGAGGAAACTTGAGTCAACAGAGATGTGATTCTACCAATGGATGCTGAGAATGCCATGGACGTAGCATGTTAGCAAAAAGAAAGTTTTAAACAAACTGAAAAAAACTCTTATATTTAGAATCAGAAAGAGTTGAAAATTTTGGGGACACATAACGAGGAAAGAAGGAAGGCTTATGAGAATATGAAACTCACAGGACATATTGAAGAGGACAGAGAGAAAAAATGTACTTAACACGAATGGCAAGCAAATGGATAGCCGAACAGTGAATGAGAAGGAGAGTAAAAGAATACTGCTAAGAGCTCTAAAGAAGAGGAAGATGTGGAGAGCCGTGACGGCACTCTTTATGAAATTATTGCAACCTATTGCCTTCAAGAGTATGGATTAAAATCGCATCCGAAACAAATGAGGAAGAAGTTTGTTTTCTATTAGGATGATAATGACAGAGTAAGATTTTTCTCTGTGGCATACGCATACTGCCACAGAGATAGGTAAATTATTTTTTTATTAAAGAGTAAGTGTATGTATGCAATACGAAAAACAATAGGGACTTCTTTGCCGAGATAAATAACAAGAAGACAGAAAGACAGGTTGACTTTAAATGGGTCACTGAATTGTTACTTTGAATTCGGTGAACAGATTCAAAGATAAACACTCATATGCAATTCAGACAATTTTTTTTTTCTTTTTCCTTTTTTTTTTTTTTTTTTTTTTTTTTTAGAAATGACCTTAATGACTGGGTTCAGTTGTGTTAAAGGTTATTTTTTTGTACGTTTGGTGATTAAGGACGCCACTTGTCTTTGAAATGACTCCCCTGCAAATATGCGTAAGCACACACACACTCGCACGCAAATACACGCGCTTACGCACGCACATACATACACATGTATTCTCAAGGGCAAAATGCGTCGTACGAAAACCTTTCCCACTTTGTCATAGTTCTCTTAAAATTTGTTCTTCATATATAAACATACATATATATATATATATATATATATATATATATATATATATATATATATATATATATATATATATATATATATCGTTTCGCACACACATTGCGACCAGCAAGAAACAACCTGTCGCTTCTGACTGTTGACTTCACTGTTCATTTTTATATTTATATTTAATATATTATATATATACTTCAAACATTATAAAGGATACTCATATTTGAAATAGAAACTAATTTTTTTTTTTTTATTTTAAACTGTATATTACGGCTATCCGCCTAGCGTGCTTATATATATATATATATATATATATATATATATATATATATATATATATATATATATATATATATATATATATATATATATGGGTCAGTTTTTATTACTAGGATCGACTTGGGTTATATACCAACGGATTTATTCACTTTATTATATAATATATATATATATATATATATATATATATATATATATATATATATATATATATATATATATATATGCGGGCATATCATGGGATTTTTAAAGACCTACTTTTGAAGCTAATTTTAAGGGAGTCGGATCATACACAAGATATAAAATTAGCGTATGTACTTCTGATATTGGCTACACCATTTTCTTTTGTCAAATTAGCTTCAAATTTATGTCTTCAAAAGTCGCATGATACACAAGTATATACGGTATATATATATATATATATATATATATATATATATATATAGATAGATAGATAGATAGATAGATAGATAGATAGATAGATAGATATTGCATGGTATTTGTTGTGTTTATTATTTATCAATCACTCTGCATAATTCATCAAATAATGCAAACATTTAATTTCAGAAGCCCGGAAAATTTCACGAAAAGCCGCCATGTTGAAATGACAAATGTATGGATGCTTTATGAATAATATTTGTTTTGTTTGTTTTACGGCATATCAACCCATTGGATCATTTAATCCCGAAATTTAATACTAAAATATGTATTGCTGGTAATTTTACTATAAATAGAAAATGGAAAATTTTACGAAAAGCCGCAGAATACACAAGCCGCCATGTTGTGTTATAAATATCAAATATAAGGATATTTGTATGAATAAAGTTTATTTTGTTTTTGTTTTTGTATTATCAACGCATTGGGTCATTTAATCCCGAAATTTGAAACTATAAATATGTATATTTTGGTAATTTTTACTATAATTACGTATTATTGATAATTTTACTATACTGTTTGTTAGTATTTTTTAAAATATAAAAACGTATTGCTTGTAGTTTTACTATAAAAATGTATTTTTATACTTTCATAGTGTTTTGTTTTGGTTTGGGGGTTCATTATTTGCCCATAGCTACGACCCTAGCAAGAAGTGCTACCACCCCAGGTCAGGATGGACCTGGGAACAACAGCAATTAAGAGATGGTTCTACACTCCTCAAAACTTCCTGATTAGAGGTTTTGCAGCCGGTTGTACTTTATCGTCATACCCAGTAATAGTATAAATAATGCATTTAATATTTATCATGTCTGAACTCCAGGCCACAAGGTTCTTGCTGTTCTGATTTCAGTCATTTATTTCGGTGTTATTGTTCAAAACAACAAAAAAGACTGAATTGACCCGAGTCAACCATCCAAAGAGCCCTCTTTTTTTTTTCTTCTTTGCGATTGACCTGACAAATTTCACATCTGTCCGACGATAGTGAAAACTTTACAGCGGGTCACTTCTTCACTTCAGAGGCCTGGGTAATGTAGTTCTATCAGGTTGGTGCAAAAATAATGTCGTTTTCTCACATATGTTACTATGTGAGAAAACGACATTATTTTTGCATCAACCTAATAATAAAAATGAAAGGGTGTGGCAGGGCGCAACGCGCGAGGTGTGAGGTTAAGGTTTTTGTTCTTGTTACTGTTGTCTACTTAAAGAAATGACTACTTGTTAAGAGAAACAGATAATTAAGCTATCCTTATAATCAATGAGAATAGATGTGCGGGTAGGGTAACGGTTATCGGCGACAAAAATCGAATTCTCCTTCGATGCGCTGTGTCACTCCCTGATGTAGGTGATCATGGCTCTCCACAATTTCCTGACCTTTGTAGCCCTTAGTTAATTTTATCTTTTTGTTATCTCTCCTAAACTTTGTTCTGTCATCTTTTCTGATCGACATTTCTGTCATCAATTTACACAAGCTCGATAGGTTACGCGCTGATTTTTTTATTTAAATATCTTGTGATTGTCAAATTTTCTCAGCCCTCTTTCCTCATTATGTGTCCTAGAAATTTCAGTTGTCCCTTTTTGATGTTAAGTATTTTTAGTTTTTTTTTTTTTATTTCCATTTTCCCTTAAACTTCGTCGTTATTCAAGCGACCACTCTATGGTATCCTCATCATCCTTCTGTAGAAACACATTTATGTTGACTCAAGGCTCTTCTGCAACGGGATTGTTCAGCTTTCACTGCCACGTAGGAGGACTGATATTACACAACAATTCAGTATTGTTTTCTTTGTTTCTAAAGAGATTTTTTCTATATGGCTTAATTTTTAGAAGGCATCCTTCGCTATTCCAATGCCACTTCGGGTATTGCTGTAAAATTTTCCGTCTTTTTAAAACCCTTCCCAGATACTTAAATTTCTGGACATGATTGATTATGACATCTCCAATTTGTAATTCGGATGTTGGACTATCCCTTTTGCTAACAACCATACATTCCGTCTTCTTACAATTGATATCTAGTACTTTCTTCTCACTCTCCATCATTACTATCTGTAGGAGTTCCTGTATTTTCCTTTGTGTGTCTGCTATCGACACTGTGTTATCTGTATATCTAATTGAAGAATATAACATTTCTAGTAGTTTAATAACTAATAAGGTAATAATTACAAGGAAGTTGAAATTTTGTACATTAATAATTTTGCATATGATTTAAATCATTGTTTTTCCACCTTCTTAAGCAACGGCACACCTAGTGATTTTCCAAGCGTAGCTTAGATGTGGCACAAGGCCGAAAGTATGGGGCACCCAGTGAGGTCGTAATTGTTCTAGCCAGAAAAAGCTCGCTAACCATTACACCACCTCGAGGTGCCCAAATGATTTTCCAAGCGTAGCTTAGATGTGGCACAAGGTCGAAAGTATGTGGCACCCAGTGAGAATCGAACTCACTATTCAGTCTTAACCGTTTTCGCAAGAGAAGCTTGCTAACCATTACACCACGCCGAGGTACCTAAGTGATTTTCCAAGCGTAGCTTAGATGTGGCACAAGGCCGAATGTATGAAGCACCCAGTGAGGATCGAACTCACGACTCAGTTGTAATTGTTCTAGCTAGACAAGCTTGCTAACCATTACACCGCCTCGAGGTGCCCCTATTTTCCAAGCATAGCTTAGATTTGGCACAGTGCCAAAGTTTGGGGCACCTAGTGAGGATCGAACTCACTACTCAGTCATAATTGTTCTAGCGAGAGAAACTTGCTAACCATTACACCACCTGGAGGTGCCCCAGCAACGGCACACCTATAGGCAAATGGAAATATCACGACACAATTAGCAAAACTTTTAAAGGATATGCGTTTAAATCTTACGAAATAAAACTTCAGATTGAAAAAAAAAAAATACACACATAAATATGAACATTTTAATCTTATATAGATTTCAGAATAATATAATTTTTAATAAAACAGGACAATTAAATTATGCATATCGGAAACTTCAACAATATTAATTTATAATTAAATATAAATTTGTAAAAAATTGAATTAAGCAAAGAAAGTTGAATCCAATTATATGTAAACAACCTTAGTATTTATTTATTCAAATAAAGGAAAAATTTAAAAACTTAAATAAAAAGAATAAAAAAATACTTTTAAAAAATGAATATTAAAATAAAGTATTTAAATTAACATAATAGAAAAATAGTGAAAAGAATTATTGGAAAAAACATTTTAATACTTATCTATTTATTCAAATACTAACACCGTACCATTACTACTTCTACACATGTATCTATGTATGTCTTGACAATATTTCGCGGCATACTTAAGAGCATAGCTCGACACATTAGTGTGCTGTGGCACGGCGGTTGAGAATCACTGGTTAAAATGCTGTGTCATTTTAATCTTCCTCCGTAAATTATAAGTTATAATAAAATTTATTTGAAGTTGATATCCAATCTGTAGGGGTATTGTATTTTATTAATCGTCTCCTACTGTGTGCAAATCCTTTCAGGACATTGGTGATCATGGCTCTCCACAATTCACTTTTCTTTTTGTAGCTCTGAGTAAATTTTGTCTTTGCTATTACTCCTAAACTTCTTTCTGTCATCCATTTGAACAAGTTCGTTAGGTAGGTTAGGTGCTGTTTTCCTTTGTCTCCCCCTTGATTTCTATATGTCCTTATGCGTGTCAAAGTTTCCAAGCCCTCTTTCTTCAATAAGTGTCCTAGAAATGTTAACACTCTTACTGATATTAAGTATAAGTGTCCTTTTTGTTTCCATCTTTCGTTATCCCAATGCACCTTCGGATTTCGCTGTCGCACTTCCTACGTTTAAAACACTTCCCAGATATTTAAATTCTTTTACAGACTTGATTTTCGCATGTCTAATTTGTAATTTTTATGTTGCGCTGTTAGATTTGTTGCTAACCATAGATTCTATCTTCTTGAAATTGATGTTTAGTCATTTCTTTTCCGCTTTCCTTCATTATTTTCTATAGGAGTTATTGTAGTTTCCTTTCTATGCCTGCCATCTACACTGTGTCATCAGCATATCTTATGTTGTTAAGAATATGGCCGCCAGTAATGAATCCTGGTAGCTCTTCTAATTCTCTCAAAATCTCCTCACTGAACATGATTGAATAAGTCCAGTGAGATGACACATCCTTGTCTTACACCTTATTTTCGTAATTTTCAATCAAATAGATTTTTTTTCATTTTTATCTGAAACCGTTTTAATTAAAAAAGATGTTCTAATAATGTATCTGCTATAGTTTGAATCTGTTTAATTTATTTGTTTTGCAAAATCTTAATTTATATAGATTTTTTAACGTTTTTCTTCCCAAACATGACAGCATTATTCAATTAATTATTTGTATTTTATCCTCATCTTTGTTGTCTTCAATACTCCATTTCATTCTGCAAATATTCCTGTTATCCGGTGGTGCATATTGCATTTTTAACTTTTACATACGCACGTAAGGTTGAATAAAAGGGAAATGATGGATACTGCTTTTGTCCTGAATGTGTGCGGCACATGTACTCATGCCTCTGATTACACCAAAGTACAGAAAATACAACAATCCTACCCAATTTCTAATGAAGGTTACGATAGTTGTAACCATAGGGGATCCCAAAAGTCACCAAGGCTTTTAAAAATGGTAACTCCTTTATTTTTTAACTAATTCACAATACATTAATATTATATAGAGTAGATATGGGAAATAGATATAAACTTTTAAGTGGCGTCCATCTTCAGCTTTGCGCGAACACCCCCCCCCTTTTGTAAGGTATTTTCCATCATAGCCATCAGTGTTTTAGACTCTGATGCTTCGATTTCTGCGTGAATATTGTCCTGAAGTTGTTGGAGAGTCTGGGGCTTGTTGATTTAAACTTTTCTTTGAGATAGCCACATAGAAAGAATTTAGGTCTTGTCAGATCCGGAGAACGTGTTGGTCAGTATCTAACGCAACCATGAAAAATTATTCTTTTCCAAAAAATTTAACTGGGAAGTTGGATTGGGGCCCTTGTCGTATTAGCTGTTACCCCATCTTGTATGGAAACAGATTGATGTTTTAAAAATTCGTTGGAGTGACCAAAACCTTTCAAGACCCCGCCTTCATTTTGTTCCTTTACTCTTTCAACTGATTCTTCCTTCCTAGCCAAACGTGGTATGCCATTTTCTTCGACGATCACTTATCTCAACACTTGGAGAATCTCTCACACTGACTTGCCAACTATATGATGCGTCGATTTTGAATTATTGATCTTTGGAACTGGTAGAATGATTTTACAACTATTGTCCGTTTTTGTTTTTTATTTTGTTTTTTTCAGTCGTGTATGATTAATTTCAAGAGCCTCTTTTGTAAAACACCTGAAAGAAAACTAAAAAAAAATTAATTAATAAACAAAAATGTTATTAAACTTTCAAACCTCTTGGAGACTTTTGGACGCCTTGTACATTAAATTCACTAATGAATTGTATATATTCTTTAATGACATAGTTCAAATACTAATTATGGGTTACCAATAAAACTAATCAGAAGGGTGAATGTGATCTTTTGCTATGCTCTCAAGAATTTATTTTTGACTGTTCAAGCCGAACGTCTGGAGCCATATGGAAACAAACTCTATTTGTTTTTCGTGTTCTGTATTGTCAATAATCCTGCTTATTCACATAGGTATATGGTAGGAAATTGGAGCAGAACGTCCAGGGTCCTTTGTATCAATTTTGAGTACATATTAACTTTTGTATTGAATGAACACAAATTATTTTTATATGATAATTTTCTCTATTCTTTCTTCTTGCAAATATCACAAAATTTTGACAGTAATTTTTTTAAAAGTCATTAATCATCTCACTCGCCTCTAAAGAAGGCGGTAATGCCACTAAGACGCAAAGGGTTACTGAAATTGAAAGAAAATGTGAAAACATTAGTGAGGAGAAAGGACAATAAAAGAACAGAGGCAAAAAAACAGAAAGAGGCGATTGATGTTGCATTTCAAATTTTTGAAGATTGTAGCTGACAGGAAAATAAGAAGTCGGAAGAGAGTTCCACAGGCGAGAAGTGTGAGAGAAAAAACTATTAGAATAGAACTTACGGTTGCATACGCTTTTATTAAAAAAAGACCCCTTTTTGCCTTCGTTATGCTTTGATTACGTACAGAAAAATTAATGGCTCTCTCCAGCTTCCTGTACTTTGTAGCTCTTGGTAAGTTTTTTTTTTATTATATCTCATAGTACCTGTTCTGATAAACATTTAAATATGTTCGTTGGGTAGGTTATTCTTTGGTTTCCTCTGTCTCTCGACTTCAGTTTGTCCTGTGAGTGTCAAATTCTCCAAACCCTCATTCCTCATTATGTGCCCTAGAGGTGCGGGAGAAATACCTCCCACCTCATAGTAAGACATTGACTAGATGAAGACACCATTGCCACCAGTATCTTACACTGATTCGGGAGGTATTTTTTGTCGCACCCTGAATGAATTTTATTTTTAACCCCTACCACGGCATCACTAAGAAATTGGAGAGAGAAAATAGGTATAAAATATGAATTTTATTTTTTAAATTTAAGTTTCTGACATCAGTCATAAATATTTTGACTCTGAATTTCATTTTTTTCTTCTTCTCTCGCTGTTAACTCAAAAAGGTAAAGAAAAAAGATTACTTTGAATGTAAGAAAATAAATAGACGATTTCTTTTTAATTTTTCCCTTTTTAAGCGACTTTATTAGCGATCCAAATGATTTGTTATTAGCCTAACAATTCAATGACAACTGATTCGACCATTACACAGACCGGCGATCTACAATATATATTTCAACTTGTGAACCTTTATTCTGGAAAGCATGTTCATAAAACCTTTCAAATAAAACACGTATCGAACGCCAAGCAGTTGGCCTGATTAAAAAGAAGGAATATTTACATTTGACGTCTATTCGATAAGAGTCAGTCATCAATAAGAATTCTATTTTTGTAGTCATTTTATCCTAAGCAAAGCAATAAAGCCATTAAGACGAAACGGATTACTAGAGTGTGAAAGAATATGATTAAAAAAAAAAAACACAATTAAGGATAGAGAACAATAAAAGAAGAGAAACCAAGATACGTGTTGTGGTGTCCTCCTTCTAAGAGTTTATGTAAGACTCTTTCGCCTACTATAAGTTTAGTAGGAGAGAAGGTTTGGGGAACAGTGAACTGTGAATAGATTAAGCGCTAGTTCATTCGATACACTCTCACTAATCGTGAAATACTCTTCTGGTGTACTTACTGTTTAATATATATATATATATATGAAAACCTGGTTTTTGTTATTACTTAACCATTTACTTGGTCACAACAATAGGAGATAACGATTGACATTGCATATAAATTTTTGAAGATCAAACTTGACTGGGAAGCAAGAAACTGGAAGAGAATTCCACAAGTAAAAAGTACAAGAGAAGAAACTGCTAGCATAGAACTTACGGTTACATCTAGCCATTTCAACTTTAAATTGAAGAGACCTTGCTAACAAATTAGTACTGTGATTAAACTCATAAAGTCTAACTATCATAGAAGAAGGTTCATGAGAACAATTATGTTGAATGTATTTATAGAAACGACACAGAGAAGCTACATTAAAACGGTGGTGAAAATGACTGAATCCGAGATGTTAGGTCAAGACCTATAACATTGCAAATTCTTCTTTGTATCCTATCAAGAATCTCTAAATACATAGCAGAAGCACCAGATAATTATTTTATACTTAACAAACTTTTTGATAGCCAGGGAAATAGACTGTTAATTATAGATCTATATCTTGTAATAATTTGACCATTGTTTATTATATTTTATATTAAGGCCCAGGACATCTGAGATGAAGGCCGGTGATATACTAGCAGAGAGTGGATATTTCCGCCATGTGTAAATAGCAGGTGTGTGTTCTATAATCTTGGATGGCAACTGGTCTAGGAGAAGAATAACTCTGAATCCAAAACCTGCGAAAGGTCGTTTGGGGACTTTGTGGCATGTAGTGCACCAAAGCTCTGCACAAAACATTCACCACTATAATCAAATCATATGTGCTAGTGTCTGGCTGTGAGTTCCTAGGAAATGAGCTACTTGACCCTCATACGACGGAAGAGTCGAGTATATATATATATATATATATATATATATATATATATATATATATATATATATATAGTCATTCGCATATATATATATATATATATATAGTCATTCACATACATACATACATACATACATACATACATACATGCTTACATATATATATATATATATATATATATATATATATATATATATATATATATAAAGACATTTTTTATGTTTATACATTCTTTTTATAGATACAAATATTTAAGCAAATGCTCTGTTTATAATAAACAGTATTAATAACATTTACCGCCTTCAATGTCCGAGAAATTTTCATAGAAAATATGCGTCCTCTTAAAATAATTGTGGGACCTTGTCCATTTCATAATATGTATATATATATATATATATATATATATATATATATATATATATAAAGCGAGAGAGAGAGAGAGAGAGAGAGAGAGAGAGATGTTAAGGGCAATAATCTGGTAAAATAGTGTCTGACATGAAACTGCGTACGAATTAGGTGTCATTATATTACCTGAATATTGCAGAAAAAATCACTGACTTCCATCGACGCTTGCCGAAAATTTAAGAAAACTAAACAGTGGATTTGATTATAATTCGTTGATGCGTTTCTACAGTGTGCGACAAGATACGTTCGGGTCGGCTGCACAGCTGACACGCAACGAAATGAAGAACACCTTGGAATGGCTCTATCCACGTGAAAATACTTTTTGTAGTCGAAAAAGTACACGCTATGCAGCTATGTTATTGTGTGACATTTGTTGTTGTTTCCATAGAAATATATGTGAGGCATGACTTTCGAAGCAACCCACTTTTATTTACGATATAATAATTGAAAAAAATATGCAATTCATACCAATGAGAAGAAAATGCTCAAAACTCCAAGTACGCATGCGCACATTGTGCACCATGAAAGCAAAGGTTACTCATGTGACACAGATATTTATTTTATGTAAATAACTCTGATCATTCACTCTGTCTTCTATCTGCTTTGTGTAATGCTCAATCTAACCTCCCTTCCGATCGACAACAATCTCAAATATCTTTTAAAGTTTATCAGTTTATTAAAGGTCAATTCTTTTTACTTTGTTTTCAAACATTGTAAAAAGACCTTTGTGATCATTTCTGGTAATATTTCATTTTTTTTTTGTTGTTGTTTTTAAGGGTAATTGCATACATAATGAACTTTTATACAATTTTCATTCAATATAAAAGTTTCATATTCCATTCCCCGTGTTTTAAGCTCGTTTGAAAGAAAATAAAAATAGATATTTTTTGCTGTAGAGCAGTAAAGACATTTGTTTTAGCGCATTTAAAACATTTGTTTTAGAGCACTAAAGACATTTCTTTCGATGACGTACAGTAGATAATAAATTATTATTTATTAACACTTGTCTATTAGGTCGAGTCATAAATAATTTCCGTTTTCGTTTCAGAATTTGCATATGACTTGTTATCGCTTACCAGGCCTTTTGAATAAAATCCTGCAGATTTTGACGTGAAAGATAGATTTCTTTCAACACTTGATTCTAGTTTACATTAGAGAAAACTTTCTCCGGGGTAGTACACTAATCGAATAAGGTAATAATCGGATGGTGCAAGGTCAGTTGAATATAGTGACTTGAGTAGGACAGGGCAACCGAGTTCCATAACTGTTTCTTGTTATTCTTGCCGTAAGCGCCCTTGCGTTGTCATAGAATGGAACAACAGTTTTCTTACTGACGAGCGGGGGTGGGGGCGCTTTTCGAACAATTTATGGACACGCTTCAGCTGCTGGACGTATGTGCATTTAGTGTTCCATTGCGTTTTAAGAGCTCTAAATTAATAGTAACCGGACTATCTCACCATGCGCCCAAAGTTACATCTTCCATGGGGCTCAGGTTTTTAAGCTGGTTGACGATATTTATTCTTGTCAGTCTATCCTTTTCCGTTAGCGTATTTCAAATTCATGCTTAAGAGCCACAAATGTTTAATAGTTATGACGGTGCGTTTGTCATTGCAAATGGTTCAAAACGGAAATTTCTTATGACTCATCCTACTTCTTATAACTCTTATGACTACACATAATCTTTGCATAGGAAATTACCAAATCAATCTCTTGGAAGTGCTAAGGTGTTTCGTCGGACTCAAGGCAGCCATCATCTGGATGTGATCTTCTGTACGAGATGTTGATGGGCGACCAGATTATCTTTGGTTCGTGACACTTGTTCCTCCCGCTTAAAAGACCCTTCTTTTGTTAGATGATCTTCCATATAGGAGGACTGATATTGCGTAACATTTCAATACTCTTTTCTTTACATCTTTTTTCTGTTTCTTAATACTCTGCTTAGCTTTTGGAAGACACTTTGGCAATCCCAATGCACCTTCGGTTTTCAGTGTCGCACTTTTCGGACTTCTCCGCTAACTTCAAAACAATCGAACCGTAGAAGCAAGTTGTAGAGGAAAACCGGAACTTCTCTGTTGCTCAGTGCCCGCTAATCATGGTCAGAACTGATCCAAGTGCAGATATGTGGTCATTAGACTAGGGTCTAATCCATCAAAATCCATCAAAATATCGCTTCCACTGAATTCCAATGCCAGTGAAAAGCTCAAAACTACGAACAATCTGTTCAGTAAAGGTCGACCTATTCATGCACCTATCTGTATACCTTTCCGGAGGAGACGAGGTAAGTTGGATTACCTTTAACTACATTAAAAGGTCCGTGTGGTGGGTGTCTTCAATTTCGGTATATTTGTAACAATTTAGCGACACCAGTGAGTAGATTATTTTTAAAACAGATTTTTTTCTCTGTACTTCGGAAATGGAAAATTAAGTTAAAAGAAAACATACATTAAAATTGCCTTTTTTACACATTTCGAGTAAATTATTAGCGTTGCATATATTCTTATGATTTACTGAGGAATGTAAAAAATTCTAAAAACGTATTTACTTAGAATAATTGTAATTCTTTCATGAAAATAGCGAGAAACTTGTGGAAAAGATGGAAAACAGCTTATCACCCACAAGATCGCACAAACGATTTTAAACTTTATCGAGGCTGGAATAACAACAGGAAGGTTATATATATATATATATATATATATATATATATATATATATATATATATATATATATATTAAGGCATTTTTATGTTATACATTCTTTTTATAGATACAGATATTGAAGTAAATGCTCTGTTTATAATAAACAGTATTAAACAACATTTACCGGCCTGTGAAAATTTCTCGGACATTCAGGCAGGTAAATGTTGTTTAATACTGTTTATTATAAACAAAGCATTTACTTAAATATTTGCATCTATAAAAAGAATGTATGACATAAAAAGTCTTAAAATAATTGTCGGACTTTGTCAATTTCATAATATATATATATATATATATATATATATATATATATAAATTCCCAAGAAAATAGAATCCAGGTAGAACTGAATGTCCAGGACAGAATAAGAATATAATATAAAAGGCTCAAACACTAATATTCCATAGTTATAATTTATTACATTGGAATCGTCATCACGATACAATTCATCAGACCCCCAAAATACAAAAAGAACTCAGAATATATATATATATATATATATATATATATATATGTGTGTGTGTGTGTGTGTGTGTGTGTAAATAGCCGCTCAGATCAATCTGATCGGGACGCGAGTAGTCGAAGCGCATTTCCATTTGAGTTGAAACCAAACCAAGTGTGAATTTTGTGAATTTTCCCTAACAATAAGTCTTTTCTCCCCTATTTTTAATAATTTTTTACTCCTTTGAATTCGCATAAATATGTTTGTAAATACAAATGATTAATTTAACAGACATACCCATATCTGTCTATATATCAGGTCATCCCATAAGTTCTGTCTGAATTTTAACTTTTTGTTAAAATGAACGAAATTTAAAGAGTATTTTATAATGTCTCATGGAGCTAAACATTATTTTTATGTTTAGATGCATTTAAACTGATCAAATTTTATTTCAGAGAACAATAAAATTAAATTTTGTTTGATTAAAACTTGGCTAACATGGAAGTACCCAAGAATCATTTGAGGCACATAATGCTTTATGAGTTCAAGAAAGGAAACTCAGCAGCCGAAGCGGGTAGAAACATTCACTCAGTTTATGGAGAAGAATGTGTGATTGAAAGAACTTCCAGAAGATGGTTTGCAAAATTCAGAGGTGGAGATTTCACCCTTGAAGATGAAGATCGAACTGGACGTCCAGCTGAGTTTTATAAAAAGCTTCTTGAAGCAGCCCTTGATGAAAATTCTGCTTTATCAGTTGAGGAATTGGCAGTGTTTCTCAGTTCAAACCCTACAACTGTTCATCGTCATCTTCAACAACTTGGAAAAGTTCCTAAACTTGGAAAATGGGTGCCTCATGAATTGTCTGAAAACAACCTCAAATCCCGAGTTGACATCTGCTCTTCTCTCCATTCTCGCCAACTTGTTTCACCTTTTTTGGATATACTTGTGACTGGCGACGAAAAATGGGTCTTTTATTGAAATGTTAAGCGTCGTAGATAGTGGCTTGGTAAAAGGGAAGGACCCCAGCCACAGCCGAGAAGGGAACTTCATGGGCAAAAGGTTCTTTCAATCTGATGGGATCACCAAGGAATAATCCACTTTGAATTCTTACCACCTAATACAACAATTAATGCTCACATATACTGTCAGCAATTAGAATGTTTGAACCAAGCTTTGAGGAAAAAAAGACCTGCTCTAGTGAATCGAAAAGAGGGGATGTTTCATCAGGACAATGCGCGACCCCACACAGCAAGAATCACGTCACAAAGATCGAAGAACTTGGTTGGGAGAAAATTCCTCATCCACCTTATTCTCCCGATCTTGCTTCTTCAGACTACCATTTGTTTTGTAGCTTACAGAATCATATGGAAGAAACAGCTTTTGTAACACAGGAAGAGGTTAAAACTGACATTTGTGAGTTCTTCGAATCAAAGCCAAAAGAATTTTACAGTAATGGAATTAGTAAGCTTGTTAATAGATGGAAGGAAGTCATAGATAATCAGGGAAAATACATTGTTGATTGAATCTGTAATTAAATGTAACATTTGGTCACTTGTTTTCGTTATTCTAAATTCGGACAGAACTTATGGGATGACCTGATATATAACGTGGTTGGTCCTGATCTGGTATCCCGTCTACAGTCGGTATCTCACAGACGTGCTGTGGCTTCCCTTTGCCTTTTCTACAAGTACTTTCATGGTAACTGCTCCGACGAGCTATTTTCACTGGTTCGTTGGCATCTCGGTCCCACCCTTTCACTCTCGAAACGACTAAATATAGCCATCTCTTCTACTCCAACAGCTTCTTATTTCGCGCCTCCAGTCAGTGGAACTCCCTTCCTAACACGTGCTTCCCTGATAGCTATAATCTTCAAATATTCAAATGTAATGTCAATCGACATCTTCTGATGCCTTGACCTTGATCCCTGTCCTTCTCTTTATCCTTTCCTCCAAACACTCCCCTTTACTCTTGCTCTCACTCTCTGTAACCCCTTGCGTGCTAGTGGCACTCCTGCCTTGCTTGGGGTGAAATGCTTAATTTTTTTTTTTTTTTAAATTTCAGATATTCGATATTTTAATTATTTGCGTTCTTTGCTCTGTTGTCATATTTACGACGTTGGACGCTCCAACCTTGGAACCGGAGCCTTCAGTTCATAGATTGTTCTCGTTCCACGGATATAAGTTTTGTAAATAAAAAGGGAGACAAGATGGAGTAATGGATAGCGGCTTGGATTGAGGAATCGGAGAGCCGAGTTCGAATTCCAGTCGAATCCATTGCATTCACTTATGTGCTAATACCCTTGGGAAAGGTATGAATCCTCTTCTTCTGCAGAACAGACCGGTTCTGTAGCCTTAGATGGCAACTGGTCGACCGCAGAAAGAAATGGCAACCTACTGCGGGAAAAAATCTTCCTCGTCAATCATGTATCGAAAGATACATGATCGCCTACGTGTGCGTCACGCATGGCACATAACTGAATGACTGAAATAAAAATAATAAGTTTTAGTAACTCAACAACTTTTTGTTCACTTTTGCAGTGGTCTGATATTGAACTCACAACCCCAGTCATCGGATTACCACAATAAACGCTGGGCCATGTGTACTTGGGAACGTCGGTGGGCCATGTGTACTTGGCGACGTCGGTGGGCCATGTGTACTTGAGGACGTCTGTGTGCCATGTGTCCTTGGGGACGTCGGTGGACCATGTGTACTTGGGGACGTCGGTGAGCCATGTGTCCTTGGGGACGTCGGTGGACCATGTGTACTTAGGGACGTCGGTGGGCCATGTGTACTTGGTGACGTCGGTGGACCATGTGTACTTGTGGACGTCGGTGGGCCATGTGTACTTGGGTACGTCGGTGGACCATGGGTACTTGGGGACGTCGGTGGACCATGTGTACTTGGGGACGTCGGTGGGCCATGTGTACTTGGGTACGTCGGTGGACCATGTGTACTTGGGGACGTCGGTGGGCCATGTGTACTTGGGGACGTCTGTGGACCATGTGTACTTGGGTACGTCGGTGGACCATGTGTACTTGGGGACGTCGGTGGGCCATGTGTACTTGGGGACGTCTGTGGACCATGTGTACTTGGGGACGTTGGTGGGCCATGTGTACTTGGAGACGTCGGTGGACCATGTGTACTTGGGTACGTCGGTGGACCATGTGTACTTGGGGACGTCGGTGAGCCATGTGTCCTTGGGGACGTCGGTGGACCATGTGTACTTGGGTACGTCGGTGGACCATGTGTACTTGGGTACGTCGGTGGACCATGTGTACTTGGGGACGTCGGTGGGCCATGTGTACTTGGGGACGTCGGTGGACCATGTGTACTTGGGGACGTCGGTGGGCCATGTGTACTTGGGGACGTCGGTGGGCCATGTGTACTTGGGGACGTCGGTGGGCCATGTGTACTTGGGGACGTCTGTGGACCATGTGTACTTGGGGACGTCGGTGCATGAATTTTTGCGACTTATAAAACTAATGTCTGTGTATCCATTTTTAACAGCGCTTATATTACATTTTTTTTTTTTGTTATTATTGCTTTTTTTTTTCTAGCATTCTGCATTAATGTTGGAACTAGAACAATCTACCCCGATGGACGGAATAAAGGATTCGAGTGGAAATTCCAATCACCTGAAGAAGGCTAGAACGTACAAACGTCGAAAACAACATTCTACCCACTCACAAACCTTTTCACCGATTCATATGTGCGTGGTCCATACCCACACTGTGTCAATATCCAATGATGGATTTCCGCAGGTTTGGCTCCTTCAGCAGATAGAAAGAAAGCACCCCGGCGTATTGCTCCTCAATGGTGCAATCGTCTAGTGGAGCATCCATACATCTGGGCTCGTTACTCCCCACTACTCACCTGAATTTCAAAATTACCTTCACTCTCCAATTTACCATCGTATTTAATAGCGAAACTGAGTTCTCAGGAAACTCACTTCCTCCAAAATCTACATATCGCGTTAGGTATCACTAGAGGCGCATCTAGATCACTACGTCCCACAGTTTGTCGATACCAGTATCCAGTTATTGGCAGAAGTGTAGGGACCTATGAGCCTGTGTATACCCAAACGTGGGATAAACATATGACGTCATTATTTTCATTATTTGCATAAACTATTATCTTCGTCTTTGTTGTTACTATCACAATGTTTTGGCTGTTGTGCCCAGTGGCATTCATCGGGTGCTTCAATGGAATTTTTTGGGCAGTACTAGTGAGCTAGCCAAAATGAGCTGAGTCATTTTATAGTTCACCAATAGAAGGATTAACCAATCAGAAGGTTCAAAATATTCAATGTGACGTGTATAAAGGCAGCCATGTTTTTTTCCGAATATTCACTGCCAACCTCTGATATCGAAGACTGAAGAATTACGGAAGAGCTTCTGGTAGTATTGGCGATATAGTCAGATTCAGTAGAGTGTCTGACTCGTGAATATTAATCTTTAACGTTGTTTTCTTGAACAGATTGCGTACTGCGCGGTATTCTATATTCATAGACTTGGCGAACATGGTCAACTTTTCGAACTTAGCCTTTTATTTAATCTACAGGAACAAGGATAATCTCTGACCATATCTCTGGAACATGTCTCTGGACAGTGGTGAAATATTGGTTGACAGGAGACAAAGGGCCCCACCCACAACTACAATGCTATCATTTAATTTTCATAGAAAAAGTAAATATGGGAAAATGGTGAAATTAAAATTGTATGTTGAAAAATATTTGTATTACTTAGGAATTATAGTGTACATGTAGTGTACATATTTATGCGCAGTAGATACCAAATGTAAATTTTATAATTTAATGTTTATTTTTTTTTTTTAATTTTAAGTAATTGGTTGGTATTTTTAAATAGGTTACTGCATAATTTAACATTAAAAGATAGTTTAAACGCGCAATAGATCATGGCAAGCAGCCGACTATATTAAGCGCAATCTTTTGATGATTTCGCGAATTTGCCAATGAATTCTTCTACATCCAATTCATTTTACAAATCTTTTGAAATTCTTCTATATGAATGCGAAACGTGAATACTTTTGGCAGAAACAGAGAGAAGGATCCAAGCGTTTGAGAATAAATGCATGAGAAATCTCCTTGGCATCTTCTATTGGGAACCAATGAGTTTGTGTGGAAAAGGGTGAAAAGTCTTGTGGGCCACGCGGAACCACTGTCAAACGGAGAAAAATGGCGTGGTTTGAACACGTTACAAGGCACGATAGCCTGTGCAAGACCATCACCATTGAAGGTGGAAGGTGGAAATTGGTTGGACAATGTCAAACAATGGACAAGTATTACTATACGAGAATTGCTGATGACTGCCGTTGGTAGACCGTTGTGGAAGAGATTGAATATGGCTTCTGCATTCGGATACCCCACTACGATTACCAAAGTCAATGTGATGATGACGAAGGTAATGATGATGATGATATGATTCCAAATTCTCTTCAGACAACAAATTTCTTAATTTTGTCTTTGAAAATGTCCTTCCGTATCGAACTTGAACACTCCCACGACATACTGACTGTAAGAAAAGCAAGGTAAACTACCTAAAGAATTTGTGTGAATGCATAACAAAATAAAGACAAAGAATAGAGGGTAAATGTACCAACGTTACTTACAGCAACAAAAGAGCGGAAGTTGTGGTGGACCATTAATTATTACTAAAATTATAAAAGAGGTAAACGGCTTATGAATGTGTATGAGAAA
>OZ010586.1:74221586-74224086 GCA_963932145.1 Acanthosepion lycidas
CAAGTACTCCCCATCTCTTTTTGAGATCGTCATCAGAGGTGCAACTAGTAAAGCAAAAACTATGTGTAGCTATCGATTACTGATTTTTTTCCTTTTGCGTTTAAATGCTATGGCTGACAGTTATGCTTTAGCGTTCATTAGAACGTGAATATTTATCTATTATGGAATTTTTTCTTTTATGTTGGACTGTCATGGTCGAGCGTGCATTAAGACGTGAAAACTGTTCTTTTTATGGGCAAAATACACAAATATATATTGGACCATCTTTGTCTTTATTAAATTAAAGCAGCGCTACGAAGTTTAGAACAGCTAATGATCAAACATAATAGCAACTTTACTAGTTGCACCCCTGATGACGATCTCAATTGTCCGTTATATTTAACCAATATATATTTCAATAATGATCTGCTGCCCGAATACACTAAATTCAAGTTACATGATGCCGCAGCATTAAACGATCCCAACAGCCAAAAAATTTCAATGGAACTTCATTAAACGGGAAAGAAACAGGAATTACAACGGCTCAATACTGAAATTGTACGTATTAAAAGAATCTTACAATCTTCTACCACAACTGAAAAATTCAAGGGAATATTGCATTTATTATATAATAAAAAATACAAAAGAAAAATGAATCTCATAAACAAATCATCCAAAAAAAGCTAAACGAATTATATAAAAGAAAATACTTTTACCAAACATCAACGACAACTTCATTAACGTATCAGATTACCAACTCACTCCAAATGAAATGGAATTCCTTAATCTGGGACCAAATTTTCATGTCACACAGAAACCTAATTTAATTTTTAACCAAACGCAAATTGAAGCTTTATACCAACAAATATTTCTATTGGGACAAGACAGCCATATTACCACATAGGTAGGTTTAAAAGAATTACTTAAAGCTGGATATATAAAGCCGTTATCATAAAAATCAGAATAGAATTATAAACATTCCTTTAATAAAAGCACGACTAAAAAATAACAACAGTATTTTTATCCAACGAGCTGATAAAACTAATATTTTCGTTATTTTAAATAAACATGAATACCACTCAAAATTACAGGCCATTTTGGACGATCATAATAAATTTAAAAAGTTAACCAATAACACCACCTCCCAACTTAAAAACCATATCAATAAACTTATTAACGCAAACAATGCTGAAACAGGATCTTATAAACTTCAAAATATTATAGGCGACTACCAGTATATTATCTTTCAAAAACCCTTAACAAATTAATTACTCCCTACTTCCCAAGAAGATACTGTATTAACTCTACAAATGAATTTATACAAATTCTTCATGCTGTAAAACCAAACAACTAACTAATCGCATCTTTGAATGTACGAAATTTATCTACTAATGTTCCCGTCGATGAAACGATTGACAATATTATCCGTCATTATCCGTGATGTATACAATCACACTTCTCCCCCACCCATCAATATTAAACCCACTATTTAAAAAAAAATATTAGCATATACCACTGAAGTACCTTTTCCTGACCCCCTAGGTTTGTATTCAAATAGACGGTATGGCGATGGGATCTCCTTTAGGCCCCCTTTTTTCTAATTATTATATTGCACATTTAGAAAATTAACTACTTAATGACACTAATAAATCCCTATATATGTAAGATAAATAGATGATATTTTCGTTTTCGCTAAAAATATTGATCAAATTACACACAAAAAAATTAAAATGTATCTCAATAAACTTAATAATACCTCTAACAAAATCGATAATATGAATAATAATATTGTACGTCAAAATAAACATAACACTATTAACTTATACTATTGTAACCAAATTCATAATAATTACAAACATGATGAAACAACACTTAAAAGCATAATAGGTAGAAATGTTAAATCAATTAATAATAATAAACAAGTTAAGCTCATCATATATTATAAAAAAATTGACCTCATAGTCTCTAATAACCGTACAACCACACAACTAAATCCTCTACAAAAAAACCAATGTAGTGTATCAATTTACATGGGCGTTCAGAGATTGTATCTCTGGTACTAATAATAAACACGCTACATATATTGGTTTTACTACAACCACGCTCTCCCGTCACCTTTCTGATTTTAGTTCTATTAAACAACATTTCTTAGAAAAACATACGCATGTATATAATATCAAACAAATAAAGTTGATAACAAATCAATGCTCACACATACACACAGTAAAAAGGGACCTTCTGATATTGGAGGCCATCTACATTAAAATAAAGCAACTCACACTCAACAAAAATACATCTAAAACTATTAGGTTGGTGGAAAAATAATGTCGTTTTCTCACATAGTAACATATGTGAGAAAACGACATTATTTTTCCACCAACCTAATAGACACAGCACATTACAGTGCATCTAGACACAAGGTTCTGTCGTTAATATATCGTTCTCTCACGTGGTATGACGTCATAGAACCACATCATAAACTTACGACCCGCGTCTGCTATTCTGCGACCGTTATTGTCGC
>OZ010586.1:74226586-74466586 GCA_963932145.1 Acanthosepion lycidas
GGACGAATGGTAGACTTATAGATATGTAAGATAGATTCTGGAGTGAAACATTTTCTTGCACGACACAGAAAACTAACTAAACTAACTGTGAGAAGGCACAATTGGTCACTCTCCTGAAGGTTAGCATCAGCCATCATTGCAGCCAGTCTAAATAAGAGTAAAATCTGCATTCCAAAACACCAAGAAGGAATGGCAATTCGCAAATAATAAACAAACAGAAGCTATTACTGGTTGATTGATTGTTTTTTACGGTTTATCAACCTTTTACAGGTTGTTTAAAGCCAGAAAATATTTTAGATGTTAAGAATTCTTCTTTTTTTTTTTTTGAGAATAATGGCGCAATTCTTACTTATTAACCCATAGCTGTGAGGAGAAGGGTATATTCATATCTTTCCCAAGGGTAAGTGAATATAAAGATCCCACCCGGAATTGGATCGCGGCTCTCCGATTAACAATTTCGAGCCATTATCTGTTGCACCATCCGCACATCCAAGCTTACAGCACCTGGAATTTCTAAGCTGTGACTCATCTAGCTACTGACCAGTCAGTACCTAGATGAGTTGCAGCTTGGAACTTAATTTCAATGATCGTAGAGGAACCAATGTTTCAACGTGTTATCGCCGTAAAACATAACAGAATTTTTTGTGGAGCTATGATCGCTTACGTTCTAAAAGAACAGGATATTGTAAAAAATAAATTGAAGTAGAAGAATGTTTATAATTTGTTTTTAATTGAATTTAACACATGGGTAAATTCTTAGCCTTTTAGTAAGGCCAAGGGTTACTGGATGTTATTAAAATAAAAAGTAAATTAAAAAAGAAAATGGTTAAAAACAAAAACAAACAAACAAAAAAGGAACTAAACGGCATCAAATTTCACAATACTTCGCAGTGGATTTAGTTCATTTGCTGACCTACAACTTAATTTCATCTCCGTCCTTTGACCTCCAACTTTAGGCTACAAAAAAAAAAAAAAAAAAAAAAAAACAACCAAGCGATCTTTGTTCCCTTGCGACGGAGCGGGAGAGACAGAGAGAAAATGAAATGTCAATAAAAGATAAAAGTCCAATATTTCGTTGAAATTTTTTCACGTCCACATCCCACTCCCACACATGCACACAAACTCACAAGCGCATGCGCGCACACACAGAGTGTGGGAAGGGATAAGTATTCAATAAACACCGCAACACGAGTTTAATACATTATTTATCGACACAGACAGTATGTATTTTTATCATAAAAATAACACATATAGTATGAACAAAACTTTCATCAAATACATTTATATCATACATTTATGTGTCGTATCCCTTCAAGACGTGGATGATCATGGCTCTTCACAACTTTCTTTCCTTTGTAGCACTTAGCAACTTTTGTTTTTACTATGTTTCGCATTCCTCTGCCATCCATTGACGCATGCTTGTTAGGATGATTACTCACCGCATTCCTATTTGGAATACGTCTTATCAGTGCCATATTCTCCAAGCCGCCTTTCCGGATTAATCGTCACAGAAATTTTAACTGTCTCTTTCTGATCTTAAGTATAAATGTCCTTTTTGTTTCCACTTTTCTTATCACTTACTCGTTGCTCACATTCTCCGTCCATATCATTCTCAGTATCCTTCACTAAAATCACGTTTCTTTTTTCCCCAAGTCTCCATTTGTAAGGAGATTGTCCAGCATTCACTGCCATGTGGAGTGATTGACAGTTCAACACTCTTTTCTTTTTCTTTTTTTTTTCTAACGATATTTTCGTGTTTCATAATACTTAGCTTTTTAAAGGCATCTTTTGCTATTCTAATGCATCTTCACATTTTTGTTACATTTTTCCATCATCTTATCTGACAGGTAAATTTATGCAACTTGTAGCTGCCATCTTACTGAAAAGTCATATATTATCTTCTTACGATTGATAGTACTTTCTTCCCGCTTATATACATAATATACAGAGAAGTATATACAGAGAAGTAGAAAGTAGAAGTATATACAGAGAAGTAGAAAGTGTTAGTACGAACAATCAAGTTTAGTAGTAATTGTTTGAACGCGATTCTGTTTCGGACTGCCTCTGACTCGACTGACTGACTCGCTCTGACTGACTGACAGACTCCTGACGGACCTCACTCCAGACTTCAGACTGAACTCTAGATTCAGACGAAACGGTATTTAGTCACTCCCCCCCCCACGAGGGCATCATGTGGCACAAGGCCGGTTTAACGTGGGATCTTCGAGCCCGTGGGCCAGGCCAAAAATATGCCCTTTGAACCCGTATAAACGGGTTCAGGGTCGGATTACCTCCCCGAAAGAGACCCCACCCTTCAGCATAGTCTCGTTCTGGTTCCTCCCCGCCCGAATGCAGAGAGTTCGACCGGTCAGCCGGTCGCCCGACTTCGGACTGAACGGTATTTAGTCACCCCCCCCCACCCCAAACGAGAAAATCATGTGGCACAAGGCTGGTTTAACGTGGGGTTTCCGAGCCCGTGGGCTCGGGCAAAAATATGCCCTTTGAACCCGTATAAACAGGTTCAGGGTCGGTCTACCACCCCGAAAGAGACACCGCCCTTCGGCGTAGCCTCCTTCGGGTTCCTCCCGGCCCGAAGGCAGAGAGTTCAACTGATCGATCAGCCGATCAGCCGGTCGCCCGACTTCGGACTGAACTCTCTGCTTCCTCTTGAGGCGCAGTATTTATTACGTATGGAATAGTCCATTATGTTATTATGGGTAAGGTCCCATAACAGTAATTTATCTCGGAATTCCTGCAGTATACTTTCTATGTCTGCGATCAAAACAGTTTAATCTGTATATCTTATGTTGTTATGACTGTGTCCAGCGATAATAAATCCCGGTAGAACTTCTAATTCCCTTAGATATAGGTTAAAGAGAGAGAGAGTTAAAGGGAGATAACCTTGGATTCGAAGTCAGTTCCTTATCATTGATAACTGTCTCCTCTAATTTGCGAACCCAAGTTACTATATTCTTGATATAATGCAAAAATATTACAATGACAAAATCTCTCAGTAATTATATATAACTATTTAAAAATATGCATTTACACGTCATCCATAATAATATTTTAAATTTTGAAATCATATTTATTTTTGGCATATGAATTTTTTAAAAACTGTTTCGAAATCTTTGATTGTCTTTCAATCATTCTGCCTCACCTGTTATCCTCGCTCCGCGCCGTTCGGGAATCACTGCAGTAAAAACACAAAAAATAGAAAAGAGAACGGAGTGACTTATTAATTTTAACGCCTCAAAAACGATCTGCTCTCTTTTAATTATCGGAGTGAACTCTTTTTACCTTCCATCAGTATATGGCTGATGCTAATCAGCAGGAGAGTGACCTGTTGTGCCTTCTTGGACTAACGTTTCCAGGTTATATGAAGTGGAAAGAATATATTGAATCAATTGCTAAATCTACAGCTAAGAAAGTTGCTTCCTTATGTCGTGCTAGATAGTTTTTCCTGCCAGAAATTATCTTACGTATTAAGATTAACATTCACCATTACTTCAAATATTGCTGCTACATCTCATCTGGTTCTCTTGCTATATATCCTTAAAAGAATCCGCAGAATCTGCAATGTTATTAGTCCTGACCTGGCATCTCGCCTTCAGTATCTTTCTCGTCGCTGTAACGTAGTTCCTCTGTGCCTTTTCTGTAAATACTTTCATGGCAATTGTTGCAATGAACTTCCGCTATGGCATCTATATTTACGAACTTAAACGCAGTACTAGATTGGAAGTAAGGTCTCATCATTTTACAGTTGAAATGGTCAGATTTAACTGTAAGTTCTATGCTAACAGTTTCTTCGATCGCACTTAACGATTTAGTTAACGCTAATCGTTATCTACTGTCTTCTTAATTCTTATTTTTCATTATCCTCTCCTTAACAGTAGTTTTTTCCTTATATTCTCGAACACTTAGTAACCTCTTGCGTCATAGTGGCTTTATTACCTTGCTTGGGGTGAAATGATTTAAAAAGGGAACAGAATCTTCCCACCGAACTTATTCAACCTTTACAGTGATGCCAACGGGAGAGAACGAGAAGTCGTACTAGCATTTATTATTGGCGGAAATAATCTAAACACAACATAATATATGGAGATGACATAGTGTTGATAGATTACACGGAAAAAAAACGGTAAGAACTCCGAGGAAAGTGCGAAGAAAGGATTAATCATCAATTGTAAGAAGACGGAATAATTGTTTTCAGCAAGAGAAATAGCCGAATGTGCGGACAACAAATTGAAGATGGACGAATCCAGCAATTTCGAAAATTTTAATATTTGGGATGTGTTTTAACAGAGGACGAAAAATGTGACGCCGAGATCCAAAGGCACATCGGAATAACAGAAGTAGTTTCTAAAATTTAATCAAAAGATTATGAACCATGAATATATATATATATATATATATATATATATATATATATATATATATATATATATATATATATATGCCACGAAAATTCAAAATACAGAAATCCCTTGATTAATGCGCATTTGATTAATGCGTTTTCGATTATTGCGCTAAAATTTTTATATACTAAAATTCGATTAGTGCATACATAATATTCGATTAGTGCGGTAAAACATTCTTCATTTTAACCATAGTAAATGAAAATTGTTTTTTTTTTTTTGTTTTTTGTTTTTTTTTTATATAGTTACTGATTAATTAAAATTTTCTTAAATTTAAAAACGGAAAATGGGTAACTATTTTCTTTGTTAAATATTAACTTATCTAAGTGTTATGGTCCAGGTTAGGACCAAGGAAGAACAACACGAACACAAGAGTAGAAATAACGAAGGTATATTACATGAAATAATAATACAAGATGTGGAAGATGTTAGTATGACTGTCAGTCTGGTTTGGAGTGAACTACTATCGGCTCGACTCGATTCGACCCTCTCTCTTGAGAGGCGTAGTATATATAGTGTTAGGAAGAGTTCATTCTGCTGATTTTTGATAAAAAAATGGACGAATTAATTCGGTACAGAAATTTATATTTATTAAAAAACATATCGAAATATAAAAGATGTCTGCATTTCCTATGGAAAGATTATTAATAAATTTTTCAAGTTAAAATACTAATGATTAAAATATGCTTGGAAAATTTGAAGGGGAAATTTCTCAGTACCGCCAATTATATGAAGAACAGAAGAATACCGTGTGGCAAATCACTTTAAATAAGTTTTTTCATAAAAATCAGATAAATAAACATTAATTCATAGAATTTTACTATATCTTCTTATGTTTACCTATATTTTAATTAAAAAGTACACAAATTAGAAATTAATTATGAATAAAACTAAAATTTGAGGTACAAATTACATCATTTCCTAGTTATTTTGGTTCCCTGTGTCGCGTCAGAAAGTTTTTCTCGCCCGAGTCCATCCTTCAAATCCATAAATCAACCATTCGACCTTGCATGGAATACTGCTGTCATATATGGTCTGGTGCCACCGCTGTTCGTCTTAAGGTCCTCGACAAAATCCAGAGACGGATATGCAATGTTATTGGCCCTGATCTGGCATCTCGTCTACAGTCACTCTCTCTCAGACGTGTCGTCAACTTCCTCTGTCTTTTCTACAGATACTTTCACGGTAACTGCTCCGACGAGCTACTTTCGCTAGTTCCCAAACTGCATGAATTTAAACGTGCAGCTAGGCTGGCATCTCGGTCCCACCCTTTCACTGTCGAAACGGTTAAATGTAGCCGTCTCTTTTACTCCAATAGCTTTGTGTCTCGTATTTCCCGTCGATGGAACTCCCTTCCTCTTACTTCCTTCCATGATAGCTATAATCTCCAACTATTTAAATGTAATGTCAATCGACGTCTCCAGATGCCTTGATCTATTCCCCGTCCTTCTCTTCATCCTTTCCTCTATCACGTCTCTTTACTATCGCTCCCACTCTCTGTAACCCATTGCGTGCTAGTGGCATCCCGCCTTGCTTGGGGTAAAATGCTTTAAAACAATCGATTAATACATTTTTGATTAGTGCGTATCTTTTAATGTATACGTTAGCCGTACTAATCGAGGGATTCCTGTAGTGGTAACCAACATAGAGCTTACCAGTTGACCAAAGAAAAAAATGATAAAAAGAAAAAAAAAACAACAGTCAATAAAAGAAAAACCAAAAGAAAACCGACGAGGGAAAGAAAAACAGAAACTAAAAAGAAAAGACCCAAAGACAAGCACCGCCTACCTAAACAGTGCTCGATACGAAGATAGAGCAAAAACGATTCCCAGCAGTATGATGATTGTTGACCGTATTGTTGACTGCAATTCCATTCTAATGGTCTGACGATCGTGGCAGCATAAAACTTAAGCAGCTGTTCGAAAAGGGAGAAAAAAAAAGAATGAAAAGGAATAGTGTGAGAGTATAAGCAGACAAGAAAATTATGAAAAAAGGAGGCAGCCAGAACATTCTACACAAGTACATACACAAACATATACATGCATACACAGGCGTACACACACCTGCACACACACCTGCACGCACAAATACACGCACACACAAAGATGAAGAATTCAACGTAACACCAATAATAAGCGCATAAATTATTTTTTTTTGACTTAATATAAGATAACGAAAATGAGAAAATCAGCAGACAATTGCTGATAGCCACTGACAGTGCACCAAACGATTGCAAAACGGTTCGTCTATGAATGCTGAATATCACATCAATCAGCTAAGTGACAAAACTTATATTTGTATCAATCCTTTATATATGTATATGTGTGTGTGTGTGTGTGTGTGTGCAAATATATTGATAAAATAGGAAAGAATTGTTAGATTGATTATCAGAAGTTCTTTAGTATTTTTGTTTTTATTTCTAAAAAACAGTGCTCGAAAAAAAAATCTTTATGTATACAAGTATAAATTTAATGCCAATACAAAAAAACTTTTTGCCGTTGAAAAAGACATGCGTTGAACGGATGTCATCATTCGTTTGAAGAAAGGCACCCGATCCTACCTTGACTTAACCTCTTTTCAAAAGTAACTAATATGTTGATACAATAGTTGTCAGTGTAAATGAATACCCTACCGCCCTTCGTTGAAATGGTTGGTTTTCTCCATATCCATAGAAACTAATATTATGAATGTATATGCTTATAAAGCTCCGTAAATTTCAAAATAACTTATTCCAAAATTCGCTTAAAAATGAAACAGAACTAGGTACTTTAATTTAATTTCTGTTATTGAATTGGAAGTTTTTAGCTTATGTTTTTGAAACATGGTAATTCCTGTGTAGCGATGGAATCATATATATATATATATATATATATATATATATATATATATTAATAAGTATGCACATTATCCCTCATTGCTAACACTACTCTGAGTTGTGTGCACGACACAATCTTCAGGTACTGAGTATGAACTGACCGTTACAGAATTTTGAATTATAATATATCTGGTTTCTGGTTATCAGTATGTTGATGTAGTTATATATTATGCTGGGATTACAGTTTTTTTGTTTTTTTTTTAAATTTCAAAATTATTTTTGGCAATTAAAATAAGCGGGATTTATATTTGTATGTAAAAAAAGAAAATTAAAAAATTATATATTTGTGTGGGGAATATTCATATTTTAATTTTTTAAAATTATATAATTAAAGGGAGATTACTTGTTCTTAAACCATGAATATATATTTAATAATAATATATTAAAAAATGGACCGTAATTAGCAACAATAGCAATTAAAAACTTAAAATAATAAAAATCAATTAAAAATAAAAGTTTAAAATTTAAAAATTAAAAACGAAATAAAATTAAGAATAAAAATTATAATTAAAAATTAAAAATTAATCTGTATCACCAAATTTAAGCAGACATTTATTTTTATACCTACATATAATCATCAATTAATTTCTTTTATTTAATAAGTTGAGGTTATTTAAGTGTTTTATATAACCAGCTTTTCAACAAGACATAAATTGAATTTATTTCCTTTACTGTTATAAGCCTTAAACATAGATATAACTCCCCATAATGGTGAGATGCCATCATTGTTTAATTACCAGAAACATTTGGAGAGAGCAGTGCTGTTTTTGTACTTTAAATTGTTTAAGGTCATTTTATGATGGTAAAGACGAAATTTTCAAGGATTTTCCATGGAACCAAAATAAACCGTTACCGGAATGTATGTTTGCTCGGTATATAATATTATCGGTCATAAATTGACCGTTTAAGGGACAGATGGTATTTTTACGGCAGTTGCATTGAGTTTTAGAATAATTTGCGTATGTTGGAAATATGTTCGTTTAATATAATCTTGTTATCATGAGAGTTGGATGTGTCTAAGTTATTAACACAGCTATAGCTGATCTTAACATTTTTTTTTTATTAAAAATCTTTTTAAGTGTTGGTGAATGGTTAACGTGTTTATGGATTGAATTTAAAAAAATCTTCTAATATCAGTTTTGATATTGCGGTTAAAAGTGAATGAAACCATATTATGTTGTGTTTACAGTGTTTCTGTATATTTCTGACATTTTTGTTTATTTCTGAAGACACTAAATTTATCTCATGATAGCTTAGTTCTAAAGATCGTATATATTTACCATTAGACTTATCAAATGTTTCCATATTGCTGGAGTTTATGGATAATCTAGCTTAGATTTACGTAAATTATCTAGAATATTATAGTGTTGGTTGAATTATTTATTAACGTATCTATGGTTATATAGATCCTTTGTGTATGGTTTATAAAAGCCACTTTTCAGGTCTAAGGTTGCATCGAGAAAGTCACTATAGATATATAGGTATATATTATATCGAGAAAAGATATATATAATATAAAAGGCTCAAACAATAATATTCCATGGTTATAATTTATTATATTGGAATCGCAATCACGATCCAATTTACGATTCCAATGTAATAAATTATAACCATGGAATATTAGTGTTTCAGGCTTTTATATTATATTCTTGCTCTGTCCTGGACATTGAGCTCTACCTAGATTCTGTCCTCTTGGAAATTTATATATATATATTTATTGACCATTAATATTATCAATATATATATATATATATATATATATATATATATATATATATATATATATATATATAGGGTGTTCCATTAAGTTGGACAGATTTTAAATTTGAATTAAATTCAAGCATCTAATGATTTTTTTTCTTAAATCTTTGGCAATTTCAACCATGGAAAGATGAACAATCAAACAACGTGTTAAAGTTATCGAAGCCTATTACGAAAATGGACGTTCAAACAGAAATGCATTTCGTGCACTTCGTGATTTTTTTGGTTAACATAATCGACCAATCGAGAGTGCAATTGGAAAAATTGTTCGTACAAACTGTGTCGGTGGCAGATGTGAAAACACCACTGCGCGCTCGTTTACGCCGTTCAGCTAAAAACATTGCAGCAGTGCATGAGAATGTGGCCGAAAATCCAGATAACCTGTATTCGACATCTCGCGCGGAAAATGAACCTCTCCACAACAAAGCTGCATCGAATTTTGACAAATGATTTATCTCTACACGCTTACAATATTCAATTGGCACAAGAACTGAAACCTGCTGACCTTTTGAAGCGCCGTACATTCATCATTTGGGTGCACGAGCAACGACAAGCGGATGAAGATTTTTCGCAAAAAATCCTCTTTAGTGATAAAACGCATTTTCATCTTGGTGAATTTGTTAATAGGCAGAATTATCCTATTTGGGCGGATGAAAATCCGAGGAAGATTGTTGAAAAGCCACTGCATCCACAAAAGGCCTCTGTTTGGTTTGCATTTTTGCAAGCGGAATAATTGGGCAGTATATTTATAAATTTGAATGTCCATTTTCCTGATAGGCTTCGATAACTTTAACACGTTGTTTGATTGTTAATCTTTCCATGGCTGAAATTGCCAAAGACTTAAGTTGTTAAGTCTGAAAGAAAAAGAAAAAAATCATTAGACGCTTAAACTTAATTCACATTTAAAATCGGTGCAAGTTATTGGAACGCCCTATATTATAAAGTACGTATAAAGTACGTATAAAGTACGTATAAATACGCTTTTGAAACGTTGTGAAAATTAGATTTTAATAACAAATATATATAATTATTAGGTTGGTGCAAAAATAATGTCGTTTTCTCACATATGTGAGAAAACGACATTATTTTTGCACCAACCTAATACAAAAAAAACCCTGTATTATTGACTGTGAAAAAACAAAAACAAATTACACATATACAAAATAAAATAAATTCAATATAGTTTCTGACATTGATTTCCTTTTACAACGTTGTCAGTATCTGCTTTTATGGCATTAGTCTTTATTCTATGTATGTTGGTTAAATAGAAATTACCTCACCTGTTTCTTTCAGTAGTTCTGATGTATTTCATGCACGAAAAGAATTGTTCACAGCAGTATGTACTTACCCCACATGCATAAAAGTTTTCTAGATAAGATAAATCTTTATATTTAACTCTGGCTCTTGCTCCACGCAACAGCCCGTGTGTCTCGCGGTAAAAGACTCTGTTCCCTTCCCCTTTTAGTGCAATGGAGAAGTGAATAATTTTCTCAACATACGTTACTAAAGTAAATGAAAATATACCTAAAGATTTTAGGGTACAGTGGGCCGCATGAAAATATTAAGTAGGCCGCAGTGCAGCACGCTGGCCGCTGTTGGAACATCCTTGAAGGGTCACGAAAACAGAACTTGTGAATTATATTTAACATGAAACGTGGTGAGTGAGTTTTTTATTATCACAGAAAAAGTAAATACCCACAAAAATTCAAACTTTGGCCGGATATGAACTGCAATCCTATTGGATAAAAATGAGAGTTTAATGTTTACAGTTATTAAGAATATTAAAAAAAAAAAAAAAAAAAAAAAGTATCTTAAATTAAAATATGGTGAGACATTGTTCTTCAGTACGAAGAGATGAATGGTGGGAGATAGGAAGACGAAAAGTATGTTAAGCCAATAAGGATTACCGAGAAATATTTGCCTTGTGGCACACAAAATATCTGAAGTTTATTGTTTGTGACTGCCCATGGCATATAAGACGGACTTTTTCTCCTTGAAAAAAAATGGCTAAAACCTAACCGCCAGGTATGATATCAACTACAATAATCATATTTGACGAGTAAAATTATTTAGATACGATGTCACATCGCTATGTTTTTACGAAAGTTGACCACATCTATTTAAAATATTTCAACCGGTAATCATTAAGTCTCTCTAACTCCCTCCCTCCCTCCCTCTCCATACCTCTCTCTGTCTCCCTCCTTCTACATATATATATATATATATATATATATATATATATATATATATATATATATATATATATAGATAGATAGATACACCTAGAGAGCCAGACAAACCTACCTAGGTTTCGCCTAAACGGATCGTCAGGGAAAGTATATATATATATATATATATATATATATATATATATATATATATATATATATATATATATATATATATATGTATGTATGTATATATATATGTAAAGTTCCAGGAACTTGGAGTGATTTTAAATGTGATTTAAGTTTAAGAATCTAATGATTTTTTTTCTTTTTCTTTCAGATTTAACAACTTAAGTCTTTGACACTTTCAACCATGGAAAGATTAACAATCAAACGTGTTAAAGTTATCGAAGCCTACTACGAAAATGGACGTTCAAATTTAAAATTATAACGGCCCACTGACTCCGCTAGTAAAAAAAAAAAAATACACACTAAACAGTGATCTTTTGTGGATGCAGTGGCTTTTCATCAACCTTCCTTGGATTTTCATCAGCCCAAATATTATTATTATTATTATTATTATTATTATTGTTGTTCCTTTAGGACCATGGCGATTATTGCTCTTGACAACTTTCTATCCTTTATAACTCTTCATAAATGTTGGTCATTTACACAATCCAGGGTTGATGTGTACTACCCAAGAACACCCCGACTGCGGGGATAGGGGCAACCTGTTGATGGAAACCGTGCAGTGTTTTGTGACCATCGCAAGCTTATTAACAGTTGCTTTTTTTCTACCTACATTTATATACATCAGGAATTAAATTAAACACAAGTCATTATTAAAGAATGAAAATTTTCACGGATTTTCACGTCATTCTGTCCGTCTTTTTTTTTTCATCCAAATCCGTGAATTTATTTTGCTCATGTTAAGCCTCGAAAAAAATCTCTATAAAATTCACTATTTTTATTCATAATGTCGAATGTGTTAAACTCAAGTTGATGTTAAAAATTGCCTCAAAACAGTGTCGATTTATTTAAGATGGAAGGATCTATTATAACATGTCTCTGATTTGTATTTAGATACATTGTATTTATTTTCAGGTTTTTCTAGTTGAATTGTTCACCTATATCGCACACGTTCCATTATTGTACATAATTAGGTTGCACTAAAATTAATATTTTATATGACTACGATCTTATGAATATTGAGATGTAGTAGAGGGAGAAACGTATCATAGGTTCGACGGGTGGCTACGAGACACTTGCACCGACCCTGACACATGCTCGTTAGGTAGATGACTCGCCGCTTTCCTCTGTTCTCTGTCACTCTGGCCTTCAATGTCTTGTGAGTGTCAAATATCCAATTGTCTAATGACAAACACAAAATGTAAATGAACGTTTTTGTGCAATCAAATATGAAATATATTTACTATCAAGATATTTGAATATTCCATAAAAAAATCAACATTTTGTTAAGATTTTAAATTAAAGCATTTAATTGAATCGTATAATTTTTTAAGCAAATTAGATACTTTTATTTACTATTGTTTACACAATAAAAGGCCCAAGAACCACTCGAGGTAGAGGGTTACTAAATGAGGTTGTTAAAAGTAGGTAACGCATGACTCAAGACTTGAAGCGGTTAAGATTGTCAAGATCAAGGAAACATTCTCTCGGGAATCTGTTCAATAAAGTAGCGGTTCTTTGGAACTTATGAAAGGAGTGAGAAGGATTTGATCCTGTATACGTGTTGTCCTCCTATGTGGCAGTGAGTGCTGGACGATCTCCTCAAAGATGAAGAAGAGACATTAAGCAACAGAAAAGTGATTTCAGAGATGGATGCTGGGGATACTGTTGACCAAACACGTGAGTAACGTCGAAATTTTGGAGAAGATGGAAACAAAAAGGAAACTAATATTTAATATCAGGAAGGAAGAGAAAGTTGAGGTTTCTAGGGCATATAATCAGAAAGGGGGGGGGGGCTTGGAAAATTCACGGGACAGATAGAGGGAACAGAGGAAGACAACATATGACATACTTGAACATGAGTACATGAATGGCGGATCAGGGCTTAGGAGAAATAAGAGAAAGACAAAGCTTATTAAGAGCTAAAAGGGACAGGAAGTTGTGGAGAGCCATTATCACCTACATCCAGAGGGGACACGCCACATAAACAATGTGCGATATTTTTTTTAAGCAATTCGCCCCAAGCAAAGCAGGAGTGTCACTAGCACGCAAGAGGTTACAAAGAATGGAGAACAAGAGTAAAGAGGCGTGTTTGAGGAAAGGATAGAGAGAAGGGCGGGTAACAAGATCAGGGTGTCAGATGTCGATTGACATTGCACTTGAATATTTAAAGATTATAGTTAGGGAAGCAAGTATAGGGAAGGCAGTCCCACAGACGGGAAGTGCGAGAGAAGAAGCTGTTTGAGTAGAGAAGAGACGGGTACATTTAACCGTTTCGGTCGTGAACGGATGGGACCGAGATGCCAGCCAGGTAGCTCGCTTAAATTCATGCAGTCTGGGAACCAGCGAAAGTAGCTCGTCGGAACAGCTACCGTGAAAATACAGCTGCAAATCCATCCATACGTATCGGCGTATATCTGTTAACAGTTCTTTTTATTTTTCTACAATAAAACAAACTCAAATTCCAGTCAGTCTGTGTATCTTAGCGTGTCTCTCCCTCTCTCTTTTCCCCCCTCTCTCTCTCTTTTTGCTTATAACCCACACGCCTTCCAGTCAGAATGAAATTCAAGGCCTTAAAAGCAGCATGAGTAAAGTAAATTGTAATCCGAGTCGGCAACGAAATCGACCAACCATTATTATCACATATCTGGTGATGCATTGATAATTATTGTTTTTGTGAGAGTTGAAGCTCAATTTATACTGCCAATATTAGCCTCGCTCTGGGCATCTCCAAAGCCCCGGATGTCATGGACGACTCTTTCATTTGAGCCTTGACCTTCACCTGCAAAACCGGAAACAAGATGATATATCAATTTCCAGTCATATTTATTTTTGACCATTTCCTTTTGCTATGTTATTTTTTGTTTCAATAATTAATAATGTTAATTCTTTTATTTGTTCTTTCAATTCCATGAAGCGATTTTTATTATTATTAAGAAACATTATTAATATTTTTGAAATCATTAACTTCATTATAATTTATAATGAAGCTGAGAATGCAGTAAAGACAAACATTAAAAGAAAAGATGAAAAATACTCTTAAAGATGCTGTTTTATAATGTCTACATAATCTATCAATTAATGTTTAATTTGGGATTAAGTATCTTGCTTTTTAAATCAATTGATTCGAACATCGTTAGAATGAAAATCATATTAGTCAAACATTACCAAGGGACGATTGTATTATAGAATAAAAATGTAAGAAAATATTACAACTAATAATACTACTTGTGTAAATAAAGCAACTAAAATTAAATTAAAATAAAGAAAAAAAAAAATTAATAATGGCTGACAATCCTTCTTCTCGCGAAATCACGAGATAATATAATTAATATTAATATTTGTATAAATAAAGCAATTAAATTTAAGATGAAGGAAATACTATAAAATGTAATAATGGTTGTCAAAGCTTCCGAGAATAAAAATTCAAGATAATATTAGTACTACTAATACCACTAGAGTAAATAAAGGAACTAAAATTAAGTTGAAAAAGACAGTAATAAAAATTAATAATGGTTGACAATATGGCCTCGTCGTACGTATGAGAAAATAACGAATATGCTTATGTTATTAGCTTTGCACCTCTGCATGGGGAAATCTTGTAGAAGAATTGGTTAGAACAACAGTCATATGCTTTCCGAGTAAAAAAAAGGAAGTTTGCTCAATGCCAAATTGAGTCTTTTCGCAGTTGATTAAGCTGGTCAATTTAACGAATATAAAACATTGGGTTAGTTAAAGTCGACTTTATTTATAATCTGATTGATTGTCTATGCAAATATGGGTTGGCTATATGTATGAACCTATAAAACAAAAAAAAAGGAATGGAAAAAAAAGAAAAATCACTGGTTGGTTGGTTTATGGTTGAGATGACACGCAAATATTGGTCGGGTCTATGGTTAAGTCTATAAGCGCAACATTGGTCGTGCTTGTGCCTAATTCTATTCGAAAGCATTGGTCGGGTTTGTACCTGAGTCTATATGTATGCAATATTCGGGTTTTTAACCGTGTCTATAAGCATGCAATGCTAGCATTTACACCTGTCAAATCATGGGTTTCTTCAAGAGTATATACGCATGCAACAGATGGTTTTGCACATCAAACTATGCGCATAAAATGGACAGGTTTGGATTTGAGTCTATACTCAAGAATTGGTCGGATTTGCAACAGAGTTTGCTCACAAGTATTAGTCGGGTTTGTGGCTAGTCTATGAGGCAAGCATTGATTGTGTTTATACTTGTGTCTATACGCAAGTATAGGCAGGGTTTGCACTTGGTTCTACACGCTAGCAATGGTTGGGTTTATACTTGAGGCTATACGCAAGCTTTGGTCGTGTTTGTGCGTGAGTTTATGCGCAAGCATTGGTTGGGTTCTTACCTAAGTTTCTACGTAAAGTTTCTTTTACTTTGAGCATGAGTCGATACGCTAGCATTGATTGGGTTTATACTTGAGGCTATACGCAAACACTGGTCTTATTTTTGCCCGAGTCTATGCGCAAAGATTTGTGGGATTTGTACTTGAGTCTATGAACTAACATTGGTGGAGATTGTACTTGCATCTATACGCAATCATTGATATGATTCGTACTTGAGTCTATGGGCAATCATTGGTAGGTTTGTACTTGAGTCTATACGCAAGCATTGGTCTGGTTTATGATCCTCTCAGCAGGTATCCACAAAAATATAACCAATTCATGCATATATCTTATCCCTCTGCAGTCGGTGTATTTTCAGCCCCGTTGACAGAGTATTTTTTGCAGTCGATCACTGCTTTTTATGAAGTTAATGATAAACACTCCGGAGAGCCATACCATTTAGGCATTTGCATAGGGGGTCAGGGCCATTTACGGAAAAACCGGCTGAGAACAATTCTTGAAAATTGCTTCCCCATACAAATAATATTTGTAAATTCCTATTTCTTTTCGAAACTCACCTGAAACATGCGAGAAATTTATGTTTCGATCCAACACATATAGTATTGTGTTGAAGAGATTGTGACAGAGAAAATCTGTGCTTTATATGTGTTTTGGTGTATAGTGATATGAAAAACATTAAAGAAAATTTTTCTTCTCAAAATTTATATCAGCCTTTCTCTAGTTTTTTTATTTTACAAAACCCCCTAAACATACGCCCTCATTGCGCTGATAACCCAACGCACAATCTATCTATCTTATATAATATATATATATATATATATATATATATATATATATATATATATATATATATATATATATATATATATATACAAGTATAGGATTGGTGTATACGTAATAAATTCCAATAACCCCAAAATAATATTCTTAAAAGAGGGCTCAATGCAGTGTAGATCAAATATATGTGTGTGTGTGTGTGTGTGCGCGTGTAATTTATTCGAAAATTATAACATATGTTAAAAATCACTACAAAAATAGACATTTTCTCTCAACAAAATGGATATATATATATATATATATATGTGTGTGTGTGTGTGTGTGTGTGTGTGTTAGAAAACGTTTCTGCGGCTTAATACATCTTCGTCTGCAATCTCCGTTTTAGAGCAAACTTTATAAAACACCCTTCTTAAGGCTTTCTTCACATAAAGTCGGGTCTTATGGAATACTAGGATTCCTTAAATGAAATATATCGAATATATAATCGTAGCATTGTCAGAAAACATTTTTAGAGGTTGGATCGCGTTACTATGAATTTCTATAGCAGAGCGGACAAATAAACTCGTGAAGTACCCAAGATAAATAGATTTTTCTTGTACATATAAATGTATATATTGGATATTGTCATTAATGTCTTAATTTGATATTGAAATTTGAATTAACAGTTTCTTGAACTTTCAATTTATTTATGTAACTGGGATTTTATTTACTTTTGAGCTAAGAGGATTGTTTTTGTCCGCTACGTCATGTCCGCTAAGTTTTTTGTTCTGGAATCATTATAAGCAACCTCCTACTACTCCTGGCTTTAAATAACCTACAAAGGGTTGATAAACCAAAAAAATTGCAATGTCTCTGCCCAATCCTCACTTTCCAGTCTTAATAGACTTCAAAAGCATTTACATCGTCTTGTGGGTGATGAATTATTTTCCACACTGTAACCTTCTTTATACAGACCTATCATTACTCTACCGTTATTTCTATGGCAAATGTTCTGATATGTCCCGGAAAGGGATATATTTGAACGAAGTAGCTAAGTGGTTTTGGCTACTATAACCAAGTAGAATACGGTAGCAGTAATCGACTGGTACGCATCGTAGTCGCAGGTACGAAGTATAGATCAATGGCGTAGTCTAATGGGCGTCGTTATAGACTTAGCTCTCAGACTAAGGCTCTTGACTCTCCTACACGTCCGTCTGTATTTATGACGGACACCAGCCAATCATATTCCAGTGAAGGGGAACACAGGTGCATGCTTATTCCATTATATCATGTTCAAACGAGCAACATTCCTTTGTTCCACCAGTTCAGACCTTTACAGCTAAGAACCACCATGTCACGCACACAGGGTCGAATCATTCTCACTCATTTCGTATTCCATTTGTAACAAGGAAGTTCCACTCAGACAACGTCTTCTCCTGAACCGATACAGAAAGGATGATTGTTCGGGCACTACAATCTTAACCTCGTCAAGTCTAGGGTCAGCTGTTATCTACCTTACATATCCTCATAATCTGCACTTACTTCCTCCTCTTATGTTCGTACAGTAACCTAATTTAGTAATTCGCTACCTTGAGTGGTTCTCTTGAGCCTTGTACTTTAGTAAAAGAAAAATAAAATAAAATGATACAAATAAAAATAATATCTCTTCATTAATGGACGTCGTTAGTCCTCCACTTAAACGTGCAAAAATAAGGGGGGGGGGGAAACTGAATGAACACACGAGAAAGTTAGACGAACCATAGGCTGCTGCCTTGCAATGTTCCTCAAAGACGCCCATCTGCTTTTTATTAGGCGACAATAAAAAGCTGATGGGAAAGAAATATATGAAGCAGTTCAAAGAGAACGAACTGACCTGAAAACAAATGCAAAATCCAGACAGCTTTGTATGCAGTTGTCACGTGACCAGTCTGGAGGTCATCGGTTGGTCGTCTGCTTTCCGCGGCCTATTTGTACCGCGTCGGCACTAATTACATTTGATATTCGTTTGTCGTCAAGGAGGTGGCGGGTTTTATTCATTCTGAAGTCTGTGTTTGCTTCGAATGTTTGTTTGTTTCTATTTGTTTTTCTTTGAAACCACATACACACACTACACGCACACTACACACACACTACACACGCACGCACACACGCACACACACACACTACACACACGCACGTGTGTGTGTGTGTGTGCGCGCGTATGTGTAATTGTGTATTTGATTTGGGTAGCAATTCCTTTTTTATACAAGTATTAGGTTGGTGCAAAAATAATGTCGGTTTTTCACATATTTTTTAACGTCAAAAACCGACATTATTATTTTGGCACCAACCTAATATCATTAAAGGCTGCTGACAATGTACTGTGATTATATATTTTGTGTCTTGTGTTCGTTTGTGTTTCTTTCCTGTTCATAAATTGTATAAAATTGTTCTGTGTATCCGAGGACTTTCGGTTACTCTATTATCCATTATCAAGGGTGTTTTTTTTTTCGTTTTTTTTTTTATTTTTGACTGCATGTGTAGATTATTTTATGTTTCTAGTGTGATGAGAAAGTTTTAGAATTTTCCAAACAAGAAAAATTAAATAAAAAGCTTCATCGCCGTACTTTGTCAATCGTCTTCAATAAAACTTACTTTGAAAAATTAGGAGGTCAATTAAAATACGAGACTATGGTTTCAACCTGACGGTCTCTTCGGGCGATACTTTTAAAATGACCACTTTAATGCTTTATTTAAAAAAAAAACAAAAAAACAAAAAAAAACACAAAGAACGATATATGATTATCTTTCAAAAAAATAAAATTAACAGGCTCATGATGACTGAAAAACATTGATCTCCTTATTTTTAAAGTTAAAGGCCTACTTGTTATTTTTCTTTTTACATATCTTTCTCACGTGTACTGGGCACTATTTAATTAATACTACTGCTTCCTGGCCTGATTCAAATCTGACGATTAACCTACACACACACACACACACACACACACACACACACACACACACATATATATATATATATATATATATATATATATATATATATATATATATACAGTGTAACCCGGATATAAGAGAGTTGCCAGGACCGGAGAATAATGCTCTTATATCAGGGTTTCTCTTATATCCGGGTTTCTCTTATATCCAGGTATCTTATATCCGGGTTACACTGTATGTAGTCATTCACTGACAGTCTCTTTCGCTGTATCATCTGTGTGGCTATATATACGACTGCTTTAAGCCGGGATCGATATATATATATATATATATATATAATTATTTATTTAAAAATATGATTCCAACACGCTACATAAGAGGTCTCATGTTTCAAAACAAGAGCCGAAAACTTCAAAATAATATTCGAATTAACTTGAGTTAAAGTAGGCTCTGTTCCATCTTCAAGCGAAATTTTTTGAGATTCCCAAAAAATTTCGCTTGAAGATGGAACAGAGCCTACTTTAACTCAAGTTAATTCAAATATTATTTTGAAGTTTTCGGCTCTTGTTTTGAAACATGAGACATCTTATGTAGTGTGTTGGAATCAAATTTTTAAATAAATAATTATATTTATGCTCTACTTTCGTATCGAGCACTATTTTTTAAAAATAATTACAAAAATACTAAGGAACTTTGGATTATTTACCAAACCAGTTTCTTTCCTATTTTCTACAATATTTTCACACACACACACACACATATATATATATATATATATATATATATATATATATATATATATATATATATATATATAATAATTAAGACAACCTTAAGGATTCATGTAATATCAGTAAAACTATATGGCAGTAAAAGCTATATAATTTTCTCACAGATGAAGGGGAGGCCTGAAGCAACAGAAATGTGGTTCTACAGAAGGATGCTGTGAATACCATGGACCGAACATGTGAGAAACGACAAAAGAAAATAGAATACTTATACTTAACATCAGGAAGAGACAGTTGAAGTTTCTAGGACACATAATGAGGAAAGAAGGCTTGAAAATTTTGATACTCACATGACCAATTGAAGGCAAGAGAGACAGAGGTAAACAAAGCATAACCAACCAGGCAAGCGTGAGTAAATGGATGATGGAACAAGTTTAGTAGAAATTAAACGGGCTCGGAAAACCCACGCTAAACTCGGCCTTGTGCTACATACATCCCTCGTTGGGGGGGGGGGCTGTTAAATATAACAGTCGACCAAATTGTTCAACTGTCGAACTCTCTGCCATAAGCAGAGAGGAACCTGGACGAGGCTTTGCCGAAGAGCAAAGTTACGTCCGGGGAGGTAGACAGACCCCGCCACCCGTTAATACGGGTTCTAAGGGAACCCATGCTAAACTCGGCGTTCTGCCACATACATCCCTCGTGGGGTTGGGGCTGTTAAATATAACAGTCGACCAGACTGTTCATTACTGTCGAAATATCTACCTTGAGCAGAGAGGAACGCGGACGACGCTTTGCCGAAGGTCAAAGTTTCGACCGGGGTAGTAGACAGAACCTGAACCCGCTTATGTGGGTTCTAAGGGAATATTTTTGGCCGAGCCTACGGGCTCGGAGACCACACGGTAAACTCGGCTTTGTACCACATACATCCCTCGTTGGTGGGTGGCTGTTAAATATGACAGTCGAGAAGACTTGGTAACTGTCGAACTCACTGCCTCGGTAGAGAGGAACCCGGACGAGGCTTTGCTGAAGGGCAAAGTTTCGTCCGGGGAAGTAAAGTCCCTGAACCCGTTTATGCAGGTTAAAAGGGAATAGTTTTGGCCGAGCCTTCGGGCTAGAAGAACCCAAGGTAAACCCGTACCTCATACATCCCCAGTGGGTCGGCTGTTAAATAATAAAAGTCGAATATATCTAATCGGACTGTGCTGTCGAACTCTCTCTCTTTGACAGAGAGGAACCTGTACGAGGCTTTGCCGCAGAACAAAGTTTCATCCGGGAAGGTAGACAAACCCTGAAGCCGTTTATGCAGGTTCTAAGGGAATATTTTTGGCCGAGCCTATAGGCTCGGAGAACCCACGGCAAACTCGGCCTTGTGGTACATACATCCCTCGTGGGTCGGTGGCTGTTAAATATTAACAGTCGAATAGATTGAACGCTGGGTCAGCCGACACACTCTCACTAATCGTGTAATACTCTTCTGTTGTACTTATTGTTTTATATATGATATATCTATAACACTTGCTTTGTTATTTCTTTAACAATTTACTTGGGTCACAACAGATACGCCACATAGAAAAAGAAGAATAAATCTAACTACAAACTCATCACTTACTGTTGTCAAATAACAGATATTAAATTCGATAACTTATCTCAGAATTTCCGAAATAAATCGTCAAATCGCTTTAATCCACTTGGCTATTGTGTCTGGACAATAGCCTTGCAAATCAAAGCGTTGGTTCGTAAATTTAATGTATAACTTTTAGGGTATATTTTTACAGCGAAGTTCAATCTGTACAAGGTCCGGGGACCACTCAAGGTAGGGGGTTGTAAAGTAAGAAGCACAGTTTAAGCTGCGGAAGATAACGGCTAACCCTAGATTTGAACAGGTTAAAACTGTAGTGATCGGGGAAACATCCTGTTGGGAGTCGGTTCCAAAGAGCAGTATTTTATATGAAGAAGCTGCTCCAGTGAAACTTACTTCTCCTCAAGGTAATAGGGAGGTAATGAGGGTGTTTTGCTGCAGTGTGAGTGTCATAGCGGGTCCTAGCCATGAAGTTTCGAACTGGCGGAACCAAGGAATGCAATTCGCCCGAGCACTTTCCGTGGAAGGAGCGATAGAGCAGTGAAAAGCTTGTCACATCCCGCCTGTGAGGGATTGCAAGGTGGAAAATAATTTGTCACTCACAAGGATGCGGAGACGTTATTGAACTCTATCAAGACTGGAAAGTGAGGACAGAATAGCTCCTGTCCAAATATGACAGCCGTACTCCATTTTAGGTCTGATCTGGCTCTTATAAAGATAGGGGATAACACGATGAGATAGATACTTACTGGAACGGTTCAGCGATGGATTGTATGTACGAGTTCCACTTGCGGTCTGAGGTGTTTTTAAGACTCAATAGACGATCACGGTACGGGTCCCTTCCGTGAGGACATCCGTTCAGCGAGATTGTTGATACTTCGGGGTCCAATCGGTGATGATGGAATATAACATTTCGTTTTTGAGGCATTGACTATAACTAGCCACATTTTCGCCTATTGCGATGTTAGACTTAGATCAGATGATAGATCAGCTGACAGTCTCTTGTCATAACTAATTTTGGAGGTACACACATATATCGTTGTATCATCGGTATAGATATTCACAAATGATCTCAACATACTCTTAGGCCGTCTAGAAATATATCTGTAAGATGACCATAGCCACATCCTCAGCGATGTTGCTCTGGGATCCTCAGGACTTTCGGGTTTATCCAACAACAGACTCCTTCACTCAGGTGACCCTGCTGGAGGTGATCAAATACCAACATGTCATCGCGTAAGAAGCTGTGTGAAAATATCAATCGCAGAATGCAAATGGCTTTAAAGTTTTTGTGACGTACGGTGGCCGTTAATAATTAAGTATAACTCAAGACATCAGTGTTAAGATAAAACAGTATTTAATTACAACCGCAAATGAATATTGAACAAGAAGAAGTAAAAGTCAACCAATGATAATTAACCATTTCAGCAAATACATTGTTAGTAGCGCGGCTCGGCTTAACGTCCGGTAAATCCTAAATCAAAACCCAAATCATCGACGCACAGTAATTCACACTAATTCGACTGGATAGTTCCACTCGACAGTCACTCAATAATCACTGCAGTCAGTAGCTTGACAACGCTATTTATACACCTGACTGAAAACATATTCCTAAGTCCAGAGTGTCATGCTCGAAGTGTTGGTAGTTACTCATTTTCTTCCGATATGACAAAAAGATATTTTGCAACCAAAAAAAAAAAAAAAAAAAAACGCAAATCAACTTTCCTCCAATCAAATTCATCTGCGGTTTCGCTTGCCCTACCCACGGATCAAGGAAGAATCATTAGCAACGGGTCAATTTCTTCATTCTAAAATAAAAACAAACAATGCTATACTCATCTATAAACACACACACACACAAAATGCTATACACATCTATAAACACACACACAAAGCAATGCTATACACATCTATAAACACACACACAAAACAATGCTATACTCATCTATAAACACACACAGAGCGAAACCATAAGAGTAGAAGGATTATATAGCGTCACCTATCGTCCGGTTTACAATCCTCCCCTGTTTTTGAACAGAAGTAAGGTTCATCCCTTGTTTCCATTTTAGGATTGAGATTTCCGGTTTCTTCTAAAATCTTTTCGTTTTCTTTTACTCACAGTAGCCACTTGCGTTTTAGTGGCATTCTCAGCTTACTTGGCGGTAAATTGATTAGAAATTTGATTTTAATTATGAGAAGAATCAATAGTTACATTAATATTAGAAAATGAAAGACCTTGTTTCGTTCAAAAGCATCGCAACTTCAATTATTCTCTCCAGAAATGTACGTCAATAGTTTTTCTAAGTTTTCCTTTTTTTCACAAGCTGAGAATAGTCTTGGAGATTTTTCTTTTTTTGCGCAATATTTGTTCCTTTACTGTTCTTACCATTCGTAGACTACTGCCATCCATTTACACAAGCTCTTTAGGTTGATTATTGGCTGTCTCCATTTTGCCTTAAATATTTCCTGTGAGTGCCAAATTCTTAAAGTCCTCTTTCCCTATTATATAAGTCAGAAATATCATCTGCCGCTTTCTGATTTGAAGTGTTATTTTGCTTCCATTAATTCTTCTTGGTTTCAGAATAGTCCATGGTATTCATAGAATCTTTCTGTAGACCCACATATTTATTACCTCAAGGTTTCTCTTCCAGTGTGAGCCAATAGTTCAGCATTCACAACCATATGGAAAGATTGATATTACATTGCAGATCGATAATTTTTCTTTGTTTTTGATGAAGATTTCCTGATTCTTAAAACCCTGTTTAATTTTTGGAAGGTATGTTTCGATATTCTAATGGACCTTCGATTTTCTGCATCACATTATCCGCTGCAAACTGTTTGCAATGATTAGATAATGTTTACTCTCCTTTTTCAGATAAAAATTGCCATCTAGGTTGCACCCTTTTACTGTTGAAATAGTTAAATGCGACCACCACTTCTACTTCAGCAGTTTCTTTTCTTGTACTTCCCAACAGTGGAATTCCTTTCCTCTTACTTGCTTCCCAGATAACTACAATCTTCAACCATTTAAATGCGATGTCAATCGTCATCTTCGGTTACCTTGATCCCCGTTCTTCTTTTATCCTTTCCTCAATCCCACAGCCTTTTCACTCAGTTTCACTCTATTTTAAGAAAGGCAATAAAGCAACTAAGACACAAGGGGTTACTGAGTGTTAGAGAATACGAGAAAAGACACTATTAAAGAGAGAGAACCATAAAAGAAGAAGTAAGAAGATAACGATTGACATTGTATCTAAATTTTTTATGATCAAAATTGAAAGCAAAATAGTCGGCAAAGAGTCCCACAAGTGAGAAGTGTGATAGAAGAGACTGCTAGCCTAGAACGTACAGTTACATCTAGCTATTTCAACTGTAATAGGATGTGACCTTGTCACCAATCTAGTACCGCGTTTAAATCCATAAGGTCTGGGCCCAAGGGAGGAAAGTACACCAGAATAATTACCATGCAAGTATTTATAGAAAATGGTACCTGGAAGCTACGTAATGGCAGTGGAAAGTAGACTGAAGCCAAGATGCCAGAATTCTGCAAGAATATTGTTCAAGTTTTGGAGACATTTGCACACTTACACATCTTGAAACGAAATATTCCTGCCAAACGTAGAGCAAATTCCAACTGGCGTTATCTTAAAACTGTTCTTCCAGACTTTTTTTTTTTTTTTTTTTTTACTGATGATCACTCAATAGAATCTCGAGAGCCACTCAAGGTAAAAGTTTACTGAATATGGATTTGAAAAGAAGATAACTGTTGTGCCGAAATTTAAAGAGGTTCAGATTCTAGTGATCGTGAAAGCATCCACGCGGGAGTCTGTTCCACAAAGTAGCGGCTCTTGGTGAGATGATGTTCGCATGGAATTATCTGCATAACAATAGCATACGAAGGGAATGAGGTTGATTCGACGCTGTGTACGTGGCACGGTGGGTAAAGGTCTGAACTGGTGGAACGTCTTCTATGAAAATAGAGGTAAAGTAACGAGAGGCTAGAGACGTTTCGTCTGTGGGAAAGAGGTTGTATGGTGGGAGATGATTCATCAGCAGTATAATCCGTTTTTGACTCATAAGGCCATGTAAACGCATTTGAAATCAAGACTGGAAAGTGAGGAGAGCCCCAGCTCAGATATAGCAGCAATAATTCCATTTTGGTTTCGATCTTTTGCAAATGTGGAACATGGTATAAGGAGTCAGTCCCTGCCTTGTCTGAAAGTTTTGTTTTTTCCTTGGAGACAATGTCAAGTAGCAATTCTCTCTTATGCATATTTGCAGGTTGAAATCAAGAAATGTGAGTCTGTCGTTCTTTGTTCTACCATTTAACTGAATTAATGAGTCTATGTATGCAGGGCCGGTGCGTACTACCTTCGAAACCCCGACAAGTGGGCCCAAGCATGACTGGGAGCACCGGGCAGTACTTTGGAAGCTTCGCTGTCATTTTTTTTTTCTACCTTCATTTTTATACTTTACAAATTAAACTAAGCACAACTGACTATTAAAAAAATGAAAGATTTTGGATTTTGACGTCATTCTGGGGTCTTTTTATTTTTCGTCCAAATCAATGAATTACTTTTGCTCACGTTAGGTTTCGAAAAAAAACACACTTTATAAAATTCACTATCTTTTATCCTTAATATTGAATCGGTTAAAATTATTCAATTTTTAACAAGAAAAATCTCCAGTTGATTTCAAATATTGCCGTGAGACATTGTTGATTTATCTAAGATAGAATGATCTATTATAACGTATCTCTAATTTATATTTAGATACATTGTATTTATTTTCAATTTTGAAGTTGAATTGTTTACCTGTATTGCATATGATCTGTTATTGTACATAATTAGGTTAAAATAAAATTTGTATTTTATATGAATACTACCAAACCCTAGCACCGATCTTGCAAGTATGTATCAGTCAGTTATGTGCTATGCGTGATACACGCTTAGGCGATCACGTGTCTTTCGATACATGACTGATGAGGCAGATTTTTTCCCGCAGTAGTTTGCCATTTCTTTCTGCGGAAGACCAGGTACAATCCAAGGCCATAGAACCCAATCTGTCCTGCTATTTATCCATAGCTAGCGGGGACGAAGAGGATTCATACTTTTCCCAAGGGTATTAACACGTAAGTGAATGTAATAGATTCGACTGGAATTCGAACTCTGCTCTCCGATTCCTTAATCCAAGCCGCTATCCATTACTCCACCGTGCATACAAATCTATGGCTGACAGACATCTTCGTTAATGTGTCTAATGATTTACGATATATAGTTTAAAAAAAAATAAAATAGCGATACTATTTCGGATAATGAATCGTTCCTTTCGGGATTAGTGAAAAAGATATTTCATCCTTGTGAATCGACGCTGTGTGGTCATTAAATTCGTTCTGCATTCGACTTTCAGTCCCTTGAGACATCGAAAACCTGCCATATTACGAGTGACGGCTGCCGCTAACGGAAACATTCCGACCAATGAAATCACTGCATTGCATTTGGTGATATCCGTTTTAATTTCAGGTTTAAAAAAAGTAAATGTTCAGAAAAGAAAAAGTTGAAAACAGCAGGTCTTTTTGTGGATTAGATCCCGGCGCTCAGTGTTCGAACCGAAGTACAAATCTTCTTAAATCGCCTTTTGATTTCGAAGAGCCTTTCCTCCTTTGGAGATTGAAGAAACACGGTCGTCTTAATCCAATTCCTTCATTCTAATGACAGGCTTGTTCATTCATTAACCTTGTTTTATTTCAAGAAGTTCAATAAAATTTACTTTTACTGATTACCGCGATATCGCTTCTGTTCGACTGAAATCAGTTATGTAATTCTGCAATCGATTTAACAATGTCAATTTGATGTCATAGCAAGTAACACTGTGGAGGAAGGCTCAAGTAAACATAAATATTTTTTACAGCATAAACCGGTTTGAAAAGTGTTCACTAGGAACAATTGGTGTGTAGTCTCAAAGAGAAAAGTCCATTTCAATCTCCCCCACGAACAAAAGAAGAGGGTGTGAGGAAGAAAAAAGTCGAGAGAAATGTTCATAGCGAACTCTCATGTCATGTGACCAAATAAGGTATATTTTTCAACTTAATACCCCCTTGCGGTCCACACACTTCTTCCATTGGTAGTGCAGTACTTGGTTCTGATTGGGGAAGATTTCATCCTGTTGATCAAAAAATATTTTGTTGGGGAACAGATGATAGTTAGATGGGGTCAAATCAAAAGAATAGGGCGGGCGATCAACCAGATCAATACAAAAGTCCCGCATAGCAGCCATTGAAACCAAGGACTTGTGTGCTGGGGCATTGTACTGCTGAAGCAAGACTCCTTTCGTCAGATTCCTTTGGTCTTGAGAGACTTTCGTAACTACCTTAGTAAATTGGTTTGGCATGTTCCATTGATTGTGTTGCCCTTTTGAAGACAGTCAATAAATACAATGGCTTTTGCATCCCAAAAAACTGAGGTCCTCATCTGATCAGGTGTCAGAAGATGAGGCAACTATCGAGCAAAAACCGTCGTCATGCCAAGTTCACTGTGCAGTATATTCTCACTTCTCTCAGGGGTTATGATAATAGCATTTGATTTATAGTCAGACGCCTGTTATCCATCACCAATGTGATGAACACGATCAATGTTTTCTTTGGTTGCAGGACGTCTAGACATCTTCATCTTCAAAACTCTTCCCCTGCTAAATGCAGCTGACCACTTTTGCACTGTTGATAAATCTGGAGCGTCATCCTCTAATGGAGTAACTATGTCAGTATGAATGTTCCTGTGGACTAAACCCTTTTTCTGCAGGTACCTGATAAAAGAACGATACCAAATTTTGTTCATTTTCAAGAGAAATCACTAGTAGTTACTTTTGAAGTCTACTTTGTGAAGTTAAAGATTAGTCAGTCTATGAAATTTTCAGCCCACCTCGCAGAATTACGACGGTGTGTTTCAAAATTTTCAATCCAATATTTTGAAAGACATCATACTATAAAATTAATACGGTTCTTTTTCGACAACTGCTTTTCGTTTTTTCCCCCCACAAAGAGTGACGTCACAACTGCTATTCGTTATATCAAGCCAGTACATTACGATAAGCTGAACTAAGAAACTAAACGAAGGACATTAAGAATTCCTCTAGATTTATCTTAATTTTAAATACCTCAAGTAAAAACAGTGAAAATACATCAAGATTTCATTGATAATCAAAAAGAGACACGAATCAGGATGTTTATTGATAATAGCCAATACTTTCAATGATAAGTCACCATTTAACAGGAGTAAATAGGTTTGCCTATCGCCCGGTTCCCCCGTCTTTTGAACAGGAGTAGAGGTTTATACCTTGTTTCCTGTTTAGGATTGGGTTTCCGCTTCCTTCTACTCTTTAATCACCATTAAACCCTTGCGTTTTAGTGGCATTACCGCCTTGATTGGGTGAAATGATTAAAATAAAAAGACGATACATATTTATAAGCTTATATTAGTTCGCCATAGGGACACAAATATATGGCAAACAATGAGAATGGAGATCAGTACTTAGTAGTAATGGTCAGTAATCCTAACCATACATCAAAGCGGCCAATTTTTTTAGTAGTTTATACAACCAAAAACCTCTTTCGGTTTATCAAGTAAATTTTCTACTTAATAAGCGAAGATTTTAACCAACCCAAATGTAGGATTAACTTTAGTGTTTTCCAGACTTTTACAGTCTTCTTCTTCTTCTTCTTCTTCTTCTTCTTCTTCTTCTTCTTCTTCTTCAATATGCCATATTCTTCAGGACGTGGTCGATCATAGCTCTCCACAATTAACAGTTCTTTTTAGCTCCTAGTAAGAATTGTCTTTTTGTTATATCTCTTACTATATTTACAGACAACCATTTACACAAGCTTATTAGGTAGGTTATTCGCTGCTTTCTTCTGTCCCTCTTGCATTCAATATACCCGGTGAGTGTCAAATTCGCCAAGCCCTTTTTCCTAATTATGTACCCTAGAAATGTCAACTGTCACTTTTTGATCCCAAGTGTGTCCTTTTTTTATTCCAATTTTCCTAAAATTTTGTCGTTGTCCACATGTTCAGTTCGTGATATTCTCAGCATCCTTCTGTAGAACCACATTTCTGTCACTTCATCTGTGATAACATAGTCCAGAATTCACCGCCATATTGAAGGACTGACATTAAATGAGACTTCAGTATTTAATTTTTACTTAACTCTCAATGTTTGGCTTTAAATAAACAAGCAAAAATCTTTTATGTCGCCTAATTATCGAAATATTCCAATCTCTATGCCGATTGAATTGCAATTAAAAGCAGGACTGAAGCCACAAAATAAAGCAAAAGAAAATAAAAACCTTGCATAGCCACAGACGAAACGTTGCTCATCTCTCGCTACTCTATAACTATTTTCACTATTTCACGCGTCCCTAGAAGAATATGTACTGTATATATGCGCGCCGGCGTGTGTTTCTGCATGTTCCTTAAAGCGTAAATATTTGTATCAGAAATTATAATTCACACTGAATTATATTCTCCCTTTTCTTCAGATAAACGTAGTTTATTTTTTTACCATAATTTTCTTTTATTTCCCGATATAAAATCATTATATTTTACACTAGCAGCATGGCCCGGCGTTGCCCGTGCTTGATTCAAAAATCGTACGACTCATACATCAATCGCTATCACTTGACTTAAAATATTTTTGCCCTTCCTTGCCTTTAAAGGAGTGCCCTTTGCCGTGCTCATGTTGCTACATGCCTTACTCCTTGCCTATCTCACACTGCGAATTTTTCTAAGCTCTATACTAAACATTAAATCTGTTACGAAAAAAGAACTAAACAAAATGAACACAAAACGATCAGCTTTAAAAAAAAGGGCTCGTAACTGGAAAAACCGAATGAAAAAAGAATGTTAACAACAAATACTTTTTCACATCTAACCCAGTTCTGCGGAATCAGAATCAACGTTGAGTTTAAGCAAGTGAATGAGCCAATTGGAGTAAAATGCCATGCAGATTTAAATTTTTCCCAATTGTGACGAATGTAGCTATCGATTTTTTTGCATGCTAGCATGCTAGTTAACATTCGTGTCAGTCAGCTGTTGGCTCTCACGCTAGCCAATAGAATCTTCCTGCCTATTCGTGGCAGCCAGCTATAGGTTCTCACTCTGGCCAGTACAAAATGGCCGCAAACTACATGAAAAGTGCCGTAGAAGCATGAAAAAATCGATTATTTCCACTATCGATGGGAGTTGGGAAATGCAAAGTCGGTCTTGGCCTTCCCGCTAACTTGGAGCATATGCATGTAAATTTTGGTGAAAATCCGTCGAAAAATTGCGGTACAAAATTATGTACAATAATGGATCATATGCAATATAGGTGAACAATTCAACTAGAAAAATTTTAAATTGATACAATGTATCTAAATACAAATTAGAGACATGTCATAACAGATCATTCCATCTTAAATAAATCAACAGTGTTTTGCAGCAATTTTTAACATCAACTTCAGATTTTTCTTGTTAAAAGGTTGAAGAATTTTAACACATTCAACATTATAAATAAAAAATAGTAAATTATATATATATATATATATATATATATATATATATATATATATATATATTGTTTTTCGGGTCTTAATATGAACAAAAGAAATTCACGGATTGAGACGAAAATAAAGAACCTAGAATGACGTCAGAATCTGCAAAAATTTTGTATCCTTTAATATTCAATTGTGTTTAGTTTTATTTGTAGCTTATATAAGAGTCGGTAGGAAAAAAGCAAATGTTGGTAAGATTGTCACAAAGGACTACCCGTGTTTCGATCAGACACCTCCCCCACTTCTTAGTCGAGGTCTTTGAATATAGTATACGCCGGCCTGACAGAAAGTATGGTCATCTGCAAGAAAAAAAAAAAAAAACAAGCTGCAAGTTACAAAGTGGAAATATAAACAGCAAACAGTTGACGAAGAAGATGGAAAATGTGACACCGCGATCCGAACACCTACTGGACTAGCGAAAGAGGCATTCCAAAAGGTAAGCTGGGTGTCGAGAGACGAAAAAAAAATGTTAGAAACAAAGAAATGAATACTGAATTGCAGTGTTATCCATCCTCTTAATATAGAATTTTGGGGATTTAGGCAAATCATTACAATAATTCATCGAGTCTAGAAGAAACCTCAACAGAATGCAGAAAGCACTGGACGGCCGTTTCGTCCTATTTTTGAGACATCAGCAGTGCGCATCCACCACCAAGATTCGAACACGAACCGTTTCGATACAACGATGCCTAGATCCCCTAAAATTCTATTGCTTTATATCCTTGCTTGACCCAGCTAATGCTTTGCGATGGAGTGGTTCGTGGGTGGAGTAAAGGAAAGTCGTGGCTCTTGGGGCACAATCCATTGGGTTATGAATACTTGGGTAATTTGTTAATAGCGGCGCTATATCGAGTCTATTCAGTTTCTTCTTCGTCACCGAGGCCGTGGGTAGGATGCTTGCGTTGTATCGAAACGATTCAGGCTCGAATCTCGGTAGTGGATGCTCACTGCTGATGAGTCCCAAAAATAGGACTAAACGGCCGTTCAGTGTTTTCTGGATTCTTCTATTAACGACGAATTACTATATATATATATATATATATATATATATATATATATATATATATTGTTATGGGACCTTACCCATAATAACATAATGGACTATTCCATACGTAATAAATACTGCGCCTCAAGAGGAAGCAGAGAGTTCAGTCCGAAGTTGGGCGACCGGCTGATCGGCTGATCGGTTGAACTCTCTGCCTTCGGGCGGGGAGGAACCCGAAGGAAGCTACGCCTAAGGGCGGAGTCTCTTTCGGGGTGGTAGACCGACCCTCATCTCGTTTGTACGGGTTCAAATGGCATATTTTTTTCCCGAGCCCACGGGCTTGGAAACCCCACGTTAAACCGGCCTTGTGCCACATGATGCCCTCGTGGTGGTGGTGGTGGAGGGGTGACTAAATACCGTTCAGCCCGAAGTCGGGCGACCGGCTGATGGGCTGATCGGTTGAACTCCATTCCTTCGGGCGGGGAGGAACCCGAACGAGGCTACGCCGAAGGGCGGAGTCTCTTTCGGGGAGGTAAAACGACCCTGAACCCGTTTATACAAGACATTGGAATAGTTATACTGGTCGAGACTACATTGTTCTCTCTACTAAAAACCTGGTTGTTCATACTAACACTTCTATTATGTTGGTGCAAAAACAATGTCGGTTTTTGACGTATTTTTAACGTCAAAAACCGACATTATTTTTGCACCAACCTAATACTTCTCTGTATATATTCCTGTTTGTAATATATCTGTGTTCGAGTTCTTCTTTATTGGTTCTACCTTGGACCATCACCGTGGTACAAGGACCTGGACCATAACATATATATATATATATATATATATATATATATATTCATATTTATATTTTAAATGAATTGTAACGGGGTTCAGTTTTGTGGTTGTGTATGTAATGTAAGTTACTCCGTTGTTATATGTATTTGTAGTTGGTAGAGGATTCCTTTTCTCTTAATTTTATACTGAAAATGAAATGAATACAACGTACAACAATAAAAACAACAATGAGACTTTAAGAGAATGTGTTGAAATTAATGACAAGAATTTGTATTTTTCTTTTCGTTTTGTCTATTACAATAATGGCATTGCGAGTGTTAAAAATGTTCGCAGTGTTATTGTCTCTTGTTTCTTTAAAAAAAATTGTGCCTACTTGTTTTTGTTTGTTCCAAGAATTTTGTTGTTAAGGATAACATTTGAGACCGTTAACTGTGGATTTTTATGGAGCGAGGAAACACGTCTGTGTCCTTTTTACTACTGCTAAAACACATGAACCAGCACATTAGATGAAAAGATGCCTTCCAAAAAGCTAAGCAAAACATTAAGAAAGTGGAAAATTTGGCTAGAAACAAAGAAAACTGTGCTGAACTGTTATGTAATAACTGCATCTTAGTGGATTTGTTGAAATGATTAAAAATTTAGATATTTCGATTTTTTGTATGATTCCAACGTCACCAATTCATATCTCCCCATCTTGAGTTGTAGGTATTTCTAAAGACGACACGTTCTCTCTTCTTGCAATTGATAATATTAGAGTGCTTAAAATAATAAATTTTAATCATATCATATTCAAGTCGATTGCTGAAAATGTTGAAATAGGTTTTCCTTTTTAACTCTCTTTTTACTTCTATTCTGGGTAAATTTTATTATCGTCTTTACTAACAATTTCTTAATCTTTTCTTTTTATAATCCGTGAGCCTTTGTCATAAATAATTACTGTTTTTATTCACCAACTTTATTCTTCACAATATTTGTTTGGCAAACTTTAAACATCGTGCCCTCAAAAAAAAAATAAAGAATAAAAATAAAAAATAAAAAATTAAGTACCAAAATGATGGTTTTTTCCCTTAATTTTAACTAATTTCACCCCTCGTTTATTCTTTTAAAAAGCGATGATTAATTGTAATCAAACCTAAACATATGATGAAAGGGAATTTATACACTTTTTTGGTGGAGTGGGGTGAGAATTTAGAATAAAAATAATAAACACTATTTATTTATTAGATTGTTTATTTACAAGAATAATTTTATATTTACAACATTCTGAGAACCAATAAAATTAAAACTAAAGCAATGCAGTATTTACCATTTGCCAATTCATAAAGAAATAAATATAAAAACAATTTTTTATTCATAAGTTTATTAATTCGAACTTTATAAAATGGTACAAGATTTCCTTATAGTTGGTTCACATATTTTGATAATTTAATAAATGTTTATTTATTAAATTATCGAAATATGTGAAGCAACTATAAGGAAATCCTTTACCATTTTATAAAGTTCGAATTAACAGGCAATTAGCCGATATTTTGTCAACCAATCAAACAAATGATATAATAAATAAATAGTGTAAATAAACAATCAATTAAATAAATATTGTTCATTGTTTTTGCTGTCAATACTCAAGAACAAAGAAATATGGATTTTCTGAAGATTCTTACTGTCTGTGTCTGTCATATTCTCTCCATGAGGAAACGTAACAAAACCCAGTCATTTCAGTGATCTTTTTTACAACTGCATTTGTCCTCGGGGTCATGGGATTTGTCTTTCAAACAGTCTCCTTAATAGGAATAAACACATGAACCAGGACAATTCTTAATAAAATCGACTTGCTATTTTTGGTAGCACTAGCTTCGAAACGGCTTTTTCAAAAGTACATTATTTGGCAGGGATAGGTAAAAAGAACAACATGATATGAAATAATGAGAATCTTTTGTTTCGAGTAAAATAAAATTGTGTCAATTTATGGGCAAAAATCAAAGCGTACATTCACTTATATAAATGCCACATTTTGACCTGACGATGTGGGTCAGGCCGTTTTCTAGGTTGTAATTAACACACTAATTTCTGTGGGATTAAAAATACGTTCAGTGGCCTAGTAATCTAATTAACAATCTATAATATATCAAATATATTCAGAATCGTCTTACATTTTATATTTGATTCTGTTATGATCCAGAATGATGATGATGATGATGATATTTCATCATTCAAAAAACAACCTTTCCACCATTGATGAATGGTGATAAGGATATTTCATTATCCTGGAAATAAAAAAAAAATGTCATCATCTAAAATAACCTTGCCACCAGTGATGATACACGATGATGATAATTCATCATTCTAAAATCTGAAACTTCATAATTATAAAAACGACACTTACATCACAAGTAAGAAAGTGAAAGAAAAGGAGAAAAAAAATTATTATGGGGAGAGAACAAAAAATGAACAGGAATTAAGAAAACGGAAGATAACGATTGACATTGTATTTCAATTTTTCAAGATCAAAGTTGACAGGAAAGCAAGAATCTGGAAGAGAGTTCCACAAGCCAAAGGTTTCTTAACTGCTAGCATAGAACTTACGGTTCTAGACATTTCAGCGGCAAAATGATAGGACCCTGCCGCCAATCTATTACTGCGCTTAAATTCCTAAAGGCTAAATACGAAAGAGCCAAACTCTCCAGAACAATTACCATGAAAACGTTTTTAGTAAAGATCCAGGGAAGTTACGTTAGGGCGGTTGAAAAATGACTGAAGCTGAGATGCCAGGTCAGGACCAGTAATAACGCATATTTTTCTTTGTGTGTCATCAAGATTCTTTAAATACATCGGAGACTAGATATGACATCAATATTCAATGCATGGACGAATAGTAATCTTATAAGTGTGTAAGATTGATTCTGGCGAGAAGAATCATCGAGACATGAACCAACTTTCCTATCAGCAGACCTAGCAATTGATTCAATAATTTTTTTTTTTCTTGGGAAGGTGCAATGAGTCACTTTCCTGGAGATTAGCATTAGCGAAATAATTAAAAGAACACAGTATTAACAGAGGACGGAAAATATGGCAGAAATCCGAAGGCACATTAGATGAAAAGATGCCTTCCAAAAAGCTAAGCAAAACATTAAGAAAGTGGAAAATTTGGCTAGAAACAAAGAAAACTGTGCTGAACTGTTATGTAATATCAAATCTCATATATAAAAGTTAGTTAAAGCAACAGAGATGTTGTTCTACAGAAGGGATGCCGAGAATTTTAAATGTGTCATGTCCTTTCAGGGCGTAGGCGATCATGGCTCTCCACCTCCTTCTATCCCTTGCAGCTCTCAACAAGTTCCTTCCATCTGCTCCCCCTCCCAGACCACCTGCCTAAGTCCGCCATGTATGTCACGCGCTGTTTTACCTTGTCTCACTTTCCCTCTATTCAACCCGTGAGTATCAGATTCTCCAGGCCCCCACTTCTTCAATATGTGTTCCATAAACTTCAGTTGCCTCTTCCTGTTATTAAGTATAAGCCTCCTCTTTGCTTGCAACTTGTCTAAGATCTCATCGTTGCTCACAGGCTCGGTCCATGATATCCTTAGCATCCTTCTGCAGAACCACATGTCTGTCGACTTGAGTCTCTTCTTCATCTTTGAGGGAATCGTCCACCATTCGCTGCTGTAAAGGAGAACAGTTGTCAAGTAACAGCTCAATATTCTTTTCTTTGTTACCAAAGAAATCCTCCTGTCTCGCAATACTCTGCCCAGCTTTTGGCATGTGTCCTTGGCCATCCCAATACGTCTACGGATCTCAGTGTCGCAATTACCGTCCTCTCTCAAGACGCTTCCCAGATATTTAAACTTCCGCGTCTGCTTGATTCTAATGTTCCCAATCTGCAAATCGCATTTCGGGCTCTTCCTCTTACTGATGACCATACATTCTGTCTTCTTGTAGTTTATGCTTAGTCCCTTCTTCTCACTCTCCGTCGCTGTCTTCTGTAGGAGATTTTGTAATTTCATTTCCGCCTGGGAGTGGCGTTATGAGGGACTAGAGTTAGCTGGGAAATGGTTACCGGTGCCTGTTACACCTGATATTTACACCTGGTGTTCATGGTTAACAACTCAGATAATGTCGAGAATACCATGGTCCAAATATGTGAGCAATGAGGAAGTTTTAAGGGAAATGGAAACTAAAAGAAAACTTGTATTTACAATAAGAAAGAGACAGCTAAAGTTTCTAGGATACAGAATAAGGAAACGCAACTTGGAGAATTTGATACTCGCAGAGCTTTATTGAAATCAAGAGCAGCAGAGAGAAACATCCAGGAGCGAATCTAACGTGTGCTTGTGTACATGGATGGTCAAAAAGAAGACTGGGATGAATTAAGGGGAGAAACATTACTTCAAGCGACGAATATTAGGAAGTTGTTGAGAGCAATGGTCACCTACGTGATAACGGCTAACTCCATATGAAAGAAGAATCTTGTAATATTGTTCTAGAAAAGCTGACATTGTTATTTTAGTCAGATTTCTATTTTAGAAAATGACATTTACAACGGTGTATTTATAACTACCGTACAAGTCGACCTTTTAACCATATAAAAAACAAAACAAAAACGGGCCGTCTTATACTCCAGGTATAAAATGTGAACCTTAAATCCTGTGATTTATGGAAAGTTGTTAGCATGGGAGATCTGTGTTTCAACAAGCCATATATGTTGGCATACAAGGCAACCTCTTAACTTTAATAAAAATCCTCCTCAAATGAAGGTACTGTCTTATACTCCAGTTCTAAAATGCCAACCATAAATCCTGTGATTTATGGTAAGTTGTTAGCATGGGACATGTTTGACGGGATGCTAATCCGTGCATCGCCCCCCATTTTTTGATGATATTAAACAAAAACACAACTGGATGTGTGTCTCAACAAGCCGTTTAAAGATTGGATTCGGGAACAGTGGAACGAATGGATGATTAGCGTGGAAAAGCCATTCAGGCTACCGTAATAGCCTACCGAAAACAGAACACCTATTCATGAGCTCTTACCACGTTTTTTCATTAGAATTTGAGTGAAAAGAACGTATATACTTACTGAAATTATTTAATAAATTCAATAGATTTTAAAATACGATTTGTGGCAGGTTTGGGGTGTCTCGTACGGACAATATAGCCTGAAACCTAGATTTTAACTTGAAAATTTGTGGGTCGTCTTATACGCCCAGTCACTTTGTACGCCAGCATATACGGTAATAAATAGCCAAGAATGTTATCACACTGTACTATTTCAACTTTCGATGCAGAGCTTGTAATTGGTTATGCCAAAGAAACGGTAAGTAAATGAAGATGTATTTTTGGAACTTGGCACTTTTTATCAGACAGATTTAAGAAAACTAACAGTAATGAAGAATGCTCTGATTCTTAGAATAATTTCTATTCGTGTTCTATTTACGCTGTTGAAAGCATTACCATTTTTCATAGACATGTCATAATGTCACTATTTGTTCTGCGTTAAGTATCAGTTAAGTCAAAATGTTTTTTCGGCTTACCCCTTAAGAAAGGTATGAATCCATCTCTTCCCGCACACCCCTAAGCTATAGATTGACTATCAGAACAGACTGTGTGCTATAGATTTGGTTGGCAACCAGTCTACTGCAGAAAGAAACGGCAAACTACCGCAGGAAATCCTTCCGCCTAGTTAGTCATGACTCGAAAGAGACATTATCGCCCAAGTGTTTATCAAGCAGGGCACTTAACTGACTGCAAGAAAAGTGTACTGAACTGTTACGTAATATCAGTCTTCTTATATGACAGTGAATGTTGATCTACTCCCGAATGAAGACGAGGCTTGAAGTATCAGAAATATGGTTCTACAGAAGGATGCTGAGAATATTATTAACACGTGAACAACGACAAAGTTTTAGAGAAAATGGAAACAAAAAGGATACTTATACTTAATATCAATAAGAAAGAGTAGAATTTTCTAGAAGAAAGTTGGCTTGGAAAATTTGATACAAACTGGGCAGATTGATAGCAAAAAGGACAGTCGAAAATAACGCATAGCCTAGCTAATGAGCTTGAGTAAATGGATGGTGGAACAAGGTTTAGGAGGGATAACAAAAATACAAAATTTATTAATAGCTACAAAGAACAGGAAATTGGGGAGAGCCATGATCGCCTACGTTCTGAAAATCAGAAAGAGAAAGCTGACATTTCTAGGACACATAATAAGAAAAGACGACTTGGAAAAATTGACACTCCCAGGATATATCGAAGAGGTACAGAGGAAAACAGCACATAACCTACTTAACGAGTTTGTGTAAATGGATAGCAGAACGGAGTTTAGAAGAATTAATAAAAAGACAAAATTTACAAAGAGTTACAAAAGAGTGGAATTTGTAGATAGCCATGATCTTCAGATTCCTGATGGGAAACGACACAAAGAACAGTTTCCGTCCCGTGCTGAGCAATATAATCATAAATTTGGAGATAAGAAAAAAAAGTCATTTTTTAATCATAAAAACAGATAATTTCAGGATTTTATTGAGTTTTTAAAAAAGTATTCAGTAATAAATAGATTTAGTTTTTAAAGCATTTTTATTATATTTTAAAAGCATTTGTTTATTATATTATAAAGCATTTTTATTATACATTTTATAGCATTTTTATTATACTTTTTAAAGCATTTTTATTATACATTTTAAAGCATTTTATTATACATTTTTAAAGCGTTTTATCATATTTCAAAGCATTTGTTTATTATATTTTAAAACATTTTATTATAATTTTTGAAGCATTTTTATTATACTTTTTAAAGAATTTTATTATACATTTTTAAATAATTTTTATTTGTTTATTGTATTTTAAAGCATTTTATTGTACTTTTTAAAGCATTTTTATTATAGTTTTAAAGCATTTATTTATTATATTTTAAAGCATTATATTATAATTTTTAAAGCATTTTTATTATATTTTTAAAGCATTTGTTTATTTATTTTAAAGCTTTTATTTCACTTTAAAAAAAACATTTTTATTATATTTCAAAGTATTTTTTAATTTACCTTTTTACAAAATAAAAAAAAACAAAACTTTTTGCTCCATAATTGAATTAGTAAATGCATGCGCAGGCGCAAACGTACAAAAGTATGCAATTTGAATCACCGTCATGCTGAATCCTTTTCTTTTATTGTCTTTTCACTAACGTCTAATTTTTTTTTCACTCACGTTTGCCGCTTTTGCCTCTAAATGACATTGTTGCTTTGCTTGTGGTAAAATGTAAAGAAAAAGAAAAGAAAATTAGCAACATTTCGAAGTTAAATTAGTTAAACCGGAAGAGAGATATTGCCTAAAAGTAGATAATATGTAATACAGATAGGGTTTAGGCTGTAAATTATTATGAAGTAGAGCTGGGACTTTTTAACCTCGTGGGAGAATTGACCTCCAATTTCACATTTGTTCATATAGAATTCCATCATATAGGTTTTACTTAATTAGCTATTATTTTTCTCTAACTCTTCAAATATTGAATGTATAACTAATTTTAATTTCTATTTTCCCATCTTTACACTATATTAATTTTGTCTTATAAATTGTCCTCTGTTCTGTCACCCATGAAATAAAAATAATTTTTGTACAGAAAATAATGGTCTACGTACATCAAATCGTCTTTAAATTAAGTGGCGGCAGAAAAATTACCGTTGAACTGTTAAAAGGTAAGCTTAAACATTAATTCAATATTTAAATGCAGCGATCAGTTTTGATTTCTGTAGTTTATTGTTGCCTATCGCATCTACTCTTCCCTAGCTATTGTGATAATAGCCAAACCAAGAGTCCTCCATAGGAGCTAGCTTAAATGCCGCCCGATAGGACGGCTTTTAAGCTAGTTGCAATTTTTTATACAAAAGGAAAATAAGAGTTATTCCACTTTAACTATGAAAGCAATGATAATGGCTAGTATAATATATTAATATATATTTTTAACCTAGCATAACCTGGCAGCCCTGAATATGAGCTCAACGAAAATCGTTCCCAGCGCCTAACATTTCTAGAACTTTTAAATGAACATTGAAAACGGACCAGTGGAAGCGAAGAGATCCCTGGACACACATAAACATACACACATACACTGTATTTTATATATAAGATATACACATACATTTTTAAATGCAACCTTATATAGTAAGTATAAATTAGTCTGGATCATGAGCATTTTTACATATTATTTTTATCAGTAATATATATAATTTACTATGTCAGCATGGCCAAGAATATGACGATTACATCATCCCTAGCCGAGAAGTAAGCTCCTTCACCAAAAAAGTGAACACCATATGGTTGGCTGGATCCGAGTTTAGCTATAGACTCAAATATAAGCGGAGACGACACTGCCATTTACTTTTGTCTTAATGGTAAATCCTGCATTGTTAACAAAGTTAACATGGCCGTTGGTCTCGAAAATGACTTCCAATCTGTGGTTGACTGGGGCAGGAAATGACTTGAAAACTTTAATATCTCTAAAACGAAACTGCTCTCATTTACCCGCCATAGAGAAAGCTCCCTGTCTCCTATCAGCATAGCTGATGCGCAACTCCATGAAAGCGTCTCTCTGTGCCTTCTTGGTCGCACGCTTTCCACTGACCTGAGGTGAAACAACTACATTGAATCAATAGCTTCATCTACTGCAAGAAAAGTTGATTCTCTATGTCGCGCTAGAAGGTTTTTCTCGCCTGAATCCATCCTTCATATCTACAAATCTACCATTCGTCCTTACATTGAATACTGTTACCATATATGGTCTGGTGCCTCCGTTGTTCATCTCGAGGTTCTCAATAAATTCCAAAGACGGATATGCAATGGCATCTTGACTACAGTCACTTTCTCAGACGTGATGTGGCAACTGCTCTGACGAGCTACTTTCACTGGTACCCCAACTGCATGAATTAAGCGTGCTACTAGGTTGGAATCCCAGTCCCACCCTTTCACTGTTGAAACAGTTAAATGCAACCGCCTCTTCTACTCCAGCAGCTTCTTCTCTCGCACTTCCCGGTAGTAGAAATCCCTTCCTCTTACTTGCTTCCCTGACAGCTATAATCTTCAAAAATTCAAATGTAATGTCAATCGACATCTTTTGATTATTCTCTTTATCCTTACCTCAAACACCCCTCTTTACTCTTACTCTCACTCTCTGTAACTCCCTTGTGTGTTAGTGGCACTCCCACCTTGCCTGGGGTGAAATTCTTGAAAAAAAGCTTTACCTGTAGACTCATGTATAAAGTCGATAAATACTTGCTTATAGTCTCTGAAGAATCAGTTTCCCTCTCGACTCGACTCGAGTATGGATTAGGATTAAATATGGATCGAAATCCGACAGAATCATACGATAAAGAACAAAGAGGAAACGTTTATGACTCTAATATGTTTCACTTTTATTAAAGCTTCTTCAAAAAATGAGACATGGAAAAAAATCTTTTTTACCATAAATTCTTTCTTTCTTTCTTCCTTTCTTCTCAATAATTTATTCCTTCGTTCTTTCTTACCATAAATTCTTTCCTTCTTTCTTTCTTTCTTTCTTCTTTCTTTCTTTCTTTCTTTCTTACCATAAATTCTTTCCTTCTTTCTTTCTTTCTTTCTTTCTTTCTTCACAGTAATTTATTCTTTCGTTCTTTCTTACCATAAATTCTTTCTTTCTTTCTTTCTTTCTTTCTTTCTTTCTTCACAGTAATTTATTCTTTCGTTCTTTCTTACCATAAATTCTTGCATTTTCTTTCTTTCTTTTTTTCTTTCTTTCTTTCTTCACAATAATTTTATTTTTTCGTTCTTTCTTACCATAAATTCTTTCTTTCTTTCTTTCTTTCTTTCTTTATTTTTCTTTCTTTCTTTTTTCTTTTTTCTTTCTTCACGATAATTTATTCCTTCATTCTTTCTTACCATAAATTCTTTCTTTCTTTCTTTCTTTCTTTCTTTATTTTTCTTTCTTTCTTTTTTCTTTCTTTCTTTCTTCACAATAATTTATTCCTTCGTTCTTTCTTACCATAAATTCTTTCTTTCTTTCTTTCTTTCTTTATTTTTCTTTCTTTCTTTTTTCTTTTTTCTTTCTTCACGATAATTTATTCCTTCGTTCTTTCTTACCATAAATTCTTTCTTTCTTTCTTTCTTTCTTTATTTTTCTTTCTTTCTTTTTTCTTTCTTTCTTTCTTCACAATAATTTATTCCTTCGTTCTTTCTTACCATAAATTCTTTCTTTCTTTCTTTCTTTCTTTCTTTCTTTATTTTTCTTTCTTTCTTTTTTCTTTCTTTCTTTCTTCACAATAATTTATTCCTTCGTTCTTTCTTACCATAAATTCTTTCTTTCTTTCTTTCTTTCTTTATTTTTCTTTCTTTCTTTTTTCTTTCTTTCTTTCTTCACAATAATTTATTCTTTCGTTCTTTCTTACCATAAATTCTTTCTTTCTTTCTTTCTTTCTTTCTTTCTTCACAATAATTTTATTTTTTCGTTCTTTCTTACCATAAATTCTTTCTTTCTTTCTTTCTTTTTTTCTTTATTTTTCTTTCTTTCTTTTTTCTTTTTTCTTTCTTCACGATAATTTATTCCTTCGTTCTTTCTTACCATAAATTCTTTCTTTCTTTCTTTCTTCACAATAATTTTATTTTTTCGTTCTTTCTTACCATAAATTCTTTCCTTCTTTTTTCTTTCTTCTTTCTTTCTTTCTTTCTTTCTTCACAATAATTTATTCCTTCGTTCTTTCTTACCATAAATTCTTTCTTTCTTTTTTCTTTTTTCTTTCTTCACGATAATTTATTCCTTCGTTCTTTCTTACCATAAATTCTTTCCTTCTTTATTTCTTTCTTTCTTTTTTCTTTCTTTCTTTCTTCACAATAATTTATTCCTTCGTTCTTTCTTACCATAAATTATTTCCTTCTTTCTTTCTTTCTTTCTTTCTTTCTTTTTCTTTCTTTCTTTCTTCACAATAATTTATTCCTTCGTTCTTTCTTACCATAAATTCTTTCTTTCTTTCTTTCTTTCTTTCTTTCTTATTTCACAATATTTTATTTCTTCGTTCCTTTTCACCATCAATTCTTTCTTTCTTTCTTCTCTCAAATCTTTCCTTTTCTCCCTCTTTTAGTTGTGTCAATTTTTTCTTGCCAGCCTTTAGCTAAACTTCCAGATAGCTCAGCTAACTCCACCCGCCATTTTGATACGACTCTCAACATCTGGAGCTCACTTGACGTGTGGCAAAAGCATTAACATTTCTCACGAGCGCGAGTGAGTAACACCTGTTTAAAACCAATCATCCCACCCAAGTCTCCCGCGCTAGATTCATTCTGCATCAACAGAATTGTATTCTTTTAAAATCTCCGAATGAAAAGTAGTTAAATATTGACCGATGCCGTTTTCTCATGCAGAACCCACATTTCTAGTTTCAAAGTTATTCTTTTAATTTGAAAGTAATTTACTACATTTGTTACATAAGCTTAGATTATTTCAAGAAAACGCAATATCTATGGGCCACCTAATAAAGATATTATAGGCTACTCAATAGTATTGATCAACCAAGTAGCGCGTTAACCTTTACCTCTCGCCGAGGCGTCCGACAGTGTATTACAGTCGATTGATTGCATAAGCAATAAAGAGATGAATAAAGTTTAAATGTATTCTGAGATGTTTCTAACATTATACAAAAGATATTGCCGGAAACTTATGCATCAAACTTTTAATAGCACTTTTTTATTACATAACCGCTATATTTCTCAATTACAAATGTTTTAATATTTCTTAAAATGACAAGGATGCGTATTCTCACCGGATTTATTTAACCATCACGTCAAGACGGTCCTAAGAGAACTCGGTATCCTACCAGGATATATTACCGGTTAGACATAGACTTAAAAATAAGCAGATTACACGGTGTTGATGGCGGTCACCCTGTACAAGGCCCGGGGGATACTTGCGACAGAGGGTTACGTTAAGAGGCAGCTTATACGGATAGGAAGAGGAGGAGATAATGGTTAAACTTAAACTTGGGCATGTTAAGAGCAGAGTGATCGGGGAAATATCCTCTTAGGAGTCGGTTCCATATTGGAGTGGTTCGCGGGAAGAAGCTGTTTGAGAGGAAATTCTCGCGAATGGAATACGGAAGGAATTTGGGTGGTCTGCTAGAATAAAAGTGACATGTCGGGTTCTAGCCAGGAAGATTAGACCTGGCGGAATCAAGAAATGTAATTCGTCCATGCACTTTCCATGGAAGTAGCGATAGAAAAGCGAGAGGTTTGCCGCATAGCCCAAAAGGATTCAGAAACGATTTTGAACTCTATCGAGACTGGAAAGTAAGAACCGGGCAGCTCCTGGCCAAATGACAACAGTACTCCATTTTCGGCTTGATTTAGCTCTTGAAAAGTTAGATGATAGCATGGGAAGACAGATATTTACTGGAGCGATACAGGGAGCCGAGCATATTTTCTGGATCATTGGCGTATGTAAGAGTTCCATTTGAGGTTAGGGGTGAGATTAAGGCCCAGTCGTTTTTCAAGACACGGAGCCTCCCCGAGGGAACATCCGCTCATCGTAACTGGTGGTAGTTAGAAAGAAAACGGCAGTGACTCCTACATATTATAGTAAAAGAATAAGAGAAGAATGGACTATCAATTCTAAGAAGGAATAATGTATGGTTGTTAGTGGGAGAAACAGTCCAAGACGCGAGCTATAGACTGAAGAAATCAACATATATAATGTGTTGGGGAGGATGTATCTTAGCTTGGAAAAGTAGTAATTCTTTCAAGAATGCTGATATTGGTAAAAAAAAAATCCTTGCTCGCAGATTTGTATTTTGATAATATTCAATAGTGTCACTCTCGAGAATTTTCCCTCTAAATAAGTTACAATTCCCTTTTCTTGAGAATGCCGCTATAGAATCTTATCAAAATATAAATCTGCGAGCAAGGATTTTTTCCCAATATCTTCATTCCTGAAATAGTTACTGCTTTGCCATGCCAAGATACATGACTACAAAAATGTTAAAATGTAAAGAAATCGGTTACATCCTTAACAATATATATATATATATATATATATATATATATATATATATATATATATATATATATATGCTTTCTTGTTCCAGTGTTTTGAATACATAGTGTTCATGTGTTTCCAGTCTAATTCTGCTACAAGCTCTTTTCATTAGAATTTTAATTATTAGTCTTGTTATATGGCATTAAGCATTACAATGAGCCACACCTTATTTCTTCTGGAATTTTTAAGACGCGCCCACTCAATCGACACTCACACTCACTCAGGCAACAAGTTATCCAGAACTGCTGCATTGTGAAACAGACAAATAGAAGTAGATAGGTTTACCTATCGCCCGGTTTATAGTCCTCCCCGTTGTTTTGAATAGGAGTAGAGGTTTATCGCTTGTTTGCTGTTTAGGATCGGGTTTCCGGTTCCCTTAAATGTTTTCTCATTCTCTTTCACTTCTGCGCTGGCCTCTTGCGTCTTGGTGGGACTTGCTTAGGAGTGGTACCTCTTACACGTCGAGTGGCTCTTGGACATCATTGTCAATATTTATTCCGCGATCGTTATCGTCGCATAGCAAACTTCTATGTAAACAAAACTGGATGTCATTTTTGACGGTGAAAATCTGTTGTAATGTACATATAATCAGTCTGATGATGCCTCATGAGAGCCAAAAGCTTAGATCGACGAGCAATAAAAGAAATATCCAAATATTGGGTATTTGTCCTTATTTTCTTTTGAAACTAAAGCCATTATACAACGCTTGGAAAAGCTCATGATAAAACATAATAGACATTCATTGTCTGTTATATTTAACAATATATGTTTGAATATATATATTATATATATATGTTTGAATATATATAGATAGATAGATAGATAGATAGATAGATAGATATGTGGTATTTTATATTATTAAGCGCTTCAGATTTTATCTCTATATATACATATTATAAAGTAATCAGTAATTGAAATTTAAAGATTTGATGGAAAGAAAACGCCAAAAATACATCCATTAAAGATCATCTGCCTGACCTCGAAATGTCCCCCATCGCAGGCAAATGCCGAGTCAACCGTAACACGAGACCACAACAACAGGGCCATTGGTTAGTATCGAATAGCAGCATGTGTGACGACTAAATAACTCGTCCTATTTGCCAGTATTTTTAGTAGCCAAAGGTACTTATGGCTAACCTCGCTTCCCAGAAGACCACAGTCGGGGACGTGGTAGTCGCGATTGAACTCACATTCGACTAGCCTGCCATCTGTTGCTCTATAGCAATGGTTTCCATACTTTTTTCTCGTTGCCGCCCCAACTTGGCTTCCTGATATTAAGTATAAGCCTCCTCTTTGCTTGCAACCTGTCTAAGACCCCATCGTTGCTCACACGCTCGGTCCATGATATCCTTAGCATCCTTCTGTAGTACTACATCTCTGTCGCCTTGAGTTTCTTCTTCATCTCTGAGGAAATCGTCCAACATTCGCTGCTGTAAAGGAGAACAGTGTCGCATTTACCGTCCTCTGTCAGGAAGCATCCAAGTTATTTAAACTTCCGCGTCTGCTTGATTCTAATGTTCCCAACCTGCAAATCGCATTTCGGGCTCAAGCCACACTCTTAAAGAACAGCACCCTAACACCGATATGAAGCCACTCCTTTCTTGATATCAGATATGCTGTAAATTCAAAACAACACTTCTGACACTGTAAACACACATGGGAATTTCTTTTATGAAACTTCCTCCCGGCTCCATGCTTTCCATCCAACTTTAATCTTCAAAAATTTAAATGCAGTGTCAGTCGCTATCTACTGTCCTCCTGATTACTCTTTTCTCTTATTAGCAATGTCTGTTTCTAGTTCTTTCACATCCAGTAACCCCTTGTGCCTTAGTGGCTTTACTGCCTTGTATAGGGCGATACCGATTCAAAAACAATAGATAATCTGTTCATATTTTTCCCAACGGTATTCCCGCGGAAGTGAAAACCCCGATTGGAATTTGACTTTGTCTCCTCGACACCACTGAATGTCAGACACTGTCAAAGGCTTTCGAGATGTCCCGGGCTTCATCGTTTTTATCTACAGCATGATAGACTCTTTCCGCAATTATCATCAGTAAGTGATCTGGGGAAACGAAAGCCATATTCCTTATCTGAGAAAAGGCCTTTGTAATGAATGTGATGAATCAATTACGCATGGATTAGGGTTTCTAGGAGTTTCCCAAAAAGATGTAGGGTATTTATTCGTTAAAAGTTATATTCTTTGATATTTACTCAGCAAAGCTCGACTCACAACGTCAAATGATGACGTGAAATGAGAGTAGGTTCTGTCTTTTGTCAAGGAAGCTTTACATGCCTTAAAAATCTGCATTCAAAATGCTGAATTTGGAAATTAATTATTTATTCATTTTTTAATCTGAGCTGAAATAATGATTATTAACAGCGTTGAGAAATTACAACTAGCTCAGTCACTAAACAAGACAGAATAGAAAATTGTACGTTATCTATCACGATCATAGAAATGATTTTCGAAACAAGCTTGCTAACCGTTTACTCGACAGCGGAAGACCAAGGTGGTTGCGTTCTTAAAAAAGAAAATATTTAAAATGAAACAAGATTAATAAATAAACAGGTCTTTTTACAAATGCTCTCAACAACCCACTCGTTGCAATCAGTCAAGTTTCTGTCTGAACGTAACAGGGATATGTTCAGGCAAGCCCCACCGTCTCCTACATTTTTACTTTCATTTTTTTTTTCCTTGCACACATATACTTTTGATTTCTTTTCCAGCTTTCGTTTTGTTTGTTGTGCTCATTTTTATTTTATTTTTTCCCGCTTTTTTTCTTTTCCTTTATCACATTTTTTCTTTCTTTTTCTCTTTCCATTTTCTTTCTTTTCTCTTTTCTTTCTTTCCTTTTTTTTTCCTCATCTTTCCTTTTCCCTTTCTTTCTTTCTCTCTTTGTGTTTTCTTCCTTTTCTCTTTTTTCCTTTTTCTTTCTTTTCCCTCTTTAATTTTAGTTTCGTTTTCCGCTTTCATTTTTCTTTTCACTTTCTTTCTTCTTTCTTGTTCATCTTCCCTTTTCGTTCTTTTTTTTTTTCTTTCTGTTCACTTTCATTCTCCACCTTCCTTATCTTCTTCTCTTTCCCCTTTTCTGGTTTTTTCCGCTTCCCGTTTTCCTTATTTTCATCTCTTTACATTCTTTTCCCACTTTATTTTTCTTCATTTCCCCTCTGTTCTTTCTTCTTACTTTGCCCCTCTTTCTTTTTCTTTCTTTCTTTCTTTCTTTCTTTCTTTCTTTCTTTCTTTCTAAAGATTTATTCCGTATTCATAAAAGTGTTTTTTAATGTCCTGATTTTATCTCAATAAATAATACTGAATTCTTTCTTTTGAATTTTTCTCCTCTTTCGTAATTAACGCCCACCCAGTCATTCTTTCCGGATTTATTTTATTAATTTTTTTTTTTATATAATGCATTCACTTACTTCTTTCTCAGATGAACATGGTCGTGTTTAACTCTCTATTCATTCAGCTTTTTTGGCATATTCAGTAGGTTTTAAAAGAAACGCTGAGTCATTAAGAAAGAAAGAAAGAAAGAAAGAAATAATAATAATAATAATAAATGATATAATTTTCGATGAAAGAAAGTCAGTGTGAAGGAATTCAGGAAGAATTTAACCACAAATTATATTTGTGTTGGAGTAGCAGTAGTAGTAGCAGCAGTAGTAGTAGTAGTCTATTCTGCAGTCGAAAGCGACGTCGACCGTGCAGAGACGTGTTACAGTGTAGTGTAATTCATGCCTGGGCAATACTTCCCTCCCACTGCTGCTGTTTGACATCTCGGGAATGTCCGGTATGCTAACATCGCCAATACTGCCAGTTTAGGCCTAGCCGCCAGCTGACACCTACCCTCTTCTCTTTTCCACTAAAAATTAAACCCACACATATCTAAACAAACAAACATAGGCACGCACACTCTTTGCTTTGTTACCGTCTTCTTTTTCTTTTTACCATGTCACTTCAGGACGTTGACGATCATGGCTCACCACAACTTCTCATCCTTTGTAGCTCTTAGCAGTGTTTGTCTTTGTACTGTCCTACATCCATCTTCACAAGCTTGTTCAGTCAGTTATGTGCCATGCGTGATACACGTGTAGGCGATTATAACGAAGCAGATATTTTTCCCGCAGTAGGTTGCCATTTCTTTCTGTGGTAGTTGCCATCCAAGGCTATAGAACCCGGTCTATCCTGTTATTTACCCATAGCTGGGGGGCGGAAAGAGGATTCATACCTTTCCCAAAGGGTATTAGCACGTAAGTGAATGTAAATGGTTCCGACTCCAATTCCTCAATCCGATTCGCTATCCATTACTCCAAGTGGAGTAACTGTTCACCTCATCCTTTCAATATGCCCTATAAGTATCAGATTCTCCAAGCCTCCTTTTCTCATTATATGCTTGAGACATTTTAATTATCTCTTTCTGATAAGCAAGATTTCGTTTTCATTTTCCTTAAAATATCCTCGTTGCTTTCCAGATACGTTCATGATATTATTAGCAACATTCTGTAGCGTCATAGCTCCATTGCTTCAGATTTCCTCATAACCTCCGAGGAAGCTGTCGAACATTCATTATCATCGAGGAGAGTTGATATTGCATAACAGTGGAGCACTCCTATTTTTATTTCCAACGAAATTTTTCTTAATATTGTGCTTAGTTTCTGACAGGCTTCTTTCAATGCGCCTTTCATGTCATATTTTCCATCTCATATAATAAATCTTCCCAGATAGTTAAATTTCTGTCCTTGCTTTATTTTGACGTCTCTTATTTGTGATCGAATTTTGGGCAGTCCCTCTTGCTAATGACCTTATTCGATGTCTTCTTAAAATTGATAGTTAATCTTTTCTTCGTGATTTCCTTTACTATTTTTACTACAAGGTAACGGTAAAAGGAGTGAATACATTACAGAGTCATAATGGTGTGAAAGGCCAAGTTTCTAACCATGAGCAAGGCCGATGCAAGGGTCTCGTGCCTCCCATCCCGAATCCGTGGGCTCCCGACTCTACTACATGCCAAATTCAAATTATATTGTAACCTAATTATGTACAATAATCGATCATATGCAATATAGATGAACAATTTAACTAGAAAAATCGAAAATTTTCGATAGAGTTGTGACAAATTTTATGCTGAGTTTAGATAAATTCTTTTTTGTTGCAGTTGTGATATAATTAGTGGGGAGAATAATATATATATATATATATATATATATATATATATATATATATATATATATATATATTATTTTTAAGAGCACTCAGAATTTGCAGCCCTCAGTATTTACATGAAGAGGAGAAATATATTGAAAATGCATTCAAGACCCTTCTATACCTTATTTCATTTTCAATGCGAAAGGCTCCTAAAATATTCTAAAATAGAAGAGGTGTCGTTCCTGACAAACCCAAAGAATCAAAAAAATATTATTCCACCCACTAACTCTGTCACAACTACAATCGAAAAAAATTATATAAACTCAGCGAGAAAAAAAAAAAAATTAAAATAAATACAATGTATCTAAATATAAAAAATAGAGGTCATTTCATCTTAAATGTTTTGCGGCAATTTTGGACATCAACTTGAGTTTTTCCTTGTTTAAAAGTTGAATAATTTTAATACATTCAACATTATGGATAAAAATAGTGAACTTTATATAGTGTTTGTCGAGACTTAACATGAACAAAACAAATTTACGGATTTGGACAAAAAAAAGACCCCTGAATGGCGTCAAAAACTGCGATAATATTTCTTCCTTTAATAGTCAGTTGGGCTTAGTTTGATGTATATGAATGTAGGTACATAAAAACAAATGTTGATAAAATATCGAGAGTCACTGCCCTGGGACAACAATCAGGCTTAACTCCCCCCCCCCAATCCAAACCCGGTCGGGAAGTCTGGGGTAGTAGGCGTAAGCTCTGGCCAGGAGTCTATGACTTGACGCCCATTGGTTCAATTTGTTTTTATTTCTTTACTATATTTATAAAGATTTAATTTATGTTTTCGTTTTGGCTTTCATTTTTTTTGTTTTGTTTCATTGTTTGTTTAAAAATATTTTTCCCTTTCTCCCTCTCCTCCTCCCTTCTCTGTGCCTCTTTTACAAAATATTTCTGTACCAATAATCAATTTACTTATTGATAACAGAATGACAAAACAAAGGCACCAAAACTGAAAAAAAAAAAAAAAGGCTAGCCAATAAAAATAAATACAGCTGTTAAAAAATGAATAAATAAATTATCTCAGTTGCGTAAAATGTGCATGGTAATAACTTCTTCTTTTACAATGTACAAGGCCTAAGAGTCACTCGATGTCACGCTCACAAACTAAGAGGCATCAGCCAAAGCAAGATGACAAGGCCACCATGACGGAAGGGCCGACTGAGAGTGAAAAAAAAAAGGGAAAAGACTTTAGAAGGAACTGGAAATACTATCTTCAGTAGGGAACAAGGGATAAACTTCGAGTCCTGTTCAAAGTCAGTGTGAACCGGACAATCTATTCTTATTGAAGAAAAAAAAATCAGTCACTTATTTGGCTGATAATTTTCAGATGAGAGATAAATGCTATTTAATTAATCAAAGTCGCTAATATTGTACAGATACGAGAAACGCATAATCTTGGGTAAACAAAACTGTTCGGAAGACGTGTTAGCACGAATTTATAATTCATTATTCCCAAGGAAATGAGCGTACTGTCCTTTGCCATCTACTGAAAATACCATCTTATGAGTTCCCTCCAAGAAACTAAATACATACATATATATATATATATATATATATATATATATATATATATATATATATATATATATATATATATATTGCTTAAAGGTTATTTTTAGTGGATACTCGTATTTGAGTCGACCCTCCGTTTATTCAAATGTAATGAGTTGAATAGTGCCTTTAAATACTAACTTAAAGCAAGCAATTTCTAAAGAAAGGGATAAATGTTTTCATTTACTAATCCGAAATTTTATATATATATTATTTATATATTATATATGCTCGTTACTTATTGGAAAGCGCTCAATATCAGTGATAGAGTTAACATATTTAGTTGGATTGATGTGAATTTGTGACACTGGGTTTGATGCTATTTTCGACGTCACACACACAAACACACACACACACACAAACACAAACACACACACACACACAAACACACACATATATATATTAAATATGATTTCATCGCTACATAAGAGTTCTCATGTTTCAAAAACAGAAGCTAAAAACTTCAATTTCATTTATAGAAATTAAATTAAAGCAGCTAGTTCTGTTTCATCTTCAAGCGAATTTTGGAATAAATAATTTTGAAATTTACGGAGCTTTATAAGCATATACATTCGTAATATATACATACATATTGTCAGCATGTTTCCATGTCTCAGTAAATAAACACGTTTTATCTACTTAGTTTTAATAGTATTTTCTTCTAACCTACGGGTAATTTTCTTTGTATCTTTATTAAAAGGAGAAAGAAAATCACAATGTCGTCATGAGGGTCTTGTTTTTTCTAAGACAAAAATTCTTGGTTCATTTGAAAATTAAATGTTTTTACGTGTGCAGTGAAAAACGTTAAGGTTATGCACTGTACAGTTTTAAATTTGATCATATAGGCAGACGTGCAAACGTCAAGGGAAGTAACTAATTTATTGTAATGTTTATACATTATAAAAAAACTATTTAAAGCTATTAATTAAAACCTAGATATTGTAAAGAATCGACTGTAAATATTTTAAAATATTTGTGCAGTATTCATAATTAATTTTATTGAGGGTTGGTTTCAAATTTTAATATAGATAGCATCGATAATTTTTTGTTTATGTTTATTATTTTCATGAAAAATTATAGATGCATTTTCAACAGGAATATTCCAAATTGCGAATGTGGACATGTTGTAAATGTTGAGAGATCTTAGATGCATCATTCAGATGAAAACTCAACATTCGAGACAACGTAGTAGTGGTATGGCTTACATATATATTATTTTTCCTGTTGGAGACATTGTGCTAATGTTGAAAGTACTTTGAATAAAATGAATATGTATCAACATGGTAATTTTCTTTCTTGCATTAATAAGGATACTATTCCGTAATTATGAGAGGATATTATCAAAAATAAGTAGACAAAACGTGTCTAAATTATTTAATGATACATATATATATATATATATATATATATATATATATATATATATACGCATTGGTCTTCAACTATGCATTGAGCTCTCCTAGCCACTAGCGCTTTTCGTATAGAAAACGTTAAAATTCCCATTTCTCTCTACCGTGCGCCTATAGTTTAGGGGTAGGATCTCTGACTGATGCCATATTGTTCGAGTTTCGATCCCGTCTTGAAGTAATCGGATGTCCAGCCACATTGAAGAGCTATGATACAGCAAAACAGTATGTCTGTGGATGACTATATATATATATATATATATATATATATATATATATATATATATATATATAATTGGTGTAACAAGAAAGTAGAGGGTGTTCCGAAAGTCTTGTCACGACTACATAATATAATTTTTTATTTCAGGTGACTGTCACAAACTCAAAAGAGTCTGGAAGAGAGGCGGTGACAAAACTTTCGAAACTCCCTGTATATCCCGATGAAATCTGAAAACCAATGAAATGTTGATTTATTGTATTTTCAGGTTGAGAAAAACATAAGAAAATTAAATTTTTGAAACATCCAACTTGTGTTCACATATGTCATCTTTATATATATAAATATATATATATGTGTGTATGTGTGTGAGTGTGTGTGCAGGAGTGGGCGAAGATTTTGTGAGAGAAGATTTTGCAACTACCAAAAACTTTACAGCGTCAATTATATAAAGAACACAAAAATATACAAAGAATATCTTAGTCATCACCTCATATATACAGTCGTAGTATAAAGCACAGATGGACTCTTTGGGTGTTAAACAAACAAAAAATGCGTCTGAGCAAGCTTATGCAATAAGGATTGACTAGCCGCCCTAGTAGATGTGTATCCTCGAATAAGAGTGGCTAGCTATTATTTTATTATTATATAGACGCATATATATATATATATATATATATATATATATATATATATATATATATATATATATATATATATATATATATAAAAGGAAAGGGGTGGATTTTTTTTTAATTATTTAACCAGCGGATTTTTATTACTTAAATGTTATTTTTTTTGTTTGGCAATGGATGCACGCTATCGCTGAGATCCAAAGCATGTCAGATGTAATGACGGTTTTCCCCAGGTCCGAATCCTGCCTAGCAAGAGAATAGTTTTCTATAATAAGATTTTTCGAATATTCAAATCGAAAGACGAAAATAAATAAATATACTGTTTAATAAATAAACGGAGCGTCTATTCAAATACGAGTATCCACTAAAAAAAGTAATCAAAATTTGTCGGATTAGTAAATGAAAACATTTATCCCTTTCTTTAGAAATTGCTTGCTTTAAGTTAGTATTTAAAGGCACTATTCAACTCATTACATTTGAATAAACGGAGGGTCGACTCAAATACGAGTATCCACTAAAAATAACCTTTAAGCAATATATATATATATATATATATATATATATATATATATATATATATATGTTTTTGAAACATGAGAACTCTTATGTGTGTGTTTGTGTGTGTGTGCGTGACGAACGCAAATAGCGTGAAACCCACAGTCACAAACTCACATCAATCCAACTGAATATGTTAGCTCTATCACTGATATTGAGCGCTTTCCAATAAGTACTGCGCATATATAATATATAAATAATATATATAAAAAATTGCATATATATATATATATATATATATATATATAAAATTAGGAAATCAGCCGATCCCGCAGATTCGGTTTCGACCTTCCGTGATGTTTTATGTGTATTAACTTTTTTTAATACTACTGTTTCCTGGTCTAATTCAACTCTGACCGTTAACTTCTTTATTATATATGTATATATATATATATATATATATATATATATATATATATATATATGTGTGTGTGTGTGTGTGTGTGTAAAACAGAAGATGTCTCTGTGTGTGTGTGCGTGTGTGTGTGTGTATGTGTGTCGTGATGTACATCCACATTTCTCGACCAATTTCAAAAAAACTTTACACACGTGTTGCAAATTTACTAAATTAAGTCAATATTAACTTTTCAATCTTTAGCCCCTCACCCCCGGGTTGGTAGAAAAAATGCCTTGCGTGAAAGTTTGGTCTAGATTATTTTAGTTAAGTGAACGAAATCTGCGACAAAATAGGTCCAAAATCGGCTTTTACAATTTAGCCAATAGGTTCTTCATATGATATGATATCCAAAAATGGCATTCAAAGAACCTTTGATGGGAATGCTTATTAAAGCGTTAAAAGGGGAAATTTCCCTGAGAAGCTCTTATTAACCCTAGCTTTACAATAAACGTGCGAAAATGTGGTGGGGGCGTCCATGCGTTTTCACTTACAGTTGAATCAAACTCATCACTCACTTCATCCCTGTTTTTGTTTGATTATTAGATTTGCGAACAATGCCATACTATTTGAAAGTTAGTACGGCCATAGGAAATTTACTGAATATCTAAAGCATCAGGTTGAGATCATAGACAAAGAACATCATTGGAAAATTCGTAAATTTAAGGAAACAGCACATATGCTAGGCCACAAAAATCTCCTGAGCCGACCAAGCATAGGAATAAATACAATATGGGAGCCAGTAATAAGGAGTGCCCGAGTAAAGCGATAACAACAACAACAACAACAACAAAAATTGCAATATGAGGTCGGGTAAAAACATGAAATTATAACAGCAAAAATTGCAATATGATTCCTGGCTAAAAAAATGATTGCTGAAGACATTAGGTTTATAATATCCAGAAATTCATCCATAGATATCCTGAAGGACACATGTCACAGTGGATAATGGCGTTGGTTAGATACAGTGACAGGACCCACGCAGTGTGAGTTCAATATCCGGTTAAGGCAATGGAGAACTTGGAGAGGAGATAACTGATAACTGACATCCATTAAACATGGCACGTGGAACTAGAACAGTCTACCCCAGTGAGCGAAATAAAGGGTTCAGTTCGACATTCCAACGACCTGAAGAAGGCCGGAGCGTACAACGGCCGAAACGTTGTAATAAATATGGCGACAAAGATGAGGACAATAGTCCGAATAATCTAAATAGTGCACATAATACCTCATCTCAGAAATATAGACAGATATCTAAAGCATTGAAAAAATTTAACCTCGAGCAACAAGGAGTTTTTATTGATGGAATTCCTTTATTTAAAAAAATCAAACATTTGCAAAGAACATACCATAAAAAAGATGAGTTCAGGGAGTAGGTTAGTATACCAACGGATGATGCATGCATGCAAGCGGGGATGCAGGCAGACATTTCTAGACAGGAGGTTGCGGTTATACAGCTGCAGCCATGTACATCCGGGCAACGCCGGGTACCTCAGCTAGTATATATATATATATATATATATATATATATATATATATATATATATATATATATATATATATATTAAGAAATGGACAAAGTCCAACAATTTTTATTTATTTAAGACATTTTTATGTTTAACGTTCTTTTTATAGATACAAGTATTTAAGTAAATGCTCTGTTTATAATAAGCAGTATTAAATAACATTTACAGGCCGGTAAATGTTATTTAATACTGTTTATTATAAACAGAGCATTTACTTAAATACTTGTATCTATAAAAAGAACGTTAAACATAAAAATATCTTTAATATATATATATATATATATATATATATATATATATATATATATATATATATATATATTGTGAGACAAAAGTTGCATAACACAGGGATAATCTATCAAATGTATTATTGCATATACAAATTTTATTTAATTATTATATGTGCTGTTCAAAATGTCCTCCTCCTTTTTCAAAACGTATTTCAATTAACACATCGGAGAGTTTCCTCTTTCATGTTACAGCATTCATATTAAATCCTTTCTTTAAGTTCCTCGATATTTCTTCGTTGCGTCTGATAAACAACTGATTTCAAATATCCTTACAGAAAAAATTCAAGAGTGTGGGGTCTGGTGTCCTCGATGACCACTCAACAGAACCTCTATGGTTCCCGACTTTTACCTCACCCTGTATATATATGGAGCTCCAAGTATTAGAGAACACATTTCGCTGGTTATAAATGAAAAAAGACGTTACATTAAATTTGAAAATTCTCATTTCTTGATTAAACGTATTGTGATCATTAACATGGCAGCTTTTAAGCCGATACAAGGCGAGGCGTGACCGTAGCTGTCGCTGTCAACCACTGCACCTTAGAGATATTCAGATTCTTGAAAGGGACCAGGAACGAGTAAGAATCCAGAAATACATACTAAGGTAAGGGATGGTTGTAGGGGTCTTAACCAACCAAGGCAGTGTCGTGCCACTCTAATTTACCTGCAGGGTCTCAAAGTTAACGGTACCACCAATATCGAGGTGCTAGACAGGTTATGCCCTACGTCGATAATGTGCCCATACATGTTCTAGCTGGTCTAAGCTTCCAGTTATGTGGCTAACGTGACTCAAATATGGCTGACCGAAAATATTTACGGTCATCTCACCCCAAGCTTTTTAACAATCCTGATTTGCATCTTTTGGACTTCGACGTGAGCGAGATCAGGTAGCAGATTCTAAGTCAAGTTGAAAATCACCATTGTGAACGTGATGGATAACATGAACGAAAACAATTTGATATGTGTATATATTCGCTTCTGAGACTGGTTTGTTTCCTTTCGTAGTTTCTTTCTTTTTTTTTTATTCATTTCACCCTCATGCAAGGCAATAAATCCACTAAGGCCCAAAATGGTTACTGATTATTAGAGAGTATGAGAAAAATACTATTAAGGACCGAGAACAATAAAAGAAAATTAAGAAAAGGGAGATAACGATTGACATTGCATTTAAATTTTTGAATGTTGGCGTTGAGTAGGAAGCAAAAAGCCGCAAGAATGTTCCACAAGCGAGAAGTACGATAGAAGAAAAGGTTACGGTTACATCTAGCTATTTCAACTTTACAATGACGAGACCGTGCCGCCAATCTAGAGCTGCGCTTAAATTCATAAAGCCGAAGTGCGAAAGAGGAAAGCTCATTAGAACAATTACCATGAAAGTATTTATAGAAAAGGCCCAGCGAAGCTACATTACGGCGGTTGGAAAGTGACTGAAACCGAGATGCCATGTCAAGACCAATAATATAGCTGATTCTTTGAGTTTTATCAAGAATCTCTAAATGTATAACAGGAGCGCCATACTCTATGGTCTCTGGAGAGAATTATGGGAGATGAATGCATAAAAATATAAACATTAGAGATATAACCGAAGCGCGATGTTACCAATTAGGCTACAGGAAACCGTTTAAAACTAAGTTTACGTTAAGGGTCCGAAAAAAAGCTAGCATATTCGAAGAAAACTCTGCGTGAGGTGTTCATTCCTTAAGAAAGCATCTGAGTAATCCTTCACGTAAAATAAACTGCTAGTCCCTGAAACGGCATAAAGTCAATAAGGCCAAGGTATATAGGTTTATTTCAGTTAAATATTATTACAATGGTTAATGGTGGACTACGCAGCAAATAAATGCTATTGGGTTGGTGTGTAATTGTCAGGCGTTTTTCAACAATATTTATCATGAAAACAGAAATGTATCAATTCAATAATAACATTTTTTAAATGATTAAATCCAGAATGCATTTTTATAACCTTGAAATAAAATATCTTTATTAAAAAAAGTAAGCAAAATAGCAAAATTTTATTGACAAATAACTCGCTTACAAAAACGCCTGGTCGAATTTACTGCTTATAAACTTCAAACTTCCATGGATCTCCTTGCCAACCGAACGATCCTTTGTGGCCGAACGGTTAGGCACGTCAAGGTAAATGACGGTTCCGTATAGGATGCAGGTTCGAATCCTGTCAAAGGACGAATATTTTCTATGAAAATTTCTCGGACATTCAGGCCGGTAAATGTTATTTAATACTGTTTATTATAAACAGGTCATTTACTTAAATACTTGTATCTATAAAAAGAACGTTATACATAAAAATGTCTTTAATAAATAAATTGTCGGACTTTGTCCATTTCTTAATGTATGACGTCATTTGTTTACATTTGATACGCCATGAGCAGTTATGAATGTACGAGATTCATGGAAGATTGAAGTTTATAAGCAGTAAATTCGAACATGCCAACCGAACGGTCCTTTGTGGCCGAACGGTTAGGCACGTCAATGGAAATGACGGTTCCGTATAGGATGCAGGTTCGAATCCTGTCAAAGAACGAATATTTTCTATGAAAATTTCTCGGACATTCAGGCCGGTAAATGTTATTTAATACTGTTTATTATAAACAGAGCATTTACTTAAATACTTGTATCTATAAAAAGAACGTTATATATATATATATATATATATATATATATATATATATATATATATATATATATATATATATATATATATATATATATATATATATATATATATATAATAACGAACGCGTGTACGTGAAACTCGAGTCACGACTAGACCCGTCCTTTCATAGAATTTGACGTTGGTAAGCGTTTTTTAGTCGGTCTAGACAATCTAAGCTTCGAGCACTTTACTGAGTAGGTAAGTTTGTTATCATTCCTTTTTTTTCTTTTTTTCAGTTTCCCCGGCTTTATTCGAGACTGTATTTGGCAAGCTGTCTGTTGGTTTCACCACCGGTTTTTATTCTTCTTTAATATTGTTTCTCTCTCCCTCTCTCTCTCACACACACACACATATATTAGATTGGTGCAAAAATAATAACGTAATAATGTCGGTTTTTGACGTTAAAAAACGACATTATTACGTCATTATTTTTGCACCAACCTAATATATATATATATATATATATATATATATATATATATATATATATATATATATATATAAATTCTCTTTTATGCTGGTGTCTGCAGTAAAAGTTTCTATGATTTGCCTTTTGAATAAAAGTCTCATATGTCAGAAGAATTGTTCCTGATCAGCCGCACTTTTCTTATTCTTTAGATAAAATCAGCAAAAATAACGACTAATTATATAAATCCCTTTCAGATTTGCTTTTTGTAATAATAACACCAAATTTACTTAAATTTCGACTTGCGCACAAAGTTGCTGATTTTTCTTCTTTTATAAAATAGCACAAGAAAGTTACGTGAACAATTTGTATCACATTCTTTGTTTATGTTTTAATTAGCTTTAGTTAAAATCAACTAGTTAAAATAAAATAAAAAATGATTGTATTAAGTTAAGTGTGGATGATCCGACATATGGTGAGGTGATGTCAGTAGTGAGAAAATAGAGAGAGAGAAAAAGAAAGCTAAAAACAGAAAAAGAAAAAAAAAAGAAAGGCTACGTAAATGGAGAAAAAGAGAGAGAGAGGGAGAGGGGGAGAGAGAGAAATATACGAGAAAGATAAAAAGAAAAGAGATATATAAAAAGAAGAGAGAGAGAAAAAGAAATATAGGAAACTATACCGAGAGAAACAGAGAGATTATGTAAAAGGTGAGAAAATAAAGAAATAGAGAAAAATGATAAAAAGGAGAGAGAGAGAGGGGGGGAGAGAGAAATATACGAGAAAGATAAAAAGAAAAGAGATATATAAAAAGAAGAGAGAGAGAGAGAGAAATATACGAGAAAGATAAAAAGAAAAGAGATATATAAAAAGAAGAGAGAGAGAGAGAGAGAAATATACGAGAAAGATAAAAAGAAAAGAGATATATAAAAAGAAGAGAGAGAGAGAGAGAGAGAGAAATATACGAGAAAGATAAAAAGAAAAGAGATATAAAAAGAAGAGAGAGAGAGAGAGAGAGAAATATACGAGAAAGATAAAAAGAAAAGAGAGATATAAAAAGAAGAGAGAGAGAGAGAGAAATATACGAGAAAGATAAAAAGAAAAGACATATATAAAAAGAAGAGAGAGAGAGAGAGAGAAATATACGAGAAAGATAAAAAGAAAAGAGAGATATAAAAAGAAGAGAGAGAGAAAGAGAAATATACGAGAAAGATAAAAAGAAAAGAGATATATAAAAAGAAGAGAGAGAGAGAGAGAGAAAAATATACGAGAAAGATAAAAAGAAAAGACATATATAAAAAGAAGAGAGAGAGAAAAAGAAATATAGGAAACTATACCGAGAAAAACAGAGAGATTACGTAAAAGGTGAGGAAATAAAGAAATAGAGAAAAATTATAAAAAGGAGAGAGAGAGAGAGAGAGAGAGAGAGAGAGAGAAAAGAGGGGGGAAGCAATGCAGCAAAGAATACAAAGAAAAAGAAAGAAAGAAAACATGAAAGGAATAGGGGAAGGCGTCAATTGTTCCCGTGTTCTGAATTTGCATTAGCAAAACATTGCAGCGATTTGTAATGGCGTTCGGTACATAAGATCTGTGCAATTGTTTAGACAACATGTATTTCTCATGAAGGCATTGTATAATTTTCATTACACCCATTTTCTTCCTTCTCGCGTTCGTCTAGAGGTTAATGTCACAGTGGCAGGGGGACTACGGCCTCATGACGTGGTAAACATCGGTTCCCGCATGATCACAGAAGTTAGACAACGTCGATCGTTGTCAGTATTTAGATGAGTGACCGCTTCCGTTCCAAAAAAAAAATATTCCTCGGAACGAAAAACCATGCTAAGATTTTCCTTTTCTCATTCATTTGTCCACTAATAATCTAATATATTTACCAAAATTGCACAAATATATCTTGAAATATTAAAGAGTAAATATATTTAATAAAATCGCCATTGGCTTCAACCACGGGCTCCAGATGACTTCGGAATCTCCTGCAACTCTTCTGAACGGTCTCCTTGTTTAAGTTGATGAATGTTGCCATAATACTTGCCCTCAGTTCATATTTGGTGTTACAACGAATTTTGTTTGTCTCTCGTTCAACTGTGCCCCACACGTATCAATCAAGGGGATTGCAGTCTGGGGAGTCAGATGGTCGTAGAAATTGTCTGACAGTTATGACTGAGTTCTCCTGCATGTGTGACATGGTACAAAGACCTGCTGCCAGACATAGGGACTTCTAGGAACCAGCGTCTTGGCGCAGAGCAGCACTACCTCCTCAAGGCACGATGTCAGCCTCCGCGTTGAGTCTGAGACCATGTGGTAAGATGAATGGAGGCATAGCGTTGACATCACTAGTGATTACCCCAAGCAGCATGGTGTTGACTGGATATATCATTCAACTTATTCCGAATTCCCTGCCTTGTCCTCAGATTGACACCCAAACACCCTGAAATGTTCGTATTGGAGCTTCTGGCGCGAATGCCAAGCAGTAGAACATACTGTTTCCAAATTTATGGCGAAGTAAATTGTATCATGGTGCTCTTTTTCTCGCAGATGGTGCCCAACTGACGCTGCTATACTGTGTAATCGACAAAATAAAAAAACAAAAAAACGAAAAACAAAAAACAAAAAAAAAAAACGAGAAACAAAAAACAACGCGCATGCGCGAAATTAAAAGTATAAAATGACGACAATCTGCCCATCGTACCATGTATATAAATAATATTTGGTATCTTGAAAGATCTGCATGAACTGGGGGGGGGGTAAGGCTGATTCAATTCACAGGGAATTTCCTGAAAGACCAGAGGTTTCAAGTCTATATAGGAAGTACGCTATGAGAACTGCAAGATCAAGAAGAAGGGGTTCCACAAGGAACCATTCTTTCAGTGATTTTTTTTTTGTGTGTAAAAATTAACTCTATAATTAAAACCCTAAGCCCAAGAGTGAGATGCTCTCTATATGTCAATGGTTTTCTAAATATAAACAGACCTCAACATATGAATACTATTGAAAGACAACTCTAACAATGTCACAATAAAATGCACAAATGGGCCACTGAAAATGGTTTCATGTTTTCGAAAACAAAAACAAAATACTTAGATTTCTGTAAATTAAAAGAATTGCACAATGATCCATATTTAAAATTAAATGGATCAGAAATCTCAGTAGTGGAACAATACAAGTTTCTAGGCATTATCTTTGATAAAAAAATTAACGTTCATTCCCTATCTAAAATATTTGAAAACAAAATGTAGCAAATCCCTACAACTCCTGCGTATAGTGGCCCACACTGAATGGAGAGCAGATTGACTAATACTACTTCGCTCAAAACTGGATTATGCTAGTTTCATATATGGGACATCCAGAAAGTCATACCTAAAAATTCTCAATGCAACTTATCATCAAGGCCTCAGATTAGTACTCGGGGTCTTTAGAACATTCCCGTTCACGGCCGACGTGTCTTACCCTCGAAACCCCCGATCTAGGGTGTCGTTTTTTTTTGGGCCCCATTGTGGTCTCTGCCATTTTTCTTCAGCACTGTTTTATGGCCGCCATCTGACATTAAAAAAAAAATTATATTAAAACTAATGTTACATTGTCAGTCATCAATTAATAATATACATTGTGTATCTGCATGGCCGGTGTAATGCATACTATGCAGGAACCCCCCCCCCCCCGATCAAGTTGGAGCCCTGGCAATGTTTTTGTTTTTTTTTTTTGTTTTTTTTTTGTATTTTTGTATTTTTAACTTTTTTTCTACATAAGTTATATTGTCAATCATCAACTATAATAATCTACAGGTTCGTTGCTTACTACCCAGAACCTCATGATCACGTGGGGACCCTTTGCCTACTGAGCGGGTTGAGGGCAGAAGTGCTAATTTCAGTAGCGCTCATTTTTTTAGATTGTAATTTTCTTTCTGAATAGTTTTTTTTAAAATCAGTTTAAGAGGATAATATATCTCAGTAAAATCAATTTTTATTCTGAGATCATCCGCTAAGGAGGATCTCTGATATTTTTTTTAATAATCGTAATCCTAACCAGAAGTCCACGGCTAATAATTAAAATAAAAATTCTAGACCCTATTTTTTTTTACATTTCTTGAAAGATAAAACGAGAAAATGACCGCTTAAAAATTAAAAACATGAAAAATTTTCCAAAAAAACTGAAATACTGTTTTTAAAACAAATTCCCGTTTGTGTTGTGTTGGAATCTTTGTAAAACTTTTTTTTAACGGTGATGCGTCGGCGATTATTTTTCATGGAAAATATAAACATTTTCGACTTAGACAATTTTTTTTTTTGAGTAAAATTTAGTCATGAAAACATTGGTGGTTATTACAAAAAGAATAACATTTTCTCAAATTTTTTAAATAAAAAAGCTATTATAAAAATAAATAATTAAAGAATATGTACTGAAATGTTCATTTAATTTAAATAATTCCCTGATATTTGGTAATTTAAAAAAGCGCTGTCATTTCTACCAATTTTCCTTCGAGAGTTTGTGGGCCCCCATGTTGGAAAACTTGAAATCGACATGTAGAGAGGGGTGACTCGTATCAAAGATTCGACGACCCTGTCCTCAGTGGAGAGCTTATACGCAGAAACTAAAGTAACATCTCCATATTTCCGGCGCACTAAACTGGCATTACACTAAAATCAGGCCTTACTAACTCCGCTTACAGCAGTACCTTTGAGCCGAATTACTGCTATTTATTCTGACAAAAAAAATAATGCTTGAAATTGAAACCAATTGGTGAAGAGTTATGCACTACACTCTCAAATATACAAGAAACGACTGCAGCCAGTATTCAATTATGGACTATCAAGCAATCCGAAGTTCTGCTAGAATTACATAATCTCCCTAAATCAAAACAACGCACTCACTGACATTCCAGAATAAATTTCAGGACATATTAGCAAAATTCCTTAAAACCTAAAACCATCTATACAGACGAGTCAAAATGTGAGGACAGGATAGGATGTGCAGCAGTGAGCCAAAATATTACCAAAAAAAAAAAAAAAAGAAAAGAAAAAAAAGGCGCCATCTAAAGGGAAGCTCCATTTTGACTGCAGAGTCATCATACTCAATCGAGCTAGCTCACAACATTATCGCAGAGAGCAAACAAACAAAAAAACATCTAATTTTTTCGCCCTCATTATCCGTCCTGTTAACTTTGAAGGAAAAGCAACAACTCACTTATTATGAAAATATTATGGAATATGAGAACTATTAACAAACATAAAGGCATCAAACTCTGCTGGATTCCTAAAGAAATCAGAGTTAAAATGGTAATAATGAAGCAAACCTAGCAGACAAGTCAGCTTTAGATATGAATGTGAATACAAGGACCAAAATCCCATATAACCCACTTGTACTTATTAAATAAAGAAGCCCTACCAGGATGTCAAGCATGTAAAACAGCATATACTATTAAAGCAAGTGCTCAGATCTTGCTCTCTCAAGACAAAAATACTATAATATAAACAATATGTATGAGCTGTTCGAGAAAGTAAAAGTGGATGATATAATCACACCGCATCTCATGATGTCACACATGACCACACGAGAGTGAATTGGAGAAGTATGAAGTATGGGAAGCCATTGGTATGAACCAATGGCTTTTGTTACCAATTATAGACATTTAAGAATATTTGTAGAGATGCCATAATTGGTTTTGTTTAGGTTGGGTTTCAACTGTTTGATTAAGGAGGTTATTAATAAATACATTCAAAAGGAATGGCAATGGTACTGGGAGGATAACTCACAAAATAAATTCTTCACAATTCAACCCAAACTATGAGAATGGCAGTCAGCTCCCAGAAAATGTTGTAAGGAAGAAGTGATACTATCCCGTATATGCATTGGCCATACGAGAATAACCCATCGTACTTACTAAACAAGCATGCAAATCGGCGTCTATTCATACGAATCTACTGTAAAAATCATGTCGGCATTAAATAACCCATTGAGGTTGGTATGCCGTAAAACAAAACAAATGAAGCAAAAGACACGTGCGCGCACGCACACACACACACACACGCACACACACAGAGGTGGCTGGTGGGGAAGAAAGTGGAAAAGAGTATTTATAATTTTTTTGTAGAAAGTTCGTAGCCTGCCACACTTATCTGAAGATGAAATGTTCATTGTACTTTGTACAATATTTGATCGATGCGATTTTGAATTAAGTGCCTTAACAAAGACGGGATCACACTGAAAAAATCAATATACTGACTTTTCTTCTTCATTTTACGAACGAACTGATGAAACTACATATATTTTTTGTCTTTTTACATCGAGCACTGTTTTTTGTAACGTCAACTTTTGTTGATTTTATACACATTATATATATATATATATATATGTATGTATGTATGTATGTATGTATATATATGGTGCTAGTAACTGGCCCTTTGTTATTTTGTCTGCAAACCCCATAGATGCTAAAAGGGCGAAAATGCCGATAGCAAAAAGAAAATAAAAATCATAAAGAAAATAAGTTTTCGTCTGTTCGTCGAGACAAGATGTCTGCGAAAGGCCTTCTGGAAAATCTTATAAAATGTCCGTTGTTGGCGTCTGATAGTGTTTGATGACAAACTGATATCAAAATGTCGAACAAAACGAAAGAAAGAACGAATTGAAAAGAAAGAAAAACAGAAAGAAAGAAACTGAATAAAAGAAAAACAATTTTAAACTGTTCCATTTTCCTGCTTATATGTATAACTTTCCTTGTTGTTTTCACTTTCCTCAATATTCATCATGGCTCAGATAGACTTTCCATGATATTCTTAACATTCATCGCTAGAATTTCATCTCTGTCGATTCAGTTGAGAAGACTGACCAGCATTTATTGCCATATTGATGATTAGATCTACATAACAGTTCAACAATTGCTTTGTTCAGAGGAACATTCGTTGGTAGAATCAAATCTCTATCGTTTCAAGTCTCTTTTTCATTTTTGAAGAAATTGTCAGAATTCTATTCGATATAAGTGATTAGATATTGCATATCAGTTCAGTATTGTTTTTGCGCTTTTTTTAGGGATATTCTTTGTCGCTTCAAGTCTCTTCTTCATCTGTGAAGTGATTGTCCAGCATTCCCTTTCATATAGGAAAATAGATATTATATTGCAATTCAGCATTGTCTTTCATTGTTTCTAGGGAAAATTCTTGTGCTCTTCTTCATCTGTGAAGAGACTGCGTTGCATTCAATATGAGAGGTTCGGCCATTTTAAGTGTCATATGTGATACAAACTTAGACGATAGTGTCTCTTTCGTGTCATGACTGACTAGGTAGAAGATTTTCCAGCAGCAGGTTGCCATTTCTTTCTGCTGTAGACTGGTTGCCACCCAAGGCTACAGAACTCTGTTCTGATATTCCACCGATTCATGGGGGAAAATGAGATAGATTCACACCTTTCCGTAGGGTATTTGTACGTAAATGAATGTAAAGAACTCGACTGGAATTCGAACACAGTTCTCCGATCTCTCACTCCAAGCCGATCTCCATTAGAGCACAATTTGATATTACATAGTTCAGCCTTGTTTTCTGTGTTTCTAGGGACGTTTGTAGGTAGGACAGATCATTGTCATTCCAAGTCTCTTCTTCATCTTTAAAGAGATTGTCTAGCATCCATTGCTATAGAGGATAGATAGATAGATACATAGATAGATAGATAGATAGATAGATAGATAGATAGATAGATAGATAGATAGATAGATAATGAACAGGATGAGATAGATAGATAGATAGATAGATAGATAGATAGATAGATAGATAGATAATGAACAGGATGAGATAGATAGATAGATAGATAGATAGATAGATAGATAGATAGATAGATAGATAGATAGATAGATAATGAACAGGATGAGATAGATAGATAGATAGATAGATAGATAGATAGATAGATAGATAGATAGATAGATAGATAATGAACAGGATGAGATAGATAGATAGATAGATAGATAGATAGATAGATAGATAGATAGATAGATAGATAATGAACAGGATGAGATAGATAGATAGATAGATAGATAGATAGATAGATAGATAGATAGATAGATAGATAGATAGATAATGAACAGGATGAGATAGATAGATAGATAGATAGATAGATAGATAGATAGATAGATAGATAGATAGATAATGAACAGGATGAGATAGATAGATAGATAGATAGATAGATAGATAGATAGATAGATAGATAATGAACAGGATGAGATAGATAGATAGATAGATAGATAGATAGATAGATAGATAGATAGATAGATAGATAATGAACAGGATGAGATAGATAGATAGATAGATAGATAGATAGATAGATAGATAGATAGATAGATAGATAGATAATGAACAGGATGAGATAGATAGATAGATAGATAGATAGATAGATAGATAGATAGATAGATAGATAATGAACAGGATGAGATAGATAGATAGATAGATAGATAGATAGATAGATAGATAGATAGATAGATAGATAGATAGATAGATAGATAGATAATGAACAGGATGAGATAGATAGATAGATAATGAACAGGATGAGATAGATAGATAGATAGATAGATAGATAGATAGATAGATAGATAGATAGATAGATAGATAGATAATGAACAGGATGAGATAGATAGATAGATAATGAACAGGATGAGATAGATAGATAGATAGATAGATAGATAGATAGATAGATAGATAGATCCTAGACGGAAGCACAGGGAACCAAACTTTACTTAGGATGATGGCCAGATTGCAATATTTTAATCACAGACAGTGCCCACTGGTACTAAACTGATTCTAGATAGAGGAGCAGGGAACCAGTTTTTTTTGTTTTTTTTTTATAGACAAGGTGCACAGATATTACACCGATCTTATTCAGAGGGCCATTGACAGAGTGCATAGATAGTACCCTACTGAGAGGAAAAGGGTGAAAATCTATCATTTTGATCACAGGCAGAGCTTCACAGATACTACATTGATCCTAGATAGAGGATAAGAAACCCAGCGTTTTATAGAGAATACACAGATAGTACTCTACTGGTGGGAGAGGACATTAGACATTACGTTGCAGTTCAGCATTCTAAAGAAATCTTATTTGTTAAATTTCATAATGTATATAAAATTGTCATAACACCTTAAATAAAGCAAAATTCGTTAAAATCACACTGCTACAGACGTTTTGACTGGTGGATTGTTAACAGCTTAACTGATATCATCTTGTAATAATATTTGAAGTTTGCTTCCAAAATACTTGTAATATGTTCAATGCACTCAGTATAAATCTACCTTTCATTACCGTGGTTGGTTGAGGTCAGCACGCCACAGACATCAGAAAGGAATAGGAAGGTTTTGCATGTGGGAAGGATGCCCGCAGTCTAAGTGCCAGGATTCGAACCCTACGGCTGCACCTTATTCATTGCAGTAAGAGAGGAAGGGTTGGTATAATGTCGATGTCAGCGTGACAGTGGTCGCGGGGACTGGGCAAAACAATTGTTGTCCTTGGCCCATATGGATACGTTATGTATATGGCACTCCCCACGTTAAAATGACCTTGTGTCACATCCTGCCTTACTTGAAAGACCGGGTATATATACCTGGACTCTTATATTCTTATAATCTCAAACACAACGAATGTCTTTTTGGCAGATTTTCCGAGCAGAATACTGCAACACAGTGTTCTATCCCTATCCTGCATTGAATTTCGATTCCAGCTATGGGATAAGTATAGGTACGTACAAAAATTCGCTAAAAAAGGAGACTAATAAAAAATATCCAAAATATAGAATAAAAAATATATCGTCAAAATCTTTGCGCTATTAAGGTGGAAGATGAAAGGATTTTTGATGTGAGAATTTTTTTTTTTAGCCTTTTTAAAATCTTGGAAAAAAATCTTGTTATTTTTTGCGTCAAATCTTAAATTTATACTAGGAATTAAACTATCTTTTGCGGTAAAACACATTAATTTGAAAAATTCTTGCAAAAATCAGATAATTGTTGGATTTTAATGAAACTTTCAGTTTGGTTTGGTTTGGTTTGGTTTACGGCATATCAATATCAATGCATTATTTAATGCCGACAAGACTTTTATTTTTGGTAATACTTTTTTTTCAAAAATGTATTGCTGGTAATAATTTTTTACAAATTATTTCTGGCATTAAAACCAATTTTTACACTTTCATAGTATTCTGAACCCAGTTTTTTGTGGGGGTTAACTATTTACCCATAGCTGGGACCCTATCAGGCGCTACCACCCGGGTCAGGTTTCACCTGGGAACAGCGGCAATAAAGAGGTGGTTCCATGCTCTTCAAAACCTGACCAGAGGCCTTGCTGTTGGACGTAGTTTATCGTCTTACCCAGGACGCGGATGTAAGTTTATCGTCATACCCAGAACGACGAAAATAAATTAGTTTAGAAAAATTTATTTTTTAGAAAATCTTGGTAAAAATATTTTTTTACATCAGTTTCATCCGATTTATTGAATTTCATGAAATTACGAGAAACTGATTTTGTTAGTACTTAAAGGTTATATTAGTTCTAAGGACATGTCCTCAGAGAATTTAAATCAACATTTTTTTTTTTTTTTTGTCAAACAAGATCTCTACAGAATATCTGCCCTGAATGGTAAAATAAAAATCCAATAAAACTAAGAGACTTTTATTAGAAAAAAAAATATATTATGAACGCTACTGTCTTAAGAAGAAAAATTTCGATCGTGCATTAATTTTTACAAGAATTATTTTCAATTCTTAAAATTTTAATTAGAATAATTTATAAAACTTTTAAAATTCTATATTAATTTATAGCTGTCAAACCGTATGGGTATTAAATTAAAACTTTATTTACTAATTATAAATGGCTAAAGCTTACTACAATTCAGCGAACCCCAGTATTTTAAAAATTATTTTTGTGTGTGTATATAAACGTTCCGATTTTTGTAAATACGGGCGGACACATACGAAATTATCATACACTACGAGAGGTACCTATAATAAATTTAAAATGTATTGGCGATATTTCTAACATTTTCTCAAATTGCGTCTTCGTAAGTAAGACCATAAAACCAAAGTACCTAAAATTCAATAAAATATTACATTTTGCTTAAAATACTTTCTTAAATGTTTAAGATTATTGTGTAGGCTGTTACGCTGCATTCTTCAATTAATTTTATAAATGTAACCACATTACTTAAATTAACAAAACATTAAGCTGTCAATTAGTCACACCCACATTTTAAACTAGAAGTAATATTTCTTTCAATTCTGATTAGTTAAACTTTAAATCAGCTAGTTTTCATCAAATAAGTTTTCAGAAAAGTATATTTTATTTTTGAAAGATTTTTTTTAATACAGAAAATTATTTGGGGTTGACAGATATGTCAATATTGACGAATTTATAGATTTTACCGAAAAGTAGAAAAAAAATTCAATAAATTTAAATTCGGTTTGGAATACACCAAAGTATTTTGCTCATTAGGAATATAAAATTGAATCTATTAACTTGGAATTAAACTAGAATTAAAGCTCTAAGATAGATTTTTTTTTAATTTCAGTACTATATATATATATATATATTTTTGAGGTACCCAATTGAAAAGCAGGGTAGGTTGGGTACCCAGCGTTGACCAGAAACCAGTCTATGAGAAAGACAACGAAAAACCACTCTGTTATCTTTTTCACGAATGCGTGGCAATTCATAGATTTGGAGAAAAGGAAGCTGTGGAAAGTCATGGATATGGCATTAAAATAAAAAAAAAGGAATTAAGTTAATCTTAATAGATATCAGCATATTCTTCCACAATTTAAAACAGTGGCATTCGTTGTGCGTCTCATACATATGAGGATAGTTTTTTGTCCCTTTCCCCATTTTCTGTGGTTCTTCCAAATATCCTTGTCTATTTCCGCTTGCTTGTATCACTTGAACAAGACATCCTGTCGCCCTAAAAAAAACACTCCATTGTTTCGTTCCCCCCCCCCACATTCTTGTTACACATAACCCTTGTAATGGAGCAAGGACAACCAGTAAAGATGTTTTTTTAAGGGTGCCGTCTCTCACTGATGTCAACAAAAAAGCCAGTTTTCCGACATATTGTATTCCCTATCAGCCTGTAGTCTTATCCTCATGACCTGCTTATTAAAACCCAAGTCGAATACACAAACCCTTTCATTCATTTTATTCATTCATAAAAAAAAGCAACCATTTGATTCCTTTCCATCTTCTCTTTCCTTTTCTTTATCTCTTGCTTTCTCTCTGTTAAACGAACGCCTGATGCCCGTTCTTGATTCTATGAGGGAGAATAGCAGCCGTTCTAGACGCCCGACCCCTGTTTTGTATCATTTTTCGTCCAGCATGGAAAAAATGAAAAAAAGAAAAAGAAAAAAAGACCTCAAGAAAGAATATAAGCGTGAGTATTTTGTTTTTAGCTCTGTTTATTCAGTTATCGGCGTTAATAGATATCACGTGATTAACCCGCTGGCCAAGACGACGTCGGAGTGGGAGGTGGGACAAGGAATGCAGTCCGAGGTTGAGCGAAGGGGTTGACAGGGGAAAGCTTGTCTACGAATCCTCATAATCCCGTCTAGTTTCCTCGTCAACCTTTGTCACCTTAAATCCCACCCGGCAATAATATCTTTGTGTATATATTCAATTTTCGTCTTCATAAAAATGTCCTTTTTCTTGCTTGCTAATAATCACCATTCAGTCTTCATTGAGTGCTCTATATTTTTGACCTTGTGCCAGAAAAAATCAAGTCTAAATAAATAACTTTGATTGCCTCGTCTCGCAGCTGATCATTATTGTGAAGCGAGTTCAATTTCTAGATACGTAAATTTTCGCACTTGCTTCATTTTTTGTCATCTCCAATTCGGAATCCGCATCTTGGGGTGTACTTCTTACTGACAACCACATATTATAAATTCTTACAATTGATGTTTAGTGCTTTCTTCTTATTTCCTTTTAATACCGTCTCTAAAAGTGCCTCTAGTTTCATTTCTGTGTCTTCGATCAATACTCTATCTACATATCTTGCGTTGTTAAGGTTGTGTCTGCCAATAAAAAATTCCAATAAGACTTCTATTTCTCTCCGGATCGCCTCACTGTAAAGCTTAAGTCCAGTGAGAAGTCACATCCTTGCCTTAGACCTTTTTCTACTTTTTGTGCATTTATTGAATTAATTTTCTATCTGTATGCAGGCCGTTTGCTTCCAGTATGAAATCTGGATTATTCCAGAAACTTTCCCTAACGTGTCAAAAGTAATGAAAGAAAACTGTCCATCACCGAAATTCAGAAAACAACAAATATTTAATCTGATTTCATTTTAACGACTCTTAAAATATAAAAAGGACTATGGGTAAATCAGCATTGAAACTGAAGTTTCAGTTTCCGAATAACATATAGAGACTCCCTTCACCCGAATAACATGTAGAGACTCCCTTCACACAAATAACATATAGAGACTCCCTTCATCCGAATAACATAGAGACTCCCTTCATCCGAATAACATAGAGACTCCCTTCATCCGAATAACATATAGAGACTCCCTTCATCCGAATAACATAGAGACTCCCTTCATCCGAATAACATATGGAGACTCCCTTCACCTGAATAACATATAGAGACTCCCTTCACTTGAATAACATATAGAGACTCCCTTCACCTAAATAACATATAGAGACTCCCTTCATCTGAATAACATATAGAGACTCCCTTCATCCGAATAACATATCGAGACTCCCTTCACCCGAATAACATATAGAGACTCCCTTCACCTAAATAACATATAGAGACTCCCTTCATCCGAATAACATATCGAGACTCCCTTCACCCGAATAACATATAGAGACTCCCTTCATCAGAATAACATATAGAGACTCCCTTCACCTGAATAACATATAGAGACTCCCTTCACCTGAATAACATATAGAGACTCCCTTCACCTAAATAACATATAGAGACTCCATTCATCCGAATAACATATCGAGACTCCCTTCACCCGAATAACATATAGAGACTCCCTTCACCTAAATAACATATAGAGACTCCCTTCATCTGAATAACATATAGAGACTCCCTTCATCCGAATAACATATAGAGACACCCTTCATCCGAATAACATATAGAGACTCCCTTCACCCGAATAACATGTAGAGACTCCCTTCATCCGAATAACATATAGAGACTCCCTTCATCCGAATAACATATGGAGACTCCCTTCACCTAAATAACATATAGAGACTCCCTTCATCCGAATAACATATAGAGACACCCTTCATCCGAATAACATATAGAGACTCCCTTCATCCGAATAACATATAGAGACACCCTTCATCCGAATAACATATAGAGACTCCCTTCATCCGAATAACATGTAGAGACTCCCTTCATCCGAATAACATATAGAGACTCACTTCACCCGAATAACATGTAGAGACTCCCTTCATCCGAATAACATATAGAGACTCCCTTCACCTGAATAACATATAGAGACTCCCTTCATCCGAATAACATATAGAGACTCCCTTCACCCGAATAACATATAGAGACTCCCTTCATCCGAATAACATATAGAGACTCACTTCACCCGAATAACATATAGAGACTCCCTTCATCCGAATAACATATAGAGACTCCCTTCACCTGAATAACATATAGAGACTCCCTTCATCCGAATAACATATAGAGACTCCCTTCACCTAAATAACATATAGAGACTCCCTTCATCCGAATAACATATCAAGACTCCCTTCATCCGAATAACATATAGAGACTCCCTTCATCCGAATAACATATCAAGACTCCTTTCATCCGAATAACATATCGAGACTCCCTTCATCCGAATAACATATAGACTCCCTTCATCCGAATAACATATAGAGACTCCCTTCACCTAAATAACATATCGAGACTCCCTTCATCCGAATAACATATAGACTCCCTTCATCCGAATAACATATAGAGACTCCCTTCATCCGAATAACATATAGAGACTCCCTTCACCTAAATAACATATAGAGACTCCCTTCATCCGAATAACATATCGAGACTCCCTTCACCCGAATAACATATAGAGACTCCCTTCATCTAAATAACATATAGAGACTCCCTTCACCCGAATAACATATCGAGACTCCCTTCACCCTAATAACATATAGAGACTCCCTTCACCTAAATAACATATAGAGACACCCTTCACCTAAATAACATATAGAGACACCCTTCACCCGAATAACATATAGAGACTCCCTTCACCCGAATAACATATAGAGACTCCCTTCATCCGAATAACATATCGAGACTCCCTTCACACAAATAACATATAGAGACTCCCTTCACCTGAATAACATATAGAGACACCCTTCACCCGAATAACATATAGAGACTCCCTTCACCTAAATAACATATCGAGACGCCCTTCATCCGAATAACATATCGAGACTCCCTTCACCCGAATAACATATAGGGACTCCCTTCATCCGAATAACATATCGAGACTCCCTTCACCTGAATAACATATAGAGACACCCTTCATCCGAATCACATATCGAGACTCCCTTCACCTGAATAACATATAGAGACTCCCTTCATCCGAATAACATATAGAGACTCCCTTCACCTGAATAACATATAGAGACTCCCTTCATCCGAATAACATATCGAGACTCCCTTCACATGAATAACATATAGAGACACCCTTCACCCGAATAACATATCGAGACTCCCTTCACCCGAATAACATATAGAGACTCCCTTCATCTGAATAACATATAGAGACTCCCTTCACCTAAATAACATATAGAGACTCCCTTCATCCGAATAACATATCGAGACTCCCTTCATCCGAATAACATATCGAGACTCCCTTCACCTAAATAACATATAGAGACTCCCTTCACCTAAATAACATATAGAGACTCCCTTCATCTGAATAACATAGAGACTCCCCTCACCCGAATAACATGTAGAGACTCCCTTCATCCGAATAACATATAGAGACACCCTTCATCTGAATAACATATAGAGACTCCCTTCACCCGAATAACATATAGAGACTCCCTTCACCCGAATAACATATAGAGACTCCCTTCACCTAAATAACATATAGAGACACCCTTCATCCGAATAACATATAGAGACTTCCTTCACCTGCCGGAAGTTCAGGGCGTTGTGAGCAGGTGCATTGTCCACGATTTGTCATGCCGAAACTCTCGTCTCTTCTCGAGCACTGAGCGAAGCAAACCACAGGATCTCTTTGGAGACTTGATCGTCTGGACCGGTGGCAAGAACTCACTGTGGACGATGCTTCTCACATTGATGAACCGATATGTCCTGTTCTTTTTCCGACGGACCTCGTATCAGTTCTCTTAGATAGCAGTGAATGCTGAACAATCCCCTCACAGATGAAGAAGAGACTTGAAACAGCAGAAATGTGGTTCTACAGAAAGATGCTGAGAATACCGTAGATTGGACATCTCTAATGAAAACCAGATTCAAGAGTTCGTTCAAACATTTTTTACATAAAGTTGAATTTTACTCAAAAGACCACAAAGAGCTGCCTGATAAGTGGTAACAATTTATTACAAATATTAGTGAATATATAATTAAATAAAATGTAATAGTACTTTAATTTTTTTAAGAATAAAGTTGATAAGCAAAACGGGAAATTATTTAACTTAACCTAATAGTTACCTCGTAAAAATTAGTTTCCCGATTTCAGTTCTGTGGTGCTAAACAAAAACAGGGCTGAATTGGTATATAGTATCTGCTCAAATATATAGCAGTGACTGCTGGACAATATCCTCACACTGCCCGATCCAGGAATTGAACTCACAGTTACTGTCAACAAATTTACAAACCAACGTTTTCGTCCACTAGCCAATTGTAGACTACGAATTAAGAGAATCTTGACAAAATACAAAGATGTAATGCTATTGGCCTTGACCCAGCATCTCGGCTTTGGTCACTTTCCACCGTCGTAACGGTAGCTTTACCTGTGTCTTTTCTATGAATACTTTCATGGTAATTGTTCTGATGAACTTTCCTCTATGGTACCTAGACTGGCGGCAAGGTTTCATCAGTTTACAGTTGAAAAGGCTAGATGTAACCGTAAGTCCTATGGTAGCAACTTCTTTTCTCCCACTTCTTGCTTGGGGAAATCTCTTTCAGATTCTTGTTTTTTCGGTCAGTCATTCTATCCTTAATAATACTTTCTTTTTTTCATATTCTTCGACACTCAGTAACCTCTTTGCGTTTTAGTGGCTTTATTGCCTGGCTTAGGTGGAATGATTAAAACAAAATTGAATGATAGTTATATAGTTTGCATATCATTCTTTAAAATGTTTTCCAAGTTACTCCGATATAAGTCCTCAACTCACCTGTTTCTTTCTTTTTTTCTTTCTTTTTTCTCCAATTTCGCTAGTTTTTTCTTCTCTGTATTTCCCTGTTTGTAAATATCGTCGGAATTGGTTCAGTAACGAAATGAATGTTTCAAAGTTTTAGTATTAAACAAAATACAATCGAATGGAAAACTGTACATTTTCTGACATATTTTTTAAGTTGTGGCCGTTGTCATTGCTTGTAAACAATAAAAGTGCTGGGTTGGTTAATTTTCGTGAATGAGGTTCAAGTTCTTTGCCGTCTTGATTCATAACGCAGCTCTTTTGAAGTAGCTGAACACGTGCAACAACTTTTCTTTCTTGGTCATTCATAAATTTGAGCACTTTATTTGAAGAGACTGAGGTCATGACTTGTTTTTTTCATTCATTACTTCATTTGTTATTCTTTCTTTTCTTGTTCATCATTTCTTTCTTGGTTCTTTTTAAAATGCATTTATCGCCTGCGAGATTGGTTTTTCTTTCCCGCTTCCTTTCTTCTGAAACTATCATTGTTCTTTATATTCATGCTTCCTCATTCTTCGATTTATCCATTAGCAAATGCGGCAAAACTTGAAATATTTATCAACAAAAAATGAGATTCTTTCTAAACAAATAAACGAACCCAACGTAATAAAACAGACAGAAAAATTGAGAAAGGAAACCAATTCATCGAACATACTCTACGGATTACTGAATAAGCCAGATATTTCGATGAGACCCATTATATCGGGAATAGGTAGCGCCCCACATAAACTAGCCGGCACACTAACCAAAATTTTAACACCACTTCTTCGTACAATTAGCTTCTGGCATATATTCACGAGAGTGCCGTTATCGGATCTTATAAAACTATAAATCAGAACAACTTTTGTTACAAATACTGTGCAACCCGGATATAAGAGAAACCCCGGGTATAAGAGAGATTTTCTATGGTCCCAAATTAGAGCCATACTTACCTAAACAAAATAGACCAAACCCGGATATAAGAGACTTCTTCTCCGGTCCCGACAACTCTCTTATATCCGGGTTACATTGTATTTCCTTTTTTGAAAGAATTATTTCTGTCCCAAGTCAACATACATGACTAAAAAATTAAAAGGAAGACAGTTCAATTCATAACCTCCTGTTATTTAAAATATGTAATACGTAAATTTCTCCTATACTAAAATATTTTTTCACCCAAGCAAGGCGGTAAAGCCACTAAGACACATGGGGTTATGGGAGGAGAATTAAATAACAGAAACAATACTAAGGAGTGAAAATAAAAGAAGAGTAATCAGGAAGACAGCAGATAACGATTAACATTTGATTTAAATTTTTGAAGATTACAGTTTACTGGAAATTTAACTGAATAAGAAAATTCAACAATGACATCATTTATTCAGTTTCATTTATTAGACATTAAATTACCCAGACTATCCTGTTAACCTGATAAATATTTATGAGCATCTCATAAATTTAAATTTAATATATATATATATATATATATATATATATATATATATATATATATAATTATTTATTTAAAAATATGATTCCAACTCGCTACATAAGAGGTCTCATGTTTCAAAACAAGAGCCGAAAACTTCAAAATAATATTTGAATTAACTTGAGTTAAAGTAGGCTCTGTTCCATCTTCAAGCGAAACTTTTTTGGGAATGACTTATTTCTGAAATTTACGAGTTTTAATAGTATGGTCAGAATTGAAATCAAAAATTTCCTTGGTAACATCAAGGGCGGATTGTTTAGAATCGGCAGGGGTGGGGTGTTAATAATTTGTATCAGTATAGAGTTACTTTCATAGATGCCGGGTCACGGTAAGGTGGTGGTGGCTAAATTTACGACCGAGGAAGTTTTCGCATAGTCTGGCTTGAGCGTCTATGGAGATTTATTTATTTATTTTTATTTTATTCTTTTATTATATCTCTTTATGAAAGGGATTTGTGTATATGAAAAGGCCGTAACGTTTGTTATTTGACGACTTCATAAAGGGTTATAATTATATTTATGCTCTACTTTCGTATCGAGCACTATTTTTTAAAAATAATTACCAAAATACTAAGGAACTTTGGATTATTTACCAAACTAGTTTCTTTCCTATTTTCTACAATATTTTCACACACACACACACACACACACACATATATATATATATATATATATATATACTCGACTCGCCCGTCGACTCGACGTATGAGGGTCAAGCAGATCAGTTCCTAGGAAACCGACAACAGCACATGAGATTTGATTATAGTGGTGAAGGCCTCGTGCAGGACCATCCACACTTTTTGAAGTAAAGAATACAGAGACCTGGTGCACTACGTGCCACAAGGTCCCTAATCGAACCTCCGCAGGTTTTGAATTAAGAGTTGTCCTTCTCCTAGACCAGTTGCCATCCAAGGCTATAGAACCCAGTCTGTCCTGCTATTTTAGCCATAGCTGGAGGGAGAAGAAGAGGATTCATACCTTTCCCATGCGTATTAGCATGTAAGTGAATTCGAACTCGGCTCTCCCATTCCTCAACCCAAGCCGCTATCCGTATATATATATATATATATATATAGACATTTTGGGGAGGAAGTGTTGGTTAAAGGAGGAATTCAAAGACAAATACTTTGAAAGAACTTGAAGGAATGATACAAGAAGTTATGTCTTCCATACCACAAGAATTTCTTGTGAAATCAGTTGACGCGATTCCTGGGCGGCTCCAGAGGTCGAAATCTGGTGTCAATATTGAATTTTAAATAAAACCTCATGCCAAACGCTATCCTCTTATACCATTTCTTGTAACAATTATAGTAAATAAATTAATTATAAAATATTTTTAAATGCGGAATTACATTTCAATCACACACACACACAAACTGTATATATATATATATATATATATATATAAGTGAACATAGAAATCAACACTTAGAGGCAACAGTCTGTTTCATGCTATATGCAATCGTCAGGCCACCTAAATAAATATAGCACACCTTAAGACTATATTTCTTTATATATATATATATATATATATATATATATATATATTACACGGAAAACGTCAAAATCGCTACACAATTGCAGTCATGTTTTGATGCGTATCAATGCATCTCATCTCATTTTACGAAAAATAGAAAAAAAGTGTTGATTATAATTTTTTTTTCTTTTTGCCTCTGATCAACCAATCATATTTCACCTATGTTAAATTTAACTTAAGCGAAGAAGCAAAAATAAAAAAAATCATTTTTTATAAATGGGTCATGTCCCGTAAATTGCCAGCTAATGGTAGCCAGACATAAATTAAAGCGAGTGCAAATGGTTACATAAATTATACAAACTAGACAATGCCGTTTCGTAAGAAATAAAAATGAGGTGGAGGGATAATTTAACAAAATGCTAAACAAGTTATATGCTTTGTGAATTTCCTACATTAAACTTTTATTTTTATAGTTTATAAATAAATAGCTTCTACGTATAGAATTATTTGGTAAATTAATATGCAACTGTCTGAATTGAAGATAAAAAAGTTCTCAATGTCTCATTCTAGGGCAAATATGTTATTCTCAAAACGGTCGGCCGGCCGGCCGCGACTTTAAGTTTCATTCATATGTTAGTACTCAACCAACATCATTTGTTGCTTTGCCGGTTTCATATACCCCTCAGGGCAAAAACACAAAATATGTAGTCAGCAAACAAATGTATTAAAGATCGCTTGCTAGAGTATGCATGAAGTGGTGGCAGCTTTCTGGCGGCCTGAGTTTAAAGTTATCACCTACGCATCTCAACCATATTGTTAGCTTTGGTGGTGCCTTTTCTGAAGCCATTTCTTCGAAGTATTCCATGTGTATGTTCGTCGTCACTGGTGACAACGGTGTACCCATAGGCAAACCTTCTTGTTGGTATATGTCAGGCTCTAGTTGGAAGGATGTTGTCTATACACAGAACGTTAATATTTTCATCACATTATGTATGGAAATGTTAGTACATTTCCCCAGAGAGGGGTCTAATTCCAATCGGTTTTTAACCACTGTCAGGGTTTTATCTGTAGGAACTCTGGTGAACAGGCTTACCACATCCAAAATTACCATCCGATTGTTATGGATGCGAGTCCCTTAGGTCAGTTTCACTAAGTGTTCTGAGTTTCTATCATAGGTTAAGGATTTCCCTGTTAGTGGGTTTATTATATCCACGCGGAATCTGCTCGGCAGGTGGCATGCTGAAGCTCTGCAGCTGACTATAGGTCTCAGTGGAATACCAAATTTATATTAGATCCCTAGATAGGAGCAGGAGAAAAAGAACAGTATATACTCGTAGATTAAATAAAGGGTTAAGTTCAGAATTTCCTTTTTAAACCTGAGGAAGGCCGGAGGGCACAACAGCTGAAACGTTGTGATAACAACAATAAAGATCAGGAGAATAGTCAGAAAGTAAATAGTGTAGATCTGCCATAATATTCGAGGAAACCGTGTAATTTCTCGATAATTCATTATTAATACTCTGTTGAATCGTCTGATGATATTACAGAATGCGTCGGCTAGCTAAAAATAGGAGTCAACAGGCCAACCTTTGCTTTAGTTTTTGTGAGAAGACCCCGAAGGCGCGAAAACCCAGAGACGGTCATAAGAATTTGAAGGTTCAACACGCTTCCCCAAGTCAGCACGTGACAATGAAATCTTAGCCAACAGCCAGCAAGTGTTCTCCTAATCATCTTCCTCTGGCTCCCACTAGAAGGAGTTCTACAGCTACTAACCCAGCGCCTAATAAAGCGAAATAAGAAAAGCAAATTGTTCATGATCCAGCGTTTGAATTTGAAGTATTCAATGCAGGGATGACACGAGGCTTATGTCAGAGGGTATCCCCTAGACGAGGCTCTGCCAAAAGGCAGAGTCTTGTCTCGGGAAACTGACTCCGTTTTTACGTAGTCTCTAGGGAATTTTTGCCCGATCCTACGGGCTCGGATACCCCAATTTAAAACTCGGCCTTGTGCCACATCTTACTGCTTGGGGCAGCGGGTAAATAGTTATAAGGCACATTACACGTGTCCCATTAGGTTGTGGAGGTTTTAAAATTATTTTCAGGCAAAATTTCCCTTTTCTTTTTTTCCTTTCATTTCATATTGAGCGAGAGTTTTGGACTGAAATCCAACAAATTAAGTTTCGTGGCTTTTCATTGAAGGTCAGGCCAAACATTTCTTACACTATTCTGATATACGACCAACTGTAAAATGAAAGTAACAAAAAAAATTTTTTTACCAAGATTTAAAAAAAAAAAAAAAAAAAAAAGAAGAATTTCTAAATAATTTCCGTTTTTATGGGTAATTACTGAAAGTTTCATTAAAATCTGACAATTATCTGATTTTTGTAAGAATTTGAAAATCATTGTGTTTTTCATCGCAAAAAGGACACACAAAATTCCCATAGTGATTTATGGTCCCATATTGATGCAAGAATAAGATTTTTAACAAAATTTCGAAGTTTTTTATAAAAAGATCAAACATATGATTTAATAATAATAGATCCTTGGGTTTTTTTCTCTTCACAGAACAAAGATTTTGCTGATAAAACATTGTTTTTATTAAGTTTAGGTTAGTTTTTATCATGCATGACATTTTTTAGTGAATCTTTGCAGGTACCTACTTTTCTTTTTTATAGTTTTGGAACATTTGACTTTCGTCCATGTGCTTCTTCATGAAGTAAATAAACTGGGAATAGTTAGAATGCCTTATATATATATATATATATATATATATATATATATAAGATTATTTATTTAACTGAGATATTGATACAAATTATTAACCCTTACGCCCCTTTTCTTTAAACAATTGCTCTAGCCGTTACCATACTAATTTTAATTTCAATAATGAATATCCTTATAAAACACGTAAATTTCAGGAATAAGTTATTCCAAAAAAAAATTTCGCTTGAAGATGGAACAGAGCTTAGTAGTTTAATTCAATTTAATTCATATAATTATATTGAAGTTTTCAGCTCTTGTTTTGAAACATGAGAACTCTTATGTAGCGTTGGAATCATATTTTTAAATAAATTATTATATTTATGCTCTACTTTTGTATCGAGCACTATTTTTTAAAAATAATAACAAAAATACTAAAGACCTTTGGATTATTTACCTAACGAGTTCTTTCCTATATATTTTTACACACACACACACACACACACAGACACACACATACACACACACACACACACATATATATATATATATATATATATATATATATATATATAATTATTTATTTAAAAATTATGACATAAATATGTTATAAAATCACTACAAAAATAGCCATTTTGTTTCAACACCTCTGGTGTCTTATCAAGTGATTATGTTGAATGTAGATTGTAGAATAAAGGTTTTAAAAGGTTCAAATTAATTAACCACCCCTCGTAAAGGGAAACGCTGTCACATGATCTAAAATGACCAATCAAGATACAAAATACTTGGATATATATATATATATATATATATATATATATATATATAGAGAGAGAGAGAGAGAGAGAGAGAGAGAGTAGCATTTTAAATTTATTTTAAATTCACGTGCTAACCCCAATGGGTACAGCGATCTATTAATCGATCATTATTTCTGTTCTCTCGTGAATGAGGGAGGACGAGCCTTTGACACTGAGAGGCTTGCCTCGCAACATCGAAGTAATAAATAACGTGTCCGGCATATTATCAAGGCCAGTAGATCGAACGGGATTATTATATGCAAATGAGACTTTTAAAAACTTGATAATTAAGATGCGTTTAATCCAGGTTAATCCGGTGACAATGAAAAAAGAAAAGAAAAAGAAAAAAAGAGTGATTGATACAACTGCACTTTCCTGGTGATCATTGTAAATTTTATTATATTTAAACTCGAAATGAATTGGAATCTTGTCAAATTGGTTGGTTTTGTTCAGCGGCATATCAACACTTTCATGGGTTATTTAATGCCGAAATCTATATAATCTGAACAGAATTTAGGATTTCAACTAAACGCGTTTTGGATGCAACTTCACGGTGGAGTAATGGATAGTGGCTCCAATTGAGGAATTGGAGAATCGAGTTCGAATTCCGGTGGTATCCATTATGTTCACTTGTGTGCTAATACCCTTTTGAAAGATATGAATCTTCCTCTTCCCCTCCCTCCAGCTACAGCTCGAATAATAATGATGTATACTTTCTACTGCAAATAAAATGTACTACTAGCTGCTTAACTTCAAAAATATTTTGTTGGTCATTTTATTATAAATATGTATTTTTGTCCTTTATATATAAAAATATATTGCTGGTATTTTTACTATAAAAATGTGTTTTTATACTTTCATAGCGCTTAGTTTGGGAGTTCACTGTTTGCTCATAGCTGGGATCCTAACAAGTGCTACTACCCCGGATAAGTGTGGACCTGGAAACACCAGCAATTAAGAGGTGGTTCCACGCTCCTCCAAACCTCCCGATCAGAGGATACCGGATGTAGTTTATCGTCATACCCATGGCTGGCATTCTTGTCAAAGATAACGTACTATCGAAAATTATGTTGGATAGTTCTGTCTTTTTTCAAGTGGCGTTTAATTTCAGAATATGGGTGATCATGGCTCCCCACAACTTCCTATATTTTGAAACATAAAAAATTGTTTGTCGCCTTACTGTCCCTTTAACACCTGGTTCTGCCATCCATTTATTCAAACTCATTACATCGATAATTTGCTTTTTTTTATTTGTCCAGCTTGACTTGAATATGTCATGTGAGTGTCAAATTCTCCAAGCCCATTTTCCCAGTAATTCCAATTCTTTCTGATTTTCCTTAAAACTTCCCAGTGGCCTGCATGCTACGTCTATTAGCGTCTTAGATTCGCATTTCTGCTAATTCAAGTCTTTTCTTCATTTACGAAGAAATTGTACAGTATTGGCTTACATATAGGATTGATATTACATAGCAGTTTTTTTTTATTTAGGCAATTCACCCCAAGCAAATCGGGAGTACCACTAACACGCAAGGTGTTACAGAGGATTAAGAAGAGCAAAGAGGCGTGTTTGAGGAAAGGATACAGAGAAGGATGTTGATTGAAGTACATGGAATAGATCAAGGCATATTGAGATATCGAGTGATATTGCATTTGAATATTTGGAGATTATAGCTATCAGGAAAGCAAGTGAGAGGAAGGGAGTTTCACAGATGGGAAGTACGAGACATGAAGCTATTGGAGTAGAGGAGACGGTTACATTTAACCGTTTCGACAGTGAAGGATGGGACTGAGGTGACCACCTAGTAGCACGTTTAAATTCGTGCAGTTTGGGGAACCAGCGAAAGTAGCTCATTGGAGCACTTACCGTAAAAGTATTTGTAGAAGAGACTGCGGGAAGCGACAGCGCGTCTCTGAAAGTGCGACTGTAAACGAGATGCCAGATCGGGGCATTGCATATCTATCTCTGGATTTTTTCGAAGACCTTTAACCGACCTCATGCCAGGTTTGTTACTGGTAAAGCAGCACTATCAGCTGCATAGTCAAATAATAAGTGTTAGTCACTTATTATTCGACTAAACCGGTCATCTTTCGCTATCCCGATGCACCTTCGGTTTCCGGTATCATATTTTCCATCCTTTGATAATACACGTCCTAGATATTAATTTTGGTACCTCCAATTTGTAATTGGCATCTTGTTTTTTTTTTTTTTTTTTTTTTTTTTTTTTTTAAGCAATTCAGCCCAAGCAAGACGGGAGTGCCACTAGCATGCCAGGGGTTACAGAGGATTGAGAACAAGAGTAAAGAGGCATGTTTGAAGAAAGGATACAGAGAAGGATGGGGAACAAGCTCAGGGTGTCAAATGTTGATTGACATTACACTTGAATATTTGAAGATCATAGTCATCGGGGAAGCAAGTAAGAAGAAGGGAGTTCCACAGACGGGAAGTGCGGGATAAGAAGCTGTTTGAGTAGAAGAGATGGTTATATTTAACCGTTTTGACAGTGAAAGGGTGGGACCAAGATGCCAGCCTGCTATCATGTTTAAATTCCTGCAGTCCGGGAACCAGAGACCGTAGCTTGTCAGAACATTTGCCATGAAAATATTTGTAGAAGAGATAGAGGGAGGCCACAACACGATTCTAGACTAGATGCCAGACCAGGACCTATCATCTTGCATATTCGTCTCTGGATTTTGTCAAGGACCTCAAGACGTACAGTGGGAGCATCAGACCATATATGACAGTAATATTCCATGTAAGGCCTGAACTCTTTTCTTTGGTCCAAATGAAATTTTTCTTGTATCGCTGTTTGAAGACATATTTTGCTATTCCAATGCATTTTCAGATTTTAATGCCATATTTTCCGTCTTCTATTATAACACTTCCCATGTATTTAAATTTTTGTTTTAATTGGTTTGAATCTACCCAATTCGTATCTTGAGTTGTTTCTAATACTGGCGACCATATATTCTATTATCTTACAATTAATAGTTAAACCGTTTTCCGGACTTCCATTTACTAACTTGTCTAAGAATTCCTGCAGTTTTTTCTTTGTATTCCATCAACACGGTGTCATCTTATGTTATTAAGATTGTGCTGACTGATAATAAATCTTGGTAAGGCAGATATTTAAACCGAGTAAATTCGGTCATTTTTATTAGCATTACAGATAACGACGCAGATCAGTGAGTTTTTTGCGAGTCCAATGTTTGCAGATCCCGATCATTTTTGTTTTTGTTTCTTGGTTGTTTTAGGCTTTTTTTTTTAATTTAATCGACTTCCCGCCTATCGATATCCGACTTCGCCAGGCTAAAGATTATTTGCCATAGGCAAGATGGGCATTGATTAAGTCAGATTGTGCGAGATCACACGAGATGTTTACAATTGTCAATGTCAAGCATCGCGTGAAAAAGTTTGAAATCGTCGACTCCCAAATGAAAAAAAAAAAAAAAAAAAAAGAGGCGGAGAAAACTCTTACTGAGGTCGTTAATAAACAGTTTGTTTGTTTTTTCTTGGCATTTTCGAATCTGGTGTGTATGGAGTGTTTTGTCAGCGGCAGTACATTTGCAGCAAAGGGGTCGACGCTGCTTTACTCAGGTGAATAGGAATTCGAAACTGTACTGGTCTACGGCCTACATACAAATCTCACACATGACTCCAAGGTGTTCAATGAAGACTGCGACGGCCACAACCCGGTCAACGACATCATCCTACCGGCTAAACTGTGTGAGGGTATTCAGAAGGGTTTACCAAACCAACCAATGAAGGGGAACGCCTCTCCCAACTAACCTGTGACTGTGTGCGTGCGTGTGTGCGCGCATGCGTCTGATATAGTTCTGTTTCTTATTACTCTAAACGTTATTTTTACTTGGTAAATGTATTTGAGTTGCTATCTCTCTGTCTCTATCTCTCTGTCTGTCTCTCTCTCTCTGTCTCTGTCTGTCTCTCTCTCTCTATATATATATATTAAAATAACGTTTATATTAGGTTGGTGCAAAAATAATGACGTAATAATGTCGTTTTTTGACGTTAAAAAATACGTCAAAAAAAGACATTATTACGTCATTATTTTTGCACCAACCTAATAGCAATAAGAAAAGGTGCCTGACAAAAATATATTGAAAATACAATTCTATGTAAGATATATTGGAATAGTAAAAAATTATTTAAACAATTTTTACAAAATTCAAGCAACAACGTCTGTCAGTTTAATTGTTATTCTATTTTTCCGATTTTCAAACGAAACCGACATTGGAGTCAAAATGGTATACAAACTGCCCAAAATTCATGCTGGGTTCTGTTTTTATATGTTTTTTTGTTTTTATTCCATTTTTTTTTTTTTTTTCAAGTACTATTGACTGTTTCACTCATTATCGTTATTATTATTATTATAGAAAAGAAACAACACGCATTAAATGAAATATATTTCGTCAAAAAGATAGTAGTTTACTATATGTATAAACTATTACTCCTACTAATAATACTACATATTCTTTTTCAATGCAGTCTAGTACTTTTTATCACGTTTTACACGTTGACACTTATACGATACACGTACATATGAATTAATTTGAATTCTAGCGTTTCCACAAAATGAAAGAATGAGGCTTGTCTACAATACTGATAGTATCTTAATAATGATTCAGTCGTTCAAAATTACTTGAACAAAAACAGAATAAAACATGAAAAATACAATAAAAAAATTACTTGTCAGCTGAACTTAATAAAATTTGTTTACACACGCATTCATATATATATATATATATATATATATATATATATATATATATATATATATATATATAGGATTCCTTCTAAGCTAGGATGCTGAAACTAACTCATTAGTGTATGGAAGTCAGTGTTTTATAGAGGGTGTTACATTAAATTTTTAATTACCCAACCCTAAGATTACCGTTAATCTATCAAGGTAGATTAGGCAAAAAGAATTAAAGAATTAAAATTTTAAGGAAACTTTGTGTAGTAATGGCTTAATGTCGTTATTATTATTATTATTATTATTATTATTATTATTATTATTATTATTATTTAACATTTGACAAAACCCATCTGGAAGAGAAAGTGCTTCTAACCGGAAGTGAGCTAGTAAATCAATTTTGAAAAAGGTACGTAACCTTCAAATTTTTTGCGATTCTTCAAATCCAGATAGTGAACCCCAAACATATGGCCTGTAGTGTAAATATATATATATATATATATATATATATATATATATATATATATATATATATATATATATATATATATAAGACAATGTCGAAATGCTTTTAAACGGTGCGTTTCGCCGAAGTGATGTCATGTATTAAGTTCAATTTGTTTAGGGTGGAATGAATTTTCATTCGAACGTAAGCTTTTCTACTTTGTCTCAGTATCTACACACACACACACACACACACACATACTGATTTTCCAAGCGCAGCTTAGATGTGGCACAAGGCCGAAAGTATGGGGCACCCAGTGAGGATCGAACTCAATACTCAGTCGTAACTGATCTAACAAGGCAAGCTTTTTAACCATTACACCAGGTCGAGGTGCCCCAATAAAGTGCGTAAGCCGGAAGTCGAACCCGGATCGACTGCTTAGAAAGCAACCATGCTAACCGTCACACCACTGACACCTACAAAGCGTAGCTTAGTTGTGGCACAAGGCTGAAATTCGGGGGCACCCAGTGAGAATCGAACGCACTACTAAGTCGTAATTGTTCTAGCGAGCCAAGCTTGCTAACCATTACAGATACACACACATATATATATATATAAATGTTAATGCACAATTTTAAAGTTATTCATAAAGTAATTCATCGCTTATATTTAAAATGAATTCACATTTATTGTCCCTTTAAATGATTAATGTTTTATGGAAATATTTTAAATCTAGCCATTTGTTTCTCCTAATATAATATTGTTTCAGAAACATCGACGTCACTTCGTTTCAGGACACTTTCCGAAATCAATTATGACCCCTTAGAGGTCTCATCATCAAGTGAAATAAGTTATAATATTTTCCCTACGAAAATTGAAGGATTTACGATGGGCAAAAACTAAGTTCATCTAACTGCAGGAGTTAAACTGGTCGTACAGGGCAATGCCTGCTGGATATCTATTATTAGGTAAGTTTTGGTTATATTATATGCGTCATTTAGTGTATGCAAAATTCCAAAGTCCAAAAAGGTTGAGAAGGCAATAATGGTAAGACGCTAAAGGCAATGATATATACCATATATCCTAAATGGTGACTGAGTGGGAAGTGGTTAAATTTGCCAATTCATTTATTTTATGCAACAATGTGAGGTGGTCTGCCCACTTCAAGAAAGCAGACAAAGCGTCGACAACAAAAATCAGATTCTGGATACCCGCAAGGTTACACAAGAAGCAGAGATTAACAGAAAAAAAAAAGTTGGCATGATGACTTAGACAATTTTCACCCACGATCGTCAAGATTAGTATATGAACGGCAAAGAACATTATTATCTGGGACAGGCCTACGGCTTTCACAGGTTAATAATATGCAAGAATGTAATGAAGGCAGTCCGTTATCTTCCCTAGATGCGCGAATTTTGTTCACATTCCTATTTTGTTCCCTTAAGATAACTAGGTAGACTACACCAGATAAACACTTTTAAACCCCAATAAGCATTAAGGGATATCGAAGTTATAGGTTAAATGATGCACTCTAGCCTTGCTTGGCAACAAATATAGAAGGACATTTGTAAATTTAAAATAGGTTGGTCATAGAACCGGCAACTTCATTTCGTAAAAAAACAAAACAAAAACAACTTGCTACAATAATCATAGTAGCAATGTCGAGTGGTGTTGAGAGCTATGCTCCCATACTCCCTAGGAGTCTATGGCACTATAGCAATGGTACTATAGAATTTTATGAGTTATTAATTCGATAAATAATTGTTTTGCTTGACTTTTAAACGGTGGAACAGGTTGCGCAAACCAAACGAGTAACAAACAAGAAAATTCATTTTGAAAAGTGTTTGCTTTTTACTTTTTGATTACGTTCGCTTTAATTAAATATAAAAACTATAATGACATATTTGAATTCTTTTAGATTTAAAAATAAGAATTGATAGAAATGTTAAATGTCTAAATTAATGTTTTTCATAGAATTCCTTAAAGCAATTCATGCACAACCCCATTCTGCATGAATTGCGTCAAGTTGTCGCCATTTTCCGCCTCTTTTATCTCCCAGAAGTCTGCATACAGACATAGAGCACTGTCCTTGGCTTGTTCTTCTAGATTTATTTTCAGACAAATACTGCAGGAAATTATATAACCTCATGAATCCTTGTAAATAGCGACCCCAGGAAACCTAAAATTGCCAGTCTTTTAGAATCAAATCAATGAGTGAATGATGGCTGAATCGTTGGAAAAAAAAGTTTAAATCATCAAATTAAGGGTTAAAGCTTGGTTTAAATTAATTTAGTTTTCATTAAATGGTAAAATCTTTTCTTTTTTTATCGTATGTTCTTTACTAAATATTAGATGCTAAGATTGAGAATGCATGTATTTAAATTATGTGGTTTATTGAGTTTATACGTTGTTTCGAATAACTGATGTAGTTACTTAATTGGGCCAAATTGCTCTGTTACCGTGATGTCCCATTTAACTGTTTCAGTCGCAGTAAAATTAACTTACGATTATTATTATTATTTTTAACCAATGTTCACCTAATACAACACCCTAAAGCCACTCAAAGTAGATAGTTGCTTCTTGGTATTGTATTAGCGTTTGAAAAGGCAAGAATTGAAGTTCTTGGGGCTATGCAGAAAAGTTAACTTCTATCTCTAGACTGGAGGTGGCCAAGGTTTAATTAGTGATAACGTTTTAGAGTTTAGTAGAAGACGTATAGTGTGGAAGTAGAATTTAGAAGGAACAAGGAACCCAATCCTAAACAGTAAACAAGGGTTAAACCTCTACCTCTGTTCAAAAAAGCGGGGAGGAGTGCGAACCGGCCGATATGCTTACCTATCTACTCATATTGAGGAAGAAGACAAAAATATTTATAATTCAGAGGTCAGGCGGAGTTGACTTTCATTATTTCAGCTTTGTATAAAGTTGAAGTAGACCCTAGAAGGAACCGGAAACCCAGTCCTAAACAGGAAACAAGGGCACTATTGTTCACATCTTTGTCGACATATTTATCACAACGTTTCGGCTGGTCGTTGGAATGTAGAACTGAACCCTTTATTTCGCTCGCTGGGGTAGACTGTTCTAGTTCCACGTGCCATGTCTAATCGATGTTAATTCCCCTCACCAAGTTCTCCACCACCTTAACCAAGTCTCCACTGCCTTAACCAGGTATTGAACTCACACTCTTTGGGTCCTGTCAATGGATCTAACTTACGCCTTTATCCACCGTACCATGTGTCCTTGAGGACATCCGTGTATGAATTTCTGTGTATTATAAACTTAATGTCTTCAGCAATCATTTTTACCAGTGCTCATATTGCAATTTTGCTTTTTTTATTTCATGTTTTTACCAGAGCTCATATTGCAACTTTTGTTGTTGTTATCGCTTTTCTCTGGCATTCCTTATTACTGGTTCCCATATTGTATTCATTTCTATACTTGGTCGGCTCAGATGAGGACAATAGTTCGAATAATGTAAATAGTATACATAATACCTCATCTGAAAAATATAGATAGATACTGAGGAAACAAGCGAGTTATATTTGGTTGTTTAAAACAGGCGTCTTCAAATTATGATCCCGGTATCACGTTAGATCTAACATAAAAATTCTATCCGGTTTACAGGTGGGTTGAAATATTAAAATGAACAGTCTGTTTTTTTGTTGTTTTTTTTTCTGATGGTTGCTCGAAAAGTAATTACCTATTTCACCGTTATGAACTCTGAATCAAACAACCAAAAGAGAATCATGGTTGAATGGTAGAAAACTGAATCTAGAATTTGCATCATCTCTTCAGTCCAATAACATGTCGTTTAAAGTGCGTTTCATTTAATTTTTCTTTGGTCAGATGGTCGGTCATTGATATTCTCAGCTTCCTCCTGTAGAACCACAATTCTTTTGCCCCAAGTCTCTTTTTCATCTGTGAGGAGACTGTCCGGCATCCAATGCCAACTAGAAGGACCGATCAATGCCATGCTGTTTATAAAAAAATCAATATAAAATGAATCATTATTTTTTCTTTGAACCGCGAAAATAATAATAATAATAATAATAATAATAATAATAATAATAATAATAAGAAGAAGAAGAAGAAGAAGAAGAAGAAATAGCTGTTTACCGACTCCAAAATGGTCCGGGTAAAGACTAGTTTAATGAGCTTTTGTTTTCGGCGATATGGCTCATTTTAAAACTGTGTGAATCTGAGCAAAGGTAATAAATGCAACTTAATCGTTAAGATTAACCTTTAGTTTCAGCAGCAAATTGAGCTCAAAACTTAGTCTACGTGAACAAAAACTTGACGAATTATGACAGGACCCATATTCCTGCTTAGCACCACTGTTTTTCTTTTTTGATCCAGTACCTACACCCATCTCCTTGACTTCAGGATCAAAATACGGGAAAGATTAATCCGAGATTATGTCGACTGGATATAATTCGAATCAATAACTTTCTGTTCGTATTAGTACTCAGCTAGCTAGAAGTAAGAGAATTAGTGATAATTATGTATATCTAAGATCATCGTCCTGTTTGAAGATCAGCTCTTAAGATCAACTAAACAAGGACGTCGACAAGCTAGATATGTTTTCTGTGCAAAATCTCTATCTATAAAAGGCAGGATGTGTGTGTGTGTGTGTGTGTGTGTGTGTGTGTGTGTGTGTGTGTGTGTGTGTGTAACAAATGCACGGACGCAATTTTCGACGGATTTGCACCAAAATTTACATGCACATGCTCCAAGTTAGCGAAAAGGCCAAGACCGATAGTGGAAATAATCGATTTTTTCATGCTTCTACGGCACTTTTCATGTAGTTTGCGGACATTTTCTACTGTCCAGTATGAGAGCCAATAGCTGGCTGCCACAAATAGGCAAGAAGATTTTATTGGCCAGCGTGAGAGCCAACAGCTGACTGACACGAATGTTACCTAGCATGCTAGCATGCAAGAAATCGATAGGTGCATTCGTCACAAGTGAGAAAAATTTAAATCTGCATGACACTTTACTCCAATTGGCTCATTCGCTTGCTTAAACTCAACGTTGATTCTGATTCTGCAGAACTGGGTTAGATGTGAAAAAGTATTTGTTCTTAACATTCTTTTTTCATTCGGTTTTTCCAGTTACGTGTCCTTTTTTAAAGCTGATCGTTTTGTGTTCATTTTGTTTAGTTCTTTTTTCGTAACAGATTTAATGTTTAGTACAGAGCATAGAAAAAAATCGCAGTGTGAGATAGGCAAGAAGTAAGGCATGTAGCAACATCAGCACGGCAAAGGGCACTCCTTTAAAGGCAAGGAAGGGCAAAAATATTTTAAGTCAAGTGATAGCGATTGCTGTATGAGTCGTACGATTTTTGAATCAAGCACGGGCAACGCCGGGCCAATGCTGCTAGTGTAATAATAATAATAACAATAATAGGAGGCAGAAGCTGTTTAATCATTCCAAAATAATAGGAGGTTTGACATAAAATCACAATTAATGTGAATATCTGCATGAGTTGCTGTTGCTAGAAATTGAAGGGAGACGCTTCAGGCATCAGGAAATAAAGTTGCACTTTAAGTGTAATGAAAGTTTAGCCTGATGGGAAGCCTTGAACTGGACTTTCGTTAATTTCCGTCGCGGGGCCAAAACGATGAGAAGCGATAAATAATTTTATTTACTAAGTATAACTTGATTTAGCAAAAGCTCACAGGTATGGGGCACTCAGTGAGGATGCAACCGATTGCACATTAATAGAGATCAACCAGATTAGTTTGTTAATCATTATTCCACCCGGAGATTCAAAGAAACCATGACGAAAACAAAACTGAAGGAACTGAATTGGTTGTAAAGAGGGAATCTAAAAAGAGAAACTGAATCGCTATTAATGACCACCCAGAAAATATTAAAATTAATTATATATAAGTAAAAAATAAGGTAACAAGTGAAGACGCAGTGAATATAAAGATTAGATAACATCATAAGAGAATGCATCATATTAAACCTAGAAAATATACAAAAATAGGTATGTCTGTGTGGGTCAGCCAATTATGTGTCATGCGGGATAAACACCTAGGCGATCATGTATCTTTCGATAGATGACTGACGAGATACATTTTTTCCCGTAGTGGGTTGCCATTTCTTTCTGCGGTAGACAAGTTGCCATCCGAAGCTATAGAACCCAGTCTGTCCTGCTATTTAGAAGCAGAGGATTCATACCTTTCCCAAGGGTATTTGCACATAAGTGAACGTCATGGATTCGACTGGAATTCGAAATCAGCTCTCCGATTTCTCAATCCGAGCAGCTATCCATTACTCCACCGTGGATAAAGCCTGAAATTGTGAACTATGCAAATTAATGCTATTTGATCAGTTTTCAATTACTTTTCGATTAACTTACAGTGGTATAAGCAGAAACGAGAACCCATTTAAACAGGGTTCGGAAGAAATAACTCCGACATATACCTCTCAGAAATACCGACCTCATAATGGTAAGACATTAGTGGCAATGATATTTACTGATTTTTTTCTATAACGGGTACAACAACCTGACTACCATCAGCGTACATTTGTAGAAATATCAGGGATTGCTCCATACAGCCGTCATTTCATTGGATGTTGTCTCCAGATGTCAAGTATAGCTCTCAACATCCGAGTGTAGGTTCTATCAAGGTTAGACTCTAGGGTTTTATTTAATGTCCAAGTAGTGGCACCATATATTAACATCGCCTCTACAGTGGCTCGAAAGTATCTCCGTTTGAAGTTGTCGAGTAGATCAGATTTCCAATTTATATCCATTTTATTCAAAGCGGCCCAAGCTTTAACTATGGGAATTTTCACTTCTTTTTCAGTAGAATTTATCTTGCTTCCTAAGTATGTAAAAGATTCGAGAGATTTTATTGATTCTCATGAGACAGTTTGTTTTGAGCCTTGCTGGATGAAGGTTATGAATTCACCGTTTGAGACATTAACATAGAGTCCAACATCGTTAGCAACATTTTCTGGATGATGTAGGAGAACTGTGGCATTGGTAATGGTGTCTCCAGTGATAGCTAGGTCGTCTGCGTTGTCAAAAGTTGACAGATAGATATTGGCTATGCAGAAGATAATGGAAAAATGTTCGGATGATTTAAATTTTTCTCTTCATTTCATTTCCGGATAATCGAAGTACGGATAATCGAAATACGGATAATCGAAATACGGATAATCAAGGTACGGATAAACGAGGAAGTACTGTATTTTTCAAAAATTACATTTATTATTTCGATACCTCTTGCTTCGCTGACGATGATGATGATAAAATTTCCCAAACTAAATTCTCCATTTAAAATACTATTTATTAGAAAACATAAAAATGTCTTCAAAGGCCGACACATTTCAGCTTATAGACTGTTCTTGTTAACCAGGGGTTGTTGCCAGAAATTAGCTCTTGCGATATCGATGCCTGCTTCAGTTGCATACGACAATATAAGAACTTTATTTATTATGGAAATTTTCCGAAAAGTTCAATAACAATCTAATAATGATTTGATTTTTTTGTGTGTATGTATGTATATGTGCCCGTGTGCTTGTGTGTACATTGAATGGCACAAGAGTATGTGACTAATTCACACGCAATACAGACATACGCATATAGGCGCATGCAAACTCGGAGGCAGGCGGTGTGTGACGGACAGAGAATAACTGTTTGTTTTATAATCATATTAAAATTCTTCTCGTTTTTTCGCCCCGTAGTTAGTTAGCATGTACCATACGCCCCTGTTTGTTTGATATCGAACTCCTCCTTGAGTTTCGCATATATATTCTGAAACTACATTAACCAGGATACTTGAGTAAGTATATTTCATTTTCATCACAGGGGATCCTCGCGGGGAGTGGGGCACGAACACTTCAGTGAAATTTGTTTTCCTCTTATTTAAATTAAATTTAAAATTGAACAACGGATTCCAAAATATAGAAGGAGAAAGCCAGAAGATGGAGGTCCCATCGGCAAGATCAAAAGGAGACAATATGGACATCAAGTTGAGCAAGAAATCACCAGTGGGTAGTGCCTTACAATTCAACTGTCATAACTATGTTGAAATCTGCTCATCAATTCATTCAAACAAGTATTGCATCAAATATATATCAAAGGGGTCAGATCAAGCTGTTTTTGTACCACCCACCACTGATTTTTTTTCCCCTTTGATTTAAATTAAATTTAAATTTGAACATGGGAATGACTCCTATCAAAATATAGAAGGAGAAAGCCAGAAGATGGAGGTCACATTGACAAGCTCATGGAGTAATATTGAAATGCATCAATTTTCTCCGCAAATTATGACAATGATTTAAAATCAATCATCATTTTCTTACAAAAAAATGTGTGACATGCAGCAAGGCGCGGGTAATTCGGCTAGTATATCATATTTTTATTAATTCAATGCTCCCAAGAAAATTAAATTTCGGTATTAAATGACCCATAAGCCGTTAAACGAACAAATCAGTCAATCAATATTTATTCTGTATCTTTTCTTTAAAATTCTTAGTTCAGTATAAGATACACTAAAGTTTTAACATAGGTTAGTTAACAGTGGGGAAATAAACTTGCATAATATAATCTGACGTTGCGTATGGGAAAACAACTGCACTTATTCGCTAGTTGATGACAGATTTGCGATAGCGAGGATTGCAGACAAACATTTCAACTCCTTATCAAGAAAACAACATCTGGTGTCGTTATAAATCAGCCAAAACATAAACAGTGTCGAATCATTCTCTGAGCTGAATGAAAATAAATAAGGTAGTTTGTGTAGAGTGCTCACAGTGGCATGTCATCTCCACATATACGACGTAATTATCAATAAGTAATAAACTTGATCACATCGCGCCGTTTCATAGTGGCCCGTTGTTATCACGATCGATTTCTGCTCGTATTGAGTCAACTATAAAAGTGATTTCTTTCCAATGATAGACCCAATCGTTATCAGTAACATAGGGTGAATGAGTTCAGCTCTTTTTCACGAGAAAAATCGAGAATATCGAGTTCGTATGCTTGTTTAAAAGTTATCATTTGTTCAAAGGAGGAATTATCGTCTGCTTATGATTTGTTTGTCCGTTTAAATGGTTTGCTCTTTTACGATTCGTGTTTATTCCTATTTTTACTCCATATTATTATTTTTTCTCCTTTTGTTTTTAAAGACACGTCCGTTCAGGATATATGCGATCATGTCACACTACATCTTTCAAAAAATATATCAGTGAATTGTCACCATTTCTTGGGAAAAATAGCTCATTGTGTTCACCACGGTCTTGAATTCGGTGTTGTTCATTTAGACGAGTTGCATATCCAGTTTTGAGAGCCATGTCTGCCTTGTAGAGGGGAAGAGATTAATAACTGCTACACAAACAATTGCACTACATTTTTTTTTTTTTTTTGCGTTTTAGGTGAAGCATTTTCAATTTCTTCATGACGTAAGCATTCATAACTCTCCATAATTTCCTACCTTTTAAATGTCTAAGCAATCTTTGTTCTATTATTATATTTCCCAGTGCTTGATAGGCCATCATTTTGCACAAGCTCCTTAATTAGTTTACTCGATGTTTCCGTCTGTTCCTGTTGCTTTTATTATGTCTGTGAGTGTCGAATTTTCCAGGCCCTCCTTCCTCACTATGTGCCCCATGAATTTTTATTGTATCCTAAGTACAATTATCCTTTTTTGTTTTGATTTTCCCTAAAAATTCCTTGTTGCTCCCTGTTTTAATCTATTGCATTCTCAGCATCCTTCTGTAGAACCACACCTCACGTCTCTATTTAATCTGTGATGAAATATTCCAGCGTTCACTACCATATAATTGGATTGATATTACATAACAGTTCAGTACTCTTTACTTCGTTTCTAACGAAAATTTCACGTCTCTTAATAATTTACTGAGCTTTTTGAAAGCAACTTTGCTATTCTAAATGGGCTTTCCGAATTCTCTGTCAAGTTTGCCGTTGTTTGTTTCCTATATATATTTCTGTACATGCTTGATTCTGTCGTCTCCCATTCGTAGCTCGCATCCTGGGCTGTTCATCTTGCTAAACGGCCATATATTCTGACGTCTTACACTTGATGATTAGTCCTTTCTTCCAACTTTCTCTTACTACCTTGACACAGAGTTCCTGCAGTATTTCCTTTCTGTGAAAAAATATAGAATCAATTGTCAGCGAAAAGACGAGCCCAACTTGCAAATAACAAATTGTAGACACAGTTGATTGTAGTACAGCAATTTAAATATCTAGGAAGTGTTTAACAGAATACGGCAAATGCGACACCGAAATCCGAAGTCAGATTGGGAATGATACCTTAACTCTCTTGGTGGTAACCAATCTAAGAGAAGGAAATTCAAAGTATGAATTCAAATTTCCGTAAATGATAATGAAAACCGGGCTCTTTAGACTAGTTTCAAGAAAACTGAATTTAAACCCAGACTGATGAGAAATAGGCTCCGTCAGGCTAACAAACCCTAAACCTACAGGTACTGCGGCTACGTCTGCAGCACGTGTAGTGCCCCTATGATCCCAATTGGTTACGGAATTTGTGATCGTTTTCGCGCTGTTTTTAGATGTGTTTTTATTTCTGTGTTTCGCACGGGGGCGCACCAACAGTTGAGTGTCTTCCCAGTAAATTTGACAAATTATCATTTCTTCGAGGAAATACATGATATTCAAGCAATAAAACTCATACACATTTTTGCAGGGTTTCGTCTCTTCAGGAATTCGTGCTAGATTTGTGATTTTGCTGATAACTCTTTTTAATATCAGCAATATTTTATTTTCCTCATCTCTTTTGGTCGTTTCCTTGTCTTGAATCCAGCGACTTCCCCACAGGGTGGTTCCCCGAATCTGACATAAGATCTACACTATCAACTTTCTCAGCGGTTGAAATCAAACGAGAAATTTTTCTGAATGTCCAGCAAAGGTGGTTTGTAATGGGCTCGGGTTTCCTATCAAGACAATCTCATCATAACTTGGTTTTCGCGGTGGGTCAATAGATATAATCTGATCCGAGAAAATCGGGGTAAGGAAAAAAGAGACAGTGAATAGAGAGCATAAAAGGTGAATAAAAGAGTAAAGGAGAGAGAGACAGCGAAGGAGAGAGTGTATAGAAAGCGAAGTACAAAATAAAGAAGAAGAGAGCGAAGGAAAGAGTGCATATAAGGCAAAGAAACGAGTAAGCGAGAAGAAAGCGAAGAAGAGAAGGCATAGAAAGCGAAGAAAAGAGTAAAGGAGAAGAAAATGATGATGAGATTGCATAGAAGGCAAAGCAAAGAGTAAAGGAGAAGAGAATGATGACGAGATTGCATAGAAAGCAAAGAAAAGAGTAAAGGAGAAGAGAACGAAGAATAAAGGTAGAGATGAAGAAAAGGAAGCAGAGATAAATAAGTGGAGATCCGATCAGTCCAGAAGAAAAGAACAGAGAGTAAAGAAAAGAGCGAAGAAGTGAACGAAGAAGAGAAAAGAAGAGACGAAGAAAAGCAGAAAGAGAAGAAAAGAAAGAAGATTACGAGTTCATTATAGAAGAAAAATCAGTAGAAGAAAAGGGTGTATAAGGACCCTGATCTCCCGTATGTGTTTCCTCGTACGGTTTATCCTTAGTACCGCATTCGTCTTTTCCCTGTATCGATCTCGGGATGAAGGGTCGGTAATCTTCGATCGAACATTAGGGAGTATTGATAATATCCTCATCGAATATCCCTCAGCCAACTTTTACATATGCGGTGACTCCAATGTTAACAACAAAGAATGGTTAGTCCAATCTAACAAAATCGATGAGGAAGGCAGATGTTGCAGAGACTTCTCCATCGTATATTAACTAACCCAAATCATTGAAGGACACACCCGAGTCCCGCATGCGACGTTACAGCGGGGGAAACTTCTGATGTTCTCCAACATTCTGCCCTGAGAAATGACCAGCAAAAGTTATAGTCCCATTGGCACGTCAGATTCCCTAATCAATATTTAGATTGACTCCAAAGCAAGGACATCTGATTTACCGTTCCATAGAACGGATTTTCTCTATGCTGAGGCAGACTGGTACAGCTTTCCGTACTGTATGATGGAAACTTTTCTCCTAACCATCTTCAAACATGCCCCCCACCAAAAAAAAAAAATAAATAAAAATAACTACTGCCCTAATCTCCGAATGTACCCTTTCTGGAATGGAGTGTTTTATAACCCAACCAAAATTCCAACAAAACCCAGTCAGCCCTGGTTCACTGCCCACTGATTGCACTGCAGCCATATTTCCCCAGAACCACTACTTCAAAATCTATCACAAGGATCGGTGTAGTCAGGCCCTTTTAGAACCGCCCACACTTGCTGTAAGAGAGTCCTGGAAAACGCAAAGTGATGCAACACGTGATCTGTCCAGGTCAAATTCGAACGCGCGAATTCTGGAAGATCACCAACCAGATTATGAACAGTCATCCTCGACAGACAAGTCGAAACTCTTCGACTCGATCTTTGCCTCAAACTCAAAGTTAGATGCCAAAGGCTATCTCTTCCGCAACTTCCCAATTTCAGTAATATACTCATTTCATCAAGAGAAGTCTTTAGACTTATCAAAAGTCTCGACCCCTAGAAAGCCACCAGCCTAGACAAAATTCCTCTGGTCGTCCTTAAGAGTATCAACCCAGAATTATCCCCGATTCTAGAAAAGTTATTTAACCACTTCTTGAAGGAGAACTTTTCCCCAAGTACGTGGAAGGTGCTCTTTAAGAATGCGGACAACCGATCTTCTCTCTCCCAGTATAAACCCATTAGTCTCTTCAGTATCATCAGTATGCATTCTGAGGCCTTAATCAACAAGAAGGTCGTCGAGCACCTGGATAGGAACAACCGCTTGTGTGACGAGCAGTATGGGTTTTACTCAACTCAATCCACTGCTGATGTCCTAACTACCATTACACACTCCAGTAAAAGTCAATGCCGATGATACGACAATATACAGGCGCACCTCTAAAAGTCTTGATGATCAGAGATTGGCAGCTGACCTCTCTTCCGATCTACCACTAACTTTCTAGTGGGGGAAAATGGCTGGTTACATTCAATGTCTCTAAAACAACTAGTTATATCACTGCCGATCAGACCCTGAACTACCGCCAGTCACGTTGAACGGATGTTGCCTTTAGGAGACCCCGTGTCTCGAGAGGATATTGGGCCTCAAACCCACACCCGACTTCATATGGAATTCCTGTATATGATCTATCGTTGATGCAAGTAAAATGATTGGCTCCCTGTACTGGGCAAGTAAGTACCTGACTTAAGCTATTTTCTACATTTATAGTAACCAGATCAGACCGAAAACGAAGTACTGTTGGCATATTTGGGCGGGAGCTGAGAGTCCTCGCTTTTCAGTCTTGATATAGTTCAAAAGTGCCTCCGAGTCCTTGTAGGAAAAGAATTATTTTCCACCCTCCAACCTCTCTCTCTCTCACGGGCGAGATTTGGTAAGCTTCTCGCGGATCTATCGCTACTACCACGGAAAATACACAGACGAACTGCATCTCCCGGTTCCACCAGATCTGACCTTCACGTCTAGGACCCCAGCATGCTACTTGCATCGTAGAAAACCACCCACATTCCCTCTGTGTTCTATGAGCAATAAGTAATTTCCACTCGAACAGCTTCTTCCTGCGAAAAACTGCTCTCGACTCCCAAGAGGATGTTTCCCCGATGACTACAATGTTCAAGTCTAGAGTTAATTATTATCTTCCCCTACTATGCATATAAACTATCTCTTATCGTAACCCTCTACCTCGAGTGGCTCTGGGCCTTGTACAAAGGTAAGCTTACTGCAAAAAAAAGGAAGAAGAGAGCAGAAAAGAGAAAGAAATAGTCAAGAAGGAATAATAGAAGTTGTGGATTAAAAAAATAACAGGAAGAAGCAAACAATACATAAAAAATAAAATAATGATTTTGTTGTATGTAAGTCTTCTGTGCGACACGTTTACATAAATCTCATTATTAGAAAGGGCGTTATTGAAGTTGTATCATAATTCAATATAAAAACAACGCCCGCTTTGCTAATTGAACACTTTTTGGTTTATGAAATGACCGCAAAACGAGGACTGAAATAAAATCAAACGAAGTTTATTAAATCATTGTATAATTCTATTAAACCTAAGACTATCAAATATCTCCCAAAAGATTAAAGAACTCTTCAATTCTATCAGGAGCTGGAACAAATTATAATGCAGGGATTTTATCGTATTCACTTTTGAAGATTAAATACTTTATATGCAAAAAGTGTTGAGGTTTGTTTCTTTTATAGAATTTTCTTATTTGTCCCTATTCTTTTCTGTCTTCCTCTTTTTGAACTTCCCCTCTACTCGCTTTTCTTTATCTCTTCTTCTTCTTCTTCTTCTTTTTCTTCTTCTTCTTCACTGTTGTTTTCTGCTTCATCTTCTTCTCTCTTCGCTTTTCTTAATATTTGATTTTGAACCTCACTGGGTGCCCTATATTTATGGCGTCCAAGGTGTCGAGATGTAAACGTTCAGCCGATTTCATTCATTTTCCTAACGCTTTCTTATTCATTTGTATCGCTGCTATTTCCAAATAGCCCACATTGGGATAACAGAAGAAAGGTGAAATGTTGTCAGAGCCTGGGCGCAAATTTACCGTAGAAGACTTAGAAATCCATATATATTCTACATATTTTCGCCTCAGTAAGTTACTTGTTCTTTTAATTAAAGCGGCAATTTTCAACTCGAAATTACGATCAGATTCATTACGAAAGAACGACTAATTATACGAGTTTGTTGTTTTGAAAATGATTTCTTTTGTGTTCATATACTCGAGTATAATGTGAGTTTCTGTGATCATTCTTTTATGCAAAAAATAGGAGGTTGTATTATATACAGGTCATTTTTTTTGAAGAGGTTAAAAATCAGGTATTTTCAGTGACTGGTTACACAGGTAAAAAAAAACTTAGACTACGTAGGTGGCAAGCTCAGAGTAAACAAGCTAACCTAGTCAGGTATGAACAAAAATACAGAATCTAATTCTTCATATCAGATATTTTACGGTAAGTGGTTTTTCTCACCATTTTAGGGCTGCTTTGTACAAAAAAAGTGAAGACCATTTATTTGCTATTAAATATGTCCAGAGTGATGCCAGTACTGCAATATTTGATTACGGTCGGCCTTCTAGTATTGCTCAGAAGCTGGGATCGCATTATCAGTCAATCAATTATGTGCCATGCGTAATACACGCATAGGCGATCACGTATCTCTCGATACATCTGACGAGACAGGTTTTTTCCCCGCAGTAGGTTGCCATTTCTTTCTGCGGTTGACCTGTTACCATCCAAGGCTAAAGAACCCGCTCTGTCCTGCTATATAGCTGGGAGGAGGGAGAAGAAGAGGATTCATACCTTTCCCGAGGGTATTAGCACGCAAGTGGATGTAATGGATTTGACTGTAATTCGAACTCGGCTCTCCGATTCCTCAATCCGAGCTGCTGTCCATTACTCCATGAACTATATGAAAAATCAGTTTTTTTCTAAAAAACAATTCAGTGGTCGCAATATACAGGAAGTAGATTTATGCACGAATATATACAATAATCTTTCCTTTAAATTCCTCCATGTTTCATCAATGTATTTTTGTGAACTACATGATAGTTAATAATGTAATGTTATATTATATTAACCAACTAGCAGTAGAGCCCAGCATTGCCCGGGGATGTAACAGTGAGAGATAGATCAAGTACTGACCATCATAAAGACTGAAAAATAAAATTGACAAAGATTATTGTTTAAGGTTGACGGACACGCATGTCTTAATTATTATTTTTTTTTTACGAATTGGTGAAACCCAAACTCAAACAAAAACATTGTTTTCAATCGTTATGAGTCTATCGATTGAATAGAATTTTATTATAAACAATTGTCTTGTAAATGGAATTTTTAAAGCATTCTGAATGTAAAAATAAAGAAAAAAGTGTGCAAGACAATAAGAAACACTACCTGTCAAAAAAAAAGTGAAGTTTTGTTGAAATCGGTTGAAAAATGTAGGAAATCCGATCCCATATATAAACGAACACAGACACACAAACAACCTGGGTTTTATAAGTATAACTCGATATAAGTTCTCCCCCTTTAATTAATGCCTCTTAATCGTGTTTTGAAATTGATTTTGTGCAAAAACAATTGTGTTTTTCCAAATTTTGGCGCTGTTAGAACCACCGCAAGGTAATTTTACGTAGTCCTGTGAAGTTTTGTTGAAATCGGTTGAAAAATGTAGGAAATCCGATCCAATATATAAACGTACAGACACACACACTCATACAACCTGGGTTTTATAATAAGATATTTAGGTTTTAAGATGTTATGACTTTCTTTTGAGTCAATTAATTTTCTTATTGTTTCTGAACTAGTTGCAACAGATTTTATATTAACTTTCGATATGTTCTTTTCAATTGTAGTTGCGATAGAGTTGTTAAGTAATATACTGTGTCTCGTTTTACTAAATTTATTTATATCGTTCATTCTTTTATTGGTATAAATTTAATAAGCTTTCCGTTTTGTATTATAGCTCATCTTGGTCAACAACACTTGGCCATGATTTTAGGATTTTAACTTGGGAAGCCTCTCCTTGGTCGCTTACTTTAATCCAGGAAGCCGTTCGCCGATCGATTTCGTTTTATTCTGTTATTTGTAAATATCTAACATTGTGGTATCATTAAATTTCATAAGAAAGGTGAAATGTTGCTTGAACCTGGATGCAAATTTACCGTAGAAGATTCAGAAATTAGTGCAGTTTCTATACATCTCGCCTTAGTAAATTACTTTCTCTTTTAAATACACTTGTATTTTTTAGTAGAAATTATGGCCAAATTCATTGTATTAAATGCATCTTCTTTTTTTTATTCATTTCACCGCAATTAAGGCAATAAAGCCACTAAGACACAAGTGGTTACTGAATGTGGAAGAATAAAAAAGAACCGAAACATTATTAAGGAGCAAAAACAAAAAAAAAAGAAGAGGAATCAAGAAGACAGTAGATAACAATTTACGTTGCTTTTAGATTTTTGAAGATCAGGGAAGCACAGAAAATGTAGCGTCGCTAAATTTTAAATTTCTGGTGCCCGACATGTCTAGACGTACAGCTCAGCCGATTTCATTCAATCTAACAACGCCTTTGATTTCGTTTTTGTCGCTGATGTTTTTAAATATCACACATTGTGGTAGCAGTAGATTTGTTAAGAAAGATCAAATGTTGCATGAGCATGGATACAAATTTACATTGAAAGATTCAGAAATTAGTACACATTCTATACATTTCGCCTCGGTATTACATTTTCTTTTAATTACACCTGCATTTTTTAAGTAGTCAAATTCGTTACGATGAAATTCATTCAGATTTTAAATGTTGTTTTGTAAAATATCTCTTTTGCATTCATATAATCTTTTAATTAAATTCTTAGGAGTCTCACCTGCGCATTTCATGACTTTTAATAGAGTCTATAGTGTAAATTTCAGCTTTTGTTTTATATTTGTTGTGAATTCTGATATGAAATCCGGTACCAATAAATAACAAACACCAGGAATGAATATATGAAAATAATGTATTAATGTAATTATACAAACTGGTTAAGCAGGTTAGTAGTTCCAGGAATACGGGTTAGTAGCAATATATATATATAGTCTTTGGTATTGAAGTATCACTGTATGACTTCTTACTCAGTCTACGTGCTCGCTCACTGTGACTCCTACAACACTGTTACCTCACCCTCACTCTTCCGGTTACCTACAACCTTTTACTCTGTCACTCTGGGCTCGACTCTGTTCTTCGGGTATTCACTAGCAGTAGTATAAGTATACACTGGGGGAGTCCATTTGTATAAAAAGGGGTGGACCCCTCAACAATATTAAATAAATCTCTTATTGTTTTTAAGTGATTGTAACAACTTTTATATTGAGTTCTGATAAATTCTTTTCAATTGCAGTTGTGATATGATGGAGTTGGTAGATGGTATAATGTGTCTATTTTTTAAGTTTATTTATATCGTCTATTCTCTTATTTTTATAAATTAGATGAGATTTCACTTTGCATTAAATATGAAATAATTATAGTCAGAGTCATTACGGTGAGCAACTAAGCATAAGTGTCCTGTTTTGTTAAATATCCATTTTGTGTTCATATAATCTCTTATTTGCATTCCTCGAGGTTTCTCCTGTGTATTCCTTGTGGCAATCATTAAAGTTGATAGAGTAAATTCCGCCAAGTTTTAGCTTATTATTATTTTGTTTTATAGCAATTAACACTTATTGTCTTAGATATAGTTGCATCATTTTTTTTTTAAGCATTTCACCCAAAGCAAGGCGGGAAGTCACTAGGACGCAAGAGGTTACAGAAAATTTAGAGCAAGGTCAGATAGGAGTGATAGAAGAAAGGATGAGGGTAGTGGCATCATATTTTAATTTGAGCTTTAGCATTTTTTTTTTCAAATATAGTTTGTGGGTAGAATATTATATTCTGATTCGTTGGGTTTCCTAGAATGATCCGCCATTCTGTTTTGGAATGTTTTACAATGCCTCCGTTTCTCGTTGAATATGAAGCATTTAAGGTATTGGAGAAGCTTAAACGTATATGAATTTCTCCTCAACCTGTAAATAGTGAAGGCTATAAATTCTAAGTTCTCTTAAATAGAATCCGATAATTATTCCAGATTTTATTTTTTGTTGTGGTGAGAATAGAAATTTATAAGATCATTTTTTGTGAGTGGAGAGTTGCGTACTGGACATTTCCGTCCCGGACAATTGCGTACCAGATAATTGCGTCCCTGGATAATTGCGTACCTCTGATAAATTTTTGAAGTCCCTTTTTTTTTAAGAGTTGTTTAATATAGAAATTTCCACACATAATACCTTTAATTACTCTAAACAAGAAGAAAAGTAGTCAATATAAACAAAAAAAGAGAGAAAAATTTATTTTTTAAAGCAAGAGAAAATTAAGCAAGCCGTTTAAGTTCCCCCCAGCAGTGTGTACCACAAACATCTAATGGATTCTGGATTATATTTTTTTTTTTTATTTGGAACCCATGGCTAAGTTCCGTAAATCAAACACCGTTGGAAAAATATTTGTGGACGATGAAAATTACAGCTACCACTATCATAAGAAAAACGCCAATGAAAAAAACAACATACTTTCGATGTGTCGAGCGATCTTGCAACATTGTTAATCTATCATTTCATTTTAAACAAAAATAAACTGACAACTATTGAATTCACAACTCAAGCACACCTGACCCAGTGGATAAAGACGTTGGTTAGATCCAGTGACTAGATCAAAAGAGTTCATTACCAGGCTACAGCAGAACAGTAGAACAAAAAAACTTGGAGAGTTGAGTTAAAGGGAAATAACTGAGACATCCGGAAGAGGCATGATATGTGGAACTAGAACAGTCTACCCCGATGGACGCAATGAAGTGTTCGGCTCGAAATTCCAAACACCCGAAGAAGACCGGAGAGTACATTCGGCCGAAACGTTGGGAATATGGTAATGAAGATGAGGATAACAGTTTGAATAATGTAACTAATGTATAGAATCTATTATCTTTCCTTTTGACAAAAATGCCCTTAAAAAATTTATCATATAACAGCATCATATTTTGTTTTTTTCAATAAAACCACCAACTGACATAATTATTTCTGTACATATTCTTGGCCTTATTTCAAACAGTTTTTTTTTTAAATGTCGATGCCAGACATATCAAAGCATTCTTCAAGCAATGAATTTTTTCCAGTTAAACGTAAGACATGACGGAATCGTGAATAAAGTACAATATTATTCGATTTTGCAAAGACATACTATACCATCGGATTTATGTATAACTGAAAAAAACTAACTTTCAACAAGACAATGATCCCAAACACTTCAAAACTCTTCGAAATTATGTCAAAATTACACCCAGTCAAAAAAAAACAACAAATACAATTTTTGAAATTATGATTTAACACTCCCAATCTCTTGACCTCTCTTCCATTGATTTAGTATTGAATGAATTATGTAAGAGAATTCGAAGAGAATACCTAAAGTGTGAGAGTGAACTTTTTCAAAAGAATATCTCATTTTAAGGTGATTTTTTCAATGATATATATATATATATATATATATAATCAGTAATTTTTAATGCTCGTATAGAATTTGATTTGTAGGTTGGTAAATAATGCTTAGATTAGCAAGATAAATCTTATTTTACACGCTTTCGACTTCGATCGACATTCTTCTAGCGTAGACATCTCAGCTTGTTGATCTTGAATACAATAGATTACTAGTAATTAGATCGGACCGTGAGAACAAAGACTGTCATTTGAAATTTTGTCTTAATTGTTTCGATTTTTTGTATGTATTGTTTTTTCTTATATCATAAGAAACATTCGGGTAAACTGTTTTTGTCTGTTATCTCTTTACTTATTATTATTGTAAGGTAAGTCATTCAGTTTTCTTTATCATCGCCTGTTTTATTTCAGTTGTTATAACTGAATAAACGACCATCTACATTTTTTTATAAAACATCTATTATACACACACACACACACACACACACACACACACACACACACACACACACATATATAGTGATGTAACCCAGACTTATTTTTAGCTTTTTTGACCCTTGTATAAACCGTCTAATTTTTGGATTTTAATTCAAATTAGACCCATGTCTAACTTTGGAATTCAAAATGGATCTATGTCTAACTTTTGAACTCGAGTGCACACTAGATTTATGTTATTTTTTATTTACTAATATCCACTCTATACAAGACCTAAGAGCCACACAATGTAGAAGGTTACTGAAAAGTTTGTTATAAGAGCAGCAAAAGTAAGAGATAAACGGTGCAGTGGGAAAGACAACGCTTAATACTAGACTTGGAGAATGAAATGATCGGGAAAGCATCCTCTTGGGAGTCGACTCTATAAAGTAGAGGTCTGACGGAAGAAGCTGACTGTGGATAATTACCTGGCTAAGAAATGAATATTTTTTTTTACTGTAACGCCAAAGTGCCCTGAAACAAGGATATTTTATAGGGATTTCATAAGCGTAGCTTAGAAATAGCACAGGACCGAAAGTATGGCGCACACAGTAAGGATCGAACGCACTACTCAGTCGTAAATTATCTAGCTGACAAGCTTGCTGACCACCGCACTACGTGAAGTATCCAAAATATAGCGATGTATTAATTGTAGCTTGCTTGTGGCACAAGACAGAAAGTTTGGAGCAGCCAGTGACGACCAAAACAATGATTTTATACAAATAAATAGTTTATGAAAGCGTCACATGGAAAACTGATAAATAACAGCGCCCAGTCTTTTTATTTGCATAAGATCTTAATTCACGTTTTAAGCGCAGAGAATTGAGAAAACAATGGCAATTTTGGAGAGCCACGATCGCCTACGAACTGAAAGGACATGGCATCTAAAGGAAGAATATTTAGAAACAACAGTCAACACTCTTTTTATTTGCTGCTATGAATTAAATTGGCAAATTCTTTAAGTTTCTTGATTGCATTGCACACAAAAATGAATGCCATCAAATCTAGGCTCCATTGCCAGAAAGTCCTCGAGTTACGTCGAACCGGACGTACGGCGTTTCCTGGTTACGGCGCCATCTCCAATAATATAATACGTCATCACACGGCGCTATATGAGGAAAACAGCGTTGTTTCTGTTGCAGTTTTTTTTGGTATAAGGTAGTAGTGAGCTTGCCCAAATGCCTTGACTCACTTTATAGTCCACCAAGAGAAAGGGTTAACCAATCAGAAGACGTAGAACATTCAATCCGTCGTGTATAAAGGCGGCCATTTTGTTTACTCTCTCCGAATGTCCAGTGCCATCTTGTCAGGCGAAGAGACACAGAAGGAAGAACTACGCTCTGCTACTTTACCGGGATATCCACTGCTAACCTGAACAACGCTTCCCTACTGTCTTCGAAATATTCACTGCTAACCTCTGGATTCTATACTCAAAGACGACCGTCATCATGAACAACAGTTTCTTCACTGGTTGTACACCTATTGGATTGTGATACATTCGATATATCGCGTTTGTGTCGTTACTTTTTTTTTAACTTTTTGCCCTTCATAATGGCTCACAAACGTAAGGCAGAGTTGTAGATGCTTATGTGGGTGAGTTCCGATTTACGTCGAAAATCAGGTTACGTCGCTCCGTAGGAACGTATCTCCGACGTAAGTCGAGGAACGCCTGTAATTAGAAAGCGTAAAACGATACTTTTACTGAGGCTAACTTGTTACAAGTCACCGACAGAAAAACGGCGGCGAAAAGCGACAGTTGCCCAGAGAAATATGGGAGAAATTGAAGGATTGAACAAAACAAAATATAAGAGAATAGAAGTATAGGAGAATAGAATAAAGGAAGAAGAATAACAGAATTGTAAATTTGTAGAACAGAAGAATAAGAAAATAGAATATAACCAGTATCTTTATCAGTGGCCGCTCGCGTCTAAAATTAGTAGGTGTGTTGCTTCAGAAAATTTTAGCTATTGTTTTAATATTGGGTAAAACGAAACAAACGCATAAAAAGAAAATTTATGCATAAACTTGATAAAACCCTAAATGAAAAAAAATATCTTTTAGGCGCAACCTTCTGATCGGGAGTCAAACGAATGGCAGTTGCGTGATAGTGTCGCTTTGCGACGAACGCAGTAAAAAGCAAGATTTATAATTTCATCCTGGGAACTGAACCGTTAAAGATTTGAGCTTAGTAACTTTAAGAAAATATTGCAACAAAAATCCTAAGTATGAATACTGTCCATTATTTAAAGAAGTAAGAGGGTACAATTGAAATGATTCAGAAGTGACAAGGTTTTCCATATCACTGGAGCAGACGTCAATGCGTGAGTGCGTCATTCTTCTGTTTTTCTTTCTTTCATTCTTTCTTTCTTTCTTTCTTTCTTATTATTATGTATGCTGTCACTTTTTTCGCTAAATCCACACGACTTCACTGATATATTTTCCAGCAATCCTTGTATTCAAATCGGAATAGTTGATTAATTATCTGACTTACTAACTTACTGACTAACGGAGTAAACAAACAGAAGTATAATATGACAGTTGATAACGATAATGATGAGATTATCTGTTTCCTTATAAGGAAACATTCGGCATTCACTCACCCAATAGTTGGTGTTAGTGTCTGTTGAAATTCACAAAGTCTTTCTCTTAAAACAGTTTTTCAGGAAAATGGGTTCACAAGTCCAGTAACGGTTATATTTCTTTCACTTTTTGATCTTTAAGCTAGTGTGAAAAGTTATAATATTGATTATATCGTTATTTCCTCTTCGAGTTACAATTGCTATCCAATTTTGTTGTTACTGCCGTTGAAAATCCTCAAGTGTTGTGGTTTCCGTTATTTGTCAAAGTCCTTTGTTTGTGATTCTTTAGCGCCAGTCTGTGAAATCTGACGAAGACCTGCGTAGTTCAGTCGTTAGCAGCCATTTTGAGACATTCAAAAAGCGTAACACAATGCAATGTCTGATGAAAGAGAAATCTACTAGACCATTTTTCTTTTTTAACAAATATCTTCTAAAATAAAATTACCACTCATCTTAACTTGCAGAGTACTAAACCTTTATGCAATATCAGTCATCTGCGGCAGTAAATGCAGGTTTGTCATGGATGAAGAAAAGATTTTAGCAAAAGAAATCTGGTTGTACAGAAGGATGCTGAGTATACCATGGATTGAACATGTGAGCAACGGTTCTTTTTACAGAAAATGGAAACAAAAGGACACTTGAATTAGAGAGGGACAATTGTATTTTTTTACAGTACATAATGAGGAAAGAGGGTTTGGATAATTAGACACTCACGGGAAATAATGAAAGCAAGAAGAACACAGGAAAGCAGTGTGTAACCTTTTTTTTATTAATCATTTCACCCCAGGCAAAGCAAAAATGCCAATAGTATGCAGAGGGAGTTACAAGTTGTGAAAGTGAGAGAAAATACTTAGTATAGGGAGGATTGAGGAAAAGACAAAAGATGGACGGGTTTCAAGAAAATAGAAGATAGCGGCTGGTATTGCATTTAAATTTTTGAAGATTGTATTTATCAGGGAAGCAAGTAAACGGAAGTAGAAGTGGCCGTTGTATTTAACTATTTCAACAGTAAATGGGTGGGACCTAGATGCCAATCTAGTAGAACCCTTTAATTCATCTAGTCAGGGCACCAGGGGAAAGAAGATTGTCAGAGCAGTTGCCGTGAAAATATCTCTAGAAAAGACAGCGGAAGACTACGTAGGTGAGAAAAATGATTGTAGTCGAGATGCCAGATCAGGATCGATTACGTTATAGATCCTTCTTTGGATTTTGACAAGAACCTCGAGATGAATAGCAAGAGCACAAGTCGTGCTTGTGTAAATGGATGGCAGAACAGGACGAGAGCGATAATGGATGGCAGAACCTTATCAAGAGCTACAAAATATAGAAAGCTGTGGAGAGCCATGATCGTCCTGAGGAAACACGTCAGCAAGCGATTCAGTAACACTTTCCACACTTTTGATCCTGATGATCCTACACGAGAAGGGATCAAATTAATGGCTTTCAAGTGGGACATCTGCTATCACTTTTGAATTGGATTTATCTATAAAATGAAAATATGTCCTGCAAAAAAATCGCAGCGAAAGAGACAAACAAAAAGAAAGTGACGTCAATTTTCTTTTTTTTTTTTTTCTCCAGTTACAGAGGCTTATGAGAAGTTAGTGTTAATCTGTTTGTTTACAAAGTGATGAACTCTTTTTCTTTTCTTTTGTGTCGAATGGAGCGTTAATCGTTACAAAGGCTTTGGCGTCGGAAAAAGAAGAGTCAGTTTTTTAAATACATTTTTCAAATGAACGAAAATAAAATCGGAAAGTAAAATCGCTGAATCGATTTCAAACTCTGACCCAGTTCATTGCCTTCACTATCGTACTATTTGCTTTTGAAAAGACATGAATTCTTCCCTTCTCCCCTTCAAACTTTTCTCTGGCTCGAATAGCATGAGTTCTCTCACCTTGGATCACAGCTAGTTTCGGAGACAGACAACTCTGAATTAAAAACCGTCGCAACGAGATACCACTCCGCTATCTTTCCCAAGAAGTCCTGATAATTCACAGATAATTAGTAAAAAATGGAATCTGTAGAGGGTCATCAGTGCATGTATTTTGAAAGTAGACGACATTTAAAAAATCGGATGAACAGAAAAAAAAGGGGGAGAAAGACAGAGATTTCAATATAAGGGATGAGACAAAGAGATAGAGGGGAAGGGAAAGAGAGTGATAGGGGGTAAGAAAGAAAAGAGGGAATTAAGCAAGTTGTTATGTAGTGGTTTCACAGTAGAGGCTTGTATTTGTATTAGTTGGTCCTAAAATAGGTTCGACATACAAAACGTTAGGAACTTGATATAATAGGTAATGACGCAGTAATCTAGTTGTGGTCGCTGAAACTTTAGTATCCGACTAACGGTCGTCCGACATAGACTGACTGACCAACTCTTTCCGACTCACTTGTTACTCTTGCTACTCCTACTTATTATAGGTGGGAGAGTCTATTAAATGTAGAATAGGTGTGTTCCACGATAACACAAGTCGACAGTGACCTAGAAAATATTTTTCTTCCGGGAACTGACAAGTTAAAAAGCTGGGTGGCGGAAGGGAGTGATAATATTCAAAATAGATACACTGAAATTGTCAAGTCATTTTATGCTGAGAAACCATCATCATTGCATTATAACCCTCCTTGGAATTATCCCTAGAAATCATATATATATATATATATATATATATATATATATATATATATATATATATATATATATATATATATATATAGGTAGATAGATAGATACAGATATAGATATATATATAGAGAGAGAGATAGATAGATACAGATATATATATATATATATATATATATATATATATATATATATATATAGAGAGAGAGAGAGAAATACAGATATATATAGAGAGAGATAGATAGATACAGATATATTAAGGCATTAAAAACAAGAAATTTTATATTATGGATCATGATAGATTTAAAATAAAACAAACACCAGTCGACCGGTTTCGTCCCCTCTCATCAGAACTGTTAACGGGGAAATTATGAGGAAAAGAAAAAGAAGTCTGTTATGCATGACATGAATGATTGGACAGGAAGAAATAAATTATTATAAAAGTTATACCAACCAAGATGCTAGAAACGCAGCACAGCAAGTCCAAGCAAACAATCTCTTTCTTTACAAAGAGTAGGTTGCCTGAACCTGATGTAAAGCGTCTCTAACACCTTAAGATGGAATAGCGAGTGCGAACTGGCCAAAACAGAAAACCAGTTCACACTGAAATTCAACGCACAAGTAGGATTCTTTATAAAGTGATCCGCAATCGAAGACCCATACGTGTTACGAATGGTATCACCCAAAGAAAATTTTTTATTCAGTATTATAGCAGATACGTGTTGTTTAATTCTAACGTCCAACCGCTGTGTCGTTCTACCTATGTAGTCGCATCCACAACTACATTTGAAATGATAAATAACAGAGTTAATATGGTGGGGGGGTAGAATATATATAGAGTTAATATGGTGGGGGGGCAGATATATATATATATAGAGAGAGAGATAGATAGTACAGATATATATAGAGAGAGATAGATAGATACAGATATATATATATAGAGAGAGAGATACAGATATAGATATATATATATATAGAGATAGATAGGTAGATAGATAGATACAGATATATATATGTAGAGATAGATAGATACAGATATATATATATATATATATATTTATTTATATATATATATATATATATATATATATATATATATAGATAGATAGATAGATACAGATATATATATAGATAGATAGATACAGATATATATATATATATATATATATATATATAGAGAGAGAGAGAGAGAGATAGATAGATAATTGTATGACAAAGTTTTTTTTACAATTTTCTTTCCAAGAATGCACTTCTTCTGATTAATCATTGTTTTTATCGATGGAGTCACTCATATATAGGGATGAAATAAAACAAATACTACACCACTTTTTAAATTTCTGTACCTGTTCGATTATGTCGTTTCCCATACATAAACTCAAACTTTGAGCTGTCTCTTTTGTTGAAAACCATCCATTCTGCCTTTTCACAATTAGAATTTTTGTTGCGCTATCATAGGCCACGACCTTGAACTTTCTTTCCTCTTTTAACGCCCATGTTCTATTCTTATATTTTTGATCTCTTTAACTCACGTTTCTGTACAAAACGTGAAAAAAAAAGCCACGGAAATACCAGGTTCACATTGAATTATTCAAACAAAGTATGTATTTTGTTTCTTTTCCTTATTGTGGGAATAAAATATTGTTTCCTGTACAGCTCGCTTTCATTTTTGTTTTTTAAACTACTTTGCTTTTTTATGGCAATTATCACTGAAGAGGTTAGCTATTTCGGAAAACCCCTGCAGCAATTCAAACATATTTGTCCTTTCTCCACAGTCTTTTCCTATCTTGATAACAATGACAAATTCCGCTAAGAACACTGACTGTCTGCAGTGTTACACAGTGCAGGCTATTTTGAATCGGCGATGCCAGTAATCTCTGCTATTATTGTGCAAGTGGGAGAGCCCGTTTCCTCAAAGGACAGTTGAAATTTCATTGTCAACGGTCTTAACCATAGAAGAAAGGATAGCTTCATGTCAACGTATCATTTTCATGAAAGTCCACATAGATATAAACACATAAATTTAACACACACACACACACACACACATATATATATATATATTATTTTATATTTTATTTTATATCTATCTATCTATCTATCTATGCGCGCGTGTGTGTATGTGTGTGTGACTGGGGCAAACGATAGCTTGTTAATTTTAACGCCTCCAAAACTTAACTTCAATCCATTAAGAGACACCACGCAGCCTTCAATCAGCATGGCTGATGTTATCCTCCTGGAAAGGGAATCGTTGAGTAGAGGAAAGGTTATATTGAATCAATTGCTATGTCAGCTGTTAAGAAAGTCGCTTCACTGTGTCGTGCGAGACAATTTTTCTCTCCAGGATCTATCTTACATACCTGTATGTCTACTATTCGTCCATGCTTAGAATATTGTTGACATATATGGCTCGGTGGCCCTGTCATTTATCTGGAGCTCCTTGATAAGAGTCAAAGTAAAAACAGCAATATTATTGATCCGGATCTGGCGGCTCGGCTTCATTCACTTGTCCAACGGCACAAGTTTGCCTCTCTGTGTCTTTTCTATAAATAATTTCATGGCACTAGTTTGGATGAGCTCTTCGCTATAGTACCTAGACTTTATGAATTTAAGAAAGTTGGTTTACTGTGTCGTGCGAGACAATTTTTCTCTCCGCAAACTATCTTACGTAACTATATGTTTACCATTCGTCCATGCTTAGAATATTGCAGTAACATATGGTCCGGTGCCCCTGCTATTTACCTTGAGCTCCTTGAAAAGAATCCAAAGAAGTATCAGCAATATTATTGTTCCTGATCTGGCTGCTCGGCTTCAGTCACTTTTCCCACCGCCATAAAGTTGCTTCTCTGTGTCTTTTCTATAAATACTTTCATGGTAATTGTTCGGATGAGCTCTTCGCCATGAGCTCTTCGTTATTTTATTCCCCCCCCCCACAGACAACGAATTGTAAATATGGAGACTAGTTAGTATTTTCATAGAGACAAAGAGGTATTATGGTGGTTGTAGTAAGAAAGGTACGTCTGAATGTGTTGTTTTGGTGTGAGGAATATTGTTTTGTACGATTGGGTCAGTATTTGCGGCTAGCTAAGTTATAGTTAAGACAGAAGAAGACCGTCCTTTCTCCCAATCCCCTTTTCGGCCTTGTGCCACATTTCTGTAGATAACAGAATAAATATTGCTCTTCGCCATGGATTCTGGACATTTTGAATTTAAACGCAATACTAGACTGATACTAGACTGAATTTAAACGCAATACTAGACTAATTTACAGTTGAGCTGGCTAGATATAACTGAAATTTCTATGCTAACAGTTTCTTTTATCGCACTTCTCGCTTGTGGAAAACCCTTTGGGCTCCATGTTTTCCAGGTATCTTTAATCTACAAACATTTAAATGCAATATCAATCGCTATCTACTGTCTTGCTGATGACTCTTTTCTCTTCCCGCGAATTATTAATGTTTCTGTTTTCTAATTCTTCCAAACCCTGTAACCCCTTGTGTTTTAGTGGCTTTATTGCCTTGTGTGGGGTAATATCGATTAAAAAAAATGTTTGCCGAAAAGTAAAGGAAAAATTGACGCTAACAAAAATATTTTTTTCCTTACACATTACATTATTACTTAGCCTAAAACTATTTAACAACTTCGGGCAAGGATACATTTTACCACTGGGTGCAATTTTAACAAAAAATAAGTTTTTTTTTTTTTAGACACTGTGCCTCTTATAAACTATCAATATTATCGTATGATGTCATATCAACAAAATATCACGAATTCCTATTCGATTTACTGGTGAAGTAAGAAGAGCCACTAGAAAAAAATCTCGTAGAAAGATGCTGAGGATACCATGATCCGAACATATGAGCAACAACGAGGTTTTTGATAGAATGGAATCAAAAAAGGAAACGTACTTAACACAAGGATAGGTAGCTAAAATTCCTGAGGCACGTCATGAGGAATTAGAACTTCGAAAACCAGATACTCACAGGACAGAGAGGAAACGAGAGACAGCAACGCGTATCTTACTTGATGAGCTTGAGCAAATGGATGGTAGAACAAGGTTTGGTAGAAACAACAAAAAGACAAAACTTATTTGGAACTACATTAAGCAGGAAGATGTGGAGGGCCATGATCACCTGCAACAAAACAGTCTTGAATCCTTATCCCATTGACTGGTAGAGTAAGAAGGCCCACCAAAAAGAAATTTATCGTTTTATATATATATATATATATATATATATATATATGAGTTCGATCCTCACTGGGCGCCCCATACTTTCGGCCTTGTGCCACATCTAAGCTACTATCTCGTTAGCTGCTCCAGGGCAGTAACTCTTTTGATAAAAGGCTACAAACTGACTTTGACCCTGTCTGATTTACTGGTAGAATAAAAGGACCCAAAAGAAACATTTCTCGTTAAATATCTCTTCAGTTGCTCCAAGGCATCACTGTTTCCATTGAAGGCTACGAACCGATTTGAATCGCTATCAGATTTACTTCTTGAGTAAGACTGATTGATTGATTTCACAGGTTATTTAAAGGCAGAAACTATTTTTTAGATTGTAATAATATTTTGAAAATAATAATGATTTAGTGATACAAGTCCTAATAATTAATCCATAGCTCGGATTCTTATCTTTTCCAAGGGTATTTTTGCACGTAAGTGAATATAATGAACCCGACTGGAATTGGAACGCGACTCTTCGATTTCCAATTCTGAACCGTTATCCATTACACCACCCACATATCCAAGCTTACAGTACTCCAAAGCAGTCACCCATCTAGGTACTGACCAGGCTCGACGTTTCTTAACTCTGGCGAACGTACGAGAACCGGTGTTTCAATGTGATATGACAGAAAAGCTGGTAGATTAAAAAGAGAGAAATTTCTCTCTATATATCTCGCCAGCTGCTTCAGGACAATCATTGTTTGCTTGATTGTTTTTTTGTTTTTTTTTATCAAAGTCTACGAACTGAATTGAATCCTTAACTGGGTCAATGTAAGCGTAAGGAGACCCAAGAGAAAAATGTTCTCGCTTTATATCTTGTCAGCTGCTCCAGGATAATCACGACTTTCATTGACTTCATTAAATGTTATGAAATATATTGAATCCCTATCTATTTGGCTACCAAGTTCAAGAAAACCTAGTAAAAAGAAAGTGCTCGCAATATATTTTGTCAGCTGCTTCAAGACAACGTTTGCTTTTATAACAAACTAGCAGTAGAGCCCGGCGTTGCCCGGGGATGTAACAGTAAGAGATAGATCAAGTATCGACCATCATAAAGACTGAAAAATAAAATTGACAAAGATTATTGTTTAAGGTTGACGGACAGACATGTCTTAATTAGTTTTTTTTGTTGTTTGTTTTGTTTTTTTTTTTTTGTTTTTTTTTTTGTTTTTTTACGAATTGGTCAAACCCAAACTCAAACAAAAACATTGTTTTCAATCGTTATGAGTCTACCGATTGAATAGAATTTTATTATAAACAATTGTCTTGTAAATGGAATTTTTAAAGCATTCTGAATGTAAAAAAAAAAAAGAAAAAAGTGTGCAAGACAATAAGAAACACTACCTGCCAAAAAAAAAAAGTGAAATTTTGTTGAAATCGGTTGAAAAATGTAGGAAATCCGATCCCATATATAAACGAACACACACACACACACAAACAAACAACCTGGGTTTTATAATAAGTATAACTCGATATGAGTTGTCCCCCTTTCATTCTCGAAACAGCGATGCCTCTTAATCGTGTTTTCAAATTGATTTCGTGCAAAAACAATTGGGTTTTTCCAATTTTTGGCGCTGTCAGAACCACCGCAAGGTAATTTTACGTAGTCCTGTGAAGTTTTGTTGAAATCAGTTGAAAAATGTACGAAATCCGATCCAATATATAAAGGAACAGACACACACACAGGCGCGCGCGCGCACACACACACACACACACACATACACACACACACACACACACACACACACGCACAACATGCGTTTTATAATAAATATGATTACGAACTATCCTAATAAGAAAACCCGAGAAAAAGAAATTACTTGCAATATATCTCGTCAGCTGCTCCTAGAAAATCACTGTTTTTATTATTTCTTAATGACTGTGAATTGTCTTTAATCCCTGTTCGATTCATTAGTAAGATGACCCAGGAGAAAAGTTTCTTGCGATATATCTCATCAGTTGTTTCAAAGTAGATAACTCTTTTCATTTTTCTTTCAGTGTTTCTCGTTACTGTCACAATAAATCTCATTATTCATATTTAAAAATATATAATAGAAATAAAAATCTCAACAGACAATCTTAAACATTAAAATAATTTTAAAATGCCTATCCTAAAATTAATCAAACACCATGTATCCGGTAAACGAAGGGGCATAATTTTGAAGTCACTTCACGAAATTGAAGCCATAAATAGTATTTTTTCCCCAAAAGATGTCAGTGTTATTTTTCGGCGAATTTTTTGATTAGCCCGTCCCAAGTACTAATGTGTTCATTCGGTTCAGAGAACAAAGGAAGTCGCTCGATGATCTGGGATAGCCCGGAAAATGTTATAGAAACGAAATAAGAAACGAACTTTCTAAGGTTGGGAGAAAGAAATAAGAGCGTGTAAGACAAAAAGAAAGAATTTAGGGGAATTGCAAAGAAAGAAAGAAAAAAAGAAAGAAAATTGGTTGCTTGGTTGATTTTGTTTAGCGGCACATTAGCCACTATTGTTATTTAATGCCGAATTCCAAATATTTTGAAAACAGTTTTATGGCTTCAGCTAAATATATTTTGAACGAAATTGTATGACTTCAGCTACAGATAAAATGTATTGTTGGTCATTTTGCTTTAAAATTGTATTGTTGGTAATTTTACTATAAATATGTAATTATTGGTAATTTCCCTACAAATATGTATTCTTACTAATTTTTTACTTTTACTATTAAAATGCATTTTCATATTTCCATAGTGTTTTATTTCTGTTTGACGTTTCTCTATTTACCCATAGCTGGGACCCTAACAGGTGCTACCACAACAGGTCAGAGTGGAGCTGGGAACAACAGCAATTTAGAGCTGTTTCTCAAAACCGCCAATCTCCTGATTACAGGCCTTGCTGCCAGATGTAGTTTATCGTCATACAAAGAAAGAAAGAAAAAAAGAAAGAAAGAAAGAACGAGGAAGTTAGAAAAGATGCTATGAAATAAAGAAATTAAAACAGCTATTGACAAAGAAATTATGAAAATAAGATAAAAAAAGAAGGAAAGAAAGTATTTAAACAAAGGTAAAGGAAATTATAAAGAAATTACTAAAGAAAGAAAAAAATGAAGAAGAAAAAACTTCAAAGAGAAAGTAATTATGAAAAAAAGAAAGAAAAAGTTATGAAAAAAAAAGAAACTGAAAGAGAAAAATCTGTAAAAAAAAAATGTGAAAACGCTTTAAAAAGGCGTCATTTATCGAAAGGGAGATAAGCGAGGAGAAAGAAAGAAAGAAAGAAAGAAAGAAAGAAAGAAAGAAAGAAAGAAAGAAAGAAAGAAAAGTAATAGTCAAAAATATTAAAAGAAAGAGTCTCCAAATAAAGAGAGGAGGTCATTTTGCAAAGGTACCAGTATCAGAAAGTCGATCTCTCTGTCAGTTACAGCTGGACTCTTTTCGGGATTCGCTAGTTTAATTTAACTTATCAATTATCTATCCTCAAAAGGCGGGAAAATATCTGACTAATCTGTAAACTATATTTACAAGAAATAGTATGCATGCGGGTAGAGAACGAATTAGCCGAACAATTTTTGTGCTAGTTTAACTAGCCCAAACATCAGTTGACGACCGGTCCCATAAAGCATTATCTTTCCTTCGGGAGGAGGTATCTGAAATGTCTCCCCAAAAGAGAAAGGCCCGAGGAGGCTGAATTACTTTTGGCATATGGTCATATCTACAAGTTGGATTCTCACATGTACTTCATTCTGTTCGGGTGAGGTGGGGGGCTTGGATAAATAACTGCGAACGAATTCAATGAAGTGACAAAAATAGAAAGAGGAGTGCGACAAGGATGCGTTTGGACACCGGATTTATTTTAGCTACACAAAGAGACGATCCTGATATTGATTCGTTTTCTACGATTTGTAAACCCTATGCAGGTTATTTAAAGCCAGAAAATATTTTTAGATCATACAAATGTTTATTTTTATTTATTTATTTTTTTTTTAAATAGTAACGATTTAGGGATACTAGTTTTACTAATTAACCCATAGCTGGGAGGAGAAGAGGTGGATTCATACTTTTCTCAAGAGTATTTGTGCGTAAGTGAATATAACGAATCCAAATAGAATTGGAACACGGCTCTCCGATTTACAATTCCGAGCCATTATCCATTACACCACGCGCACACCCAAGCTTACAGCATTTAGTATTACCATCTAGGTACTGACCAGGCTCAACGTTGCTTAACATCGGTGTTCGTACCGGAAGCGGTGTTTCAACTAGAAGGCCTACCGGGATTTATTATTGGCGGAGATAATCTTTATTTACACTATTTACATTGTTCTGATTGTTGCCATATTCACGACGTTTCGGCTGTTGTACACACCAGCTTTGTTCAGGTAATATAATTTGGTGATAATCAAAAGCATAAAATATGTAAATGACATTGTGTTGATGGCAGGCTCAGAAAGAAAACTGAAAACTCTTAAAAACATAATTAAAAAAAACAAAAAAACACAGAAGAAATAAATGAATAATTAACTGTTAGATTACAGACGGTATGGAGGTCATCAAAAAGCACAGACGAAGTGTTGTGCTATGTAATGGGGGTGTCATTATCAAACCACAACAGAAATTGATCTATGTGTGGGCAGTGGAGGGCCTCGCATAACTTTATTTCCTGCATAATGGTCGCATCAATGTCAGGCAAAGAGTTTCCTTACAAACCGCAGAAAGAATTCAATGCATTTGATAAACAGAATATTTAAAATAACCACCATTTTTTTAAACTAAATTTCCCACGTGGTTCAAGGACCACTTAATTTAGAGCGTTACAGTTTTGTTTGCTCAGTTTAACAGCATATCAACTCGCTATGAGCCATTTAATATCGAAATTTAATTTTCTTGAGAGCTTTGGTAATTTTCTTTTCCAAAAATATATTGCTGGTAATTTTTCCCCTTCCTTTTCCTAAAATGTATTGATGGTATTTTTTTTTTCTTTGTTATTTATTACTATGAAAATATATTGCTGACAGGAGCCACGATAGATTGTGGAATCGGAGAGCCGATTTCGAATTCCAGTCAAATCCATACTTACGTGTTAATACCCCTGGGAAAGGTATGAATCCTCTTCTTCTCCCACCAGCTATGGGTAAATAGCAGGACAGACCGAGTTCTATAGCCTTGGCAAATGGTCTACCACAGAAAGAAAAAAATCTGCCTCGTCAGTCATGTATCGAAAGATACATGATCGCCAAAGCAGGTATCACGCATGGCACATAACTGATTGCTGGCATTCTTATTACAAAAATCTATTCTTATATTTCCATAATGTTTTTGACCCCAGTTTGAGGGTTTGCTATTTGTCCATAGATGGGATCCTAACATGTTCTACAACCCCTGGTCAAGGTGCATCAGGGAACAGCAGCAATTAACAAGTGGTTCCATGCTCCTTAAAACCTCCCGATCAGAGGCCTGGCTGCCAGATGAAATTTATCGTCATACCCAGGATGGAGAACGTTACTATTAAAACGAGGCGTGTAATACGAACAGAAGATAAGATGATAAGAAAAGGGAGATTATGATTGCAAGGGGGACATCTAACGATTAACCCCTGACATGACGCGGTCAGTATGACACGCACGCGGGTTTATGTTTCATATATGATGTCATATCTAGGAATATGGCATCACTTTATGTACCCATCCATAACCAGAAGAATCTTTTGTTTGGGTGCTCCAAAAGTATTACCTAACCAATGTCAGTATATTTGGAGATAAACCATGCACTATCCAATGTTATCATTATGCCCTCTGTATCAGTTGTAGTTTCTGTAGAAAATAATTGGAGGCATTACTTTTGGAGCCTCCTTCCTATGAAGCCATATCTAGGAATATGGTATCACTTATATGTAGTCATCTATAACCAGAAGATTCTTTTGGTTGGGATAATTGATGCTTCAAAAGTAATGCATAAACCGTGGTACAGTGTAACCCGGATATAAGAGACCCTGATATAAGAGAAACTCAGATATAAGAGAGATTTTCTCTGGTCCCAAATTAGGGCCTGTGTTAATGTATATAAATAGACCAAACCCGGATATAAGAGAAACCCCGGATATAAGAGACTTCTTCTCCGGTCCCGACAACTCTCTTATATCCGGGTTACACTGTATAGATAAAGTGGATCTGAAATCTATCCACAGCATTATGGTGCCCTCTCTGGCTGTTGTAGTTTCCATGGAAATAAATAGAATGCATTATTTTCGGAGAGTCCCCTTGTATAATGCTGTATCTAAGAATATTGCATCAACTTACTTGTAGGTACCTCCAAAGAAACACGGCACCTAATGAATTTTTAAAGATCAAATATTTTTATTTTTGTTTTAAATTCAAGCTAATAGATTAAATTTAATAATTTCCAATATGCAAAAAACTTTCTGTATTTCAAAACTAATTTAATTTGGTCTTTCCTTTAATAATAGGGTAAAGATTTTGGCGATAAAACTTTGCTTTTATTATTTTGGGACAGTTTTACACCATGGCATGTTTATTTTTAGCGAATCTGTGGCGGCACTTATTTATTTGTTAATACGTCGCCATCCGTAATAAATAAATTAGGAGTCATTACTTTCGGAGCGATCCACGTCGTTATATCTCTTCTGGTTTCGTAGAAGAAAAAGAAGAAAAAAAAGCTGACATTTTTTTTTCCTGCTGTACGTTGTAAAACAGGATCTGCATTCGTGGGCGTCCTTCGGCAAGAGGAAGTAAAAATAGCTGAAAAAAAGATAAAAATAACTTTTAACGTCTCGTGCCGGTCTTTAACTGGAACGGCAGCACACATAACATAAATAACAGGCTGGGCGCCTCAGCTCTGGAGAAATAGAATGCTGGCACGTCTGGTTGACTACTACCGCTAAGTTCTAAGTTCGAATTTCATTTCTTCTTCATCTACGTAGCCTATCCCTTCAGAGAATTGTCGATCATGGCTCTCTACATTTTCCTTTCCTTCGTAGCTCTTAGTAAATTTTATATTTGTAGAAAAGAATACTGAACTGTTACGTGACATCTGACTTTCTTTATGGCAGCTAATGTTGGACGATTTCCTCAAAGATGAAGAAAAGACTCGAGGCGACAGAGATGTGGTTCTACAGAAGGATGTTAAAAGATATCATGGACCGAGCGTGTGAGCAAGGATGAGATCTTAGAGAGGTTGGACTCAAGGAGGAGGCTTATAGTTAATATCAGGAAGAGGCAGCTGAAGTTTCTGAAACGCATAATCAGGAAGGAGGGCCTGGAGAATCTAATACTCACGGGTCGAATAGAGGGAAAGAGAGACAAGGGAAAACAGCGACTGACATACCTGGCGGACTTAAGCAATTAGATGACAGAACATGGTCTGGAAGAGGAAGCAGAGGGAAGGGGTTGCTGAGAGCTGCAAGGGATAGGAGGAGGTGGAGAGCCATGATCGCCTACGTCCTGAAATGACATGGCACATAAAAAGAAGTTATCTCTCCTAAAATCTCTTTTGTCATCCGTTTACACAAACATGTTAGGTAGGGCTGTTCACTGATTTTCTTTGTTAATTTGATCTGTGAGTTTAACGTTTCCCAAACCCGTCCGATGATTATGTGTTCTACAAAATTTCATCTGTCTGTTTTTGATGTTAAGTTGCACAGATTTTTAATTCATGGTATAATAAGTATCCTTCAGAAGAATCACATCTCTGTCGCCTCAAGTCGCTTCTTCATCAGTTCGACTGTCCAACATTCACTGTTCAACAGACTTTTCATCGTTTCTAACGAAATTACCCATTTCTCAATACTTTAAAAGATTTCGCATGATTTTGGCCTTGTGCGAAAACTAAGCTAATCTTAATAAATGGAGATGTAAATATTTGTTTAAGGCTATTATTTTATCTACCAAGACAAGTGACATGATCTTGAAATATGATTTAACATGTGGTTGGAATAATGACTTGAATAATAAATTATTCTGTTTCCAATAAAACGTACCGTATTTGACGGCATATAAGGCGCACTTTTTTAAAAATTTGCCTTGCTAAAATTGGAGTGCGTCATATACACCTGTGCGTCTTATATGCCGTCAAATATGGCAATTGTTTCATACATTATGAACTTAGAATAACAATTATTATGGACTTAGAAGATCATGACGGATTTAGAATAGAAATTATTATGGACATAAAATAAAAATTATTATGGACTTAGTATAACAATTATTATGGACTTAGAAAATCATGACGGATTTAGAATAGAAATTATTATGGACATAAAATAAAAATTATTACGGACTTAGTATAACAATTATTATGGACTTAGAAAATCATGACGGATTTAGAATAGAAATTATTAAATGGTCATCAGAACATAAAGGAAGTCAAGCGGATCCGAAATGATTTTATCTCAATCTAAGTTATATGGGATGCCATAAACGAAATGGAAACAAAAAGGATACTCGAAAAAAGACGTTTAAAATTTCTAGGGTACATAACGAGAAAAGAGGGCTTAAGAAATTTGGCAACGAGCTTGTGTAAATGGCTGGTAGAACAGGGTTTAGGAGGTATAACAAAAAGAAAAAAATACTAAGAGCTACAAAGAACAGGTAATTTGTAGAAAGCTATGATCGCTAATGTCGTGAAGAGACATGGCGACATGGCACATAGAAGAAGCAGTCATACAATGGACACCGGAAGATGGCCGGAACGTTATCTGACCTATAATAATCAGGATGATAACAATATTTCGAAGACATTAAAGTATAATGTAAACTCTTGCTGGTTTATTCAATGTTGATTTTTGTATGGGGCACTCAGTGAGAGTCGAACTCTGTATTAATAGTCACAAGGCTAGAATACCCCATAGTTATATACTAATTTTGATATATTCTGGTTCAAGCCCATCATCATCATCATCATCATCCCCCGACTGCTTCATGCTAAGGACAGAAGATACAGACAAGCTCCTCCGGGAGGATCTGTTGGCGTTGGCTCTCAGGAGTTCCGGCATTGTCATATCCGTCCACACATTGAGATTGTCTGACTAGCTTTTGCGTTGGCATCCCCGTCGATAGTGCCTTGCACGGCGGTCTTGCATAGGCTGTTATGCCGTATGACGTCGTCAAACCATGACATCTTCCGATGCTTAATAGTCACGAGGAGAGATTCTTGTTGGCCGATGAGACTTTTGATTTTGCTCCGTAAATAGTTAGTGGTTTTGTGCTCCCAATAGGAGATGAGAAGTTTTCTCAAGGCTATGGCAAACTGGTAATGCTCGAAAAATCAGCACTGACAATGGCCTGCGAGATGAGCTTGCTTTCAGTAAGATCGAGAAAACTCAACACTGACAATGGCCTACGAGATGAGCTTGCTTTCAGCGAGATCGAGAAAAACTCAACACTGACAATGGCCTAAGAGATGAGCTTGCTTTCAGCGAGATCGAGAATACTCAACACTGACAATGGCCTGCGAGATGAGCTTGCTTTCAGCGCGTTCGAGGTACTTAGTGAGGATATTTATTAATCAGCTAAATTTGGTGGCACAAATTATTTACAATCTCACTACTATCCTCATAATTGTTCTTATTATGACAATGTTTCGGCAATTGTGCACCCTCTGCGGGTCTTAATCAGGCGCTTCCCGGTCCGAGTAACCCTTGATGAATTTCCAACTGAGACCTTTATTTAATTTATGGTGGTATTTAATTTAGGTGTGGGGCATTTAATTTACGGAAATCGATTGTTCCTGTTTGCTGACCATGTCAAAACGTATCACATCTAGTTTATTTTTTTCTTTATCACTGCTCAGTTATTTCCCACCATGTCCTGTATAAGTCTGCACTACCCGAACCAAGGATAGAAATCAGGGCCGATGCTTACAATTTCCAAATCCCCCAATCGAGTGCCCAAGCCTGATTGTGTGCCCCGGGAAGTACTTTGTGATCCTCGCTATCTTATCAACATTTGATTTTTTTTTCTATCTACATTTATATACGTTACAAATTAAACTAAGCACGACCAACTATTATAGGATGATAAATCTTCGCAGATTTTGACGTCATTCTGGGGCCTTTTTTCGTCCAAACCCGTGATATTTTTTTTTGCTCATGCCAAGTCACAAAAAAAAAAAAAAAACTCGATATAATATTCATTATCTTTGAATATGTTAAAATTATTCAACATTTAACAAGAAAAATCTCAAGTTATTAGGTTGGTGCAAAAATAATATCGTTTTTTGGCGTATTTTTTAACGTCAAAAAACGATATTATTTTTGCATCAACCTAATATGAAAAAAAACAAAAAAAAAACACATTGTTGATTTATATAAAATGGCATGATCTACTATGACATGTCCGTAATTTGGATTTAGATACATTGTATTCATTTCCGATTTTTCTTGTTCAATTGTTCACCTCTATTGCATTTGATCTATTATAGTAAATAATTAGGATATAATAAAATTTGTATTTTATATAAAAATTATCTTATGAAAATTGAGATGTTGTAGAATTAGGGGCATCGTATCATAAATTGCATTGGACTGTATCATCCATTCGAGGTGGGTGTATGCACAAGAGCTTTGTACCGACCCTGAACACAATTACTGTCATCAAATTCACGAACCAACGCTTTAATATACTAGGCAATCTACTGTAGAACTCGGAGGCTTAAACCTAATCTATCCACTGCTTGTAACCTTTCTCTTGCTGCGACTTAACACGCTTGACTGTACTTATCAAGGTTTGTCTGCAGTTGCTGTTGTTGTTGAGGCTTTGCTGTCGGATCTCTTTCTTTATTTACGCTTCCATGTGAAACAGAAATAAGTTTGCTTTATGGCCTACATAAACTTAATCTGAATGAGAAACGTCCACAGGAGTAGTTTATTATCTACTATGCACTTCCTTCACTTTATTATAAGCACATTGCCCCCAGATATGCCGACATATTTGGCACTTCTTTTTTTCTTTAGATAATAGTGGATGTAACGGGAGTGTCATTTTTTTTTCTTTGACATAGCTTTATATGAGATTGCAATTTATTTTGTCGTACTGTCTAACACTCCTGCAAAGGAAGTGGATAGCGGATGTTTTTTTTAAAGGTACTAAGTGCTTTTACAAAATTCTACTTTATTTTATGCATTAAATATAGTACTAATAGTGTTAATACTATGGTTGCTGTGTAGAATTCAGCTTATATAATACAAAGAAATTTTAATTACATCAACTTCCAAATTTTTTATGGTTTATCTTGTGTGATCTTAGAATAAATAAATGCTACTTTTAAATCATATGTCGTTTTGTTCTTATTTTGTATGAACGAGAATGTTCACATTCGCCAGTTCTCGCAATGGGAAGAAAATATTAGCCATTTTCATACTTTCTAGGTGTAAGCAAACAAGAAATAATAGTTCCTACCCAAGGACAAAATTCGTGTAACACAGTGTTATAGGATTTTATTTAAGAGCATGAAGAATCTGCAGCCCTCAATACTTACCTGAAGAACAAATATACATAGAAAACTCTTTCAAAAACCTCCAAAACTTTTAAAAAGAGAGAGGCATACAAAATATATAACCGCAAAAATAATATTATTGTACCGCCCCAGAAAGTATCAAGACTTCTCCTGCTATGCTTTATTTTTTATTTTATTTTTTACAAGAGGCAGATTAGACAAAGAAAAGTAGAGTATTCCTGTCGAAACTAGACCTAAATTGCCCAATCCTCACTTTCCAGTTTTGATATAGTTCAAAGTCGTTTATATCATCTTGTGGAGGATGACTTATTTTTCACCGTCAGCCCATTTCCCCACAGACGTGACGTCGCCCGCCTATCATTATTCTATCGCTATCTGGCAAATGTCTAGAGGAACTCCATTCTTTAGCTCAACGAGTTCAGAAATTTACGGCTAAGAACTAGCCATACCTACCACGACAGCGTGGAACCACTCTTATTTCATTCGTATTCCAATTGTAAGGAGGAAAAGTTTCCCAAGAACCGCTACTTAATAAAACAGGCTCTTGCGCGGATGCCTCCCTGAATGTTGTAATCCTAATTTCATCAAGTTAAGAGTCAATTCTTATCTATCCTCCATATATTCATAATGTTCCCTTTCTACTCTTATATTCGTAATACACGCCTCATTCAGTAACACTCTACATCGAGTGACATCATATAGTCTGACGTGCTTTTACCGATTTCGCCACAGAGGAGCGTTTCGGTTAGCAAGGAAAATCATGGAAAATTGTAGTTTAAAAACAGTAAAATCGAACTTGCTAACCGAAAGAGCGTCAAGAGGGCGGTTGCTGGAAGAGCCTATGTCTAGCAGCAGGACTCAGCACCATGCTACACAAGCAGAAGAACCTAGTCAGAGCTGTCAGGCAATTTCTGCGACCACATCACCCCTTACATCTGGACACCTAACTCCCCAGACTACAACCTTCTTGATTATTATGTGTGGGGAGCAGTTGAGCGAGAAACCCAGAAAACTCCTTGGAACACCAAGACGAACTGGAGGCAAGGATTATGACAGCATTTACAGGCTTAAACAAGAAATACGTTTGAATGCGTGGGGAGAGTGATACATTGGGAACTATGCAAATTAGAGGAAATATACCTTGCAAACCAGTTGTAGAGTATAAACCAGAATCTGTCATACAATTATCTGGGATTTCAAGAGTCAATCGGGCCATCCAATCCAGGCTAGTTGACCAGGTTTCACTTATCATCAACAAAGAAATAGTGGGTTTTGTTGTCACTGAAGACCGCAAAATAAAACTGAAAGAAAGTGAAAACTAGAGAAATAAATAAGAAAACCTCACAAAAGAATTAAAATAAAAAAAACATATAGACAATCAATGCTAGAAGAACTGTGGATTTAACGAGTAATTGAAAACTCTCTAGATGTCAGCACTATTTCGAAAAAGTTCGAGCTCTAAACAGGGATCTGGATTAACGAGAAGACTTGCTGCCTCTTAATCTCTGGTTTAACCATCAGATGGACACCAGCGTAATAATCGTTGAACTATATTAAAACGTGTACCTCCCTTCTTAAGATTTATTACATTTTAGAGTGGATTATCACACAAAAGATAAGATTTGGCTACAATTTGAACGTCTTAAATAAGATTGCTATTAATCATATCTTATAGACTGGAGCTACACGTCCTAGGTAAGACAATAAACTACATCCGCGTCCTGGGTAAGACGATAAACTACACCCAACAGCAAGGCCTCTGATCAGTAGGTTTTGAGGAGCGTGAAACCACCTTTTAACTGCTGGTGTTCCCAGATCCACTCTAACTCAGGGTGGTAGCACCTGTTAGGGTCCTAGCTATGGGAAAATAGTTGACCCTCAAACTGGGGTCAAAACACTATGAAAGTGTAAAAATAGGTTTTAATACCAGCAATACATTTTTTTGTGAAAGTTTTTTTTACTAGCAATGAATTTTTGAAGAAAAAGATTATTACCAGCAATACATTAAAAAAATATTATCAGTAATTTATTTTTGGTAAAAAAATATTATCAGCAATAAAAATAACCCACAGAGGTCGATATGCCGTAAAACGGACCAAACCAAACCCTATCAGGAGCTACAGAATCTCAAAGAACTGTACCAAATAACAGAAACTACATCACTTTGTTGACTCTTAACTAAAATGGATAGTACATGTAACTCAAGGAGAAAATAATGACATAATCAAGATGTTGACTTTCTGCACTACTTTAAACAAAAGGTTAGGAAAGAAACTCCCGTCAGTACTAGAAAGCGAAAAAAGTCAATTGTTTTGGGAAACTTATTTTTCTGAAAAATTATTTAAATAGAATGATTTTATAAATATCAATTGACAGTCAAAAGGCTGCTCATTTGGCATGAAACAATTTAACAAAATTTTTTAATGATTTTAGAACTCACCTAATTTATTTCATTAAGAACTTCATGATATTTCTTATCCGAAATTTACAGCCTACAGAAATGTATTTAGAATGAAGAGTCTGTAGCACATTGAAATTATAGAATTTAAATTCACTAGCAAAGCATTGCTAAAAAAAAATACAAAAAAAAAAACATTAAGACGATGGAGAAGCAAAATTCTGATTTGTTTTACGATTCTTAAAAGAGCAACTCCAACTAGAGGGGACCAAATACTCTAAATTGTTTCATATTTGTTTAAAGGAGCACCACTAAATCTGAAAATAAACAAATCTCTTCTGTTCTTATCACTTTTGTATTTTTTAGTTTTATCAGGTGGGAGGCAAGACTAGAAGGCCCTTGGGGGTCCCTTTAGTCTTGGGGACACTGGGCTGCAGCATATACTAGCCCATATGTAAATCCGGCACTCTTACTACTACTACTATAGCGATAGTCAAACAAGAAATTAAAATGCAAAACACACTTATCAAAAATGAACAATAACACCAGAAATTCAAACATCTCTGAGTCCGCCATCCCTTTCTTCGAATTTAACTTGCTTCCGCTTAAAGATATACGCAAGGACACACATAAAAAGAAGAAAACAAAGACATTTTTTTTTAATTTCGTAACGAAGAAATAGCTAAACATTTGTTAGTTTTTCTCTTGGCCCTTCTTCTCAAAATGTGGGCGTTAAAAAATACACTTGAAAGATAACACTTCAGCACTCGTGAGAAATCATTTACGCTATTGACATTTTGAGACAGGTCGACGATTGGTTGGTTTATGTCCGGATAAATAAGTGGAGAAAATAAAGACTTCGATATTCGACAATCGTTTACTAGGAACAACTACTTCTTGTAAAAAGTATCCGCATTCAGAACAACCCTGCACACTAACGATTTCCTTGTAAAAATGGTCCGAGATTAAGTCTCCCCCCCCTTGTTTCTCCAGTTACTGCGCCAGATGTATTCTTCAGGTTTCCAAGAATAAGTTCACATTTTGGTACTACTTCTTTTGGCTGGTCCACTCTAAAAAAAATATAGGAGCACTCTTTATGGAAATAATTTTTGTAGATTAACTTTCCTTTAAAAAGGGGGTCATGTTCCTCATATTGATATAGATTAAAATCCATCTTTGATATTTTTAGATTATCAAAAAAAAACTGTTTGTTTACAATTGTCAAATTTGAAACGGTGCTGACGTCACTGTACTTACAAAAACACTTAAATAAACAAACGGATATAAACATTTTTATGTTTTATTTTAGGAATATATTTAAAATAAGCAATTGTTTAGCCAAATATATTTTTTCATTTGTTTACAAATAGGTATTTCGTTATGAAAGAATATATATATATATATATATATATATATATATATATATATATATATATATATATACATTTTAAAGTAGTGTTACATTTCTAAAGAAAGAATAAAAATGTACATAAATTAGCAAAAGTATAAAAAAAAATATGCAGATATCAATGACGTAAGTATATTTTCAAGGTAAGACATTTGTAAATAAATAATTAAGTGCGGATAAATCTGTAACAGTGATTGATCAACATCACAATATATCGATATTATGGATAGAACACCCCTTCTAAATCGAGACAAAAACAATATTTTTCGATTCTTACAAATTTCGTAACTTCATGAAGTTCTAAAGCAGGTAATGACAAACCGCATATGCAGCTCGTGGAAATATGTTGACTGAGATCACAGCTTTTCATCACAGTTAATATAATAGGTAAATAAGAAATAGATCGATTTTGTTTGTCTCTTTTGGGTCTCAAACATCTAAATTTTAATGGATGCGGTTCTTAAATTAACCAAGTTTGGCCACATCTATTCTAAAGTATGTTAATCTACAAATATTATTCCACGGATAATTTTCCCCTATAAGTGGAGTTGAGTAGACAATCTATTTAAGGCACGGTGGAGTGATGGATAGAGGCTTGGATTGAGGAATCGGAGATCCGAGTTCGAATTCCAGTCGAATCCATTACATTCACTTACGTGCTAATACCCTTGGGAAAGGTATGAATACTCTTCTTCTCCCCACCTATCGGTAAATAGAAGGACCGGGTTCTATAGCCTTGGATGGCAATGGTCTACCGCAGAAAGAAATGGCAACCTACTGCAGGAAAATAATTTGCCTCGTCAGTCATGTATCGAAAGATATATCATCACCTAAGCGTGTATCACGCATGGTACATAACCGAGTCTATTTAAATAGGACAGAGATTTTCAGATTAAACACTTTTCCCTTTTCCCTGAATTAGGCGTATTAATATCCTTATCTTTTCCCTTTTCGTTTATCCGAAGTGTTCTTCGGTCTTTCTCCTACGTAACATGCATCCATCCATTGATTCTGTAAATACTTCTTGAATATCAAACAGTATATACACCGGGAGTAACAGCAAAGTTGTCGAAATCGCGTTACTGCACAACTGTCCATCCCAAAAAATGTTTAATATCTAAAAAAAAAACAAAAAAAAAACACTAAATTAACTGAGTTTCTTTTTCCAGGTTTTCAGATAAGACGTTTAGCCATCTTGATATCATTTGTCGTAAGAATCGCTGAAAAAACCGTAGCGTACAACGGCCGAAACATTGTAACAAATATGGCGACAAAGATGAGGACAATCGTCCGAATAATGTAAATAGTATATAATAGTTACATTTTTCAGACTGTTGCCCTCATGATTATTGTCATATTCACGACGTTTCGGCCTTTGTACACTCCGGCCTTCTTCAGGTGATATTTGCTGGAATTTCGACTCGAACTCTTTATTTAATCCATGCGCTTTATTCCATTAGGCCTAGTCAATAAGAGCGTTGGTTTGCGCATTTCACATAGTAATTGTGAGTTCAGTCCCTGGTAATCCGGTCTGCATGGAAAAAAAGCAGGACGTAACTGAGAATTGATAAAAGTAAGAACTAGACGCGATATCCTTAGACATGCACAGTGGAATAAGAACAGTGTAACCACATAGATTAAATAAAGGGTAGCCTACAGAAATTTCTTGTAGGCTACCCGGATCAATATACAACTGATGAAGGCCGGAGGGCACATAGTCCGAACGTTGTGATAACAGCAACAAAGATGAGGTCAACTGTCCGAATTTAAATAATGTAATTAATGATAACTCGCTATCCTAAAATTTCAGAGAGATATTATTTTATTATTGGCCTACTTCACCTACTTTCTGTAAGAAACATACATAGACAATCTCTCCAGAGTGAGACAAAGAGATTGTCAATGTATGCTCAATAAAAAATTTAAAGCTCAGTAATAATAATAATAATAATAAAAGAGAGAGAGAGAGAGAGAGAGAGAGAGAGACTTAGATATACTAGAAATTAAACTATAACATTCAGATTATATATATATATATATATATATATATATATATATATATTAATGGCTTCTCATTGAATTTCTTGTATATATATATATATATATATATATATATATATATATGTATATATATATATATATATATATTTCTGAGATGAGGTATTGTAACTATTTACACTATTCGAACAATGTTTTGGGCATTGGACGCTTCGGTCTTCTTCAGGTGATATAAATTGGAATTTCGAACCAAACTCTTTATTTCATCCTCCAGAGTGTTGAGTTACTAATATTTACACACACTTTTCACATATATATACTAAACTAACTGAATTTATTTTTTCGAAGTCTTCATATAAGACGGTTAACAATCTTCACACCATTTTTCGTAACAATCGCTGAAAAAATCCCTTTGAGTTATTCAGCTAGAAAGAGAACAGGTTGAAATCGTTTTGTGTCAGACCTACTGTCTTGCCAGCTGAGCCATGGTGACAGGAAAAATCATTCAAACCTTCAGTAATTATATCATCATTCATAATCTGGCTTCCATATTCAAAGATTCATTTAAGAACCATCAAGAGAACGGTGAATAAGTTTAAAAAAGAGGGAACAGTAAAGAGGAAAACTGGATCAGGAGGTCACAATAGGAAGAAGAATCATCATTTCAAGTTAGAGCTAAAACGATCAACTAGAAAAGAAGCAGCCCAATCCAGAAGACGTTTGGCACGTGGGGGTTGAGTTTCATCTATGACAGTCCAAGGAGCAGTGAAAAAAGACTTGAAAATGAAATCTTACGTGAAACCCGTGAGGCACCCTGGTACTCCAGGACACAAAGCTGGGAGGTTAGAGATGGCGAAGATTCTCTTGAATAAGTTTGAAAATAATCCTGGGATAATATTAGGTTGGTGCAAAAATAATGACGTAATAATGTCGTTTTTTGACTTTAAAAAATACGTCAAAAAACGACATTATTACGTCATTATTTTTGCGCCAACCTAATATATATATATATATATATATATATATATATATATATATATATATATATATATATATATTTCTGTAGTTTAGTGCTAACAGCAAGCAGAAATATTTCTCTTCCCGATGATGGCCATTTCAGCCGAAACTAGTCGAGGAATCTAAATGGAATAATAATAAAAAAAACGAAAGAATATTAATCTACAACCCAGTGTGTCTGAGGATTTTAATTTTTTAATTTTTTTTTATTGTTCAAAATATATATATATATATATATATATATATATATATATATATATATACATTGGAACCTTATTTCAATCCTTCATGACATTCCAAACCTTAGTTATGATTAATTAATGATGAGCATGTTATATTCGTTTCTGATCGACTTTATCACGATAATTTTAACTTTGGAGAGTAATTATACATTCATCTTGCTCAAAGGGGAGTCTAATAGTGTTATAAATGCCTTTAATCATTTCTAAGATACAATGGTTCAGAGCTTAATCTAACAATTTGATAATTTGTCTGTGTACGATTTGGACAATTTTGCTGTAACACCCGGTATATATATAAATATATTTCCCTGACGATCCGTTTAGTTGAAACCTAGGTAGGTTTGTCTGGCTCACTAGGTGTATCTATATATATATATATATATATATAATACCAATTTGTAATTGGTAGGCTAATTTCAAGGAGGACTTTAATCCAATGAGAGTTTAATGTAAGTTACAGAGGAACATAATGATAAATTAAGCAAAACACCTTACAATCCATATAATTTTTTTCATGAAATTTGTCACTGTCATCTCTTTAGAGAGAAAGTTTTTAAATAGAAATCAATTCATTCAGACAGATATACCGGGATAAAAAAGGAGAAAGAGAAAAAATAAAGAGAGAAAAAAGAGGAAAAAGGAAAAAATATTAAAATAAAAAAGAAAGAATAAAGAAAAAATTACAAATATAAAAAAATTGTTTTCTGGATTTATCGTTATATATATATATATATATATATATATATATATATATATATATATATATATATGTGTGTGTGTGTGTGTGTGTGTATGTGTGTATATATATATGTGTGTGCGTGTATATATATGTGTGTGTGTGTGTGGAACAACGATATATAAATTTTAATATATCAGAACAACTGTGATGAATCTATGTAGAAAAAACATATTCATTTTTTTAATTTAATGTTTTTGTGACCCCTCTCCTTCATACACATGTATAGTCGAATCAACCTAAGCATCACTTTAGTACGATGAGCTTCTAGAGGAGGTGTTTTCTTAATTTATCATTATATATATATATATATATATATATATATATATATAAAAAAGGCAGGATGTGTGTGTGTGTGTGTAACGAGTGCACGGCCGCAATTTTCGACGGATTTGCACCAAAATTTACATGCACATGCTCAAAGTTAGCAAGAATGCCACGACTGATTTTGCATTCACAACTCCCATCGATAGTGGAAATAATCGATTTTTTCATGCTTCTACAGCAGTTTTCATGTAGTTTGCGTCCATTTTCTACTGGCCAGAGTGAGTGCCAATAGCTGGTTGCCACAAATAGGCAGGAAGATTCTATTGGCCAGCGTGAGAGCCAACAGCTGACTGACACGAATGTCAATTAACATGCTATCATAGAAAAAAAAATCGATAGCTGCATTCGTCAGAAGTGGAAAAATTTAAATCTGCATGACACTTTACTCCAATTGGCCCATTCGTTTGCTTAAACTTAACGTTGATTCTAATTCCGTAGAAATGGGTTGGTTGTGAAAAAGTATTTGTTGCTAACATTCTTTTTTCATTCGGTTTTTCCAGTTACGAGTCCTTTTTTAAAGCTGACCATTTTGTATTTATTTTGTTTAGTTCTTTTTTCGTAACAGATTTAATGTTTAGTATAGTGCTTAGAAAAAATTCGCAGTGTGAGATAGGCGAGAAGTAAGGCATGTAGCAACATCAGCACGGCAAAGGGCACTCCTTTAAAGGCAAGGAAGGGCAAAAATATTTTAAGTCAAATGATAGCGATTGCTGTATGAGTCGTACGATTTTTGAATCAAGCACGGGCAATGCTGGGTCATGCTGCTAATATATATATATATATATATATATATATATATATATATATGTGTGTGTGTGTGTGTGTATTTTCTTTTCTAGTCGTAAATTATATAAAAATTTTCCGAATATATTGTATGCCCGAATGCTTTTAGCTATACTTTTAGCTATTATCAACTATGAACAAGGACGCAATGTGCTGACCGTGTTTGGAAAATAAAACATTCCTATAACATACATAAAAAAAATCCATATATTCATTCAAATGTAAAAATGTTTGAGTGTTTGAGTGATTTGACCATGACCACACCAGATCATGCACTCGATCCCCGAAAGTGTAACTAATCTCAACATAATTGCAGTATAAACCACTGGTGGGCTCTGTAGGTTTTGAACAAACACCAAGCTGCCTTCAACAGGGATTGACTATGTGTGGGGGTGCATTAATTCCTTATATATATATATATATATATATATATATATATATATATATATATATATATATATAGTTAAGTACGAAGAACTTGGTAAACCGTATGGGTAATTCCAAGGAGGATGAAATCCTGAGAGCTCAATGTGAATCCAGAGCTAATATTTAATGAAAAACAGACCACTTTAAAGTACCATTACAATAATTTATTTCACCAAAATCCTTTTAAAAGACTCCGGATCATCAGGTAACACTTCCAACATCGAAATGAAAGGAAAAATGAGATTAAAAATTGTTGGGTAGTGTAATACGAAGAACTTGGTAACACTACCCATCAATTTTTAATCTCATTTTTCCTTTCATTTCGATGTTGGAAGTGTTACCTGATGATCCGGAGTCCTTTAAATGGATTTTGGTGAAATAAATTATTGTAATGGTACTTTAAAGTGGTCTGTTTTTCATTAATATATATATATATATATATATATATATATATATATATATATATATATATATATAATACAGCAATTTTGGCGCAGTCATATACGGGGATTAAAGTTATTTAAAAAAATATATTTGGCATTTGAATTAAACGGGATTTATATATATATCTATCTACCTATATCCATATGTATATATATATATATATATGCAAAAAATACTTTAGAGTAGCGAATATTAATTTTTTATATTAGGCATAAAAGGAGATTACTAGTTCTTTTTTAAAAAAACAAAAAAACAAAACCGTAGTTTACATTAAAGTTAATCTGGATCAACGTATTTCAGCAGAAATATATTTGCATGACTACATGTAACCATCAATTTATTTCTCTTGTTTAATAAACTAGGGTAATTTAAGTGTTTAACTAATTTTTCAGCAAGGAATAAGTTACACCTATCGCCTTTCCTATTGCAAGATTTGGTTTTAACTACAATATCCCACGTAATAATAGGTGGTATCACCACTATTCTTTAATTGACAGTAATATTTTGAGACACTAGTGCTGCTTATGCATTTTATATTGCCTAAAATCATTCGATAATGGTTGAAACGAAATTTCCAAGGATTTTCAGTGGAACCAAATAAAATTTGACATCGTTACCAGAATATATGCTAGCTCGCTATGCAATATTATCATTCATACATTGACCGTTTAAGAGACAGATTACATTTTTTCGGCAGTTGCATTTATTTGTTTAAAGATTAACTTTATTATCTTCGTTGGATATGTGTCTGTTTAATATAATATTGTTATGTTGGGATATAGATTTATCGATGTTACTAACGCAGCTGTAGCTGATCTTAACATTATTTTTGTTAAAATGTTTTTTTTTGTTAGTGTTGGTGAATGATTAAAGTTCTTATGAATTAAATTTAAAAAAATCTTCTGATATTCGTTTGAAGATTACGATTAATGGGTGGATTAAACCATATAATTTTACGTTTACATTATTTTTGTTTATTCATCAAATATTTCCTTATTGCTGGTCTTAGTAGATAATCTGACTTGGACTGAATTATGTAAATTATCTAGAATGTTATGAGGAGAGTTTGAATCTTTACGATAGAATTTATATAAGAAAGAAGTTTGTCACTTAGCTGATTGATGTTACTTTCAGCATCCTGACTCCAGTGTTTCGTAGACAGACCCGTCCGTCAACTTGTCAGGGGGTATCAGCAATTGGCTGCTTATACGTCTCGATTTTTCTTTTTTATATGCACTTATTATTCGTGCAAGTTCTTTTCGTAGTGTGTGTGTGTGTGTGCGCGTGCGTGTGTGCGCGTGCGTGCGTGTGTGCGTGCGTGCGTGCGTGTGTGTGTGCCCTTGCGCCCGTCTGCGCGTTTGTGCGTACATGAAGGGTGTCGTGATTATCTTTTTCTTCGTTTTTTTTTTTTTCGCTTTAAACTTAACTTTTTCCTCTTTTTGTCCTTTTCCTCTTTTTGTCTTTTCTTTCAATTGTAGCCATTTGTTGCTATTTTATTTCTGGTTACTTTTTCTAGAAATGTCGTTGTTAATTTTTGAGACTGAAATATATATATATATATATATATATATATATATATATATATATATATATATATATATTTAACAAGAGAATCTACTTTGTTTTACTTAATCGTGTTATCAATGATGATTATTCATGCTTTGGGTGACTGACTAAAAATTTAGTATCGTAAACTTTTTCTGTTTTAAACGTCTTCAACCAAACAAATCGATTTATATATTATATTAATTCAAGATCTTGAATAAGCCGCTACTGCTGCTACAGCTGATGATGTTGATTGAAACTATAACGACATGATGCAAGATACCGTAATTTCTTGAAAATAATACGCATCCATAAATAATACGCACCCCAAAAAATAATCGGAAAATTAAGAAATATATCTATCCCTACATATAATACGCATCTATAAATTTTATCAAAAAAAAAAAAATATAATAATTGCGAAGACATTTTGTGGACCTTGACATTAACAATAAAATTGAAACTAAGCGGCTAAAATAATGTTGAAAATTACCATGTGGTTTTATTTTAACATTTTATTTTACCGCCAAAATGTCGTCAAAACGTGCGAATTATAGCACAAATTTTAAACAAATGTAATAGAATTAGCAGGAAGAATAAGAAACAGAGCTGCAGCTAGATATTAGGTTGGTGCAAAAATAATGACGTAATAATGTCGTTTTTTGATGTTAAAAAATACGTCAAAAAACGACATTATTACGTCATTATTTTTGCACCAACCTAATAGTATGAGTTGAATGAGGCTAACATTCATTTATGGAGAAAGAATAAAAATAAACTAAAAACGGAGAGTCGAGTTCGAACTCTAGTCAGATCCATTACGTGCTAAATACCCTTGGAAAAGGTATGAATCCTCTTCTTCTCCCCAACCCCCGGTATGAATTCTTTTCTTTTTCTCCGAGTTCTTTAGCTTTGGGTGGCCAACTCTCTAGGAGATGGAAAAACTTTGAATTCAAAACCGGCTTCGGGGCTCTCTTCTCGTTAGTTAGGGAGCCCTTCTCCTCCTCTTCAACCCTTAAAATAATAAACACTATTTCTTATTATTTTTTTAATCCGTATCACCCCATGCAAAGCAGTAAAACCACTGAGACACAAGGGGTTATAGGGTATGGAAGAATTAAGAACAGAAACATTAATAATGAGCTAGAAGTGGAAAGAGTAATCAGGAGGACAATAGATAGCGATTGACATTGCATTTATTTTTTTGCAGATTAAAGTTGGCTGGAATGCATGGCACCGGAAGGGAGTTTTACAAGCATTCATTTACGGTTACATCTAGCCAGCTCAAGTGTAAATTGATGAGATCTCGTCGCCAGTCTTGTATTAAATTAAAAAAATCTAGGTACCATAGCGAAGAGATCATCCGAACAATTATAATGAAAGTATTTAGAGAAAAGACACACGGATGCAACGTTACATTAGTGGGAAAGTGACTGAAGCCGAGCCGCCAGATTAAGATGATTTACAAGAATAATTTTATATTTACACCTTCCTAAAACATAAAAGTCTCAAAAGGGAGACTTCAACATTAAATAACCCAATATGAATTGATATGTGATAAAATACCCTAACTACCGACATCCCGACGCCTAATGTGAGGACGTCTCTCGCAAGCTTCATGCCAAGATAAATATAAAGTTTTGCGTAGTACCTTGAATATTATTTAATATTTCATTTCGATATTAAGTAAAATAGTAAATGACGATATCACAGCACACTTAGTAACATTTTTATAGGTTATACAATTAAAAGTTATTGACCACACCAGATCATGCGCCCGAAACCCAAATCCAGCTTATCAACTATATAGTTATCGATCAAAACCAGCTTATCGACTATATATTTATCGATCAAATACAGCTTATCAACTGTATACTTATCGATCAAATTTATTGTGATTAGCAATATAAATAATAACAAAGAAAGAAAGAAAAACACACCAGTGGCTAAGGAGAACCGGGTTGAAAGCTGAGAAGGCCTAATTATTGCAGCTCAGGACCAAAGCCACGCAACCAGATCCTATCATTGTCACATAATCAAGGATGGAAGCAAACCGGAATGCAAAATCTGTGGAAAATATGATGAAACTGTTGACCACCGATTTAAAAAAAAAAAATAGCACCATTTCACATGCCATTGTGATTGAGAATTTAACTCCTTTTGTTCTAATGTTTTGTTCAAATTTTCTTAGATAATGCGTTCTCTACCCAGGAACCTTAACTAAAATCAGCTAAGTATAGTTGCATTATGGTTGGATCTGTGAGCGTAAAACAAACACAAATGTTCCTGAGCAGATGTCTGCAAAAGGAATTAGCTAGCCCCTGTATAGAATAGTATATGAGCCGTCATCTATGTATTTCATTTTATTAAATGATTTGTTGGTTGATTTTTCTTTTCAAAATGTAATTACAAATTAAGAATGATACAAATGGCTTTTCAAGACACTCAGTTTTAGCGGTTAGTCAATTGCAAAAAGAAAGCACTTTGTTGTGAGTAGCAATATAAATAATTAGTCCAAAAGATGTGGGCGAATTCTACATCCTTCTGAGCCAAGGTAAGCAGATGTTGCAAATGATTTATAGGTTATACCTCCACTGAATATCTTACGTAATTCTGTGCTCAGATCATGCGATCAAATCCAGCTTATCGACTATATATTTATTGATCAAATGTAGCTTATCGGCTATATACTTATCGATCAAATCTAGGTTATCAACTATATAGTTATCGATAAAATTCAGTTTATCGACTATATATTTATCGATTAAATTCAGCTCATCAACTATATATTTATCGATCAAATGCAGCTTATCGGTAATATACTTATCAATCAAATCCGGTTTATCGACTGTATACTTATCGATTAAATCCAGCTTATCAACTATATACTTATCGATCAAAACCAGCTTATCGACTATATATTTATCGATCAAATACAGCTTATCAACTGTATACTTATCAATCAAAACCATCTTATCGACTATATCAAGCCCAGTAGATTGTAACTAGCACTGGAACTCCATCTGATTGCCAAGCCTCCAACTGAATCTATCGTGCAGAAATATATCAGTCTCTTGTTGCCTTCATCCAGTCGACGGTCAGTGTATCTGCAACAGTCATGGAACACTCTCCTAAATCATCGACGTTTCTCAAGACAAAAGAGCCTTAGAAAAATATATCAAACATTATCTATAAAGCACTTTTCAAGTCCCATGAAATGAAATGTAATCTACTCAGATCAACCATACCGTCGGAATATCACAGTTTAATGGGTGGAGTAATCTCTAAACGCGCCAAGTGCATAATCTACGGCGCCACCTACTGGATGGATGGAGGCAAGCCCAAGTATAAACTCGATAAGCGTTTAACCTTTGACTCAAGTATAATAATAATAATAATAATAATAATAATAATAATAATAATAATAATAATGAAAATAATAATTGTAAGAAAGAAAGAAAGAAAGAAAGAAAGAAAGAAAGAAAAACACATCAGTGGTTAAGAAGAACCGGGATGAAAGCTGAGAAGGCCTAATTATTGCAGCTCAGGACCAAAGCCACGCAACCAGATCCTATCATTGTCACATAATCAAGGATGGAATCAAACCGAAATGCAGAAGGTGTGGAAAATATGACGAAACTGTTGACCATATTATCTCAGGATGTCCGGAAGTAGCAAAAAAATGAATATACCTACAGACATAACAGGGTAGAGACATATGTGCACTGGAAGATATGCAAGAAGCACAAAATCGAAACCACTGAGAGATGGTATGAGCATCAACCAGACACGGTTACCAAAAATAACGATGTAAATATCCTCTGGGACATGCCAATTCACAGTGACGTGGAAATAAATGCAAACGGACCTGATATTATCATAAAAAACAAGACATCCAGGAAGTGTATGCTTATTGACATAGCAGTATCATCTGAGAGAAACACTTCTATGAAAATTATCGAGAAATTGCCCAAATACAAGGACCTGGAGATTTAGATTAACAAGATGTAGGAAATGAAGGCTGAGCTCTGTACCTCGTGAGAAAAGGAATGGGTAATTTTACTAACAGTGTCCCAGGTAAAATCAACATACAATTTGCCCATGAGATCATTCTACTAGGAACATCACATATACTAAGAAAAGTGCTATCAGTTAAATGACAATTCTCCTATAGAGCCTAAGGACCATAGTTTGGATCCGGCTCTACAGGATACAAAGCAGGAAACATAACATACATAAATAATAATAAAAAATCAGAGATTTCGATATTAAAATAAACTAACAAGAGTAGATATGTCGTAAAATTCAGCAAGTCAACGCATTGCAAAATAAACTTCACTTTCATTGTCTCGATGGTCTTTGGCATCCCAAATCTTAGTCTACGAAGTCTAACCACAATGATGATTTACATTTATCTCCCAGAAACTTGCACGTTTCTCAAGGCAAAAGGCCCTAGAAAAATATATCAAACATTATATATAAAGCACTTTTGAAATCGGAGGACATGAAATTCAATCTACTCAGGTCAACCATACCGTCGGAATATCACAGTTTAATGGGTGAAGTAACCTCTGAGCACATTGATTTAAAGAGTGGCTAATCTCTCTCTCTCTCTCTCTCACACACACACACACACACGCGTGCGTACACGCACACACGTACCGCGTCATCACACACTTATTATTTAATCATTTTACCTCAAGCAAGGCAACAAAGTCACTAAGACGAAGTTGGGGTTGGGGTTACTGAATGTAAAATAATATAAGAAAAAAATTATTAAGAAGTGAGAACAATAAAGGAACAGGGGAAAAGAAGACAAGATAACAATTGACACTGCATTAAACGTTGTGAAAATCAATCTTGAATGGAAAACAAGAAACTGGAAGAGAGTTCCACGAGCGAGTTTTTTTCATCATTTCACCCCAGTCAAGGCAATGAAGCCATTAAGACGCAAGGTTTTACTGAGTGAGTAGATGACAAACAAACACGATTAAAGAGAGAGAACAATAAAAAACAAAAACAAACAAGAATTAAGAAGACAGTGACTGACATTGAATTTAGATTTTTTGGAGATCAAACTTAGGAAGGGAGAAGTGCGATAGAAGAAACTGTTAGCATAGAATTTACGGTTACATCTAGCCATTTCAAATGTTAAAAAATGAGATCTTGCAGCCAATCTAGTAATGCATTTAAATTCATAGAATCTAGGTACCATAGAGTAAAGTTCATGCAAACAATTACCATAAAATTATTTATAAAAATGGCACAAGGAAGCTATGTTAGGGCGGTGGGAAAGTGACTGAAGCCGGGATACCAGGTCAGGACCCATGTCATTGCAGATTCTTCTTTAGATTTTATCAAGGCTCTTTAAATATGTAACGAGAGCATCAAACTAAATATGGCAATTATACTCAAAGCATGGTGGAATGGTAGAGTTATAAATATGTACAATAGATTCGAGAATAATTGTCTTGCACGACACAGAATCTTTCCACTTCATGTCAGCGGAAAACGTTAACGCGTAACGCGTCACTCTTGTGGAGGTTAGCATTAGTCATACTGATGGAAGGTAGAAAGGGTTCTCTGAGGCCATTATACAACGAACATGAGATTACATCTGAGGATATTTGAATTGGCTAGATGCAACCCTAACAACATATGCTAACATTTTCTTTTCTCGCACTTCTCGATTGTGGATCTCTTTTCCGGCTCCATTCTTTCCAGCAAACGTTATATGTATATCGAGGATAGATGTATGACAAAGTGGAAAAAGTTTTCATTTGACAGGTTTCGTCCCTTAGGACTTCATCGGACTAAGTTGTTTTATGAAGTTCTACGGAACGAAACATGTCACATGAAAACTTTTTTCTATTTTGAATTACAAGTTCCCCAATATATATATATATATATATATATATATATATATATATATATATATATATATATATATATATATATATTACGAAATGGACAATTTATTTATTAAAGACATTTTTATGTTTAACGTTCTTTTTATAGATACAAGTATTTAAGTAAATGCTCTGTTTATAATAAACAGTATTAAATAACATTTACCGGCCTGAATGTCCGAGAAATTTTCATAGAAAAATACGGTTCCGTATAGGATGCAGGTTCGAATCCTGTCAAAGGACGAATATTTTCTAGGAAAATTTCTCGGACATTCAGGCCGGTAAATGTTATTTAATACTGTTTATTATAAACAGAGCATTTACTTAAATACTTGTATCTATAAAAAGAACGTTAAACATAAAAATGTCTTTAATATATATATATATATATATATATATATATATATATATATATTGTAACAGCAAAATTGTCCAAATTGTGAAATAGCAAAATTGTCTAATTATTTATTAATTTCTGAACCGTTGTATCTTTTTTATGATTAAAGATATCTTACTGGAATTCTCCCATGTTTCTATAACACTATTAGACTCTACTTTGAGCAATAAGAATGTATAATTACACTCCAAACTTAACAAAAGAATCGTGATGGAAACGATCAGAAACACAAGTGATATGTTCATCATTAATCACAGCTAAAGATCGGAATGTCATTAAGTATTGAAAGAAGGTTCACACACACACACATATATATATATATATATATATATATATATATATATATATATATATATATATATATATATATTAGTGGATTGACGTGAGTTTGTGACCCTGGGTTTTACGCTATTTGCGATCTTCACACAAACCCAGGGTCACAAACTCACATCAATCCAACTAAATATGTTAGCTCTATCACTGATATGGAGCACTTTCCAATAAGCACCGCGCATATATAATATATAAATAATATATATATAAATTGCATATATATAATTATATTTATATACATACACATTCCACATATATTATCCAGGATCATTTTCAAACTTATTCAAAAGAATCCTCCTATATTGATGCGGTAGCGTACAGGAATTTCCTGTAGGCTACCCTTTATTTAATCTATGTGGGTAGACTGTTCTTGTTCCACTGAACATGTCTAAGGATATCGCGTCTAGTTCTTACTTTTAGCACTTCTCAGTTACGTCCTGCTTTTTTTCCATGCAGACCCGATTACCAGGGACTGAACTCACAATTACTATGTGAAATGCGCAAACCAACGCTCTTATCGACTAGGCCTAGTAGAATAAAGTTCGTGGATTAAGTAAAGGGCTCAGTTCGAAATTCCAGCAAATATCACCTGAAGAAGGCCGGAGTGTACAAAGAGCGAAACGTCGTGAATATTGCAATAATCATGAGGGCAACAGTCTGACAAATGTAAATAATGTAAATAGTATATATACTTACATTTACATATCAGCATATAGATATCTTTATAATCTTTTATTATACAATTATACACCAAATACGAGACCCAAGTGTCACACAAGCTAGAGGGTTATTGAATTGGGATATCAGGGCGCAAGACGAAGAAGTAACAACTATACATTGTCAACGGTCAACTATCAAACAATATAAATAGTGAAAATAGTTACACTATCTCAGAAATATTGAAAGAATATATATGTAGATTATAAACGTTTTTATGCCTTTTAACATTTTCTAAATAAAGGTGTATTAAGGGAGTTTTAAAGGAGCCTGCCTACCCAGCTTGCAACCTGAATTTTCTAATCATTCTTTTCTTAACGAATATGTAGTAACGAATGTCATTATTCTGTCGTAGATTTCAGGGTCGATATGGCAATAAAATATTAACAAACCACAGATTACCATGCAATTAAATTAATGGCATTTAATGAGGTCTGATGGTTTTCGAATTGTATAAAACTATTTACGGCCATTAGTATTGTAATTATCCCAAAACAAAAATAATCGCTTTTACTTAAGTTTGACAAATTTAATTTAGCTGAAGGGCAGGGGAAGAATAGTTCCTCGAACGGCAGGAAGGTACATTCGCGGGGAGGGAATGTGAGCGACGCATTACTTAGCATTTAATCACTTGAAAGAGACGATGACGAGATATCTCGTCAGATGTCTTTATTTGCCCTTGCAATCAGTCACTATTGGAAAAATTTGTACAAACCGATGTTCATTTGATAAAAGAGAAAATTCATTATTCAATTACAGAATGTTGGGGAGAATACCATGCATGGGACATTTGAGTAAAGGAAAGTGGGCTTGGAGAAGTTGGTACTCACAGGACATACCGAAAACAAGAGACGTATGCGGAAACAGTGAGCAACATATCTAACGAGCTTATGTAAATGAATATAAGAATAGAGACGGGAAGGATAGTAAGAAGATAAACATCACTTAGAGCTACAAAGAAGAAGTTGTGGAGAGCCATAATCACTCACGTCCAAATTGGGTTCGGTACATAAAAAGGTATAAAATTTTATATCCTTCAAGATTAACAACCTCAAGAAATAATGATCGGAAACTGATTCTTAGATTTTGGTGAAGTCAAGGGAACCAATGTCTTTGAGTGGCTGACAAAATTATCCTAGACCTGGGTATGATGATAAACTACATCCGGTAGCAAGATCTCTGATCGCGAGACTGGATCTATTCAGGAGCGTGGAACCACTTCTTAATTGCTCTTGTTCCCAGGTCCACTCTCGTTTGTGGTGGTAGCACCTGTTAGAGCCCTAGCTATGGCCAAATAATGAACCCCCAAACAAATGCAGAACACTATGGAAGTATAAAAATACATTTTTATAGGAAAATCACGAACAATACCTATTTATAACAAAATGACCAGCGATATAGTTCATAGTATAATTACCAACAATAGTTTATGGCAAAATGACTAGTAATACATTTTATATTTGAATTGACATCAATACATTGTGTAGAAAAATGACCAACAATATATTTTATCTGCAGTTGAAGGCATACAATTGAGTTCAAAATGTTTAGAATGCGGCATTAAATAACCAATAGAGACTGATATGTTGCTAAATAAAATCAACCAAACAACCAACATGAACGAACGCTTTCATAGCATTAATTTATATGATATCCTATAATTTCTTAAAGTAATTAAACTGTATTTCAAATTATATAACTTTAACTACAACATAAAACACTCATATTACCGCCTCTAGTAATTATGTCTACACAAACATGTATATACACAAAAGCTGAGTATTATTTACTATGTATTCCATTGTGGAAGCAGAATAACGTGGATTCTTATTATTTCAAAACTTAGAAAATAAAATGCCGACATTAAATGGCCCATAAGATGTTGATATGCCGTTAAACAAACAAAATTATCCCGGTTATGATTTAATGTAGAAAGAATGTCCTGATTTTTCTGGGAGTATTTTTTTGATTTTCAAGGCCTAATTCGCTTAAAAGATTATCACAAAGCAAATTTCTTTCCCTGTTGTTTATAAGGAAGTAGAGCTTGAAGAACGAAAAATGTCAGCAGAAAGAACACTTATACTCAAAATAAGGAAGAGACACCTGACATTTCTTTGGACATATAACGAGGAAGGTGGGCTTGGAAAACTAAACAGTCACTAGGCTTATTGAGGACAAGAGAGAAAAAGGGGAAGCTGGCGAGCCAATTTGCCTGACGAGCTTGTGTGAAGAGATGGTCGAACTTGAGGCGGCGGCTTTAGCAAAGTGTAAAAAAAACTGCTAAGATAGGAAGATGTTGAGAGCCATGATCGCCTGTCCTTAAGTGACGTGACACAAAAAAGAAGCAGATTATTTGACTGATATGCGTAATTTCATGAGTAGTATTTTGTGACACCGAAATCCGAAGGCACATTGGAAAGATGCCTTCAAGAAACTAAATCAATACGAAACAGGAGCATTTCCTCAGAAACAAAGAAGGGTGATAAGCCTCTTCGTAATAGCGCTCCACCTATATGGCAGTGAAGGTTGGACAATTCTCACAGATGAAAAGAAGACGCAGCATAGCTTTATTGCCTCGCTTGGGGTGAAATGATTTAAAAAAAAATCTCTTCTGGAATTGCTAAATTGTTTAATCATAGATAGGTTCAATCGAATATTTTGTAATTATCACAGTGAAACTTTATACAGTGAATTTTGGTGTCAGCTTATATTTCTACCAGATGACAGATGGCTATGTTTCATCGCATAAGAAATTCATTCAGTACGTGATACACGTTTAGGCGATTTTTTTCTGTAGGTTGCCATTTCTTTCTATGGTAGACCAGTTGCCATCTAAGGCGATAAAACCCGGTCTGTCCTGCTATTTACCCATAGCTGAAAAGAGAAGGTGATGGGTATTATGGCAGTGGTATTAGCACGTAAGCGAATGTAATGGATTCGACTGGAATTCGAACTCAGCTCTCCGACTCCTCAATCTGAGCCGCTATCCATTACTCCACCGAGCCGCCATAAAAAATCAGGATGCATATTTAACTACTTTTTTTAAAAAGATTTCTGCAGTTAGACGGTGAAAAAACTTACCTGAGAAAAATTATCTGACGTATGGCTAATGCAATCTGGGAAGTGCTTTAACAGAGGACTGAAAGTGCGACACTGAAATCCGAAGGCGCATTTGGTTAGCGAAAATGTCTTTCAAAAGCTAAGAAAGCATTAATCAACAGGAAAATTTCGTTAGAAACAAAGAAAAGAGTACTGAACTGTTACGTAATATCGGTCCTCCTATATAGCAGTGAATGCTGGGCAATCTCCTCACAGATGAATAAGTGACTTGAAGCAACAGAAATGTGGTTCTAAGAAGGATGCTGAGGATACCGTGGACCGAACATGTTAACAACGACGAAGTTTTAGAGAAAATGGAAACAAAAAGGGCACATATTTAACAAAGGAAGAGGCAGTTGAAATTCTAGGTCACATTTGGAAGGAAGTGGGCTTGGAAAATTTGATACTCACAGGACAGATTGAAGGTAAGAGTGACAGAGGAAAACAACGCATAGCGTATCTAGTGAGCTTGAGTAATTGGATAGCACAACTGGGTTTAGGCGAGATAACAAAAAGGAAATATTTATTAAGAGCTAGAATGAACACAGCACATAGCAGAAAAATGGCTACCAAGCGATGTCTTATAAATTAAAAAGGTTCAAATGTTATGGAAAACGTGTAGACCCCATTATTTGTTGATAGTGTTAATCTTAAACAATATAAAATCCTCTTTTTATGTACCGAATCCTTTTTGGAGGTGGACGATTATGGCTCTCCACAGCTACTTCTTTATAGCTCTATCTCCTTACTACGCACCACAGTCCCTATATTGCCATTCATTTACATAAACACTTAGATAATTTAGTCGCTGTTTCTGCCTCTTGCCTTTGGTTTGACTTGTGAGTATCAAATTCTCCAAGCCTTGTTTCCTCTTTGCTCACATGTGTAATGGTATTCTTCTCACCCTTCTGTAATTAACTAATGAACATTCTCTGTATCAATTTGCTGTGAAGTTGTCTTTGTTCAAAATGGCGGATAATTAGGAAGGACGTAGTTAGAGAAAAAGTTAAAAGATTTTACGAAGCAAGTTATATTATGCATTAGGCTTGTCTTCAATTGTGTTCTTCAAGTTTTCGCTAAATAATAATAATAATAATAATAATAATAATAATAATAGTAATAATAATAATAATAGTAATAATGATAATAATAATATTTTTCCCCCTTTTATATCTTTTTTTTTATTTTGTGTATTAATTCCCCCTACCCCAGCAAAAACTTCAGTCTTTTTTTTTATATCTCGGCATTATGTATCTTTTTCGATGTGTGTGTGTGTGTGTGTGTGTGTGAGAGAGAGAGAGAGAGAGAAAGAGAGAAAGAGAGAGAGAGAGAGAGAGTGTGTGTGTGTGTGTGTGTGTGTGTGTGCGCGCGCGTGCACGCACTCAGATGAGTAGGAATCGTATTGACTGACCATGCTTGTGTTTGAGTGAAAAGTTTTGGCTCTCAGGTTGAGAAAAACCCCAAATGTAAAATATATATTGCTTCTTTTTTTTCTTTTTCTATCCCCTTGTTTAATAAATTCCTTGGTGGCCCCTTCGGCCAAAAACTGTATTGTGGGGGAGGAGGTGATGATCTACCCTATAAAACTTGATGATTATAACTCTTGGCGTCGGAAAGTTGAACATTTGTCGAATGACATTCTGTGTCTGCCTTTTAACACGAAAGCAATCGTAAAGTTGATATCATTTGAAATTACATGTTTTTTAATTTCATTTTAAGTTTCTTTGACTTTATTTAATTTTTTTCTAATTGTTTTTTATTCTTTTCTTTTCTTTTTTTTTTTTACCTATATTTTCAACTTTTTCCCCGTACATCTCCATCAGAAACTTCTGTCCTTTTTTTTTCTCGGTATATGCTACCCCGCTGAATACAATACTCAATAATGAACTCTTTAACTATGGATATATGAATATAACCCCCCACCCTTCCACTATCTCATGGGTAGAATGGACTCTCTGGTCTTGGTCGACTGTCGTCCTAGAAGTGGTAATTTGAAGAAAATTACCCCTTGGTGGTCAAGGATAAAATACAAAAAAATACGAATCGCAGTGTTTACGAACAAATTTTCGTACTGGATCGGCCATCGCCCAGGCCAACAAGGGTCGCGTACCTCAGAGAGGAACCAGTGTGGGACCGAAAAATCTGTCACTGGAACAAGCTCTTTCAACAACGAAGAGTCACTTGGTGACTCAATGCCAAATCAAGTAATAAAAATAAAGCGAGTGAAGTGTATCAACAATGATGACATTTGTTGATCGCACTCGAAAATCCACAAAAGAACATTACGAATCAGACATACCAAATATGGAGAACTATGGTAGGAAGTGAAATAAGACCTCATCTTAACCCAAACAAGCTTACCAATGTCCGCAAGGACAAATGGAGGAATAGATCAGATAAAACTAATTATAAGACAGAATACAGTAATCCATTATTCAAACAATAAAGATAAAGAAATGAGAATAGAAATAAGTAATATGACAGAGGATGAGTTAAAAACTAAAATAAATGAGATACGAAATAATCTCCCGGGAAATAAAACCGAAGAATCTACAATCTATAAAGTGCAATTAACCAGATTATGTCACTGAAGACGAGTCAAACTCCATTAGGGTAGAATTCCTTGAAAAACACAGAAGTGAAACCACCGGAGCTAAAAATCACATTATCCAAGTACTCAGCAGAATAACTCTCACACAAATGTCAGACAGAGATCAGCTCCCCAAAAGTCCAATAAACACATTGTGCAAATATACAACGCTGCACTGCAAACACTGTTAACGGACAAACCACTGGGAAACATCACAGAAGTAAATAATGCCATATACGCAACAGCTAGTTGGAAGCTGGGGTCAAGTTAATGAAAAGATTAAACAACAAAGAGAGCCAGCTTGGAAGGCAAAAATGATGAGAGAAATAAATGAAATCACATGTGAGATTTCGATATTAGATGAGGTCACTAGAAACCCAAATCTCTCAACACGCAAATGCAAGAAGATCAAACAGAAATATAAAATGAAATCACTAAATGAAATTCCATCAATCACAGAAATGCTGAACCAAACTGCAGCTAAAGGCACAGAGAACAAGACGATACGATAAATGCTGTAGGTTCTATTGCCAAAATATTCCAAATTAACCTTAAAAAACTTTAAAGGAAATTGGAAAAGCAGCTATACATGTCAAAAAGCCACCATCTATTGATAAGGTGCAGATATTTTGGGAGAATATTTGGAGCAGTCTAAAGAAATACAAAATGGATCCAACATAAAGAAGAATGATAATCCTCTACAAGAATCGGAAAATATAACCACGAATAATGTGAGGCAAGTTTTAACGAAAACCCCAAAATTGAAATCTTTAGGAAATGATAAGGTTCCCAATTTTTGTCTCTATCATTTGTCATCAATACTTAAATCCTTTGCACAGATTCTATCAATGCTTATAAATAATCCTAATGAAATATTTGAATGGACCACTGAAGGTATTACTTATCTCATGCCAAAAACGAGTGAAACAAATGACCCGAAAAATTATAGACCAATAACATGTCTGTCCGCCACGTATAAGTTGATCACGTCTGTCCAGACGAACAGTCCTTACTCTTTTCTCAGCACAAACAAAATTCTTTCACTGGAACAGATGGATGCAGGAGAGGTTCATATGGCTGCAAAGATCAAATACTGATAAACAAAATGATCCTGGAAAATTGCAGGAGATGATGAAGAAATATTAGCGCAGCATGGAAAGATTACCGTAAAACCTTTGATAGTGTGCCACACTCTTGGATCCTTAAGACTTTGGAAATGTGCAAAGTCTACCACGTGATATTAAATTTCCTTAAACACAGGATGGAAAATAGGGAACACCATATTATACCTATATCATACAAGTGACACTGTCATATCCAACCAGCTGAATATCTGACAAGGAATATTTCAAAGAGACTCCTTGTCACCCTTTCTGTTTTGTCAATTCACCTTACGTATGAACTAAACAACAATAGCTATGGTTACAAACTAAAAAAGAAAGTATTCAATCACCTACTCAACATGGATGATCTCAAGCTCTTTACCAAAGACGACAATGAGGTGAATGGCTTCCTCAATACTGTAAAATGTTTCAGTAACGACATAGGTATAGATTTCGGATTAGATAAATGTGCAAAAGTAACATTCAAGAAAGGGAAAATTAACAGAAACACACTCAATAGATCTAGATTTTGCTACAAAGATTAGGGATTTGGAACAAGGAGAAGCCTATAGGTACCTAGGAATTAGCGAAGGAGATGGAAGACAGCATACCCGAATGAAGGAGAAGTTAAGAAAGGAATACTACAGTCGTGTGCGTCTGGTACTAAATACCAAGCCGAATTAAAAAATATCAGCCATCAACACCTTGGCTGCCCCTGTGGTGCAATACAGTTTCAACATCCTTAACTGGAGCATAGCTGACATTAAGCGAATGGATACCAAAACAAGAAAGCTTCTCACCTGCCACCGCATGCATCATCCCAAGGCTGATGTTGATCTGTGCCCAGATCCGAATTGAGGCAGAGGATTAGTTCAACTAGAACTGTCTTACAAAACTGCAACAACCGGCCTTCAAAGAGACCTGGAAACTACAGAAGACTGGATGATGATGTATGTCAAAGAACATGAAAGTAGTAAGCCACTTTATTCAGAAATAAAGAAAGCCAACAAGTTTAAATGTGTGAAGAAAATCAAGTAAAGCTTAATACACCTACTGAAGCTGCAAAATACTTAAAAAAAGAAAGTAAAGACAAATGCAACCGACCAGATACAGAAACGATGGCAAGATAAACCGCTTCACAGTCAATACTCTGTGCGTACCAAACAAACTAATGTAGACAAACCCCGTACCCATCAGTGGTTACGTAGTGCAGGGTTTAAAGATGAGACTGAATGTTTTGTTCTTGATCCACAGGGCCAATTGCTAACTAGAAATTATCAAGCACACATAGTGAAAAATAGTGTTTGCCCAAAACGCAGATTCTGTGATAAATATCCAAAAACAATCGACCATCTTGTATCAGGGTGTATGATATTGGCACCCATTAAATATAAATCCCGGCATGACAGAGTGGGCCAATATCTGCACTGGAAAATCTCCAACTTCAATGGAAAGGAAACTGCAAGAAATTGGTATGAAAAACACCCAGATCCGGTTACAAATGTAGGACCTGTAACAATTTTATGGGACGTTTACCATATACAGAAACAGAACAATACAAGCTAATCGCCCAGACCATCGTGATTAGAGACCGCAAAGACAAAATGTGCCTCCTTATTGATATGGTAGTTCTTACAGATGGCAGTGTATCTTTGATGATCTTCAAAAACTTATCAAAATACAAGGACTTTGAAATCGAAATCTCAAAAATATAGCACATGAGAACATCAATTCGATTTGTAGTTGGAATCAATGGATTGACTGGAAAAGATTCCAAAAGACTCATTGAAGGGATTCCTAGTAGCTCATGCCTTAAAGAAATACGAAATATTGTTCTCACGAGTACAGCCCACACTTTACGAGAGGGCTTTATTCTATGTAAAATATGTGTGATCTTTTTCAAATTGCTCGGTGAAAAATGCCATAATGTCAAATAATAATAATAATAATAATAATAATAATAATAAGAAGAAGAAGAAGAAGAAGAAGAAGAAGAAGAAGAAGAAATAAGAAATATTATTTAAAAAGAAATAAGACACTTCAGTTAATAATAAAGGAAATCAACAATTTCAAAATGGAATTTCAAGTGGGTGAAGAAGTGCAAATAAACCATAATACACCAACTGCAGTGGCAAAGAACCGAAAAAAGAAAGCTAAAACAATGTACCAAACCACGTACTCATCAGTGTTTATGTAGTGCAGAGTTAAAAGCTGAAACCGAACTAGAAATTACCAAGCACACATACTGAAAAATAATTTTGCCCAAAATGCAGATTCTGTGATAAATATCCAGAAACAATTTATCAAGTTGTATGGTGTTGGCACCCACTGAATATAAAACCCGACACGAGAAAGTGGGCCAATATCTGCATTGGAAAATATACAACTTTTACGGGAAGGAAACTGCAAGAAATTGGTATGAACGCCACCCAGACCCGGTTACAGGCGTAGGACCTGTAATAATTTGATGGGACTTTACCATACATACAGGCAGAACAATCAAAGCTAATCGTCCAGACCTCGTGATCAAAGACCACAAATAACAGAATATGTTTCCTTATTCACATGGCAGACTCTTCAGAGTGTAATTTATCTTTCAAGATTTTCAAAAAAACTATCAAAGTACGAGGACCTTGAAATCGAAATCTTATAAATGTAGCACATGTGGACATTAATAATTCAAGTTGTAGTTGAAGTCCTCGGTTTAATTGGGAATGGTGCCGATAGACTCGTTGAAGGGATCCCTGATAGCCCAAACCTTAAGAAAATAAAAATTTGTGCTCACAAGTAAAGCTCACACCATACGAAGCGCTTTATTTATGTATGTGATTATAATACTTAAGGCCAAAACCGTAAACAAATGAAAAAAATTGTACTCACAAGTAAAGCTCACACCTTACGAAGAACTTTTATTATGTGTATGATTTTAATATATACAGTGTATCACAAAAGTGAGTACACCCCTCACATTTCTTCAAATATTTAAGTATATCTCTTCATGGGACAGCACTGAAAAAATTACCTTTTGACACAATGAAAAGTAGTCTGTCTGAAGCATATATAACAGAGTTAATTTCTTTTCCCCTCAAAATAACTCAAAATATAGCCATTAAAAGTTAAATCCCTGGCAACAAAAGTGAGTCTCTATCAATAGTAATCTGGGCCTCGTGAGAAAAGGAATGAACAATTTTACTAACAATGTCCCAGGTAACATCAACATACAGTTTTTCCAAAAGTTCGCTTCACTAGGAACATCCCATATACTAAGACAATTCTCCTATAGGGCCCAAGGACTATAGTTTGGACCTAGCTCTACAGGATACAAAGCAGGAAGCATAACACGCAAATAATAATAATAATAATAATAATAATAATAATAATAATAATAATAATAATAATAATAATAATAATAAATCTCTCAGCTTCTGATCTTATTTAATTGGAATAGTTAACAAAGAAATGAGAGATTCGGACCCAAAGCAAAACTAGCTAATTGAATAAAAAGAAATTATCGAAGGATTCAGACACTTTCATGATACCCGTATCAGTGAATGGGTAATTTTCTTATCTTACAAAATCGTACACATGTGACATTTTACTTCAGTTTCTTAATACACCAACGTCGGCTGATAGACAAGGTACAAGACAGGGAGTAACTCCAAGAATATACAAGTAATCTAAGATTGGCAACTATATGCACTTTGAAACGTCAGGAGATGACCCAGCATTTATGCATAGTCTTCTTCTTTTATGCGCCGTGTCCCTTCAGGACTTTGTTAGTCATGGCGTTACACAGTTTGCTGTTCTTTGTAGATCTAAATAAATTTTACTTTTTCGCTATCTCTCCCCACCCCTGCACCACCATCCATTCCCCCAAGTTCGTCAGATAGAATACGCATTGTTTTCCTCTGTCCCTCTTGTTTTCAATCTGTCCTGTGAGTATCAAATTTTCCAAGCCCTCTTTTCTCCTCATGTGCTCCAGAAATGTCCACTGTTTTTCTAATGTTAAGTATAAACGTCCTTTTTATTTCCGTTGTCTCTAGAACTTCCTCCTCCGGTCTATAGTATTCTCAGCGTGAGAAATGTATAATAATTTTCTACTTATCTCAAGAGTTACCGACCTTGTCTCAGCTTACAGAAATATATCAGAAAACATTGAACACTCTAAATTATGTTACTATACGTCAACCGCTTTAACAATAACTGCCTCAAATTTAATTAAATACAGACGACAAAATTATCAAAATACAAAAACTGGTTGTGTTTATGTTTAAAAATAATAATTTATACGCCTATATAACTAATAAATTATTTTTTAATAAAAATATCATATAAATAATCGAACTATTTTCAACTTTTATATTTATACGTCTGGCAGTTTCTAAAGTGTCAGCCATGTCATTAGGCTCTTTGAAGTATAAAGCTCATGATTAGGATTTTAATTCGTAAACTTTAAACTGTATTATATTCGGTTGTTCGGAAAATAATGTCCGGTTTTATAATATCTTTTGTGTTCTAATGTATTAAAATAATAGTTACACAAAAACATATTACTCATTCCTCATGATTAAAGTAACTTCTTTGTTAATTTAATAACAATATCCTTCTGAATTCTGTCTCAAATATGTGACACACCCTTCGTATACACTGGAAAGTAGTATTAGGCTATTTGGAAAATAATTTCCGATTTTAGAATAAACCTTTTAACTATGTTCTAATATATTATTGTAATAGTTGCACAAAAAAATATATTACTCTTTCCAAATGATTAAAGTGTCTTCTTTGTTAATTTTATATGAATCACTTTCAGAATGTAACGTAAAACATTCTATATCCCACATGACAAAAAAGAAACGCGTTTACTTTTTTTACATGAGTTCAAGGTTGCTCATAATATGTCTCAAATTGTCACTAATATTAACAGTGCATTGGGTGAAGAATCCACTCGTGACCGTCAGTATGGTGCTGGTTTCTGAGGTCTTGAAGATCAAGGTTGTAGAAGACGTCCATCGGCAATTGACAGACAAGATCTGAAAACATTAATCAAGCAAAACCCACGTCAGAGTATCAGAGATATGTCTCAGATAATGGGCATCTGCATTTCAACAATATAAGACCATCTCAAGAAAAAGTAAAGAAACCCGACAAATGGGCTCCACAGGAACTTTGTGAAAGTCAGACAATCAAGTATCTGACCTATAAGAAAATTAGTAAAATTAAGGATTAATTAAGAGAATATTAGAAAGATATCTCTTACTTTACTCTAAAAATATAACAGAAAACATTGAACACTCTAAATTATGTTACTATAGCGTCAACCGCTTTAACAATAACTGCCTCAAATTTAATTAAATACAGAAGACAAAACTATCAAAATACAAAAACTGGTTGTGTTTATGTTTAAAAATAATAATTTATGCACCTATATAACTAATAAATTAGTGATATATTTTTATTCTATAACCCTTTATGAAACTTTGTCCAATAAATATGTTTAATATTAATGGGAATGCACGAGTTTGAAAGGTCTGTTGTCTAATTATTTCATATTCGATCATCCGTACAAAAAACAATTTAACAGTTGTAAAAAGAAAATAAAAATTATTTTAAAAATATTTTTGAAGCGAAAATGTCATTAGGCTTTACAAGCATCTATTCACACTGAAAATGTACCAGAAAATTTTGCAAAAATAATATTCATTGTAAATTTTGCAAAAATAATATTCATTGTAAATTTTGCAAAAATTATATTCATTGTAAATTTTGCAAAAATAATATTCATTGTAAATTTTGCAAAAATAATATTCATTGTAAATTTTGCAAAAATTATATTCATTGTAAATTTTGCAAAAATAATATTCATTGTAAATTTTGCAAAAATAATATTCATTGTAAATTTTGCAAAAATAATATTCATTGTAAATTTTGCAAAAATTATATTCATTATAAATTTTGCAAAAATAATATTCATTGTAAATTTTGCAAAAATAATATTCATTGTAAATTTTGCAAAAATTATATTCATTATAAATTTTGCAAAAATAATATTCATTGTAAATTTTGCAAAAATAATATTCATTGTAAATTTTGCAAAAATTATATTCATTATAAATTTTGCAAAAATAATATTCATTGTAAATTTTGCAAAAATAATATTCATTGTAAATTTTGCAAAAATTATATTCATTATAAATTTTGCAAAAATAATATTTATTGTAAATTTTGCAAAAATAATATTCATTGTAAATTTTGCAAAAATAATATTCATTGTAAATTTTGCAAAAATAATATTCATTGTAAATTTTGCAAAAATTATATTCATTATAAATTTTGCAAAAATAATATTCATTGTAAATTTTGCAAAAATAATATTCATTGTAAATTTTGCAAAAATTATATTCATTATAAATTTTGCAAAAATAATATTCATTGTAAATTTTGCAAAAATAATATTCATTGTAAATTTTGCAAAAATTATATTCATTGTAAATTTTGCAAAAATAATATTCATTGTAAATTTTGCAAAAATAATATTCATTGTAAATTTTGCAAAAATAATATTCATTGTAAATTTTGCAAAAATAATATTCATTGTAAATTTTGCAAAAATTATATTCATTATAAATTTTGCAAAAATAATATTCATTGTAAATTTTGCAAAAATAATATTCATTGTAAATTTTGCAAAAATTATATTCATTATAAATTTTGCAAAAATAATATTCATTGTAAATTTTGCAAAAATAATATTCATTGTAAATTTTGCAAAAATTATATTCATTATAAATTTTGCAAAAATAATATTCATTGTAAATTTTGCAAAAATAATATTCATTGTAAATTTTGCAAAAATAATATTCATTGTAAATTTTGCAAAAATTATATTCATTGTAAATTTTGCAAAAATAATATTCATTGTAAATTTTGCAAAAATTATATTCATTGTAAATTTTGCAAAAATTATATTCATTGTAAATTTTTCCCTCTCAAAAATGAAAGAAGTAATGCATTATATTAAATTATGCAAACACTGACTCTCCACAAAAATATTTTTTCAATATTATTGAAATATTTTTGTAAAGTTTCAAGACAAATTTTTAAGATATTTTAATCTGATATTGCATTTTTTTTTTTTACTAAAATAACATCTTCAAGGAGGTTTGTTTATGAAACTATAAAATCTATATTTGTCACCACCTACTAATTTTCAAATTATAACCAATGTAATAAGTATAAATGTATTATTGATATTCTCTGCGCAATACAATTAATGCATGAGCTGAGAATTTCATTTAAATCAGATAATTGCCTGATATTTTGGTAAATTAAAAAAAGGGGGAGCGATGTTTTGCTTTGTTTAAAAAAGAAAAAGAAAAAAATACACTGCGTACATTTTGGTGCTTCCTGCAGTATTATACGAGTTTGATATCTCCATTACGATTAAAACAGACAAATGTCACATGAGATTTGTTATCAACCTACTTATTGGCTTTAAAAAAAATTTGGACCTTCAGAAACAAAGAAAAAACAATTTCTAATGTTATATAACACTATCTGAACTTGCAACGAGATGATATTCGATACAAGTCAGAACTGACTTACGATGAAGTGGTCGGAAATGAACTGGTTGTTATTTAGAGAATACATGTAGAAACGTGACGTCTGTTTTATGCATCCAGGGTTACATTAATTCTTTACGAAATGTATGTTTAGACAGGTTATAAACTTCCGGCAGACATTTTATTTTATTTATTTATTTTTTTTGAGGAAGTAACCTTGAGTTGGAATGTAATAGCAACTGATAGGAATATAAGTCAGATGTTCTTACCTTAAAGTCATGGAGGGGAGAGTCGTTGGGAAGTTGAAAGGAATAATATTACGATGATAACGAACAGAAAAATAAAGATGGAGGCAAGTGGGAAAAAAGCAATGTAAAAGACAGAGAAAAAGAATGCATTTAAGGAATGATCAGACGAAGTAAAGTTCAAATAATTTTAAGAATGGGAAAAATAGTAAGAAAAATAAAATAAAAAGGGAGCTAGCGATAAAAGATGAAATAAGCTGGAATAAAGGGGAAACTATTATGAAGCTACAGAAGTAAGAAAGGCTCTATTAAAAAGAAAGAAAGAAACAAACAAACAAACAAACAAACAAACAAACAAAGAATCTATTATGTGAAAGAAAGAAAAACGATGGCAAGAAAAGGCGAAAGAAAAAAGAATGCATGATGAAGAAGAAAGAAAGAAAGAAGAGTTCAGTGAAAAGAAAGAAAAAACGGAAAAAAAATGAATTTAAGGAATTTAAGGAAGGAAAGTTCAACTAATACTAAGAATGGTAAAAATGGAAAGAAAAAGAAAAGAAAAGAAAGAGCAAGTGATAAAAGAAAAATGAAGCTAGAATAAAAAAAAAATGATGAATCAATAGAAAGAAAAAAGAAAGAGGAAATAAAAAAAATTAAAGAACAAAGACAGAGACAAGAGGAAAGAAACGAAAAGACATAGAAAACAAATAGATTTAAGGAAGAATATGAAAAATGGAAAAAAAATGAAGGCGCAAGCGATAAACGAAAAAGCATCGCTTGCACCATTTTTTAAAAGAAAAAAATAATAATTATATACATTCAGACTATTGTCCCCATCTTTCTTGCTATCACAGCGTTACGGCCGTTGTGCCCACTGGCTTTCTTCTGGTTTCTGTCAATCTGAGTAAACTTCAGGAAATATTCAACTGAAGCCTTTATTTAATATACATGGGTGAATTATTCTCGTTCTGCTATCCATGTCTCGTGATATCTCGTCTTGTTTTATTTATTTATTTATTTTTTGTTGTTGTTTGTTTCTCTTAAAATCTTGCCATTGTGAATATGTTTTCTTCTTACACTCCTAAAACAATACGTTTATTTTATGATGATGTAGGTAAAAAATGTGAAAAAAAAGATAGAGATATTTAGTGAATCGAATGTTACTTTTCATTTTGAACATGCGTGATAATCGACTTGGCCCGGGAGAAAAAGCAAAAAAAAAAAAAAGCAAAAATGATAAAAGTGATGCTCCTGATAATTTACAATTGCTAATTCATCCTTTCCAAGACTCCATTACACAAAGCTTGGGAAAGTTCAGCTAGTATAAACATAAGAGATCTTTCATGCAATAATTTATTTTGAGGAAAAATAAAAGAAGCAAAGTCACTATTCGCTGATAAAATGATACACCGTGTAACCTCTCCCAAGTTTTGTTCAAGAGATTACTGGCGGCTTTGTAATCATGTACTAAAGATAAAATCCCCAGTCACGGCTGTCTTCAATCAGTTCGAAGTAATGTCATCTAGTGCTGATAAAATAGAATTCTAGGACAGAGTCTCTACTGTGTGATATGCACATAATCCCGTCCATTTCTAAATTTGATCCCCACAAAGTTTGCAGATTCGACGGTATCCCTGCAATTGTTCTAAAGAATTGTGCTTCTGAACAGGCTCTTGTTCACTCCAAATTTTACAATAAATACATCACTGCTTCTTGCTTTCTAGCTTGTTGTACGTTCTCTTCTGGAGTTCCTGTCTTTAAGAACCCTGTGGAACCTTCTGACTCCTCGGATTATCATTCTCTTTTTGACAATGTACCAGAAAATCTAATCAACGTCGAATTAGTTAAGAATTTTATTTCCCACTGTCTCCTTTCGGATAAACAATATGGCTTCTATTTCTTCTGGTCTACCGACGATGGCTATCACTGAAGTTGTCTATCAAGCTTTACATAACGGCGAAGCTCAACCCCGACAAGCTCAAGGACTACGAACATTTGACTTATTCCAATCGTTCCAAATCGTGTTATGAAGGCCGTGTTGAACTGTCATAATTCTAGATCATTTCATATTAATGTGTGGGTGCCCACAGGGATCTATCCTTGGACCTATATTGCTTCTTAGCATGATCAATGAACTTCCCAGTCTCAACTTGGTATTTATGCTGATGACACAACTATCTACTCCTGTTTTAGTAACAAGTACGACAGATCCGACAAATTAAAACTGGCGACTGTACGCGAAAACGACTTCCAATTAGTGGTTAATTGGGGCAAGGAATGGCTTTTAACGCACAAAAACAAAACTACTTTCATGTAATCAGCATAGAGGACCTTTTCGGTCTGCTGTCAGCATGGCTGATGCAAACCTGCAGTTGAGCAACTCTTTGTGCGTTCTTGGGATAACGTTTTCCATTGGCATGAAGTGAAAGGATTATATTGAATCAAATGCTAGGTTTATCGCTAGCAAAGTTGCGTCACTGTGTTGCACCAGACGATTTTTCACGTCAGAATCCATCTTGTACATTTATGAATCTGCCTTTCGTCTGTGCGTTGAATAATGCTGTCATATATGGTCTGGTGTTCTTGCTACATATCTCGAGATTCTTGACAAAATATAATGGCCTGTAATGTAATCAATCCTGACCTGGTATCTTGAATTCAGTGAGTTTCTCGATGACGTGTCGTAACTTCCATCTGTCTTTTCTACAAACATCTTCATAGCAATTGCTCTAATAAGTTTTTCACTTTGGTACCTCGATATGATGAATGTAAGCGTGCTACGAGACTGGAAATTGGGTTTCATCGTTTTAATGTTGAACTAGCTTAGATGCAACCATATGTTCTATTCTAATAGTTTCTTTTCTCGTCTTTTTCTTCCGATTTCTGGCTACCCTGCCACCTACAATCTTCAGAAATGTAAACGAAACGCCCGGGATGCTGAAAAGTGACAGGCGGGCTAAAAAAATTCTCGCTTCTGTCTAAGAAACTCTTCCTTAAAATTGATATTTTGTGATTTGGACGGATATTTTGAGAAATAGTTGATCGAGAAATTTTCAATACGTACTCCCATCCCCCAGAAAAGTTAACATAAACTGAAAAAAAAAAATTTGGTGTGTGTGTGTGTGGGGGGGGAATCAGCCTAAACAGTAAAAGACAGTGCTTTATGTTTAAATGAACAAAATTAATTAATATATATATATATATATATATATATATATATATATATATATATATATATATATATATATATATATATATATATATATATTGGGAAATGGATTAAATCGCACGTATTTCTAATTTTTTTCTTTAAACATTATTTTTAAATGGATACTCACATTTCAGTAGATGCATTGTTTTTATTAATTTCTTAAACAGTACTATTAAATAGTATTGTTTAATAGATAAATAAAAAAAAAACAGTATTGTTTAATAAACAGTTTATTTACGCAAATACGAGTATCAATTTAATAATAACGTTTGAATAAATAAATCATATATATATATATATATATATATATATATATATATATATATATATATATATATATATATATATATATATATAATATAAATTTAAAAGAATTTAAAAGAAAAACAGACCACTTTAAGGTACCATTATAATAATTTATTTCATCAGAGCCCTTTTAAAGGACGCCGGATCATCAGCACTTCCAAAAATGAAATGAAACGAAAAATGAAATTAAAATTGATGGGTAGTGTAAGTTTTTGTAATTTAACAGAGAGTGTAAAAGGGGTAGTTAAAGAGACATGGTAGAGTATAGGGAGGGATTATATATATACATATATATATATATATATATATATATATATATATATAGAGAGAGAGAGAGAGAGAGAGATAGCTATGGATCGATTCATGATTTCATGGTGTCAAGCAACCTCAATTACAAATCGTATGTGCAATATAATACTTATATACTTGTATACATATTGATCGGCATAAGTGATCAGTTTTTGTAATCGACGTATATATGTTTCATTAAAGGAGACAAAGTACTGCGATTAAGCTTTTTAGTTAATGTTTCTTGTGTTTATGTAAGTGTTTTCTTTTCGGGACATAAAGTGTGTGAAATATTATCCATTGATTCTGTATATCCGAGCGCCTTCGTCTTTTCATTTAGCTAATATCAAGGAGGGTTTTTATTTATTCTTATTTTTTTAACTGAATGTTGGGATTTTTATGTATGTATCTAGAGTTATAGGAATGTTGTTTTTTGTTTGTTTTTTTTTTCCAACCACGGTCAGCACACTGTGGCCATGTTCATAGTTGATGTTACTGAGTAGTTGGCTTTTTCTTTTTTATTATTAGTACCTCCATTATGTTTAGTCTTTTTTTTAGACGTGGGTGAGACTATTATATTTGTATTTTCTATAAGTATGTCCCGGGTGGAGTTTGATAAGTTTCCGTCTGTGTTTAAATGAATCCTAAAAACCACACACCCAAAACAAGACATTTTAGTGTCACTTTAATGAAACTAGTATAAAAGAACGATTGCTGCCCAAATAAATAATTATATATATATATATATATATATATATATATATATATATATATATATATATATATATATATATATATATTGGGAGGGACAAATATTCGTACACATACAAATATTTAAATTATTGTATTTCCAACTAATGAATAAACATACTTTTCATATAATTAACTGTACACAGATGCATAATAACTAAATATGCATAGAAAACAGAAAAATTGATTTAATAGAAATAAACCCCATTTATCTATTTTCATGAATGAAAAAAGTATTCGTACAATACAAATTTCAGGTTTTAAACTTTTAAATTGCTTTAATACTCTAGATTATTCAAGTGGAATATTCTAGAATGTTCCAGTAATGCTATCTGCAGTTATTTTTAGCTTAAAAAATACAGAACATTTTGTAATTGATATTGGTGTTTTTCTAGTCCAGCGAATTTTTGCTTGACGAGGATTTTCAAAGAACGGTCAATTGACATTAAGTTAATCGCTGTATTTTTCGTTTACTTTCTGTTATACGTGAGACTTGTAAGGAACTTTTGATTTTCAGTTTATTGCTTTCATTTTTTTTTTTTTTTAAATATCTTTTCGTGTTTTTTTTTTTTATTTGATTTTTTTTGGGGGGGGGGCGTTGTGTCTCCTTTTTTGTTAGTCAAACTTATTATTTGCTTTTGAGTATTTTTGTAATCCGTTTTTTATTTTGTTGTTGGCGTTTATTTCGTTTTGTTTTAACGTTTCCACGACAAATTTGAGTTTTCCTTTGAGTTGTTTTTACCTGTCGTGACTACTAAGTGACAAAACTATTCTATTTGTGGACAAAAAGCTGGAAAATATGAGACGATCTTTTAAATTTATTTGGCCGTGGTAGGACCTGGTTGGCCCTAACATGGCGGTGAATTTGAAGACGGTTAACAGAGAAAATGTCACTGCAAAAAAAAAAAAAAAAAAAAAAAAACCGGCCTGCGGACTCCAAAAGGATGCCAAATATGAAACCCTAAAAGAAAAATATGAGTTCTACATTAAAGGGAATGAGTTACTTACCATCCCAGAAGCAAATGATGCCCTGAAGACGAGGATAATCTCCCTGCTGACCACCGACGTAACACGAAGAGTGATTGGCGTCAGCTGGGAAATGATAGCGGAATCAGTGAAGACCCTCAAGATAGGTCCAAAAATCTTGCCCAGAATGTCAAACGTTCTATGTGATATCTTGCTGGTCTCGGAGGAAGAGGCGAAGAAGCACCCTGGCAACGAAGTCTATCCGCTTACGATTTCAGTACTTCGGGACGAGAAGGACGAAAATGACCGTCCATGGAATCCCAGTGGATATCAGTGGGGATAGGCTTGGTGAATAGTCTTTTTTGCCCGGTACGGCGTGGAGGTCTCGGCAACAATAAGAAAAGTTGGATTTGCCACTGGAGACTTTATTCTCCAGGTCACCTTGACACAAAAGCTCGTGCTCATTGATCGCGCATGCGTGTTTGACAATGTGTCGCCACCGTATTCTGGGGTGAAACGGATGGCATTTCTGTCGCTGCTCGCCACGGCTCGAATGGTAATTTGGACGACGCGAATGGAGGAAATCTTGCAAGGTGATCGTCTTTCTCATCAGTATCTAATCTGATTCTTTGTGCATCAGCTCAGGGTGAAGATTAGAACTTATAGAAAGCGTTTGGTATCAACAGATTTCATCGAAAGATGGGTAACTGCAGCAAGCCTGGTTCTCGGGAACGGGACTAACCATAATGTTCTTTTTTAAGTCTCCCTAATTCAAAACATGGTGGCTTCCTGTGTAGCCCTGTCCTGGTTAGGATAGACCATTATTGTGTACCTAATTAATGTGAATAATTTTTGTTCCTCGCCTGTTCCTCTCTTCCTCTTCTGTTATGATTCAAGTCTCTCTTATTTCGTTGAGGGTTGTACAGGTCCTACTAACATCAATTATCTTTAGTTTTTTATATTTTGTTATATTATAGTTTTTTTTTAGGTTCATCCTTTCATCGCTTACTATCGGCAAATTTTTTATCTATAATTTTATACTCATTAATTTTTATGTCATCTGGTGTTTTGTAGGTTCCCTGTGTGTGTGTATGTGTGTGTAGTATTGTTGTATGTTTAGGATTGAATGACGATTTGTAGTAGATGAATGGATCGTGAATCTGATTAACTGGATATAGGATAGTTAGTATCGACCAGTTTCAACCTATTCCACGTTTTAGGTATTGTGCCAAAATTGTTTTAGAATTATACACAATAAATCAACATTCAGTAATTGATATCGTACAAGACGGTTATCATCATGGCAAGAGGTAAAAAATTGACAAAATCTCAAAAAGAACTGATTGTTAAACTCTGGAAAAAGGAAAAAATTGCAAGAAAATCTCAGACAACCTGAATATTCAATTTACTACCAGTAGTTCATTCATTGCAAGGTATAAAAACACAAAACTGTTGGAAACCAAAGAAAAGCAGGTGCTCTACGGAAGATTTCTTCAAGATCTTCGAAGGAATTAATGCATCAAAATCCAATGGTTACTCGTCAAGAGTTGCAGGATGATTTGCTTTCATCAGAAATCTGTGTCACTTAAAGGGCAATAAGCAATGAAATTCATAGGAACAATCTAAAGTCACCGTCTCCTCAGAAAACTCCACTGCTATTGAAAAGACACAAATATGCCAGGTTTAAATTCGTTCGTGAACATCAGAATTAGGAAAAATCGTATTGGGAAAGAGTTTTATGGACAGAAAAAAAACAAAATTGAACATTGGCAGCCTATCAGTAATAGATGGTAGAATGAATGCCGTATGATATCAAAATATTTTGGAAGCAAATTTAATGATTTCGGTTGAAAATCTTGAACTTCCTCGTGATTGGATCTTCCAACAAGATAATGATCCTAAGCACACTGCAGAATCTCCAAAGAAATGGCTTGCTGAAAATAATGTAAATATCCGGAAATAGTCAAGTCAGTCTCCAATCGAGAATCTGTGGCTTTATCTGAAAATTGAAATCCAATCAAGAACTCCAACAAACCTACCGGATCTGAAGAACATACGTGAAGAACGGAACAAAATAGCAACTAAAATTTGCAAACCATTAATTGAGAACTACAAGAAAAGGTTGGTTGCTGTAGAAGTGAATAATGGCTATTCTAAAAATTATTAAATGAAGGTTGTGTATTCTTTTTAGTATTATACGAATACTTTTTTACACATTAAAATGGATAAATAGGGTTGATAAAATCAAAATGTTTTTTTTCTATGCATATTTAGTTATTATGAATCTGAGTACAGCTAATTATGTGAAAAGTCTGTTTATTCATTAGTTTTAAATACAATAAATTAAAATTTGTATGTGTACGAATATTTCTTTTCCCCCACAATCTATCTATCTATCTATCTATCTATCTATCTATCTATCTATCTATCTCGCTCTGTTCTTAATCTATCTATCTATCTATCTATCTATCTATCTATCTATCTATCTATCTATCTATCTATCTATCTATCTATCTATCTCGCTCTGTTCTTAATCTATCTATCTATCTATCTATCTATCTATCTATCTATCTATCTATCTCGCTCTGTTCTTTATCTATCTATCTATCTATCTATCTCGCTTTGTTCTTATCTATCTATCTATCTATCTATCTATCTATCTATCTATCTATCTATCTATCTATCTATCTATCTATCTATCTATCTATCTATGTTGCAGCACACTGTATAAATTATATCCGTCATGTTATTAACAATTCATGTTACGTTTATCGTAACATTATTCCGGTTAACTGTATAATAGCGGTATTTGTGAAATGTGCTGATAATGTTAAAAATAATGATACACAGGCGAATATTATTTGACCGAATAAATAAGCAGCTCGTTCTCTCCTACTAATCCAGTTGGATTTGCTACGAAAAAAGCATTTTATGGATTTATGACATAAACAAGTAGATAAATGAAAAAAAAAAAAAAAAGTTAAAAAAATTCACTTGAAAAAAATAGTTTATATTTGTATCTCTTTTCCCTGGGAGCCTATCAGACGGAAGCGGCACATTACCGATTATGCTACGAAATCTAATTTAGTCATAGCGCTTGCTTTAGTCTTTTGTACGCCGTAGTGTTTGTTTAAATGAAGTCGAATAATAGTAGATAATAGTCTTAAGTCGGACAGATTTCATTGATGAAACATTTCTATTATTAAATTTGAACTAGTTTTTTTCGTTTTATTTTTGTCGCAAAAAAAAAATGAATAAAGCACACGACGTGAAGTGTGATAGAAGGTGAAGGAGGAGGAGGGAGAGGAAAATGAAGTGTATGGAAAATGTATCGGTGGGAGGGGGGGGTTAAATGAAGCATATATATATATACGGTTCTTTTTATCCCACTTCAAATGAACTCATAAAAAATATAGCGCTCATAAATATTTATTTTTTTTATTTTTTTTTAAATAAAGCGTTAGGAAATCAATTAACCGAAATCGCCTGTAGATACCAAAAGGTTGAAATCTAGATGGCGGAATCAGTGTTATGAGTGCGGTTAATTTTCTACATTCCCTGGCATATATATGATGGTTTACTGCTTTCGTTTTCCGAGCATTCCTGTCTGCTAGGGTCAGTGGCGTAGCTAGAGGTGGTGGTGGGGGGGGAGGCGGACCGCCCCGGGTGCCAGCACACGAGGGGTGACACAATGTCACCCCCAACAATATTTTTCAACCAGGCTAAGGTGCCAAAAATAGTCTGAAAACACAGGATTTCGCAGGCTGGCATATGACCCCCCAGAAATAATTTATGACCCCACAGTCGGAGACTTTCTAATAAATTTTCGAGAAATTTGTGAGTAGGAAAAATAGTAATGTTTTCAGCTTTCATGTGTTTCAGTTGCTACAATCTTGGTTACTAACAAGAGACATTGTTCTAACATTTTATCGGATGATATGGAGTTTTAACTCTGCATCATTAATAACAACAAAGCGAAATACGAAGCCAAAAGTGCAACAATTTCAGTCTTGCCTGTGTATCAATTTGCTGAGATACAATTTTCCATTGAGAGAGCGATATACTTTTGAATATATCTACTAGTGTTGGGACGATTAATCGGAACAATCGGAACTTTTTGGGGTATCGGAAACGGTATCGGAATCGGAAAAATTTGTGCCTATTTTCCGATTCCAAAAACGATTCTTTTAAAGTTTTAACTTAATTTTCCATTATTGGTACTAATGATAAATATTTATTGTTTTTAAATTATCACTAAAACTAAAATCATAATAACATCAAAATACGATGTAAATTTATTTTACTTGTATAAAGAAAAACAAAAAAAAAACTTTGCATAAATTCTCTAGGTAACCTTTAAAAGAATGCAGTTCACTTACAATGTTCCGAAAAATGCTTAAAAATGAAATAGAACATCTTTGTCAAGAAAAATACTTTCAAACATCATTGATAATTAAATAGTACCCAGAAAATGATGCAACGGAAAATTGGACACCGGAAAATTAGCAACAGAAAATTAAGTCAAACATGAGCCAGTCGAGACTGTCGGATCTGGCTGTGCTGTCCATTGAAAACGAGCTTACAAAACAAACAGATTTTGACGATGTCATTGACCAGTTTGCCACAATGAAAACAAGAAAACATTCATTCTAAGACCATAGTATCGAATGTCATTCTTTTGTGTATTGCCGTGTTTTGTATTTAGTTGTTCTGAAAGTGAACAGTTGCATTTTAAAAATCTTTTGATTTGAACTGATTATTTTGTGGTATTGGATTTTGTCTTGGATCATACATGTAAACAGTAACGTACCGGTCAGTAGAGTAAAAAAGAGGTAGAGCATGTATGAAAATTTAGCTACAGCTAACCATTCAGCATAGGGGGAATCGGGGTCATTGGGGTGACATTTGAGCGAACCGCCCCGGGTGACGTTTACTCTAGCTACGCCACTGGCTAGGGTGGCTAGCAAGACCTTGTGTCCGACACTTACTCAGGTACATTATTTTGCTCACCACCGACGGAGCCGACAGAAGCTAAGCAGAAATTACTTACAAATCCTGGAAAGGGTGGGGGGGGGCGCATAATCAGTCATGATGAACAACAGTTTTAACAACGCAAGTACGGTCAAACTCTCGGTGACGATGGCTTGTTACTTTGTGATATGATGAAATGAAGAGGATATTTTTTTTTTGTTTTCTCTCTCTATTTTGAGCATGTTTACTCTCTTTCCCTCTCTTGCTCTATCTTTCTTTCTCTCTGTTGCTTTCAGTTTTATCTCCTTCTTTATATCAGGGAATGTGTGAGTGGTGTTATGGATAGTGGCTCTAAATGAGGAATCGGAGAGCCGTGTTCGAATCACAGTCCTATTCGTTACATTCATTTACTACGCAAAAATACACTTAGGAAAGGCATGACTCCATCTCCTTCCTTAAATAGTAGGTACTTGTCTCTGAAAAAAAATGTTAATGCAATATTCACACACAAGAAAATCATTTTATTTGTACAAATCTAAAATATTTTTCAATTTTATATGACGCAAAAAATATAAGCTGTGAAAACGGAAACAGTGTGTGAGTGTGTGAGTAAAAAGTGCAGAAAGAGACAGGGCTTAAATGAATTTGCCTGATTAATAAAGCAAGTTGTTTTGTCTCTTATCTACTTCACAATTTTGTGATAATCGATTTAGCCATAAATAGTTTAGTAATATGATTAAATTGTAACCAGACCGTTGGAAATGCAGATCCAGACAGACTCTACGAAATATTGATATTTTTTTGCATAATGATTTCATCCTGTCTGTATGCACACACACACACACACACACACATATATATATATATATATATATATATATATATATATATATATATATATATAAGAATTAATGGATTTATTGTTAATCCGACATTTTTATGACTTCAAATGTTATTATAGTGGATATTCGTATTTATAATAGACAGCCGATTTTATTCTTTATTTAAACAGTGTCTATTTTAAACGATATATATATATATATATATATATATATATATATATATATATATATATATATATATATATATATATATGTTATGACTTCTACAGTTAGAATCGTGGTAGATTTTGAAAGTAGATTTAGTGACTGAGTGAATGAATTCGTGTTTTCAACATGGTTGCAACATAAACTTCTTTTGTTGTTGCATGGTTGGGAAAATCCTGTTGTTTTTGTTCTTAGTTTATTACGGATTACCTTGTCCCCTGAAATGTGGTTACTACCTATGATTTCTTTTAGGTTCTTAGGTCTACGATATGCAAGAAGGCCAGGTTCCTTACGATAAATAGGGGGCCGACACTATTTTGGGGACACTTTGGAAAGTGTGTTTAAAGGTGTTTTTGTGTTGATGAGCAGGTAGTTCAGCAGTAACTGTCCATTAATAGTATGAATATTTATGATGGGTTTGTCTTTGGTTTCATGTTTTCTTTATTTTTACTTCAACTTAGGCGACACTATTTTTCGGACATGACACAAATTCCGGGTCTTTTTAATGACGTCTATAATATGCAGATTTTCTGCAGGTAAATTTTACCCTGACCATTACATTTGAGTATCTTTACCATTCACTGCGAAAACGTATTAAAATCCTGAAGAAGAATGCATTCAAAAAAAGTCATCAGTTTGGTCCAAAAGAAGAGAGAAGATGGGTTCAGCATCCGAAAGATCGCCGCTGTGATGAAGCTACCGCAATCAACAGTTAAATACATGCTAAGTACAGACTATGAGCGAAAGAAGAAGAGAGGACGGAAAAGAACAATTTCCAAGAGAACAGAAAGAAGAATGAAGAGGAGTGTTACGAGGTTGTTATCATCTGGAGAAAAGGTGACAGCGAAGAAGGTAAAGGAGAAGTGTGAACTTGACGTCAATGTTCGAACTGTACAAAGAAAGCTATACGAAATTGGACTTAAGTATGCTAAAATCAAGAAAAGAATTACACTAACGAGAAAACACAATGAGGCAAGGCTGGGAAGCGCCAAAAGATGGATAACAAACCATGTCGACTTCAAGAAAGTGATATTTACTGATGAAAAACGTTTTAAGTTCGATGGACCTGACGGGTGGTGTACTTGGTCGAGAAAGGGTGAACCTGCTATTCTCAACAAGAGACATATGAGAGAAGGTGTAGTTTAGACGACAATTTATCTATCGCACTCTCTCTCTCTCTCTTTCTCTCCCTCTCTCTCTCTCTCTCTCTCTCTCTCTCTATATATATATATATATATATATATATATATATATATATATATATATCCTCCACAGACAGACTGTTTCGCTATATCACAGCTTATCAGTGTAGCTAGACATCCGATTGCGTCAAGCCGGGATCAAAACTCGACGATTTGACATCAGTCAGAGACCTTTAGCCCTAGCCTATCGGGGCACGTATATAATGCGTTTTAACGCATTATGTACATGATATATAAACGCCTTACCGGCCGCCATGGCACTCAATTCTTATGAAGAGCGATGTATTTAAAATAACAGCAGCCGTTAGAAAATCCCTTTTCCCCATAGTTCTCAATCGGCGAATATATTGCCTTGATTGAAGATAACACAGTCAAGTAGTATGTTGCTTGGAGTTGACGCAGTCTTACTGAAATATGTAGTAAATAGATAGTAAACAGATAAACTAGATGTCTATCTCTACTTGTTTACTCTTTTTACTGACGATGCTCAGCGTCCGTATTTATTTATTTGAACGAGTCCCAGTCCTCTTCTGGATAGGTGTGTTCATTTCTAGAACACCCCCTTTTTAGATATGCACTTTCTTTAGTCAATACCTTTTCCGACATGTGCCCACTTCCAACATTTCATTCGGATTACGTTTTCGTTTACCCTGACGTTGAATTGTACTCACGGTTGTAGGAATAGGAACTTCAAATGGATCGTAAAGTATGCCCATCGGTACGTTAAATTGTACTGGTTGCTTATTCTGTGCTTATCTTGACCTCAGTTGATTAATATGTCTCTTATAACGAAATCGTTCACTTTCGACAATGTACATCATACTACCAAGGCCCTGAATAATTTTTCCTTCCTGTCAATTTTCTTTTCCAGCCATGAAGCTTTTAAGGAGAACTTTATCGCTGATCTTAAATGATCAGGTAGGTTGAAATTGTCAAACATTCTTCTTATTCCCTGGCAGTAATTTGTCAAAAATGGAACTAACTTTTCCTGCAAACATGAGCTCTGCAGATGATATTTTCGCGGTGACGTTTGAATTTGACGGCATTCGATACGCGCTCAAAAAATTCTTGTAATGCCGTTTCTTCAGCTTTCAAGCCTTCAGCTCTTTTTAATCCCCTGTTGAAGGGGTCAACAAATCGTTCCGCTTGACCAATCGAACTCAAATGATAAATCGGCGTAGTCAAATGTTCAATTGCGTAGATTTTGCAGAATGTTTTAAATAATTTGTTGTTTTTTTTTTAAGTAAATTGTGTTCCATTATCGGTTACCAAACTGTCAGTACTCCAAACCTTGAAAAAAGTTCACGCAAGAATTTGCCGTAATTGCTCATGTATAATACGAATTTTTTGAGAAAAAAAATAAGCAAAATCAGGCGTGCGTATTATGCACAACTACAAAAAATCTTTAAAAATTACCGTTTTATAGGTCTGTTTCAGTTGCTAAATGTCTACTCACTACAAACATACGATAATTTGACACTAACATTCAGCGATTGCGACCCCATAAAGATCTCAAATAGAATCATATTTGCCTAACAATGCTTATAAATGTAAAATAAAATAAGAATTATCATAAAACAAAATTAGAATAATATTATTTTATTTTAAAAACAATTTTAATAAGAGTAGGTAACACTGGCCGTAATGAAATTGGGGTGGGGGCGGTACAATTTATAGGGTTTGATTAGCAAACAAGGGGTGCGCATTATGCGTGAGTAGAAGCATTTTCCCACACCTTTAGCACAATTTTAGGGGTGTGTATTATGGACGAAAGCGTATTATACGTGGAGAATTACGGTAATTTTTATTGCAATCGTAAATAGTTTACACTTTAATATCTCGGGTAATTTTGTGAACCTGTCGACCACAAATAATATGAACCATTTAGTGGTTCAGCAAAATGTATATGTCGTTTTGATCATGGTTTATCAGTCCTCGGTCATGGTTGATAATTATTTATACGTAATGATTTTGCTTGCTGAATTTTCTCACTGTGTTTTATATCGTTGTCCAACTTTGGTTAATACATGTAGCTTCTCATCAAGGACTTTATTCTCACTATTCCTACGTGGAATTGTTTTAAAATCTGTTTTTGTAGTAATAACGGAATTACAACTCTTTCCGCGTACAAAAGTACTCGATCACAAATAGAAAATGCTGTATTATTGTTAGTAGGTTTAATTTTAGTTTTACTCCATTTCGACGTAACGTCATTCTTAGTTTTTTGAATAAACGTATCCTTTTTAGCATGAATTTTGACATCATCTATCGTGACAGGCAATTCTTTAATAGTGTTTACACACCAGGCTTTTAATATCGCTTTCGGATTCCAACGAAGCCATCACAGTATCTTCAAAGTTTTCATTACATTTTGATATAATTCTAGTTAAGCCATCTACGTGTCCCAATTTCTTTGACGATAGAAATTCCATCTTGCAACCATAGCTCAACAAAATCGTAGTCCAACGCTGTAATCTGTTTGCAGTATGTGTGGGAATCTCTTTCTCAGAACCAAATATATTTAATAATGGATGGTGATCAGTTTGCAGTATGAATGTTCTTCCTAATATCATCCCGTAAAATTTCTTTACAGCAAAAATTATAGCAAGCGCTTCCTTTTCAATTTACCGTAACATTTTTCCGATTTTGTCAAACTTCTTGAACCGTGAGCGACTGCTTTCACTCTAGAGTCTTCTAATCTATGGCCTATTAAAGCTCCTATGTTGTATTCACTCACGTCCAACGCTACAATTATCTGTCGGTGCAGGTCGTAATGTGTCAGCGATAACACTGAATTTAGAGATTTTAAATTCCTTCAAAAGCTTTTTGATATTCCGCCGACTAATTCTATTTCGTAAACATTTTAAGTAAATTATTCAGAGATGCTCGCAATTTGTATATATCTGGCACATAAATATTATAATTATTCCTTAATCCGAGAAATTATTGTAGGGTTACCAGATTTGTCGCGAGTTGGGTGGGTGCATGTCTTTAATGGTACTTGCTCCAATGGGATTTGGTCTTCTTCCATTTTCGTGCATTATCTGACCCAAATATTTAAACTTGTCCAGAAAGAATTGACATTTCTGTTCACTGATTTTGAAACTGCAATCATGTAGTCTCTAAAATACTTGCTGAATAAGTATTACGTGTTATATATTTGGAGCATTCTTACTAAGTATATAATCTTTGTAAACGACAACACTGTCAAGTACAGCCAATATTGAATCGATTATTTTCTATAAAATGCCTGGGGCTACATTTACACCAAAGAGCAATCTTTTGAACTTGTAAAATCCTTTATGTGCATTAATATTCAAAAACTTCTGGCATTCCTTATTCACTTCGATTTGAAGATTCGCCTCAGACAGGTCAATTAAAAAAAAATGACCACTATTGAATTTGGCAAATATATCCCCTTGAATTGGTAGGTGGGGATATGCATATAGTAGGAGGCAATCATTCAGTCCAGTTGAAAAATCAGCATATAACCGAATCTAATTTTTCTTTCTAATATAAACCGCTTGCGTGCATCCATTCTGAGGAAACTATTTTTTCAATCTCCGTAGATTTCTAACCTGTCCAGTTCGGTATTAATAGACATTTTCGCATTTTCCTTTAATTTAAAAAAACAATCTTTGACTTTGTACATTTCCCAACTCCTCTGAGAAAATATTCGTAAATTTATGTTTTAGGTTACTCAGTGTTTCTTTAGCTGTCATCAATTTTTCCACAGAATGAATTAATCAGCCAATTCCCATAGGTCAAATAATTCTAGCCAATCGACGCCTAGTAAATTCGAATTGGAATTTTTTAATACGTAAACATCTGCTTTTTTAGTTTTACCCGCAAGGGCGATGTTACGCGTGTTTTCCCCAAGAAAAATTAATTTCTTGCCAGATATTCCTCTTGCAACTTTGTCAGTTTTTTTCAAGTTAGACTTGCCAATCCTGTTCTAAGTTTGTTCATCAATAATTGTAATATCACTACCATTGCCCAATTGGAATCTAGCCCTAGCGGTATTCATTTGTACTGTCATGAATTTTCTGTTATTTGATGTTTCCAGTTTTTTAGCTGGTAATACTACTTTCAACAAGTTAATTTGTGTAAGTTGTTTGTTTTCGACTTGCGGTAGCTTCATTTGTGACGTGTTTTTCCTTACTTAAAACCTTTTTTAGTTTTAAATGAACAGTCCTTTCTGAAATGAAGCACACCGCAGTCATAGAAAGGATTAAGTTTTGCAATGTTTTTATTCTGGATTTTTTCATTTGGTACTGCTGTCTTCTTCCTAAATATTTGCATTTCTGTCGCGCCATTTTGCTCAATTTTCGCTGTATCGTGCCTTAAATTGATAATTTTTTGGCACTTTTCCGCAACAATTTGTATCGTTAACTGTTGTGGATTCTAAGATGAAATTCGGTCTCCAATGAATGACAAACGCAAGAATTGAATATAAGAAATTAAATGTATTTACACAATAATACTATGGGTAATACTGTTAGTAAATCCAGGAACGCCGTTAGTAGCAATAATAATATATGTATATAGTCTCGAAGTAGGACTTCCTTAGAGTCTACATGCTTGTAAATGTGACTTCTACAAGCGGTTACCTCACACTATTACTCTACCTACAACTCGATCACAATCTCAATCTCAATCTCTGCTCACTCTCTCTGCTCACTCTCTCTGCCCACTCTCACTCAATATTTATTTGTATAAATACAAAATGCGGCACAAGGCCTAAAAGGGGGGTGGGGAAGGACGGTCTTCATCTGTCTTAAATCTAAACTTAGCTAGTCGCAGACACTGACCCAATCAAGCCAACAATATTCCAATCACCAAAACAACACATTCACTCCTACCTTTCTTACTACGTCCACCATAATACCTCAAATTCTCGATGATGTCCTAACTAGAGCCCTTATGTACAATTATTGTTCGTGGGGTGGGGAGGGTCAAAATTAACAACTTTTAAAAAATGATCCCCAAATGTATATGTACAATGTGCTTTAAATATTTACACTAAACTAAACAAAACTGTGTTAGTAATAAAAACCCCCACAAACCATGAATGTGGCAGAAAACATCAGTTCACCGGACGAAATCAATGCGGGACTATGAAGAAATGAAAAAAAAGCATTCATACCTCCAAGCATTCACGCAGGCATACACACATTCATACACAACAACAAATACGAAAAATCACACACACGAAACGAAAGTCGTCCCGCATCCACCAGAGAACTGACATCACTGACCACCTAACGAGGGAGGGGATGGGGAATTAAACAAAAGAAAAAAAAATAGGGACAGAAATAAAAGGGACCAATGCGCATGCATACCCTAGCTAAGTTTACTAGAAAAAAAGGGAAAAACTAAAAATTCAAAATACAAAACCTAGTCTAACCTAAAATCTGGGTGGGTTGCCTATGTTCAACCCTGTTAGGACAAAATTCAGTACCTAACCGACATCCAAATGCCACTCTAGGTCAGCCCCTTTCACTCTACACATTCGCGCAAGATTCACCCACCTTTTGCCAAATTCCGATGAAGGGAGCCGCCGCCTTTCCGTCCTAATCTTGACTTTAAGCTGATGCTTAAAGAACAAGATCAGTTGGGAAGAGGTGAACTTCTCGCCCTCATGGAATCCCATCTGACGCGTCGTCCAAATCACGACTCTCATAATCCCTAGTAAGCATTACAGAACACATAGTGTTCAGCCTTCGTCAATTACGGCACCACATTGCTATAAACAGAACTGGCTTCCAGGACAAAGAACTTTCCCTGCAGCATGCGAACCATGAGGCCTTCAACAAACTTGCACAACGGCACTACCGTCTTGCACTGAAAAAAGGCGTGACCAATGGTCTTGACTTCCCCAGTACAGCGACGACAGTTTGGATATTTCTCCAAACCTGCTGAACAAAGTCTCTTGCCGACCCAGAGGGCCCCACGAATCATCAGCCAGGTGAGTGATGCCTCATCATTATTGAGACATTTCAACCCAGGCGCCCAAGGCCATATCGAGCGAGCCTCCTGCTTCGTAAGACCGAGCTCGTCGATCAGATCATCTTGAACGGACCCCCTAACTAACAACTGATACAATGCCTTACGAGACAACGCCTGGGCGTCGGAGAGGCCATCCGTCGTCCGTAAGAGGAACTTCAAAGCACTACGACATTCGCGGTAGAAGGAGCACTCGGCACGAGGTGTACGGCCGGCCTCCTCCTCGCACGAGTGCACACTTCTCAGGGATGGGAAATGTTTTCGGACATCTTCTTTCCAAAAGGTGCCCACCTCATCCAATCCGCGACACATTCGGTCTAGAAAGGTAATGCGAAGCATATATTGACGAATCTCAATGCTAGGCATACCCAGACCGCCCTCAGAGGGATGAAGGCAACAGATCTCGCGACATACCATAGGGGCCTTGTCTCTTCACAAGAAAGAGAACAAGGTCCGGACTAATGACATTAGTCTGGCATACGGGAGTGGAAGCACAGACAGTCGGTAAAGGAGGATCGGATATATGTGTGAAACACATACCTCCGCCCTTCCCTTCAGGGAAAGTCTCCTCCGAGACCACAGTTTACCCGCGATCTCGGCCTTCCCTTGCACCTCCGACCAATTCATTTCCAACTGGAGATCAGGACCGAACCAGACGCCGAGTATCTTGATCGGCCCATCCGTCCAGAGGAAAGGTCCGGGAAGAGAAACTCCCTTCCACGCACCCAAACGCAAGCCCACAGACTTATCGCGGCTGATCTTGGCCCCTGTCACCATACCCACGGATCTCTTTGCTGACTACGTCAATCTCAGCTCTGCTCGACACAAGAACCGAAACGTCGTCAGCATGGGCAGAATACCTGGCTGAGGTGGAAGCCCCAGGCAGGGAAATTCCGCGCAGGACCGGATTCGCCTTTAACTTGCGAAGGAAAGGTTCCAACGCAAGAACGTAAAGCAGAGGCGAGAGCGGACAACCTTGACGAATGGAGCGAGACAATACGAAAGGCTTCGATCTTACCCCATTCACTTCCACCAGCGCACCGGGGGTCGCATACAAAAGTCGGATCCAGGAGCGAAAGTCGGCTCTGAAACCTGCCGCCGAAAGGACAGCCTCCAAAAATCGATGGTCAACCCTATCGAAGGCCTTGGACTGATCTAAATTGATCAGCGCGGCTTCACTGTCGACTTGTTCTAAGATCAAGCGTACCATATGAAGGTTATCCTGAATAGTCCTACCCTTCACAGCACAAGTCTGTTCAGGGCCAATCAGACTAGACAGGACAAGCTGCAAACGGTTGGCTAAGATCTTCGCCAAAATCTTTGTCCGTATTTAACATCGTTAAAGGGCGAAAATACCCTAACCCATCCCCACCGTTCTTGTCCTTACGCAGCAACTTGATCACACCCCTGGTGAAGCGTTGGGGTAAAGACCCCTGCCTCATCCAGTGGTTGTAAATAAGTTCCAGCAAAGGAACTAAAACGTGCGACAACCTCAAGTAAACTTCGTAGGGAAGACCATCTAGTCCCGGAGACTTATCCAGGCCAACCTGCTTCAGCGCTTCCCAGATCTCCGACTCTGTTATGGGACCCTCGCACCTAGCCGCTTCAGCTGCCGAGAGACAGGGAAAGTCAGCTAAATAGGCGTCGAACTGAGCAGAGCTCAGACCGGGCTCCCTGGTAAAAAGATCCTGAAAGTAGTCCCGAAACACCTCACATATGCCCGCGTTTGTAGTCACGGTCCGCTTATCCGGCAACGTGACGCATGCAATATGTCGCCTAGACGCGCTTCGATTCTCCTCTGCACGCAGTTCAGCGGCCATATTCGTTGCCTCAGAAAACATTCTTTTTAACCTAGCCCTAACTACCAGAGCTTGATCCTTCTTGATAAGCAAGGAGGACAACTCTGCCTTAGCTAAAGCTATGTCCCCACTAACACGGGATTTCACAGCCCGATCGACTTTTGCGCCGCTAATCTATCTAGATTGAGTCGACGACTAAAATCGGCAGCAAACGTTCGAATTTTAGATTTTAGATTTCCCCACCAGGCGTTTCCCACAACCGCTCCCGTCAATTCCCTTTGGATGGTTAGTAACAGCTGGTCCCGGAAACCCTGATCACCAAAAAGTGAACAGTTCAATTTCCAGTAACCAGCCAACTTAGCCTTAGGCTTATCTAAGTTTACACGGACCCGGACAAGCCTATGATCCGTATAAACTATATAATGGAAACTTGGACACCCTAAGAGCCCTACATCGACTCTCCTAACTAAGACTCGGTCCAGGTAGCTCGCAAGCGTCCCAGGAGCCGAATTGCCACTAGTTGTCCAAGTCCATGCTACCTCCCGAGGGTGTTCATTCCGGAACTTATCGACCAGATCAAACCGATCGATAAAGTCCCGAAATGGTTTCACATCCGGGTTGTTAGTACCTTGTTTATGCCCTATACGATCTATATCGGGGTCAAGGACGGCATTCCAATCCCCCGCTAAAACTACCCGACGAGACGTCGTCAAGAACGGCGCGATCTGCCGAAACAAAGCAGGCCGCTCGGAATGGGTATTGGGCGCATAAACCCCAATGAGACGTAGAACCTTATCCTTTATGGTAACATCCAGCACGCAAAGTCTGCCCACCGGATCCGCGAAGACAAGGGTAGAAGCAGCCTTCAAAGACCTGCTCACTAGCGAAGAGACACCCCTCGAACGACCATCAAAACAGGCTGAATAAAGGGCGAACCCCTTAGACAGTATGTCCTCACGATCATGAGAAGAAAACCGGGTCTCTTGTATACAACATACATTCACCCCGAGGCGCTGAAGGTCACGAGTGAGCCTCGCCCTGCGAGGCTCGGACCTCAGGCCCCGGACATTTAAACTAGCTAACCAGAGAGCCATCGTGAAGCCGATTAGGGTTGTCCTTCAGGATAGAACATGGCTGGGGTGAGGACACCGACAGCTCGTCCCATAGATCCGGACGCCATCTCATTCTCGACGGTTTCATCTTGCGACAGGCCGCCGATGTCCGAAGGGTAGGTAAGTTTAAGAGCTCTATAAAGGGATGGGTGAACGAAAACAGGGACCCTCCCTTTGAGTTTTTGATTCTGTTCATCAGTTTCAGGGTCGAGGAGATAGGCAGCTGGGGGCACCATTTTGAGCGACGACTGGGCCTCCTCTATCATGCCCCAAATCTCCCGCGTTCCCGGGCCAGTTCTAATTACGGTTAAGACTCTAATTGCGGAAGGGAAATTATCAGGTTTCTCCACCTCTACGTCATTTATTTTTTGGAAATTGAATAAGACTTTTAAATCTTTTGGATTTCTAGTCTGTCCAAAGACCCTTTCCGCCTGGTCCCGGGAAACGCGGCAGACGTCTTCCCCTGGGAGGTATGGTGGTTTAATGATCTTTTTCTTCTTTTTTTCTGTGATTGTCTGAGAGTCCGGGCTTCTGAATCTTTTTTTTTTTTGTGGTGAATGAATGGATGTCGACATGGGTGAGATATTGAGGGTAGTCGAAGGAGTCCACTCGGAAGGAGTCCTCACCGGAGAGGGTTTAGACGAATGAATGGGTTTATTTGGAGAGTGTGGTACAGATTTGGGCGGAGGTGTTTTGGAGAATGTCTTTTTGCGATCAGAAGGGGAAGACGGGGCAGAGGATAGGGAGCCCGGTGCCCCCAGCGATTTTTGACTTTTACCCCGCTTAATCTCCAGCTTCTCTTTAAGCTTCTTTATGTCCAGTATTTTTTCCCAGCCGGGCTCGTTTAATTTTTGGGCTTCAGTTGCTGTCTTTGCATAAGACGCCGAGGTGTCACCCTCAGAGCTGGTAGAGGGAATGGGGCTGTAGGTGACGATGTCCCCGGGGTTATGTTGGGACTGAGGAACCGCTGTTTGGGTCTTCCCCTTGCCCCTAACCACGAGGCGCCATTCCCCCTCATCCTTCTCCTTAACCACACTTGTGGCAGGCGTCGGTTTCGGGGGTAATGTGGGTCTGGACCCAACCGAAGGATTTTCCCCAACGGTCCGCCCCGCAGCTAGGCCCACTACAGGCGCCGCGGATTTTACTTTGTCGGCCAAGGGGGTATTTTGGTCGCCTGTGACCGGAATTCCAGGGGCTTTCTTCCCTGGGCAGGAGGAGGAAAGGTGACCAGTCTCTCCACACCTCCAGCACTGCCCACTCTCACTCTCTCTATATTCTGACTGACTCTGGGTATTTAACGGCAGTAGTCCCAGTAACACTCTGGTCGAGTCCACTTATAAGAAAAAGGGGAGGACCCCATAACATTAACTTTGAATCCTGTCCAAGTTTTGTAAGTATTCGAGAGCGTATTTCCGCATCGTTGCTTAATATCAGACCTTAAAAGAAAATTAGGCATTTAAATATGTCTGGGAATAATTCATCCTTGACTTTACCCGCTTATATTCACTTTTGACCTTAATAAGGTTCATGAATTGTCAATGTGTATAAAACAGGGATTTCTTTTCACCAAAGGTTTTCGATATTATCGACACTGTTTCGTGAATGGACAAAAAACTCCCCCACCCATCCAGGATGCGAACCATGTAACCTTTAATCAGTGCACATAACGGCCGTACGACGTTACACTGAAAGAAGATGTGCCCCAGAAGATGTGCACTTTGGCGTAACTGCCAGCCCCACTGTACAGAGCTTTTTGACGACCCAGACAGATAACATCAGCCAGGTGAGTAATGCCTCGTTGTTATTGAGACACTGCCACCCGGATGCCCAAAGCCACAGAGAGTGAAACTCATCATTCGTCAAACCGAGAACATCCCTTAGAGCATCTCGAACAGCAGTCGGATGTCGTGGAGGTCTTCCTTAACCTGTGTGAAGTCTTTCAGAGCAAATCGACACTCGCGATAGAAGGATAGATCGTGGAATACATCGGGCCTATAATGTCTGTAACTTGTTCAATCAGATATGCCTAAAAGATAATTTGCTGCCTAAACGCACACACACACACACACACATATATATATATATATATATATATAAATGAGGAGGATTTGATAATTATATAAATTGATTCATCGAGTCTGATAGCGAACCTCAGGAAGCAGTGGACGGCCGTTTTGTCCTATATTTGGGACTCATCAGCAGTGCGCATCCACTACCGAGGGAATCGAAACCCCGACAGTTAGGTTGGCAAGCGAACACTATACCAACTGCTACGCCGGGCCTCGGTAAAAAAGAGATTGCAAATCAGACTCAATGAAGCGCCGCTCACTCCCACATTCCGTGGTGGAACTCAACTGAGATTCTCTCTGACCATAGGACTGAGCCTCCTGGAGCCACGACTACTCTCACCAAGCCGCTCCAACTGGAGCATTAGAAGCTGGTTCAACCGATGATATCTAATAAAGTACGCCGATGTCATACAACAAAATGTACATCTACATTTTTTTCCAAAAAGAAAGGTAAACAATTTCAAGAAAAAAAAATCAAATTTAGCACTCTATGGACTCTACTTTGAACAATAAGAATGTATTTAGATCTAAGTTGAAATGATAATTTCTATTCCTCTTGTGACTTCCTGATCTAGTTTTCCTCTTTACTGTTCCCTCTTTTTTAAACATATTCACCATTCTCTTTATGGTCTTTGAATGGACTTTGAAGATGGAAGCCAGAGTATAAACATTCATACCATTACTGAAGGCCTGAATGATTTTTTTCTCTCACTATTGCTCAGTTGGGAAGACATAGTGGGTCTGAGAAAAAAACGATTGTAACCTGTTCTCTTTCTAGCTGAATAACCCAAAGTGTTTTTCTGTGATTCTTACAACAAATGGTGTCAAGATGTCTAAACGTCTTACCTGAAAACGCGTAAAAAAGAAACTCAATTAGTTTAGTGTATTTTTAGATATTAAACATTTTGTGAAATGGACAGCTCTTACACGATTTGCGCAATTTTGCTGCTACACCATATATATATATATAAGTTTCCGAAAGCTTGATATCGCGTCCTGGGTATGACGATAAGCTACATCCGCGTCCTGGGTATGACGATAAACTACGACCAACAATAAGGCTTCAGATAATGTTTTCGGAAAAATAATGTTGCGAGCTATACGTTTTTGGGAAAAATAATGTTGCCAGCTATGTGTTTTTGAAACAATGTTGCCAGCTATGTGTTTTTGAAACAATAATGTTGTCAGCTATACGTTTTTTGGTAAAAATAATGTTGCCAGCTATGAGTTTTTGAAACAATAATGTTGCCAGCTATGCGTTTTTGAAACAATAGTGTTGCCAGCTATATGTTTTTGAAAAAATAATGTTGCCATCTATGCGTTTTTGAAAGGATAATGTTGCCAGCTGTATGTTTAATAGTACTGTATATTTAATATATCTATAGGTATATGTGTATGTATATATACATACATATATATATATATATATATATATATATATATAATGTGTGTGTGTGTATATATATATATATATATATATATATATATAATGTGTGTGTGTGTATATATATATATATATATATAATGCAATATGGCGACTATCAGGTATTAAGCAATTTTGAGTAATCTTATTATGCGTTCACGACTCGTGTCACTTAGTAAGCAAACTCACCAGAGTTAAACTGGCCTGTGTAACATATACAATAATATGACCAAAGTTGGATGCCCTATGGCTGGCATCATTTCCGTAAAATGTATATATCAGTGTGTGTTTGTGTTCGTGTACGGGCGCCAGTGTGTGTCTGTGATGCTGAAAAGTTCTTGGCCCGAAATATTTCACAGAATCTGACCAAAATGTGAAACAACAGATCTTGTTGTGTGTTTGTGTCCATGGAGGAATATGATATTCCTACTCTCTCTCTCTCTCTCTCTCTCCTTTCTCTCTCTCCTTTCTCTCTCTCCTTTCTCTCTCTCTCTCTCCTTTCTCTCTCTCTCTCTCTCCTTTCTCTCTCTCTCTCCTTTCTCTCTCTCTCTCTCTCTTTCTCTCTCTCCATCCAATGTCTCCCGAAAGTGTTTGCTATCAAATGGATATATTTTTAATTCAGCTCTTATTACATCTGCTCTTATTACATATGCTAGCTTACCGGGTGTAAAAGGAGCTCATTGCTGTAATTCGATGAGCCCCCATAATAAAACGGTTTGCTTATGCATCTAAAGTGCGTGTATATTTGTATTATATGCAAGTATGTCTATGACATATATTTGAGTGCATGATTTTTTTTTTACTGTTTGCCAGTATGAGTGTGTCAGTGACTGATTGATTGATTGATTTTTTTTACGACTTATCAAGCTTTTGCAGATTTAAGGCTAGAAAATGCTTTTAGATTCTAAGAGATCTTTGGTGAGGATAATTTACTGACAAAACGTAACTCGTAGTTGGGGAGTGAACTCTGGATTCATGCCCTTCCCTAGGACATTTTAGCGAAAGTTAATATAACGAATCCGACCGGAATTTGAACTATGCTCTCCCTATTTCCAATTTCGAGCCGTTATCAATTACACCACCCGCACGACCAAGTCTACAGTATCTGGTATTCCCAAGCGGTCACTCATCTAGGTACTGACCAGTTCCGATGTTGATTAGCTCCGGTAATCGCACGGGAACCGGCTTTTCCAACGTGATATGGCCGTAAACCTATCTGTGCCATGTCTTATTGAGAGAGCATCTTTTTATATTCATATTTGAGTATGTCTATTTTAATCCGTTCTGCCTGAAATCAAATAGGTCTAAACTTGATCGAATTTACAAAAGAGCACATCTGTCTCCCACTATCCTGTCTACCCGCTCTCTTCCCCCAACCCAACCAGCCTCGTTTTCATTTACGTAGCTGTCATTTTCTCTTCTCTTTCTCGACTCTCATATTTCTCTTTGTCTCATCCCGAACGTTTCGTCTACACTTTTAGACCCTGTTACCGCTCTCATCTTATATGCCTGTTTCTCTCTTGTCTCGTTTTCTTTCTTTCTTTCTTTCTTTCTTTCTTTCTTTCTTTCTTTCTTTCTTTTAATCGCTACCTTTTTGTCTTTCTCCTTTCTTCTTCTTCTTCTTCCCTTTATTTACTACCTTTTTGTTGTTGTTGTTGTTGTTGTTGTTCTTCTTCTTCTTCTTCTTCTTCTTCTTCTTCTTCTTCTTCTTCTTCTCTTTAATCACTACCTTTTTATCTTGTCATCACCGTTTTATTTTGGCCTTTAACAAGCGATTCGGTTGATTGTAATAATAAAACTGATATTTGTTTATCCTGATGATTAGAGTCAAGCACTCGGACATTAAATACAGACTGATAATACGCAGCTTAGCCGAAAATATTCGATCCCCGAGTCCATACTCCACAGGCTCCGCCCGTTGCTGCCAGGATAAAACTAAGTATATCTCAGAGTGTATCTCCCATGTAGGTCAGGGTCAATCTCTGAGACCAAAGGGGTCTCAAAATGAAGATGGTAAAGTAGTTGGAAAAGATTTCTAAATCTATCCCCCTACGCCATCCATGTATAAAACCACCCTCATTATATGCGATTATTTTTAGAACCAGGCATCATAGCGGGTTGGTGTATGTCAGGCGCATACAAAACATTCAATCTAATAAAGTACGCCGGTGTCATACAACAAAATGTACATCTACATTTTTTCCCAAAAGAAAGGTAAACAATTTCAAGAAAAAACAAATCAAATTTAGCACTCTATGGACTCTACTTTGAACAATAAGAATGTATTTAGACCTAAGTTGAAATGATAATTTCTATTCCTCTTGTGACTTCCTGATCTAGTTTTCCTCTTTACTGTTCCCTCTTTTTTAAACATATTCACCATTCTCTTTATGGTCTTTGAATGGACTTTGAAGATGGAAGCCAGAGTATAAACATTCATACCATTACTGAAGGCCTGAATGATTTTTTTCTCTCACTATTGCTCAGTTGGGAAGACATAGTGGGGCTGAGAAAAAAAAACTATTTTAACCTGTTCTCTTTCTAGCTGAATAACCCAAAGTGTTTTTCTGTGATTCTTACAACAAATGGTGTCAAGATGTCTAAACGTCTTATCTGAAAACGCGTAAAAAAGAAACTCAATTAGTTTAGTGTATTTTTAGATATTAAACATTTTGTGAAATGGACAATTCTCTTACACGATTTGCGCAATTTTGCTGCTACACCATATATATATATATAAGTTTCCGAAAGCTTGATATCGCGTCCTGGGTATGACGATAAGCTACATCCGCGTCCTGGGTATGACGATAAACTACGTCCAACAACAAGGCTTCAGATAATGTTTTCGGAAAAATAATGTTGCGAGCTATAAGTTTTTGAAACAATGTTGCCAGCTATGTGTTTTTGAAACAATAATGTTGTCAGCTATACGTTTTTTGGTAAAAATAATGTTGCCAGCTATGAGTTTTTGAAACAATAATGTTGCCAGCTATGCGTTTTTGAAACAATAGTGTTGCCAGCTATATGTTTTTGAAAAAATAATGTTGCCATCTATGCGTTTTTGAAAGGATAATGTTGCCAGCTGTATGTTTAATAGTACTGTATATTTAATATATGTATAGGTATATGTGTATGTATATATACATATATATATATATATATATATATATATATATATATATATATATATATATAAATATATATATATATATATATATATATAATGTGTGTGTGTATATATATATATATATATATATATATATATAAATATAAATATATATATATATATATATATATATATATAATGTGCGTGTATATATATATATATATATATATATATATATATATATATATATATATTTATATACCTTAATTTGGCATTAAATGACCCACAGTGGTTGATATGCCATAAAACCCAACCAACCAAAGCTTGATATCGTAATTTAATAACTTGACCGATTTGACCTCAAATTTTAACAGCATATGTAGAAACAACTCAAAATTATGTTCTTAACGTTTAATATTTTTTTCCTTACAAGCTGCAGCTCGTTCAGACCTTAAGACACATGACAAGCAAAAGCGCAAACCATTCTTTGTCGATATGCAAGAGAAAGTTGAAGAAGACGAATTTGAAGAACTCATTGTTTTCAGTGATAAAGCCACGTCTCTTATGAATGGGTAAGTCAACAAGCATAGCATTTGAGGTGAAGAAAACCCCCATGTTACAGCTGAGCAGACTCAGCAAAAGTGAAACTTGTGAAATCGTTCATGACATGCTCAACAATAAGGCTGTTTAGAGTCATTTGTCTTGTCTATGTAGTTACTTAGATATTTACTTCTCAAATGATATTAATTTTTAAACACATTGTCTCGTGAATTCTAGATTACTAGCCAAATTATGAACAGAGGCAAAGGTGTCTGTGCGCGCTATTATAAATGGCCCCAAGGTCATATCGGCAGTCAAAGTTCTTTGCCCCAATCTTTGCCTCAAACTCATTAGATGACAAAGGTCATTCCCTCCCCAACTTCCTACGTCTCACTGAGCTCAATCTCAGAAATATATTCATTTCAGCAAGAGAAGTCTCGAAACTTATGAAAAAAACTTGACCCCCAAAAAGCCGCTGGCCCAGATAAAATTCCGGTGGCTGTCTTTAAGAGTATCTAGAATTATCCCCGATTCTAGCACAGTTATTTAACCGCTGCTTGAAGTAGAAATCATTCCCAGGCACGTGGAAGGGGACATGCGTATTCCCGATATTCAAAAATGCAGGCAACCAATCCCTCCTCCTACTATAGAGCCATTATTCTCCTTAGTATCACCAGTAAGCTTTTTGGGGCCTTAATCAACGAGGCCATTGAGCACCTGGATAGGAACAACCTCTTGTGTGACACATGGCTTTTAATTAGGTTGATCCACTTCTAACGTCCTAACTACCACTGCACACAGAATTATTGAGACCCTTGATGGTCTCTAGATCCTGCAAGCACTATAGTATTAGCGATAGATCCAGAATTTTCTTGCAATGTTATTTAACCACTACTTGAAGGAGAAATCTTTCCCAAGCCAGTGGAAGGTGGCAAGTGCATGCCCGGTCTTCAAGAACGCGGGTGACCGATCTTCCACACTCCCAGTATAGACCCACTAGTCTCCTCAGTAAGCTTTTTGAGGCCTTAATCAATAAGAAGGTCGTCAAGTATCTGAATAGGAACAACCGTTTGTGTGACAAGTAGTATGGTTTTCGATCAGCACTGTTCATGGCTGACGTCTTAACTACCATTACACACAGAATTTGTGAGGCCCTTGACGACACACAACCGAAAGGACCATAGCATTAGATATCTCGAAGGACTTCGATAGGGTCTGGCACAAAGTTTTGCTACACAAGCTCTCCAGCTATGGAATAAATGGAAGTGTTTTTTCTATTATAAAACCTTTTGTAACAGGTAGATCCCTGAAGTTTAATATTAGCGGCCAGTCCTCCTGGCCCTGGCGGTCAACGCAGGCGTCCCCCAGGCCTAACTTCTTGGACCAGGCTTCTTTTTGATTTACATAAATGATCTACATAAGAATATACTCCGATCATTTGTAAACGTCTCTGCAGAGGATACGACGATATACGGGCGCATCACTAAAAGTCTTGACGATCGGAGATTGGCAGCTGACCTCTCTTACGATCTAAAACTGACTTCATCGTGGGGAGAAAACTGACTGGTTACATTCAATACCTCTGAAACCAAACTGGTTACATTCCATCACCGCCTACCAGAGCTCGAACTACCGCCAGTCCTGATGAACGGTTGTCCCCTCGAGGAGGCCACGTGCCCTTAGAGAGTATTAGGCCTCAAACTTACACTTGACCTCAAGTGGAATTCCTATATACATTCCATCGCTAAAGATGCCAGTAAAATGTACCGCTCTAAGAAGTACCTGTCTCCTCATGGAGTTCTCTAGCTCTCTAAGAGGAAGATCAGACCGAAAATGGAGTACTGTTGCCACATTTGGGCAGGAACTGCCTAGACCTGACTTCCCAGTCTTATATATATATACATATATATGAAGAAAAATATACGGAAAAAACAAACAAAAATCCTAATATGCAATTATGCTGTTTTAATGTTAATATAATGTCAACGTCAGACGTTTCGGTCTAGTAGACCATCTTCAGGTCATATTCATAAAACATAATTAACATTAGACTATATTTAATTCAACATGAAAAGACGATGGACATAAGAGTAAGACTAATCAAAACAGACAACTGAAATTTTTCAAGATCAACGTTCCGTTTCAATATGATCACGTCGGCGTCACATGGGCGATGTTGTGAAAACGTATTCATAAAATATGAGTATTTTGAATGAAAAATGAAAAGAATTTTATCTTAATCTAAAACTTATATGTACGTTTGTCGAGCATTAATCTTGCTAGAAAAGGGGAAATATTAAAGAAGCCAGGTCTAGTATTCACTGTGCGTGAGATAGATATGCCTGCCTCATAAATCCGTCTAAGATCTTTATTATGAATAAAACATTAAAACAGCATAATTGCATATTAGGATTTTTGTTTGTTTTTTCCGTATATTTTTCTTCATACTGTCGGATCTATATCCATATATTTGGTTATATATATATATATATATATATATATATATATATATATATATATATATATATATATTGAACAAGAAAAAAATATTAAAAAATTAAAATTTTCAGACACACTGGGTTGTAGATGAATATTCTTTCGTTTTTTTATTATTATTCCATTTAGATTCCTCGACTAGTTTCGACCAAAATGGCCATCATCGGGAGGAGAAATATTTCTGCTTGCTGCTAGCAGTAAACTACAGAAATGAAAGTCTTGATGGAGAAAATGAACTTTTGTCTGTAGTTTTCATTTGTTTTTTTATCTTTTTAACATGAATCTTTTAACATTCCTTGTGTTGGTCAAACAGTCTCTTTTAAGTTGTTATTTGAGATAAGAGCTGGATAGATACATGCTGCTATGAATTCTCTGGTCAGTTTGACAGTTTTATTGGGCCTGGTGAGGGGATGTGTCTCTGTTTAGTGTTTGTGTGTGTGTTATTTGGTTCTTAGGGAGTGAGTGAGTACGATGTGTGTAAGCGTGTGTATTGCTGTGGGTGGGTGTTATCATTTAGCTCATTAGGGAGTGAGTGAGTATGATGTGTGTAAGTGTGTATATACGTGTGGGTGTGTGTATAAGTGCGAGGCCTCCACACCTCCGTAAGCATGTCTGTCATGTGTGGATGAGAAATGTGGGTAGGTTTTGATTTGTAGGGTTATATATTAACACTATCTATATTGTTAAATTTATGGTTTAGCCCGGCTGGATATTGTGTTTTTATTTTCATGGGACTCTAAAATCTTTCTAATGTTATCAGCTCTGAACTTTATATATATATATACTGTTTTTCCATTTTTTCATTCATATATATATATATACTGTTTTTCCTTTTTTTTCATCCATATATATATATATATATATATATATATATATATATATATATATATATGGATAAAAAGAAAAGGGAAAACAATTCTTTACCAAAGTGTTTCGTCCTCTGATAAGCTTTATAAACGAAAGGACGAAACGCGTTCGTAAAGAATAGTTTTTCGTTTTGTTTTTATTCCTATTGTCTTTTTACATATATATTTTTATTTATATTTGAGTTTTTACACACACACACAGATGTAGTATTCATGGACACACACACACACACATACACATGTACATACAGAATTGGATCCGATGTGCTTAAGTCTGCTTGGCTGCAAAAAGCTTCGTAGCCCAGCAAGCTTTCTTATTCATTAGGGCGTCTTTATTAATTTTTCTCGAGTGCACAGGTCGATAGATGTAATATACAGTATTTAAAAATAAAATACAAGATTTTTATTTCAAATACGGGTATTTATTAAAAATGCCGTTTAAAGTAATAAGAAATAAATGTTTGATTAAAAATAAATCCATTAATTCTTTAGAAATAGTTTTAAGTTTGGGATGCGAAATCGAGCAGATATGGACTTTCAAGATTTTATTCATCATTGGCATGTCAGTAACGTCAGAGAGAGAGAGAGAGAGAGAGAGAGAGAGAGAGAGAGAGAGAGAGAGAGAGAAGATATGGATCGTCCGAGTATTTGTGCGTGCGACCCTCACAAGAATACTTTAACCGGCCCTGGATATGACGCCCAACGTCAGACACATGCGCACTTATACAAACACACACACACACACACACGCACACACACACACACACACATATATATATATATATATATATATATATATATATATATCAGGAGGCATGATGGTTGCGTTTAGCATGAAATAGTCTGTCGCTTCCGAGTGTTGACTTCAATGTTCACTTTTATATTTTCATACGCTCTATCTCTTTATCCTATAAATATAGCATACCTTAAATGTATATTTCTTCATATATATATATATATCTATATATATGTGTGTGTGTGTGATCTAGTCTAGTGGACCTGCTATATATTTACATATTCCTGATAAAATCCAGAAAAAAATCTGCACTGTTATTGGCCCTGACCTGGTATCTCGGTTTCTGTCACTTTCTCACCGCCGTCATGGGCCGATTCTATAAATATTTTCATGGTAACTTTTCTGAAGAACTTTCCTCTGTGGTTCCTAGAATTTATGAATTTAAGCGCAGTACTAGATTGGCACTAAGGCCTCATCTTTTTACTGTTGAAATGGCGAGATGTAACCGTAAGTTCTATGCTAACAGTTTCTTCTCTCGTGCTTCTCGCTTGTGAAACTCTCTTCCGGCTTCCTGAATACCAGTCAACTTTGATCTTCAACTATTTTATTGTAATGACAATCGTTATCTTCTGTTTTCTTAATTCAAGTCCATTTATCCCTTTTTCATAATAGTAGTTTTTTATTAGATTCTCTTACACTCAGTAAGACAATGTGGCTTTATTGCCTTGCTTGGGGTGTAATGACTAACTTAAATATGTGTTCTTGTGTGTGTCTAATAAGTTGAGCTCTATCTTGCAGAAGGCTAAAAACTGTAGGGGAACACGAATAGAAATCATTACAGTATTAAGATGATGAAAAAGGAGCGGAAAAAATCATCGTTCATTTAATGTTTGCCTCTTTCTGGTTCAGCTTCCTTTACGTTCCCATTTTTCTTAAGACATCACCGTTAATTCGTCTTTTCAGTTCATAGTATTCTCCGTATCATTTTATATTAGGTTGGTGCAAAAATAATGACGTATTAATGTCGTTTATTGACGTTAAAAAAAAAAAAACGTCAAAATACGACATTATTACGACATTATTTTTGCACCAACCTAATAGTTCAACAGATGTTGATAATGAACATGATATTAGGTTGGTGCAAAAATAATGACGTAATAATGTCGTTTTTTGACGTATTTTTAACGTCAAAAAACGACATTATTACGGCATTATTTTTGCACCAACCTAATAGTTCAACAGATGTTGATAATGAACATGATATTAGGTTGGTGCAAAAATAATGACGTAATAATGTCGTTTTTTGACGTTAAAAATACGTCAAAAAACGACATTATTACGGCATTATTTTTGCACCAACCTAATAGTTCAACAGATGTTGATAATGAACATGATATTAGGTTGGTGCAAAAATAATGACGTAATAATGTCGTTTTTTGACGTATTTTTAACGTCAAAAAACGACATTATTACGTCATTATTTTTTGCACCAACCTAATAATACCGAGGAAATTTTAAAGAGAAATGGACGTCAGGCCATAGAATCAGAAAGTCGCATTGAATATTCGTAATTCACATAATAAGGAAAGAAGGCCTGGTTTATTAGTTTGCTTTATTTTGTTTTATGGCATATGAACCTCAATGACTTATTTAATGCCGACAAGATTTTTAATTGCCGGCAATAATTTTTTTTCCAAAAATGTATTTCTGGTAGTATCGTTTTATTGAAAAATGTATTTGTAGTAATAATTTTTTACAAAGTATTTCATGCTATTACCCCGGCTCAAGGTGATCCTGGGAACACCAGCAATTAAGAAGTGGTTCCATACTCCTCAAAAACTCCTGATCAGAGGGCTTACTGTTCGATGTAGTTTATCGTCATACCCAGGACTCAGGTGCAATTTATCGTCATACCCAGGACGGAAGAAGGCTTGGATAATTTGAAACTCTCAGGAAATATTAAAGGTAAGAGACACGGAAATAAATAATAAGCAACCTACCAAAAAGCTTATGTAACAGAACAGGAGCTAAGAGGTAAAAAGACAAACATTAAAATATCTACAAGGGATCGGAAGTTGTGAAGAGACATAGTTGTTCACGTTCTGAACGGTCACGGCCCAGAGAAGAAGAATGTTTGTTCCAGATAGATGACTGGGATTGTTATGTATTTATCTATGGGACCGGTGGATTTTATCTAGAAAACAGAAAATTCCAAGGGTGATCATCAAGTTTGCTACCCACCCCCCACTTGGAACAATGGAGCAATGCAATCTTCCCGTTGACATTAAAGTCAGCACATTTCTCTAATATTAAAAAAATATATCGTGCCGACATGGCATATAGAATGTTTCCCGTGATGCATCTGCAGTCTTACATGCAAATAGAATATTTATAAAAATGCATATGAAGAGATTTAAAAGAACTACTAAGTTGTTTATAAACAAATGTCAATCAATTATTTTGTAAATGTATACAAACTGATGTATGCAATTTCCCTTCAGATGTTTTTATAATAAAAACAAAACCATCCCCCCCCCATATATATATATATATATATATATATATATATATATATATATATATATATATATATATATATATATATATATATACCTGACAAGGTACTGCAGTTAAGCTTTTTATATAATTTTTCTTTTGTTCTTATGAATTCGTTTTCTGGACATATGTAGAAAATGTCCAAATGTTCAGTATGCCTCAGAGCTTTCTGCTATACTTTTAGCCATTATCAAGGATGATTTTATTTTTACTTTTAACTGAATGCCTGGATTGTTTTATGCTTGTATCTAGAGCTATTGAAATGTTTTATTTTCCAAACACGGTCAGCATATTGTGACCGTGTTCATAGTTGACGTTATTGAGTGTTGGGTTTTTCTTTTTTTTTTTTATTAATAATGCTACCTTTTTAACCTAAATTATGTAGTAACTGACCGAATATTCTGCATGTCCGAGCGCTTTTGACTATACTTTTAGCCATCGGACAATTTTATTGATAAAATAATTTAAAACTGTTAAGCTCATCGTCAACAACAATACGTCATCTACAAGATACAAATTTCAGAGAACCAATATTATTTACAATTCCCATTCCCTTAAGAAACTGTGATCCTGATCAAATAAAATCCCCCCTCCCCCAATTATATTGGATATAATACATGCCTCACGACTCACATTACATATCTCAGCTTAATTGGGCACCTCGTCGTGGTGTAATGCTTAGCACGCATGTCTTGCTAGAACAATTACGACAGAGAAGTGAGTTCGATCCTCACTAAGTGCTCCAAACTTTCGGCCTTGTGCCACATCTAAGCTACGCTTAGAAAATCATTTGCCTAGAAAAACACTGTATGTCAGGTTAATAAAAAATATCCAAATGTTGAGCAATTTTTTGTCTTTATTTCCACCAGAAATTAGAGCAAACATACGAAGTTTAAAATAGTTCATGATTAAACATAATAGACATTCATTGTCTATTATATTTAACAATATATGTTTAAATATATATATGTGTGTGTGTATATAATAATTGGAATTATCCCTACCAATCGTAAATTGGTAATATATATATATATATATATAAATATATGTGTGTGTGTGTATCTTTGTATATAATATATATATATATATATACAGATATATATATATATATATATATATATATATATATATATATATATATATATATATATATGTATGTATTCACTTATTTAAGTAGACACTCCGTTAATTTATTAAACTTTGTATTTGTTTATTTTCGTCTATCGGCCTGAATATTCGAGAAATCTTATTAAAGAAAGAATGAATTCTGATTATGTGATTATATTAAAGTTAATGTTATTTTTTTTATTTAATAATATATAAGTGGACAATGAGATCACCATCAAGAGGCGACTGTTTTATGCTTCAACGCAATCTTCTGGCCATGTGTGTTGTGTTTTGGCTTGTTACCTTTTATAGTTATATTTACATACGCTATATCTTTGATATTGAACACTTTTGCCCATGATTATGACATACCTTAAAACTATATTTTTATCACACACACACGCACACACACACACATACGCACACACGCACACACACACACAGACACACACACACACATATATATATATATATATATATATATATATATATATATATATATATATATATATATATATATAATTACCCTTCCAAAGTGTAAATTTTAAATTTATTTTTTCAACTTTGAACGTAAAGTATGAAGATCCAGGGAAAAATAAAATCTCTGGTGAAATAAATTATAACTAATGGAATTTTAAAGTGGTCTGTTTTTTCTTTAAATTATAAACACACACATACACATAAACACACACACACACACACACACACATATATATATATATATATATATATATATAAGTGAACATAGAAGTCAACACTTAGAGGCGACAGTCTGTTTCATGCTATATGCAATCGTCGTGGCCTGACGATTGCATATAGCATGAAACAGACTGTCGCCTCTAAGTGTTGACTTCTATGTTCACTTTTATATTTACACACGCTCTATCTCTGATATTGAGCACTTTATTCCATAAATATAGCACACCTTAAGACTATATTTCTTTATATATATATATATATATATATATATATATGTGTGTGTGTGTGTGTCTGTGTGTGTCTGTACAACCCTGTTTAGCTGCATTCCAGCTCATAAGTGTGGCTAGACATCTGATTGCTTCGTGCCGGGTTTTCGAATTTGGCATATGATTTCCAAGCCTCAAATTGGAACAATTTTCAGTTTGGGATCTTGATTAACAAAGTTATAATCTTAGATGAAATAGATTTAATCCGACAAATATTTTAATATATTTTCTGTGTATACTTTATTTTTATGAATACAACTTATTTTAGTAAATATCTGTTCTGATTAAACAGTATTAATTACATTTAGCGGTCTGAATTTCGTAGAAAATATGCGTTCTTTATGGGATAAAGGTTTGAGAGAACCTGTATCCCATAAAGAAATCGTCATGTAGCCTGACATGCTGTTAATTATTCAACCACAGACAACTTTTCGGTTAACAAAGTCCAAATTACTGTTTATAAACCCACATCTTCGACGATCTTTCTTGATAATATGTAAATACGAGTTTGGGGTGAAAAGTTCATGGGCTGACTATGCAACTGACACCACCGAAGTAAACATTTGATCTTGTTAACCACATAATGATGGATGACAATCGATTGACTATAAATCAGACAGACAATGCTGTTAGCCTATGCTGTGAGATAATTGCGAATATTCTGCTCAATAAACCTGGCATGACGAAGATTTCTGCTCGGTCGGTGCCACGTCTCGTAACACCTGATCGGAAACACCCCACGTTGAAAATCTGACATTGTTTGAGGAAGACACAGTTTCCTTGAACGTTTCCTTACCCAGGATGAGTGTTGGGTTCATCACTTTGAGCCAGAGACAAAGAGACAATCCATGCAGTGGAAACATTCCTCTTCACCTGCTCCAAAGATAGTCACGGTTTGTTCCATCTGTAGAGAAGGTGTTGGCTTCAGTTTTGGGGGATACAAAAGGTATTTTGTGTTTATTGACTATCTTCAGAATGGTCACACCATCAATGTAGCGTAGTATGCCAAGTTAATGTGGCAGTTACGAAAGATACACTCACCTATGAAAAACTGACGAAAGGGGTCTTCTTTCACCAGGATAATATTTCAGGACACAATGTTTCAATGGCTACTGTACGTGACTGTGACTTTGAACTGATTAATCAGCCTCCCTATTCTGATTTGACTATCATCTATGCAGCAACATGCAAAAAAAAGTAATGATGACGTCATATTTTCTGTTGATGACTTTTTTTGACCAACAGGATGACCAGTCTTCTTTGAACAGTCAGATGTCCGTTTACCTGGAAAGAAACGATGTAGTTATAAATAAAAAAAGAATTTAATATTAAAATTAAATATTTAAAGTTTAAATCAATGCATGTAATACTTCGCACCTCTATCATCACTCCTTCATAGTCAGCCTATGAACTTTTCAGCCTACCTTCGTATAAATATAGCGTGTCTTATAACGACGGGACACATTTTAAATGTATATATTTTGGATTATAAAAAATAACATAGACTACCAAATATATTTATTACATAACTGATATATAAAAGCTCAAAATATTATCTAAGATTTGAATATTACATCGCTAAGATGGTCACCGCCACGAAAAGAATATGCATGAGATCGCTCTCCCATTTCAAACACAGTGTGGTTTAGCATATTAACTAAAAAAAAAAAAAAAATTGCAAAGTCTACAAGGCTACAAAAGCTGCATGCTCTGTACGGATTCTTTGTTTTACTTCAACAGCTATGTGGCGAAGCCTTGCTTTTTATTTTAAAAGAGACACGCACATTTACGTTTATTCCAACGCGCAGGACGATAGATGTGATATACACTATTTAGAATAAAAACGAGGCGTCTATTTCAAATACGGGTGTCCACTAAAAATAACATTGGAAGTAATATCTATATAGGTAGTAATATATATATATATATATATATTTATATATATATGTGTGTGTGTGTGTGTGTGTGTAAAGTGATTAGAAGCCATAGTCTAATTTAAATAGAAAGCCATTCTAGAATATCGACACTTTGTTTCATCGAAAATGCACGAAGCAAGCATTCCAATATGACCCATTATATGTGCAATTAATAGTGCTCCTCACAGTCGTGCTCTCCCATATATATATATATATATATATATATATATACATATATATATATATATATATATATATATATATATATATATATATATATATATACATATATATATATATATATATATATATATATATATTAGTGTATAAAATATATATATATATATATATATATATATATATATAGGTATATATATTAGCGTATAAAATATATATATTAGCGCATATATATATATATATATATATATATATGTATGTATGTATGTATGTATATATATATATATATATATATATATGTATGTATGTATGTATGTATGTATGTATGTATGCATATTAACGTAAAAGCCGCCCTATTAGGCGACATTTAAACTAGCTCCTGCAGAGAGATCTTGATTGAGCCTTCAAAAAAGTTCAACGATATTTCTTCTGCCGCCACTTAATTTAAAGGCAATTTGATGTACGTAGGTCCTTACTTTCCGTGCAAACAATGATTTTTGTTCCATGGGTGACTTTCACTGGATTACGCAATTAATTTCGATTATTCGCAAATTTATTTCCAAGTTATAAAAATGGTTATCATACAAAAACATTCGTCACAAAAAAATCACGTAAAAAAATTGCCGAAAACAATCGCAGTAATGAAAACTTGGGAATCCAAAAATCCAGGATTGCGGGCCCGGATCAGGGCCAGAATGGTTTTAATTTGCTCATGAAGTAGGCTTGATTACAAAATGGTATGCTATGTTGGGTTAAGGCCTCTAAGAGTATAGCTGAAAAGTGTGGCACGGTGACACACTGACATTCGCATATATTATATAGAAGAAGACGAGCTATTGAAAGTTAGAGAGATGTGTTTCTTTAACTAAAAAAGTGTGACTCACTGACCTTCACATGTATTTTGTGTATATATATATATATATATATATATATATATATATATATGTGTGTGTGTGTGTGTGTGTGTGTGTGTGTGTGTAGAACGGTATGTGCGCATTAATATCAATAATCCCCAATAAATCGTAGATAAATAAAAAGATAGATATATAGAGAGAGAAAAGAAAGAGCGTGAAATAGATATGTATATATAAGTATTTGTAAATAGACAGACAAATGTATAAATATTGGCAAATAATATTTTTGAAAGAAAGAAACGAAAGAAAGTTAATTTGGCTCGTTGAAATTTTACAGTGTCACATGACTCTACCTAACTTCCGAGACTTGTTCGTTCTTATGCAGTTATACGTGCGAGTTTTGCAGCAAGTGTCGCGTTCGGGATGTGCATAACTTTTAGGCTTAGACTATCAGGCTATTATGTTCCTCGCCCCTCGTTCATTTTTACTAATTTCTGCTGAATGGGAGATTGACAGATAAGCAAGACAGGTGGTGTGAGGAGAGAATGTTATCGACGTCTTCCTCGTGAAACAGCAACCCCCCAAAAATAAATAAAAAAAACCCACATGTGTGACTTGCATAAAAGCTGCGCATCTCATTTGTCTAGAGCCATGCTCACCCGGATATCTGGGCAAAGTAAAGTCAGTGTTCTGACTAGCAAAAAAAAAACAAAAAAACAAAAACAAAAGTAAAGTATTGCAGTATGTAGTTGTAGGTGTGTGTTGGGAGGATTATATGCACGAGGCGGGGGTGCTTATAACCTAGCTGTCTCGGTGAACTATCGTTTTTCGTCGAGGTGAATGCCTTCTGCTTTATGTACACCTTTTGTCTCTATTTGTATATAACTACTACCATTGGCTTCTTGCCACGTCTCACTTAATAACAGACAGCCACTATCACCATCTGCCTCTCGACTTTTACTACTTTTAGGTGCACTAGTTACGGTAGAGTGAAAACAGGCATTATGAAAAGCATTTAAAAGTAAATTGGTTCTTTATCAAGAGCTCAGTATATGCTGCCCTCGGCCATATTTGGCGTTTATTTATTACTGTTTTATTACCGGGCATTCTTGGGGTTAAAATAATTAAAAGATAGATTATACAAGATAAAATTGACTATTCGGAACCAACAGAGAAAAAAAAATTCTCATATATTTGCTGATTTTATACTTTTAATTATTTTCTTATTTATTGTTTTGTTTCTATTAAAATTAACGATTGATGTCATTAAAATTAACGATTGATGACGAAATATATGACACCCAGTTTAAAATATATGTGTGCGTATACGTGTATGTTTCTATGTGCGTACCTCTGATGGTCGCTTCTTGTCGGCGGGGGGATTGCGTGATCGACTGACTCCTAGGAGGGCCACTCTTGGTGGTAAGGTCGAAGATGAGGATCCAGACTAAGCACGACCAACCCCAAAGACCCCAACGGTGGAACAAGTGGATGACGATTATAACAGATCTCAACGGTTGAACCGTCAGATGAAGAGAGCTACGCATGACGGACATACTACAGAAGGCGTCACTCGAAATAATAACAGAGACAAGCGACAGTCCTTTGCAGTTTCATAACTGGATTCTGTATGTCTTATTCGATATGTGCCACAGAGGAAGATCATCAGTTGAAGTGTATAGTCTCTTCCTGGCAAGTTAAGGTCCACTCTTCTCTCTATATATATCTATCATTTTATTTATCTATGATTTATTGTGGATTATTGATATTTATGCGCACATACCTGTCTATACACAGACACACACACACGTATATATATATATATATATATATATATATATATATATATATATATATATACATAATACATGCGAAGGTCAGTGAGTCACACTTTTTTAGATAAAGAAACACATCTCTCTAACTTTCAATAGCTCGTCTTCTTCTATATAATATATGCGAATGTCAGTGTGTCACCGTGCCACACTTTTCAGCTATACTCTTAGAGGCCTTAACCCAACATAGCATACCATTTTGTAATCAAGCCTACTCCATGAGCAAATTAAAACCATTCTGGCCCTGATCCGGGCCCGCAATCCTGAATTTTTGGATTCCCAAGTTTTCATTACTGCGATTGTTTTCGGCAACTTTTTACATGATTTTTTGTGACGAATTTTTTTGTACGATGACCATTATTATAACAAATTCACGCCATCAGTACTTTCTTCTATTCTGATTTTATTTTACCTCCAACCAACTCTTGCAAAGCCATACGGCAATAGGGAATGGATAACAGGAGCTGACTTTGGTGAAACTGGCACCTTGAAGTTCCAAACCTGCACGTTTGGCGGTGAACGTAGACATCAACAACATCATCATAAAGGAGGCGATCAGCAAAGAAAAAAAATAAATTCTTGGAGACGAGATAAAGCCGCTGATGACGACTACCAGGCAGTAATTATTAGTAACTTTACGGCTAACACAGAAAATTCTAGCCACGTTACAAAGTGTTATGTAGTAGTTTCACAGTGGAGGCTTGTATTTGTACTAAGTCGGTCCTAAAATAGGTTCGACGTACAAAACGTTAGGAACTTGATATAATAGGTAATGACGCAGTAATCTAGTTGGGGTGGCTGATACTTTAATATCCGACTAATGGTCGTCCGACAGCGACTGACTGATCAGCTCTGAGCGACTGCTACTACTTCTACTTATTATAGGTGGGAGTGTCTATTAAATATAGAATAGGTGTGTTCCACTATAACACAAAGATATTTTATTTTGGTTGCGGGGTACCTTAAATGCTCAGTGCACTTCTATATATAAAATTCTGTGACTTCGGTTAGTCCGCCCGTCCGTCATACCCTGAATAACCATACATTGACTGGGGAGAAGTACAAACAGGTAAGGTGGTACAAAGTACAGTTGATTTTACTACGGTGCGTAGCTTAGTACAATAAACTTTCATTAATTTTTTTTTTTTGGGGGGGGAATTAAAAGTTTCATAATTTAACATACAAAATACTACCATTATTGTAAAACAATTTAATGATTAAAATAACAAATACTTATTTAATAAAAATGCAATATTTTTTGCATATATTTTCTTTAAGTCTTTATATATAGAAGAATCCAGTTTCCAGTTTCCAGTTCGCTCTGCGCTTGCGAGAGCTATAAACAAATCACATGGCCAAACTTTTCAAAAAGTTGAAATTTCGCTCCAGAAAGAAATATTTTGTCCAGTTGTATTTTGCATGCTCAAGAGTAAGAAATCGTAAGAATTTATTCTTCGCTTTTAAAAAGGAAAAAGAAAAAAATAGAAATTTTCTTAAAAAAAATATTGTTTACCATGAAGCCCTAGGAAATTAAATTAAATTAATTATTAAACCGCGAAGTAGAATTTTTTTTTTTAAAGTATTTTCTAAACAAATCAGCTTATTAAAATTTCATCGATTAGTTTTACGAAATTAAGCAAAACGTAGAGGTTGTACATCTAGATAAAAATATTTGCGATAACTTGAACAATTCGAAATCCTGTGAGGAATTCAACACCATGACGTGTGTTGGAAAAAAATTCTAGTAATCTAGTAATACCTCTTCAGATTGCTGTGCCATACTTTTCATAATCTATACTATCCAGACAGTTAAGTCATGCGTAATTCATATCCAGATAATCAGGATTGGTGCTTAATCGCTTGTGGGGGCACTAAATTGAAAGTGGTGCTTATTAAAAGAAAATAACCATTTTTATCTTGTTTTAAAAACAACAAGAATAACCTGCTACTTTTAAAACAAATATAATTTTGTTAAACAGATCAAAGTTCTTCAGTATGAGCATCTTCATCGTCCTCAATGTGGTTCTTACCCGGCGCCTGAAGAATTTCCAAAAGGGGAAGTGTCGAGCAGGCTTGAGTAATTGTTTTCCAACATTAAGCACCGGACATGTGTCACATTCTGCGTTGTGGGCACGCGAATAAGTACAAATCTTCATCACCCTCTCAAATTCTTAAATCGATTTTCGTCATCTCCTGAATCATTTAGCATCTTCATTTGTGAAATTAAATTTCTTTTCCTGCAGCTACATGGCGCATTTTGTTTGAAGCAGTAAATGTGATCTTTATCGGATCCATCAATGCGGAGGTTAAATGCACAGGACTTGAAAAGAGTTGGGTTTGTTTGTTTTTTTTTTAATCGATTTTTTTGAGGCTAACAATTTTCTAATATACCTTATTACGATTATTTTGGGTTTTGTTTCCCCTGGTAAAAACTTCTCATATTATCACTTTCGTAATTATCTCCTTTCTATAATTAGTGCGTAAATCATTTTTATATCAGAATCTTTTTCAGAACTTTCTTCTCACTGATAGCAAAAATATTTCGACATTTTTTGCAAGTTTTTTTTTTTTTTTTTTTTTTGTTAACGTTGTACAGCAGACGCTGCAACCAGAAAATATATTTTTTGTTCATATTTGGATTGATTAAGCACTCCAGATCACGATAATCAAAATATTTTTTTTTTACTTAAGTTTTTATTTTTTTTAAATTATTAAATTCGCTAAAAGTTAATAGTGGGGTGGGGGAGTTTTCTATGCAAATTCAATGTAAATTGATTAATCCAAAGGAAACCAAAACAAATTTGCCCATACGTCAAATATGGTGAAGACATAAGGAAAAAAAAATTAATTCGTAATCTGGAGTAGCTTTTTTTATATAAACGGTGTGGTAGAAATACCTCCCCATGTACCCTTCGCATAATCGTAAGACATTAGCTAGATAATAACACCATTGCCACTAATGTCTTACCATTAGGTGAGAGGTATTTCTGAGAGATATATGGGGGGTATTTCTGCCGCACCCTATATTATACTATTAAGAACCCAAAATTACGAAATTTAATTTAATTTTTTTTAATATATTTTGTTTTATTTACTCGATGCTAGAAAAGAACACCATTGCACTCAGCCAAGATAAATAACGATAAACAAATACTCGTTTGCAACAAAAGAAAAGCCTTGTTCCTTCACAGACAATTACAGAATCTATTCAGTTATTATCTTCACACTAAAAAATACTAACCGAAGTTCGAATCAGCATCTTGTATGGTACAACGAGTTTAAGGAATATACAAAAATAGAAAGAGGAGTGCGACAAGGATGAGTTTTCTCACCAGGTTTAACCTTTATAAAAAAACGGTTCCAAGAGGACGAGAAGAGCTACCAAAATTTATCATCGGATATGCTGATGAGTCTATACTGATGGAAGATTCAGAAAGAAACTTAATTGACCATTATTCGAGAAAAGCAAGAAGAAAGGACTATTTAGAAGTCATGATTTTCAAAAAAGCGTGGCGCAGGAACCTGAAGCCGCAGTGGAATGGCGAAAGTGCTTCTCAGGAAAACTGAACAAAGGATTGAGAGATCGGAAAATAGTTCTTAACAAAGTAAAGATGGCTGGACTGCAGTGTTATATCTGATTTCCTCTCTGGCAGTGAATGTTGGACAATTTCCCCACAAACGTAGGAGAGACTAGTAGTGATAGATACGTGGCCCTACCGAAGTATCCCGTGAGGCATGGGCAGAGCAAACTACAGGGCGGCCCGAAAGTCTTGTCGCCCCCCTAACAAAACGTAATGGGAACAATAAAAGAATAAGTAAGACAGTTATACAAAGCACATGCTCTGGATTCAGTTTATTCACTTTCATTGACGCTGTCACACACCAAGAAGGTCTTTATGAACACTATCAATTGTCATGTAGGGGTAACAAGACTTTCGGCTCACACAGTATATGTCTTTTAAAAAAATAAGAACTATAGAAAAATCTTTTCTTACAATCAAAAAGAGGTAGGTGACATTTCTGAAAAAGGGAAGGTTTGAAAAATTTAATATGTAGGGCATTGAAAGCAAGAGAATTGGAAGAAACAGCGAGTAACCTATGTAAGGAGTTTGTGCATGTCCCCTAACGTACCTCACAGAACAGGGTCTGTGAGGTACGTTAGAGGAGAGACAATGCTTAGAGCTATAAAGAATGAAAAATGCTGCGCCCACGCCTTCACGGGACACGGCACATAAAAGAAAACCTTTTTGAGACTAATGCTGACTGGCGTGTTCCTGCAATGTAATCTCTTTACTTCTGAAGTATATATATAATCATTTTACACCCCCGCTATCATGTCGACACTTTAGTGTACTCATTGACCTAGCCGTATCTTTTTATATTTTCTAAGTTTAGCACAACGTCAAGTTGAGACGAGAAAGATTGTCTTACGCCAGTTTTTAAAATTGCAATATTCACTCACAAAAAGAGGAAGTGAACCTCTCCACAACAACGATACATCGAATTTTGACAAAAGATTTGTCTCTACACGCTTACAAAATTCAGTTGACTTAAAAACTGAAACCTGCTGACCATTTGGAGCGCCGCACATTCGTCAATTGGGTAGAGGGGTTACATTGTAGGACCGCACCAGTCAGCATTAGTTTTTCATTTTGTCTCGTCAAGGATAGAGGTGTCTGGATTTTCGGCCACATTCTTGTGCACAGGTGAACGGCGTAAACAAGTACGCAGTGGTGTTTTTACATCTGCTACCGGCCCAGTTTGTTGGAATTTACGAACAATTTTTCCAAATGCATTCTCCGTTTGTCGATTATGTTGACCAAAAATCGCAAAGTGCGCGAAATGCATTTCTGTTTGAACGTTCATTTTCGTAGACGCTTAAATTTAATTCACATTTAAAATTGGTCCTAGTTATTGAAATACCCCTTAGAAACTGCACTTCTTACTTATATGCACCTCAATTGTTGACTTTCTAACTTGAGTGGTTTGCATTGAGTGAACAATTTATATAAAATATTAACGAGAGATCTGCCAGATTTAGTTTTTTTCAAACCTGGAAGTATGGTCTACGTAAATAGTTGTCTCTTTTATTTTTTATGTATAACATATTCTTTAACTTATTTAGCAGAGTAAAATGCCAGAAAGATTGTGTTACGCGAATCTGAAAAAAATAATTAAAACATGCCTTTTCTGTGCCCGATCATCTACTCCTAACACTAATAGGTATGCTATTACATATTACGATGTGAGGCGTTAGGTAATTCAAGACAGTTTATGAGGTTTTTTGATGCATCTCTCAGCTTTCGACGTTCAGCTTAACCTCACCATCAATTTAAAATCCTAGACACTGTACCATATTTTGCCCTAACGAAAAAAAAAAAATATAATCAATAGAGAAGCCGATAAAAAAAAAGAAAAAAACATTCTGTGATTTCGATTATGCCAACAGTTTTGTATCTTTTTAGTTTTGTTTTCGCATAGAACTCAGCCGTCTTTGGAGATGAAAGCGTCTTTGTGATAGGTACTTAATAAGCTACGTGGAATATATTTTTGAGTGCCCCTCAGTTTGCACGACCGTCACGCCCTGCCAATACGTTCATAAATAATAGTCTATTCCGTTTTGATCGCGTGGATAGACGGAAAAGACATATCAGAAACGCTATTTGTTTTCAGTAAGAAACTGAAAGAAAGAAAGAACGAAGAGAAGACAGAAGTGTTCTATGTGTTTCAGTGAAACGAAAAAAGTTGTCAAAGTTTCAAATCTTTTCATTTGTACCCCCTTACTTAACGTAAGGGGGTACAAATGAAGAGGCCAGCATTCTTATTTATGATTGTCACTGCAATATTTTGTTAAAGTTGTTAAGCTCAAATATTTAACGATGCGATGGGGGAATTTCTGCGGATATTTTATCGTTGTAAAAATTGCCATTAGCTTATTCAATCATTAACTTAAAAATTAAGAGTCATCAGAAAATTCAAATAAGAAAACCGTGCAATTTTCAATGGTGTTTCTAGTGGGCCTTAATTTATACTCCTTACCCGTCAGCAAATATACAAAAATAGCAAGGGGTGTGGGACAAGGAGGTGTCTTCTCACCAGACTTATTCAATCTTGACAGAGAAGCGATTCTGAGAGAATTAGAAGTCCTACCATGATTCATTATTGGTGGCGAAGATCTTAACCACATAAGATATGCAGATTACGCAGTGTTGATAGCAGACACGGAAAGAAAACTACAAAAACTCTTAGATAGTGAAGGAAAACAATAAGAAAGGATTTCAGCTGCAAGAAGACAGAATAATTGTTAGCAAAAGGATGAGACCAAAGTGCGAATTGCAAATCGGAGATACCAAAATTAAACAAGTACAAAAATGTAAATATTAGGTTGGTTCAAAAATAATGTCGGTTTTTGACGTTAAAAAAACATTATTTTTGTACCAACCTAATACCTTGGAAGTTTTAACAGAGGACAGAAAATGAGACACTGAAACCCGAAGGGCGTACGTGGATAACCAAAGATGCAAAATTTGAAATAGAAAAAAAACTTCCCTAGAAACAAGGAAAAGAGTTACGTGATATCTGTTCTCTTGTATGGCAGTGAGTGCTGGACTATGTCCTCATAGATGAAGAAAAGACGTGACATGTGGTCCTACAAAAGTATGCTGAGGATACCATGGACCGATTATGTGAACAGCAGTGAAGTTTTAGAGTAAAAGGGAAACAAAAATAACAACAACAACAACAACAACATAATAATAATAATAATAATAATAATAATAATAATAATAATAATAATAATAATAATAATAACCAAATTAAACCATTACTGCATAATTTTTTCTTAAAAGTTTAGTTCTATTTCCCTAATCTTCTTGTTGTTTAATAGTAATCTCAAGGATGGCGGGTTTCAAATTTAAGATAAATGTCTCTCTGATAAATTGGACGCCAGGCACGCACTTATGGGTTAAATAGTTTCAACATCTTAGCTTAGTACGATTTAATTGAACCAAGGAAAGTATGAAACTTAATAATTATTAAGTCCAGACAGCCCACACTTACCCAAACAAGAAAATTATATATACATACATATATATATATATATATATATATATATATATATATATATATATATATATATATATATATATATATATACGTAGATTTAATAAGCTGGTTAATGAAATTCGAGGAATTAAAAGACAACAAAGTGATAAAAATACTGGCAATAAGACTCATTTTTTTCAGTTGTCTATGTTTTTCCAAATGGTTTAGGACAGTTTTTCACCGCTAAATCTGAAAATGACAACCATTTCTGCCGACCAGGTAATGTTTTTGTAGTAATCTGACAAAATCGATTATATTTTTGTCACATTATCGATTGAAATTTCTTAATATTTCTCATATGAAATAAGTTTTATGAGAAAAAAATTGTTTTCTAACACTATTAATTTAAGACAAAACTGCTCTATATTAATCACCACAGAGATCCTTCCTGCCCTCCATTAGAATGTCTGACGCTCAACTTCTCGAGAGCAACTCTCTGCGGCTGCTCGGTCTCACGTTGACTGCTGACCTGAGATGGAATAAATACATTGAGTCAATTGCTTCATCCACCGCAAGGAAAGTTGGCTTCCTGAGCTGCGCCAGGAAATTTTTCTCCCCGGAATCGATCCTTCAAATCTACAAATCAACAATTCGCCCTTGCATGGAGTATTGCTGCCATATATGGTCTGGTGCCCCTTCCGTTTGCCTCGGGGTTATTCATATGCTCCACAGGCGGATATGCAATGTAGTTGGCCCTGCTCTGGCATCTCGTCTACAGTCGCTTTCTCACAGACGCACAGTAGCCTCCCTCTGTCTGTTCTACAAATACTTCCATGGAAATTGCTCCGAGGAGCTGCATTTGCTGGTTCCCAGACGTCATGAGTTCAAGCGCCTTACGAGGCTGGCATCCCGCTCTCACCCCTTCACTGTCGAAACTCCTAAATGTAGCCGTCTCCAATAGCTTCGTGTCTCGCACCTCTCGCCTGTGGAACTCCCTTTCCTATTCCTGTTTCCTCGAGAGCTGTAATCTCCAGCTATTCAAGTGTAATGTCAATCGACATCTCCAGTTGCCTTGATCTATCCACTACCCTCCTCCCCATCCTTTCTTCTATCACCCCTATCTGATCTTGCTCTAAATTTTCTGTAACCCCTTGCGTCCTAGTGGATTCCTGCCTTGCTTGGGGTGAAATGCTTAAAAAAAATGTTACAAACATCGATTACAATAAATTGAATAGTATACATTGATAAATGTAAGTAAATGTAAATTGCATGTTATGTAATTCTTGTTCAAAATTCAGGGATTGAAATTCCGTTTATTCGAACCCTTAGAATGATTAGCAGCAAGAGTATCTCTCTTCAAAGTCCAGCAGTAATCAACCATCATGACCGCATCCCAGCATCTATGGTACCTGATCTCTATCTTTTTCATGTCCTGATGGAATCTCTCCCCCTGTTCGTCGCTAATTGATCCCAGACTCTCAAGAAAACAACCCATATGTCCATGTTGCATCTAAGGTTTCTGAAAGCAGTCAGCAAATTGATGACAAGTTCTGTGTGGTTCCTGGCTTTATTTTTGTCAAGAAAGTTCTTCATGACCAGAAAAATGTTTTCTATGCTTCCAGTTTCTCTTCGTACATTGAGTTTTCAAACTCTGGATCTCTGATGAGCTGACGGATTTGAGGACCATCAAAGATGCCAGCTTTCAACATCTTCATCGTCAATCCTGGAAAAGCCTGGCACAAGTAAGTAAAGCAGACACCATCCTTGTCCAGAGCTTTGGTGAATTGCTTGATCAAGCCGAGCTTGATGTGCAGCGGTGGGAGAGATATCCTATGCACTAGAGGCATATTTATGACGTTCGTTGCTCTGCAAGGCATCAATTCCTCCTGAATATGCCATTCATTTTTCGTGAAATGCTGAGCACTGTTCCTACTGTCCTACATGCACAGAAAGCACGGGTACTTCGTAAACTCGCACTGTTGTCCCAACTAAAAGTTCACCATCTTCAGGTCAACGCATATAAACCACTCATGCTGATCATAATGAATTTTCTCCAGCACATACTTCACTACTTCATATTTCTCCTTCAGTGTAGTCGAGTGAGCGAGAAATACAGAGGCAAACTGGCTGCTATTGTGCAACAGAACACTTTTCAGTGGTCGCTTGCTCCTGTCAATGAACAGCCTCCAATCTTTTGGTTCATACTGTGGCACTCCAATTTTGTGCAGAAGCTGCACAATATCTGTACAGTACACCATATTCTTCTCTTTAGAGAAAAAAAAAGGAGATACTCTTGATGCCTGTTGTGGTAGGTGATGCGACCACTGTCAGAGAGGAGTTTTTTTTTTCCTTTAGTCTGGATGCCAACAGTTCAGCACAGGACTATGACAAGATGAGATCCCGAACTAGATCATTTATTTCCTTTTGCGGAAAGGATCCTCTTCATTTTATTCTTTTCTTGAAATTCTCCAGAGACAAGTATTTGATTTTTTTTCACAATGCTGCTCTAGTTCTTTTTGTTGATCCCATCAGTCAGTTTTATGGTTTGTTGACTCCCTCCAAATCATTGGAATTTCAAACTTCAGACAAATCTTCGTCCGCCTGTTCAACGACGCCGATACTCGGTCGGTACATGTCTTACATACCATGTGTGGTGCCCAAACTTTATCTTGGTCACCAATTTTAGCACCAAAATAAAGAAAGTCCGCTCTGTGAAACATGAGACTGGATTCGTGTTAGAAACAATGGTATATTCGACGTAGATGTAGCAGAATACGGCGGCCTTATTTTTACAATATCTTCTGGTTTCATCCACCTTCAAAATTTATCTTTTCAGAGTTCGTTTATTTCAAGAAATAAAAAAAATGAATCATATAAGCGAAAATACCTGTACATGTTGTAGGAATCCTGCTACACGGCTTTCAGTTAAACATTAAAAAGTAGAATGTCGGGGTTCGATACTATAATATAAAAAGTTGCGGGACTGCTCGTAAATTGACCTTTTAAAAAAATTCCACGATATTCATTAAAAGAGTAAAATCATGTATAAAACACAACGTAATATTAAGAAATAACATTAATTTTATATAACAAAAATTTAAGCTGAAATATACAGCTGGTTGAAATGTATTGAATGAGTAACGTCATTTTCTGGTTGTTAAAAGAGTTCTTGCGTACAGTACAAACTGTATTGCGTACTTACGTGAGAAAGATGAAATGTTGTTACTAATGTGTTTATGTGAGATAGTATGAGTATGCGTACGGGTGGCAACGAGTATAAAAGTGATAGAATTAAGCTCTTACCGTAGACAACAACGCCGGTATTTTCTTACACTATTGAAGATATTAGGTTGGTGCAATAATAATGACGGTTTTTGACGTTACAAAATACGTCAAAAACCGTCATTATTTTTGCACCAACCTAATATATAAAAGTGGACACTGATAGCAACACCGATAGGCGACAGTTTGCTTCATGCTTGAGGAGAATCTTAGAGGCTTAAAGATTGCGCTAAAGCATGAAACAGACTCTCAACACTCAGTATTTATCTCAGTGTCTACTTTTATATATATTAGGTTGGTGCAAAAATAATGTCGTTTTCTCACATATGTTACTATGTGAGAAAACGACATAATTTTTGCACCAACCTAATACATAAGCTCTGTCCGAGTTATTGGATATTTTTACCCTTACATTTAGCATACCTTAAAAGTATATTTTTTATCATATATATGTTTAAATGTATTTGTGTGACGTTTGTTTGCGTGTGTTTTTGTGTGTGTGTGTAAAATGAGAGAGTGAGGGGTCCGCCAGATATCTCGGGACACCTTAGCCGGCCATAGATGGAAGTTAATCTAAGGCGGGATTTTCATATCTTTCTCCACGTGCCACCAAACAGTGTCAGAAGAAAATGGAAAAGTACGCCATGTTTGTGGTGCTAGTCGCCAATCACAACAACTCATAGACAGCGAATGAAGAGGATCAACGCCAATGGGGTTCTGTGCAAGTCCCTACCGTGGCGTACACCGAATTCACATCCCCATGAACGTTTCATTAATCACATTGATCGATTATTATACTGTGAATACTTCGGATCAAAATTCAGCGAATAGCTGTATAACAATATCAGGATACGGACTTATTGACTCAATTTACCGTTTGTAAGTTTTATTCAGTGATGTTTTTTTAATTAATATTTTAATTATTGTCAATATTTTCTTAAATACAAAAATCATCTTTTTCTTATTGTTAGGTTGGTGCAAAAATAATGACGTAATAATGTTGTTTTTTGACGTTAAAAAATACGTCAAAAACATTATTACGTCATTATTTTTGCACCAACCTAATACCTCTTTGTTTCATTTATTTTTTTATTCTTGTTCTTTTCATCTATTTCTTAACTTTTTTCTTTTTCTTTTTTTCCTTCGTTTTCTTTTTCTATTTCTAGTCTTTTTTTTTTTTTCACATTTTTATTTGCCTTACTTTCCTTTTTCTCTTCTTTTGTTTCTTTTCTTCTTTTTCTTTTATTTTTAGCTTTTTTTCTTTTTACTGTTTCTTTTCCTGGTTTTTCAGTTTTATTCTTTCTTATGTCTTTTTCTCCCTTTGTTCTTTTTTATTTTTCTTCTTCATTTTTTATCTTCTTCTTTTACTTCTGTTCATTTTCCTTATTCTCTTCTTGTAATTTTACTTCTTCTTCATTTTCTTTCATAGTTTCATTTTTTCCTTCTCCCCCCCACCAATTACTATCACCGTTTCGTATCTAAAATTCCGACGATATTTAATATAATAATTCAACTGTATTTTAAGCTTATTACCCTCTAAGATGCAGTTAATGCTCTCATACACCAAAATCCAATCACGGGACTTCATTCCTATTGGACCATGTCTTCAGGGGTGTAGCTGTACTCACCACACTTTTCTTTCTCCTACACCGATTGCCACCCAAGGCTATAGGACCCATTCTATCTGCTATTAATAGCTGTGAGAAGAAGATATGGATCTGTACCCCTCTCAATCGTATTTGGACATAAGTGAATATAACAAACTTGATTGGAATTCGAACTCGGTCCTCCGGTTCCTCAATGCCGCTCTCCATTACCGCACCGTTCCCCCATAATGCAAACATATGTAAATATGCATGTGCTAAAACTTCTTCTACTCTACATGCATACATACACAGATATACACTCTTGAATGTATTTATGAAATAGATACCATATTTGGCGAGCATATTTTCACAGAGAAACAGAGAATAACCAGTTGCACTCGAGGTTATCTTGGTTCGTTATTGAATTTGTGCAAGGATTATGCAAAAGACATTCTTTAATCCCGTCTTCTCAAGAGCTGTAAAAACATTTTTGTAGATAAAAAGAAAGGGGGAAACGAAAGCCAGAAACGCTCATGCCTTAGCCAGTTCCTGACATTCAGAGCCGCTATGGAGAAGAGAAATCATTGTTAACCTAACTTTTAGGTTAGTCTATTAATGTTGACGTTTGCACTTGAGAAAATGCGAGGAATTTTTCTTTGCTGTGCCGTTAAAAATTAATTCAAACAAAAGTGATTAAAATAAAACAGATTGGCTGTCAGGAGCTGTATCGTTTCAAAGTTTCAAACAAAATAAAGCTTGTTTAATGGTCATCTGATGAATAGAGATAACATTTTGTGATTACGTTTTGAATTGGTTTCGTGGAGATTACTAATGATTTATTCTTTTCGGGCAATCTCTTCTTTTCCCAGAGAAGTACGAAAACAAGATTTTAAAATTTATTTTAATTTTTGACTTGGAAAGTTTAACATTTCTAACTGTGAAAAAACACAAAAAAATGGTCCGTCAAAAAAGTGTATCACAGAGAATTTTGGCACAATCTTTCTAACTATAGAATGGCTGGAAGAGCTTTTTTGATTATAAAGCCCTTCCTAGCGGGAAAATAATTGTTAACGGCCATTAGGTGCAAGTGATCAACGCTGGCGTACCACACGGTCCGTTTTTCCGTTCAACTGCCTTTCTACTTGACATAGATGATCTGCCTAAGAGTATACTCCTCTAATCCTTTGTGAGTATCTATGCTGATGATACATCGGTGTACAGGGGCACCTCCAAAACTCTTAGAATACCAGAGATTGGCAGCTGATTTCTCCTCTAATCTAACTCTAACAGCTCAATGGGGGAAAAGTAGCTGGTCACAATGCCTCAAAAAAGAAACTGGTGATGCACCATCATCGCCGAGTGAACCCTGAATGTTCGTTTATGGCGATGAAGGGCTGTTGTCTCAGTGAGGTTCCATGACTTGAGAGTCAGCTTCTCTCAACCTCTCTCCGTGAGAGAGAATGGAAGTGAACAAGTGCGAATGAAACAAAACAGAAAATTTTAACGTTATTTTTATCCTTAAATTAGGCGTGTCATTCAGAAAGCGAAACGGACCGGATGTGGCCCGCGATCCGCAGTTTGCCAGTGGCTGATTTCGTCCTTATTTTTCGGTCAGAACATTTATTGCTCGACCCGTTTCTACTGAGTGCAAGGGCATACTTCCCGTACCAAGGATTGAACTTACGGTTAATAAATCTGAGATGAGGTATTATGTACAGTATTTACATTATGCGAACTATTGTCCTCATCTTTGTCGCCATATTTGTCACAACGTTTCGGCCGTTGTACGCTCCGGCCTTCTTCAGGTGGTTGGAATTTCGAACTGAACCCTTTATTTCGATCCCTTGGGTAGACTGTTCTAGTTCCACGTGCCATGTTTGATGGATGTCAGTTATCAGTTATCTCTTGCTAATATTCCCTCTGAAAGTTCTCCACTGCCTTAACCGGGTATTGAACTCACACTCTTTGGGTTTGTCACTGGATATAACCAGTGCCTTTATCTACTGTGCCATGTGTCCTTGAGGATCGAAATAAAGGGTTCAGTTCGAAATTCCAACCACCTGAAGAAGGCCGGAGCGTACAACGGCTGAAACGTTGTGACAAATATGGCGACAAAGATGAGGACAATAGTCCGCATAATGTAAATACTGTACAGTTAATAAGTCATCAAATTCACGAACAAATAGTTCACTAGGTCATTGTTCAGACAGAAAACCCAAAAGAACTGATAAGCCGTAAAAAACAACAACAAATTAATCCACTTCTGTGTACTAATGCTAAAAGAAACCCAATGCGACCTTTCATCTCACTGTCTCTTCCGCATGATGTAAAAAATTGAAGACATATTTGTTAACTAACGGTTATCGCTCTTACCAGTATTGATGTTGGTTTCCTTCCTAACTTTTTATTTGAAGTAGGGTGGAATGTCAACATCTTGATTGTCATTATTTTCTCTTCGAATTACGTGTGATATGTATTTAAGTTGCTGCCGTTGTAAGTTCTCAACTCATCTGGTTTTATTTCGTATCGTTCTTTGTTCGTGATTCTGTAACGCCAGTCCAAAAAGTTTATAGAAGCATGGTCTTCGCTAAGGCCTTGTCATCACTCACGGGAAGCCATTTTACCCTGTTACAAAAGAAGAGAAAAACTTAAGTTCTACCCATCGAGATTAGATATTGTGTTTGATATCATTGGTTTGTTACAGGGACGGAAGCTTCAATGGGTGAAAATGATTCTGTTAAAATTTACGAGAACATTACTATAAACATCTGGTGAAGAAGATTGTGCTGCACCAATATACCAAACTAGAAAGGCTTGATTCTCATAAAGATTAGCATATGATGGACAATGTTTTACCTGAGATTAGAATTTAGTCGCATTTTTCACTAGGTGAAGTGCAACTGAGTGCATGGGTTTCCCTTTCCCACACCCCTACCTTACCTGCCGACACAGGATCGCAAATGTTGACAGATGGAGTCCGGTGAGATAAGAAGTTGTTGCCTTTTTACCAGATAAATGTGTTTGTTATCTGGTCATATTTACATGCAACGAACAATAATTAATGTATTTGTCCGACGACAATCCAATATTTAGTGCGCAATATCTGCTTCTCAGTTTGTCCATCTCTCTGTTTTTCCCAACGCCTCTCTCTCTCTTTTCCTTTCTCTCTACACGCATACACAGATACGCATATATATATATATATATATATATATATATATATATATATATATATATATATATATATATATGGTATAAAATGACAATTGAAAAAAAATCTTAGATTTTGCCAACGCGTTTCGTCTTCCGACTTTTTCAAGGCAAAAATGAAATCGAAATGTTTTTGTTGTTATAGTTACATTAAAAAATCCAAATTTAAAAAGATAGACGCTTCTGTGTAAGCCTTTTTTTCTGGTTAATGTACATTTTTTTTTCCAATTGTCATTTTATACCAATCTGTCTTGTCCACAGAACTGATCTGGGAATTTAACTATATATATATATATATATATATATGCATGTGCACTAGTTCCAAAACGCCTAGTCAAGGGGGTTAAAAATAGAGTTTTGCCTACTGACATTTCTAATTTGATTAGAGCCTCTGGTTCAATTCGTCACCGTCTCTATGGTTTACCCAAAACACATAAAGTTGCGGTCCCATTAAGACCTAATCTGCCTATTATAGGGTTTTCTCAACATGGTGTGGCTAAGTGGCTTGCCACTATATCACAGTCAGTTTTGAAACGGTATAATTCGTTCTATATCAAAGATTCTTTTGAATTCTCTGATTTTATACAGAATTACCGTCGACTAACAAATTTATGTGTTCTTTTGACATTTTTAGCCTTTTCACCTCCATGCTTCTTATTGGGATTATTTATATATATGTGCTGACGCCTTATATCGTAGTCAGTTGTCCCCTCCTCGTATTTCAGAGGATGCTTTTTGCTGAACTTGTGAAATTTATCACCATATCAGTTGAATTTAGTTTCAACAGCGTCATTTACAGGCGAATTGGTAGAGTCGTAATGGGTTCCCCTTTAGGTCCCAATTTGGCTAACATCTTTTTATGTTTCCATGAAGAGATTTTATTATCTGATCCTCATAGACTCGATGTTTATTATCGTTATGTCGATGACACTTTGTCACTTCAACAGCGAAAATAAGGCGTCCTACGTCCCTTAACAATATCCACCCAGCTTTTAAATTTACACAAGATAAGGAAGTCAAATCTTACCTTCCCTTTCTTAATGTTTTGGTTCATAGAACCTATTCGGGTTTTCGCACTTCAGTGTATCGAAAACCGACATTTATTGGATGATATACTCGTTGGGACTCTTTTTGTCCCATAAAACGTAAAATAAACTTGATTAAGACTCTTACCTGTAGGGCCTTAAAGATCTGTTCTAAAGCCAAACTGGATGATGAGATAAGGTTACTCTCTGCAACAATACCTATCCTTTAGACATTGTTCTATCCGTAATTAAAAATAAAATTTCGGAGTTTAATAAATTCAAACCTGCTTCATTACAGAGATGTCCCGTGTACCTGCGTCTTCCTTGGCTAGGTTGTATTAGTGACAGATTTGCTAAGCGGTTTTCTTTATCAGTTCGACAATGCTGCTTTTCTTCTAGCATTCGTGTGGTTTTCTCTGCTAAACCAGCCCTTCCATCCATGCGCAAAGACGTTCTTCCACCTCACCATAATAGTTCCTTGATTTATTTATTTCAATGTAGTTGCAGAATGCAATACATAAGAACGACTCAAAGGCTGGATGATATGATTAAACACCATTATTCACCATCAGATGTTCTAACCAAGACATACGGATCTTCCATTACGGAACACTTTATAAATAACCGCAATTTTGCGGCTAATTTCAGTGTGGACTCATTTTCCATTTTGAGTAGTTCTCACTCAAATTACTATTAGGTTGGTGCAAAAATAATGACGTAACAATGTCGTTTTTTGACGCATTTTTAACGTCAAAAAACGACATTGTTACGTCATTATTTTGCACCAACCTAATACTTTAACATATTAGAGGCCATATATATTTTATCAGAAAAGCCTTCGTTCTGTAAACAGAAGAATTTTGTCCTTGGTCTCCAAATGATATTCATTTATTTTTTTTCTCTTCCCTTATATTCCATTCTTTTTATTGATAATATGTACTTATTTCTTTGCCTCGATTTAGCTCCGTTGAGCGAGACTCGAAACCGGTTATCTAGCTCGTTCCTCATTTTTTTCCCATTTAATTATCATGCATGATAGTATTAAAAATACGAATAAAATTTGTCTATTAATAGCGGTTATTAAATTTTGTATCACTAATATATATATATATATATATATATATATATATATATATATATATATATATATATATATATATATATATATATATATATATATATATATGAAGCTCATTTGACTACAGTAAATGGACATATAGTTTGGTCAGCGGCGTTGCCAGGGTCTGCAGTATATACGCTTATTTTGTATATCGAGTATGATGCGACCCCTATTAAGATTACCTTCAAAATTAGATCTTCAAACGTCGCATGATACGCGAGTATATACGATAATAAATAAATGAACGTTTATAATTTTAATTTTCCATAATTAATTTTCAAAAATTTCTGATTAAACAAAGAAAAGCAAAACAGGTTAAATTTATAAATGTTTCCTATTTGTTGCTTATCGTATAATTCTGTCGGATTCTAATCCATATGTGTTCCCACTTCATATAAAGGATAGACTAGAAATGTACTTCTTCTTTAAATGACAATAAATGCAGTGCTTATTGACTTGCAGACAAGATTAATGGTTAAAGTTGTGAAATATTCATGTTTATTGACTGACAAGGATTGACTGTTTACAGTTAGTATTAAATCAAATTATATTCATGTTTATAAATATTCAAATTAACGACCACTATTTGTTGTACAGATATCTTTGTAGATCGGAGTAGGTTTGGTTTGGTTTGGTTTATTTTGTTTTAAGGCATATCAACCTCAAAAGGGTTATTTAATGCCGGCAACATTTTTAGGATAGATTCGTATGAATAGAATATGTATTCTTTGGTTTAGATTGGTTTGGTTTATTTTGTTTTAAGGCATATCAACCTCAATGGGTTATTTAATGCCGAGAACATTTTTAGGATAGATTTGTATGAATAGAATATGTATTCTTTGGTTTAGATTAGTTTGGTTTATTTTGTACCACCGCACACCAACCTCAATGGGCTACTCAATGCCGACAAAATTCATTATTGCTGGTAATATTTTGTTTTGTCAAAAATCTGTTTCTGTTAATATCTTTCCTTCAAAATTGTATTGCTGGTAATAATTTTCCTAAAAAAGTATTGCTGGTAATAGTTAACTATTTTCCCATATATGGGACCCTAACAGGTGCAAACCCGGGTCAGGGTGGATATGGGTACACCAGCAATTAAGAGGTAGTTTCACGCTCCTCAAAATCTCCTGACTAGAGGCCTTGCTGCTGGTCGTAGTGTATCGTCTTATCCAGGGCGCGGATGTAGTTTAACGGCTTACCAAGGACGGGATCGGAGTAGGGTTTCCAGCAATTGTTTTTCTTTAGCGGGGCTTTTACATGAACATCGTCTTCTTGAAGTTTTCTTATTAACGTCGTGAAGTGTTGCATCTGCTTCAAATTTATCTCTGATTCAAGCAACGGTGCGTCACGTTGGTGGGTCCGAGTGAAACTCTCTTCTAAATTGTCTTTACATTTCTTTGATGTTTTCGTGCTTCCGGTAACACTTTATGACAAATTTTGTTTCTTCAAAATTTAATCATACCTCTGGCAATTTTAGTGGGCATTAGATCTGGAAAAAAAATTTAAGAATTTATAGGAAGTTAAAAAGTGAGTAAATTCTTTATATCCTGTATATATCTGTTTAGCCGAGAGCTTAGAACATTGGCGCTCCGAATATAAGGTCTAGGTCAGTATCCCACCATTGTCCATTTGCTAGAAGGATGACTTCTTGACACTAGAATCAGATAGGAAGAACTTGGTAGAACTATAGATGGCAGACATTATTGGAAAGAAGTTATATGCGTGTCTTGGAAAACGGAATGAGAAGAAGAATAGAGAAAAATAAAACAAGCTGTAAACCATTATAACTAATATATTTTTAAAATGACGGAAAGAATTTCATATATTTTTCAATCACTTCACTCCAAGCAAGGCAATAAAGTCACTAAGACGCAAGAGGTTACTGAGTTTGAAAGAATAAGAGAAAACAAATTATTAAGGAAAGAGAACGAGAAAAGAACAGAAAATAAGAAGACAGAAAATAACGATTGACATTGCATTTAAATTTTTGAAGATCAAAGTTGACTAGAAAGCAAGAAGCCAGAAGAGAGTTCCAAAAACGAGAAGTTCGAGAGAAAAAGCTGTTTGCATAGAACTTACTTTTACATCTAGATATTTCAACTGTAAAATGATAAGACCTAACTGCCAAAATGGTACTGCGCTTAAATTCGTGAAGCCGAGGCGCCAAAGAGGAAAGCTCAACAGAACAATTACCATGAGAATATTTATAGAAAAATACACTGGGAATCTATGTTACAACTTTGGGGAAGTGACTGAAGCTGAGACGCCTGGTAAAGATCGATAACATTGCAGAATCTTTTTTGGATTTTTCATGAATTCCTAAATACATAGCATTAGGCACCAGAACAGATATGATAGCAATATTCAATGCATGGATGAATAGTAGCCTTATAAATGTGTAAAATAGTAGGCTTATAAATGTGTAAAATAGTAGCCTTATAAATGTTTAAAATAGTAGCCTTATAAGTGTGTAAAATAGAAGCCTTATAAATGTGTAAAATAGTAGCCTTATAAATGTGTAAAATAGAAACCTTATAAATGTGTAAAATAGTAGCCTTATAAATGTGTAAAATAGAAGCCTTATAAATGTGTAAAATAGTAGCCTTATAAATGTGTAAAATAGAAACCTTATAAATGTGTAAAATAGTAGCCTTATAAATGTGTAAAATAGAAGCCTTATAAATGTGTAAAATAGAAACCTTATAAATGTGCAAAATAGTAGCCTTATAAATGTGTAAAATAGTAGCCTTATAAAAGTGTAAAATAGAAGCCTTATAAATGTGTAAAATAGTAGACTTATAAGTGTGTAAAATAGAAGCCTTATAAATGTGTAAAATAGTAGCCTTATAAATGTGTAAAATAGAAACCTTATAAATGTGTAAAATAGTAGCCTTATAAATGTGTAAAATAGTAGCCTTATAAATGTGTAAAATAGAAGCCTTATAAATGTGTAAAATAGTAGCCTTATAAGTGTGTAAAATAGAAGCCTTATAAATGTGTAAAATAGTAGCCTTATAAATGTGTAAAATAGAAGCCTTATAAATGTGTAAAATAGAAACCTTATAAATGTGTAAAATAGTAGCCTTATAAATGTGTAAAATAGTAGCCTTATAAAAGTGTAAAATAGAAGCCTTATAAATGTGTAAAATAGTAGCCTTATAAATGTGTAAAATAGATTCTGGTGAGAAAAATATGCATACATGTCCTGAAAAATAAATTACCACTGAAGGAAGGCGACGAAAAAATCATCTTTTGCTGTTTTATGTTTTTTAAATAAAATTTCGCTATTTACCTTCTGTAGCAAAATACATGAAGTAGAGGAGAGCCATGATTTAACAACGCTTAGTAAAAACACAATATGGCTTATTAAAAACACAAAAAAAGAATATGTACTCTCTTATTGTCTCTTGTCGTCAAACGTCTGGGTGATAATACTGACTTGTGTGCTTGTCGCGCGCTGATTCGTCTACTTCCGGGCACATGCACCTAACCCCCTAATAAATACTTTTGCCTTTCTTATCGTGAAGAATGGGGAGACGACAACAATAGATTTTTTTTTAAATTTAGCACATAAATTACCTTGCACTCAGTCACAACAATATTTATCATTAGCAAAACCGATATGTGCGCAGGTTGCATCCGGTTTCTTTCTTTCTTATTAACAATGCCACGTAACCAACTACTGTCTGTCATTTGGAGAAGTGATGAGTACTAATTTGTAACGCCTCTTGCCAGGGCCTACGAGGGTCGGCTGGAAAATTCATAGCCTGAACAAGATATAAACGTAATTAGATACATCAGTTGGCAGACTAAAAAACATGTAAGTGTATTGATATGTCTACTTAGATTCACATTTTGTTCAGTCTACCCTCGAAGTTTACCGTCCCTGCAACAGTTCAAAAACTGTTATAACCATTATGAGTTTCGACAGAGGAAAATCAGTTATTGGCAGCAAAATAGCTATTTTACTTATTATTATTCTTGAAAGATGAAAAGTAAATATTTAGATCAGAATTTAGAGCTCAGAACTACAGGCTGCGAGGTAATGGAATGGTGTCATGTATTTGCAATATTAGTTCGCAGTTACGGAAAGGATTATTCACTGTCGCTTGGTTTATAAGCCTTATGCTTTATACATTAACTTGCAGACATTTAAAAAATATCTATTAACAAAAAAGGGGATCATATACACAACGATTTATCAAATGCATTACTTATATGTAGAAACAAATTCAACCACCAATTTGATCTAAAGAATGCACATTTATCAAAAGAGAAAAAAAAACTTATTCAGAATGAAGATCCTTATTGAATCATATCAAACTATAAATCTGCTCTCCGGGTTTTTATCCCCATTCCTGAAAGAACTTTCCCAAGCTAACATACATGAAAACAAAAATGTTAAAAACAGTGAAAGCGGGTAAACTTAAGACTTCATTATTCAAAATAGATAATTCTGAATTAATCCCTAACTAAATTAATTCGAATATAAATTTACACAAAATCCCCCCCGCCCACACAGACACAAACAAAAAATTAAAAAAAATCATTTATTCAGTTTCGTTTATTAGACACTGAATTGTATCACTTCGGAGTATCCATAGTTTGCCAGATGTTTTCAGCTAACCTGATAAATATTTATGAGCGTTCCGAACAGAAAAAATTTGAAAAAAAAAAAAAAAATCATTTTTGATCTTGTATATAAATACTTGTTATAAAATAAAATCCTTGCATTTTCCACGATAAAGTCTCATAGAGGACGCGTCGACTAAGATAAATTTCCCTTTTGTCATTATTATTTATATTGTCTTTTTTTAAATATATACTCTATTTGAAAATTTTGCACACACACACGGACACACACACACACATATAGTATAATACTTTTTGCAAAAACAGAGATATAAGAAGATTATTTTACGCCTTAACATAAAATACATACAGAAAAACACACGAAAAAAAAGGTGGTCATCAATGCTTTAAAAAACACAAAATTCTAAGATCACGTTAAGGAAGCTCAATTATACCAACTGGTCGGTTAATTCACTTTCATTAGGCTGCGCGTGCCGAAATGCGAAAACAAACTAGCCAACAAGTTGCTATAATTAATTTTAGCTCGATATACACACACACACACACACACGCACACACACACACACAAATATATATATATATATATATATATATATATATATAATTATTTATTTAAAAATATGATTCCAACTCGCTACATAAGAGGTCTCATGTTTCAAAACAAGAGCCGAAAACTTCAAAATAATATTTGAATTAACTTGAGTTAAAGTAGGCTCTGTTCCATCTTCAAGCGAAATTTTTTGGGAATGACTTATTTCTGAAATTTACGAGTTTTAATAGTATGGTCAGAATTGAAATAAAAAATTTCCATGGTAACATCAGGGACGGATTGTTTAGAATCGGCAGGGGTGGGGTGGTAATAATTTGTATCAGTATAGAGTTACTTTCATAGATGCCGGGTCACAGTAAGGTGGGGGTGGCTAAATTTACGACGGAGGAATTTTTCGCATAGTCTGGCTTGAGCGTCTACGGAGATTTATTTATTTATTTTTCCCCTGATGTTACAATGGAAATTTTTGATTTCAATTCTGACCATGCTATTAAAACTCGTAAATTTCAGAAATAAGTCATTCCCAAAAAATTTCGCTTGAAGATGGAACAGAACCTACTTTAACTCAAGTTAATTCAAATATTATTTTGAAGTTTTCGGCTCTTGTTTTGAAACATGAGACCTCTTATGTAGCGAGTTGGAATCATATTTTTAAATAAAAAATTATATTTATGCTCTACTTTCGTATCGAGCACTATTTTTAAAAAATAATTACAAAAATACTAAGGAACTTTGGATTATTTACCAAACCAGTTTCTTTCCTATTTTCTACAATATTTTCACACATATATATATATATATATATATAGATAATATTAGTGGTAAATATACATATATATGCAAAATCGATTCCAATGGAATAAATTATGACCATGGAATATTAGTGTTTAAGCCTTTTTATTATATATATATATATATATATATATATGTGTGTTACTTGAGCGAGTACTCAGGCTGGTAGACGAAATAAATAATGATTAAAATAAACAGAGTATATAATCAAATATGTATATCCATTTCCGTTTAAAGTAATAAAAATTACTTATATTAAATATAACATCCATTAATTCTTTAGAAATACACACACAGATGCCTGTTTGCGTGGGAACGCATACACACACAAACACACACACACACACACACACACACACACACACATATATATATATATATATATATATATATATATATATATATATATATATATATATATATATATATATATCCTAAGACGTGAGAAAAGAAAAAGTTTGGAGAGATGAAGTACGGATTGAGAAGTTAATCTTGCAGCAAAATATGCGGTGATTGTCACTCTCCTGACACAGAAAGGTTCTAAAGGTAATCTTGCATGTAACATCTATGCTCGTATCCGTCTATTTGGCTATTCTAAGTCCCAATGGTTGCCTGATGCTGCAGCCTTTCTTGAGAACTTCATTTGTACAGTCTGTGGAAAGGTGTGCAGTAATACTAGCGATATGATGAGGCATTTTAAACCGAGGCATCCCGACCAACCAACTGTTGGTGATCGATTAACATGCACCAATTGTGGCGTCAAGTGCAAATCAATGCAAGGACTAAAGAGTCACCTGCGAGGATGTCAACGAGAGAACATGAATCAATAGTGATCAAAAAAATGTGAAAGTTTTTAAATAGGGGTCGGAACAGTTCATAAAGCCATCATACTCGGTCACGAGTAGACTTCCGCCATACCATATATATATATATATATATATATATATATATATATATATATATATATATATATTAGATTGGTGTAAAAATAATGTCGTTTTCTCACATAGTAACATATGTGAGAAAACGACATTATTTTTGCACCAACCTAATATATATATATATATATATATATATATATATGCTTCGTCAGAGATTGAGAGAAAAAGTCAGTTGTTTTGGTTGGTTGCTTATCGGCATACCAACTTCTTTGGGTTATTTAATGCCGAAATCTAAATATTTTGCACGCCAGTGAATGTAACAAACACAGCGGGACTACTCCTTAGGTTTGCTTGATTTTGGATCATTGTTTTCTTTTGTGTAGCCGCATATCATCCTCTATGGGTTATTTAATACCGAAATCAAAATATTTTGCGCGCAATTTTATTTTACGTTTTATTTATTTATAGTTTTACTAATTAATCCATAGCTGGGGTAGCATAAAATGACAGATTCTTGGTGACAATATATATGCTCCCGGGGAAATCCGTTTGAGCTCTCTTCAGAAAAGGGTAATTTTAAAAACAGTGGCTCCTACTGCTATTAACGCATTGCTCTTCAACTGAATTGAGTTCTCCGCAACACAAGCATATTTCGTATAAAAAAATTTAAAATTTCCTTTTTTTTTCCTCTGCCGTGCGACGATAGCCTAGAGGTAGGATCTCTGACTGATGCCAAATCGATCGGGTTTCGATACCAGCTTGAAGCAATGGAGCATCTAGGCACGCTGAAGAGCTGTGATACAGCAAAACAGTCCGTCTGTCGGTGACATATATATATGTGTGTGTGTGTGTGTGTATATATATATATATATATTGCACCTAAAGCGTTTATATTTTTAGTAGAAACGAGTAGGAATTTCCTCTAAGAATGACAATGAACTTAATGGAATTTCTTTAGATCAAGTAATCAGCGATCGAGGCGTTCTACCTTAGTCTAAAGACTACTGCTAATTTCAAAACCTTTCGCGATTTGGTCGTAAAGATTGCTCTCTAACATGCTCAGATTTGATTTGAATCTAAGTGTGAATTAGACCATAATATTTCTTTGGCAGTTCGCCATGGACATAGTTTTCTTTTTCTTTATATTTCTTGCACAAATATAATATACTTCGAATATTAATAGTTTTACTTAAATTCCAAATTGCAACACTAGAAAAAGCCTTCATAACATCTTAAACATACATTAACCCCTAACCCAATCACCTTCAGCTAAATGGATGTAATCATTGTTCTTGAAGGCAAAATGTCGGTTATTTATATAGAGAGGTCTACATGCAATGCCAAAGATACATTAGGATAATGGCTCTTTGACGTCAGAGATAATTCTTAATTCTTATATTTGTAACTGTTTTCTTTATAATCAGGAAACTGTTCTGATTTATTGTCATAAAGAGAGCAGAATAATAAAAGAAAAAAAAAAGAAAACAATATGGCTGACCATCTCTAAAAAAAAGAGAAAGGTGGATTCCTACTTATTTGAAATAAGAAAACAATGGCCTTTTCATTTCTTCTATGCTTCGTTTCCTTTCATTTCAGGCTTAAAATGCATAATTATTTACACTATTTATATTCTTACTATTATCTTTATCTGTGTTGTTATTATAACAACGTTTCGGCCGTTGTCCTTTCATCAGGTGTATATTGATTTGACTTACCTATAGGGATTATTCCTCTTACTTTTGATTATTTATTATTTATCTTATTTTTATTTAGTAAAAATAAACACCGGGTCTCATACGATCGCCAAATTTAAACAATGTCGAACCTGGTTAATAATTAGATGGCGAGTGTGACCGTTTAGGATAACAGGTGCTGTAATCTTGGATGTGCAGGTGGTGTAATGGATAACGATTCAGAATTGAAAAACAGAGAGCCGAGTTTCAATTCCAGTCGTGTTCGTTATTTTCACTTAAGCACAAATTTCTTGAGAAAGGTATGAATACACCACTTCTCTCCACAGTTATGGGTGAAATAGTAGGACTTGTATCATAAAAAATTTACTAAATTCCTAGGTTTAGATAACCTGGAAAAGTCTCATAAGCAAAAAAAAAACAGCAGTCAATATATATATATATATAAAAGTGAACATTGAAGTCAACACTCAACACGTAAGAGTCTGTTTCATGCTAGACGCAATCGTTAGGCTGCCTGGCGATTGCGTCTAGCATGAAACAGACTATCGCCTCTGAGTATTGACTTCAATGTTCACTTTTATCTTTATACAGTGTAACCCGGATATAAGAGAGTTGTCGGGACCGGAGGAGAAGTCTTTTATATCCGGGTTTCTCTTATATCCGGGTTTGGTCTATTATGTATACATTAACACAGGCTCTAATTTGGTACCAGATAAAATCGCTCTTATATCTGGGTCTCTCTTATATCCGGGTTACACTGTATTTACATACGCTCTATGTCTGATATACAGCACTTTATCCCATAAATATAGCGCACCTGAAAACTATATTTCTTCATATATATATATATATATATATATATATATATATATATTTCATTGAATACGACAGAAAAGGTGCTTTTATTTTTTATTTAGCTTTTTTATACAATTTCTCATGCGATCTAATAAAATAACTGTTAAATAAGAAATAGCTTAATTAGATCTCATTTAAATATTCATGGAGACCTACCAGACGCTATTCGTAACATACTTGTTGACAACACTAATATAATAGCATCTTCTACATGCAAAAAAGGCTAAAAATAATGGAAGCCCTACAAATAAAAACCAAAAAACTAACAATAATATTAACTATGAACATGGACATAATATCTTGACCATGTTTTGAAAAATGAAAACATTTTATAAAACATACATGCAACAAACTATTTCTTATTTAACAGTTAAAATATTTCATTCTTGAAAATGGCTAAATGTATAGCCGAAAGCGCTCGGAAAAAAAAACATTCGGACAGTTTGTACATAGAAAAGAAAAAAATTATTAGATTATATGAGAAATTTTATAAAAATAGTAAATAAAAACACCTTGTCTGGTCTGTCGTATTCAATGAAATGTGGATGAAAGAAGGATTGCTACCTAAATATACAATGTATATATATATATATATATATATATATATATATATATATATATATAATATCTGCTCTAAAATTGTAGCCTGACGTAAGCAATGACAATATATTAATATGAATTGGATTAAATCCGATAAATATTTTAATATATTTTTTCTGTTTATACTCTTTTTTATGGATACACTTATTTGAGTAAATGTTTTTTTTTTAATTAAACAGTATTAATTACATTTAAAGGTCTGAATGTTCGAGAAATTTCGTAAAAAATATGCGTCCTCCGGCCGAAAAAGTGTATCCCGCTATTTACCCGGAACCCCCTCACAAGGCAGGATGTGGCACAAAGCCGGTTTTTAACGTGGGGCATCCCGATCCCGTAGACTCGGCCAAAATTTCCCCGTAGATCTCGCATACGCGGGGCCAGAATTGTCTATCACCGAAGGGCAGAGTCCGGGTTCCTCTCTGCCCGAAGGCAGAGAATTCGACAAGAGCTGAGCGCTTAGTACGCGGCCAGCTCTAGTTGCGCAACTACCTGAGCGTCAGGTAGCCAGCGTATCCATTAAAATAAATGTATCCATAAAAAACGTACAAACAGAAGATATATTAAAATATTTGTTGGATTTAATCCATTTCATGTAATATGTCGTCATTGTTTGCGTTAGGCTACAATTTCAGAGCAGATATGATAAACCGAGAAAAATCGGCGAACGTGTGAGTTTAAAAGCAGTAATTCGAGTTTTGCTAAACCGGAAGTTCTCTGTGATTGAAGGGTCATAGCACATCAGGCTTAATGACGGTCCCCGATATATATATAGTGATTTTTGAATGTAGCACAAGGCTGAAAGTATGAGGCACCCAGTGAGGATCGAACTCACTACTCAGTCGTAATTGTTCTAGCGAAACAAGCTTGCTAACCATTACACCACCTTGGGATATATATATATATATATATATATATATATATATATATATATATATATATATATATATATATATATATATATATATATATATATATATATATATATATATATATATATATATATATATATATATATATATATATATATATATATATATATATATATATATATATATATATATATATATATATATATATATATATATATATATATATATATATATATATATATATATATATATATATATATATATATATATATATATATATATATATATATATATATATATATCCCAAGGTGGTGTAATGGTTAGCAAGCTTGTATATATATATATATATATATATATATTATAGACCTAGTGAGCCAGACAAAACTACCTAGGTTTCACCTAAACAGATCGTCAGGGAAAGCCGGCTAAAGAGGCAAAACGAAACGCATATTTATAGGCGATATAAATATGCGTTTCGGTAGGTTTGTCTGGCTCACTAGGTGTATCTAGGTCTGCTCTACGGTTGTATTGAGCTCTTTTGTTAGTTAGTTGTTTACTCGTATCGGGTTTTTTTCTTTGGGCATCAAACCTGTATCTGTGCGATTTTTTTCGACAGACTTTCATGTTTCTAGCTCTTTCTTTTTTTAAAACCTTTTTTCCCCTCGAGATTGATTTGATTATTGGCAAAACAAAACTTCGAGGGTTTTTCAAAACGAGTATACTTACCTATATTTGTATGCATATATATATAATGCTTCATCAGATCCGAAAACGGAAATATGAGAGGCGTATATGTGTATTTGTGTATGTTTAAATAAAGAAATCGTATTATTTTGCCCAAGCTGGCGTTTCTCGTGACTAAAAGAAAAATGATGAAAACGAGTGACTTTTTAAAAAAGTCCTCAACATTTATTTTCTGTTCGAATCGAAAGATATAAGCCTTTCTTTTTTGTCATGAGAAACGCCTGCACAGGAAAAAAAAAGATTTCATTATTTAGTCATACACAAATACACATACACGCATCTCACTTTTTCGCTTTCGGATCTAATGAAATACATAATCGGATATATATCGTAACAAATCTACTTTCATGAACGCATTGCAATTGTCGAAACTCTGTCTGGATTACATATCCTAATTTTTAAACATATATATATATATATATATATATATATATATATATATATATATAAACTACTTTATTCAACATGTGATATATACATGGGGTAAGGATTAGAAAGACAATAGTATAGGAACAGGGCGGTTTCGTTAAAAACACTGGAACAAGGAATGCAATATTTATGCTCAGAATTATAGCAGATGAGCAAATATACATCAGAAGGATGTATACGTGTGTTTTATAGATTATTCAAAAGCGTATGATAAGGTACTACGCAAAGAACTATTTGAACTGCTAGGTAAGCTTGATTTGTTCAGAAAAGATATTAGAATAATCTAGAATTTATACTGGTAGAAAACCACCTACATATAGATAGAAAAAGCTTTGTTTTCATCGAATTGTTATTGGGGTCCACCAAAAAATAAATAAATAAAGTGTAAAAGTGGCCCATGAGTAAAAACAAAATGGTGGACAACGACTGATGTAGATGGTCAAGTTTATTATCACATGTCAAACAATGTTACAAACGCTAAAACAAGAAATGTGAAATTTATGCTCAGAATAATGTCAGGAAGAGCAATACAAATGCAATAGCATGTATACTTGTTTTAAAGATTATGCAAAATAAATCAAGTTTACCTCGCATCACAAGTAGTTCTTTGTCTCGCACCTTATCAAAAAAAAACTTATTTCCTCGATTCCATCCGTTTTCATCCGATTTTTCTACTTTTTTATACGATGTTATCTTTTTATACGATCTCATCTGCTTTATTATACAGTGTTATACACTTTATTTACGATAGCGAAGAAAACGGCGACTTACCTCGTCAAACCAATCGACAGCGCGTCGCGTGTATTCTACGACGGAAAATGTGGCGAAAAAGAAAATTACTTATCAAACAAAAGGGCACGTATTCCTCATGACATGCTGAAGATCGATTATTTGAATTAAAAAAAAAACAAGTCCGTCACAGGAGGAGCTATAAAAGTATTTTGATATGCAAAATACTGAACATTCTCTCCCAGCTGTCGACGAATGAAAAAAATGTTCGACCGATAAATTCGGGTATTTTGACTGCCGCCTTTGTTGGAGAATCAGTTGTTTTTCTGACTGGTTGCGTGCATTGTGATTTGTGAGATAGTACCTGCGAATTGAGTTTTCGGCATTTCTTTCTGCCCCACCCCGATGTTCGAATCTGAACTGTGACGTGGAAATAATCTGCGACAAGCATTTCCTTTGCAATTCGCTTACATTTACACAAGCTCATCTGCTTCTTTTAACGCATTTTTATCCGCGTTTTACACCATCTTATACGCTTTTCTGTATGATCTTATACACATTTTACGCGATCATCTGTTATTATAAACGATCTTATTTGTTTTCTATAGGATTTTATCCGCTTTATTTACTCGATCTCGCTTGTTTTGACTTTTTTCTCTTTTCCTATACAAGATTATTTCCTTCATTATCCGCGTTTTTACGCGATCTTATCCGCTTTATTTACACGATATTATCTAAATTTTCCTTCTGTTTCATTTTTTTACGCGATGTTTTTCGCTTCTTTATATGATTTTATCCGTGTCCATTTTTTTACACAATCTCATCCTCTTTATTTACCCGATGTTTTATTTTTTTCGATTTCATTTTTATTCGCGCCTATCCGTTTTATAGAATTTTATCTGCGTTTTTGAACGAATTTACCTGCCTTATCAGTGTCTTATTTTTTATACAATTTCGCGCCAACAACATTTTATGCTTTCGATAAAATTGCTTTTGCCTTGAATACATTGTATACATGTCATCTGGGTTATCTTATCCAAACTGCCTCTAGTAAGTAAAAAAAAAGTTCATTTCTTTATCTATTTAAACATGGCAATCATTGATTGGCTAATCGCCGTATGAAATATGTTTCCGATTCTGATAAAAATGAATTTTAATCTGATTTCACTGTCTCTGAAAATTGATTAAAAATCTTGCCAAACTTTACGGAAAATCATAAATGTGTGAAGATTTTCAAAAAATTGTATGTTTTACTCTTCAAGGAGAGACGAAATTGTTTTTTTATTATTTCAAAATTTGATTTGCTTTTTCTGTTTTAATTATCAGTGTAATTTTATTTGTAAAACCCTAATGTAGTTTTTTTTTTATTTATTTATTTTTCTTTTTGTAAATAATTTTGCGCTCCACATTTTTTTAAAATATCTCCATTCCTGAAAGAATTACCATTTTTCCCAAGCCAACATATATAACTCAAAATATACTAAAAAATTTAAAGAAAACGGTTAAATTCCTAACGACATGTTATTTAAAACAACATAAAATAATCCAAAACTAAAATAATTTAAATATTAACTTGCATACAAATTTCAAGAACCATCTTTTAGTCACTTTCAGTTATTAGACATTAAATTATGCCACTTAGCGTCCTCCTGACTTTTTAGTTAACCCGATGAATATTTATCAGTGTTTCTTAAATTTTTGATCTTGAAAGACTATTTTTTTTTTACTCTTGTCTATAAATACTTGTTACAAAATAAAATTATTGCCTTTGCTTTGATAAAATTCCTCAGAGATCGAAACGCGTTGGCTAAGATGATTTTTCTTTTAGTCTTTATTCATGTTGTCTTTTTTCAGACATATTCTATCTGAAATGTTATACATAAGCTTACATGATAATAGCTTTCATGGACAAACATTCACTTTGCAATAAATCGATAACAAGAAATTCTGTTAGAATTATCAAGTAAGCATTACGGTATATTGAATTATTTTTCAATTTATTAATTAATGATTTAGACTCTGAATTTTGCAATTCTCTACATGCAATTTCAGTCACAATTCTTAGCAGCGAACCTTCTGCATCGATAATCAGGATAAAGGTATTAGCAGTGGTTACTAATTAATACAGGTGTATACAGGATAGCGTTGTTGCCCTGGTGTTTCGATTGCATGAAATTAAGCGTACTACTAGGATGGCATCTAGGTTACTGTTGAAAAATTTAAATGAAATCGCCTCTTCTACTCCAATAACTTCTCTCGCACTTCCCCAACAGTGGATCTCCTTTTCTCTTACTTGCTTCCCCTACTATAATCTTCACAATTTAAATGTAATGTCATTCGACATCTCCTGATGCCTTAATTTCCTGTTCTTCTTTTTATCCTTTCCTCAATCCCCCACCCATACCCAGTCTTTTCTCTTACTTTCACTATCTGTAGCCCCTTGCGCACGAGTGGCCCTCCCGCCTTGCTTGGGGTGGAATGCTTACAAAGCATAAAATAAAATAAATTCATTGCTAATTAATTTTTGCAAACCCGAAAGAAACAGTTGTCAGTAAGTAAATGTGTGAGCATAAAGGGCGAATTACAAATCGGAAAAAGAAAGAAAATCAAACAAGTGCGTAAGTTTAAATATCGAGGAAGTGTTTCAACAGAGGACGGAAAAAGTGACACAGAAAGCCGAAGGTGTCTTGGGACAGCCAAGGAAGCATTCCAAAGGCTATGAGATAGAAAGATTTCGTTAGAAACAAGGAAAAGAGTTGAAAACTGCTATGTGATATCTGTCCTCAGGTGACAACCGGGCCAAGAAAAAAGGAATACATTGAATTCAAAACCAGTCTGAAGAATAATGACTCCGACATGCTATACTGCCCAAGACACACCACTATTGCTGCCCGTTGTACCCCTACGACCTTAATGGGTTACAGGACTTGAGATCCTTTTCTTGGTTCTATCGTTCATGCCTTCCTTCTTCCTTGCGTGTCATCAGACAGAA